>CM076574.1:392900958-393500958 GCA_034641835.2 Pinus albicaulis
TCCCTCCCAGGGAGGACCTATTCCACAAGGGAATGTACTCATTCTTATACAAATAATGTACTTAAGCTCATCCTTAGGAATTACCATGTTTCTTCCAAGTAAGAAACTTACCGTCAGGCTCCCTCTTAATCAGGGACCTCCAACAACAATGGTGAGACACCCAGCTGCTCATGAAGAATTTCTATCCTCGATGTCATGGATTTTGGTATTGAGGAATCTCCATCTTTTAGCTTCATAGGGCACAGATCATTCATCACTTCCATCCTGAGTCTTGTCAGCTATCATAGTGACTCACCAGACTTCCTTATCTGGTCCACTATTGTGCCATGCTACTTTCCTTCAAATCATCTTCCATAATCATACATCCTTTCTCACGATTAGTAGCCCTGCACAAATTCATCCAGATAAACATTTACATATGATCCTTTTCAAACAAAAGTTACCCCAGTGATGATCTTTCACCATGACACCTTCCTGTAAGCATCAAAATCCTTCGTACAGATTGACACATCTCCTAATGATATGTTTTCCAAGGGTCTTCTTCTTTACCAGACTTTCGCCAGAGTCTACATATCTTTCTAGGTGATCTCCTAGTCACATCTTATTGGCCTTCAGATGATAACTGCCTCTTGAAATGGTTGCGTTTCATGATCTCTTCCTCTCTGCACATTCTTGATTCCCAGGAACGTACAACTTTCATAATTTCTTGTTCATATACAACCACCTCATATTCCATGAGGACATATTATGTTGATTTCATCTGTCCGTGCATGGAGAGATTCTTTTCTATAGATCATACTTCTAAATACAGAAATTCATTACCTGCAATCATATGACATGACTTCACAACATCCAATGTTAGCATATAAATATATACATACCTCATAGTACATACCCTTTTTCCCTTGAGTCATCCTATAGCAATTTCTCAAGAATGAAGAGCTTCATTCTCTTGGCATGCTTCATCAATATCTCGGAAATCTGTTTCTATGATGACCCTTGCTCTTGATGACTCCTTCCCATTATTAGTGTTATCAGAGAGGTTTTCCCTGGAGCTAATTCACCAAGAGCTCCTACCATGCTTTCATTAGGATACTACACTGCTTCCTATATAACCAACATAAATCACTTAAAGAAGAAGGTGATCTCAATCGTAGTGTAGATCCCTTGCTTCTTCCTTCTTAGATTTTCTTGGAATCAGGTTCTCTTTTTTTTTTTCTTCAAATGTTTGAGTCTTTTATCCTTCAACATTTTTGCATAGAATAGTTCTTTCAGCTTATCATGTATTTTCTTGGTGTCTTCAATACTTCATAGACAAAGGGATGTAAGGACTTTGACTGAATCCATAAGAATCCTTTGAGCCCTTCTATCCCTTTCCATATATTCAGATAAATCTTGATCTTTATTTAATTTTCATGACTTTACTTTCTTCGAGGACTGTGACCATCCTCCTTATGTAGGGATTCTTGGTAGCCCAACCAGCTCATAGATCTCCCTGCAAAAACAAAGTCATTTAACCAAATTTAATTATAGAATGAAAAATACTTACTTGATTTCCTTGATTTCCTTGATGCCTTGGACTATCAATTAAGATCCCTTGAATTTTATTTTTCATAAGGCAGGCTTTGGATTGTGATGACACAGTTCATTAGAATTCTTCATACTTCAGTTTTGTTCATAGTGATATTATCTATCATCCCAATCTTCGTTGTTGTAGAAGGAGTGACCTAGTTATTTAATGATGAAACTAAATATAGCCCAAACTATGATGATCAGGACATTAGTAGGATTCTGCCTTCGATTCTTTAATATTCTGATGATACCCAAACAAATGATGATTTAATTCTAAGATCCTGGTTATGTAGGTATATTTACTGAAATCCGCATTGTATCTTAGAATGGTGTGCCGAGATTATCACTGAAGCATGTATTTTGGATTACCCAAAATTATTTCTGCTATTTAAGCCGAGCATCTATGGTGGCAGCGAAACCTTTTTACTGTGATAGCAGCAAAGCCTTCTTACTGTGATGAACCCTTATCATTGTATGTGATATATCACCAAAATCCTATCGTTAATCTCTGCTTGTAACTTTTCTGAAGTATTCACACTTGTCTTATTGAAATGCATTACTGAACATCAATGCCTTTATCATGAACCAAGACAATTCGAACTTTTTCATAGTGATTGACTTTCTTATTGAAGCTTGCATAGTTGATATAGCTTGGTCACCCGTTTACTGAAATGAAATCAGTCCATCAAGATGCCTTTGAAACCTTTTGACTTGATCTTCAATACAAATGCACTGAACTGATCTTCAAATTGCTTTTGATCATGACTATAGCTCTGAAACCATGTTGAGAATATGGAGGGATTATAAATTCTCTTCTTGATAATCATTATGTTTTTTCTTCTTTTAGTTATGTTAATCTTTCATCAAGTCAATTATCAAAACCCAAAACTGGTATTTAAATAACTTAAACTGTGAAAAGGTAAATTAAGGATTTACCTTCTCACCATTGCTCTTGCTTCTCTTTAACGTCACTGTCTTCTATCTGCACTTAGTATATATATATATATATATATATATATATATATATATATATATGCACTGAAAATTCCCTGTGGATTCCACACTGTCCTTTTGTAACACGCTGTCTTCAATATGGTGTCCGCCATTCTTTCTGTTGTAGTGTCTGCAAATACTTAATGCAATCTTCAACTGTGGTGACCACAGTGTATATATATATATATATACGTAGACCAATTCTGTAACCTTTCGACACTTTTGTACTGCAATTCAAAAGGTGATCTGCACTGCACTTTAAAGATATGAACCGCAAAGCAAACCTGGTGATATATTCCGCACTGAAGTTCTTCAGCAAACTTGCTATATGCACGCTATTTTCTTATCTAAATCCGCATGTAAATATTGTCTTTGTCTAAGATAATCCGCATAGAGTCATTGTTATCCACAGAGAAATCGCACTTCCGTTTATGTAAAATCGATGCAGGTTCTGTTTGGAGAGCAGGTGTTGACCTTTTAATCCATATTGAACCCTTTACGAGATTAGCACTTGAATCCTTCTAATATTCACACTAGTTATGAGTGATCTACATCTCTTTATTTTTTGTATCACGTCGGGGGATATCCACATTTATTTCCGTCCTGGCTTACACTTTGAAATCTGCTTCTTTTATACCTCTTAGACTCGTTTATTGTGAGCTTGTCCTGATTACTAGTTTGTTATCTTCGTTTGTATCCTCTTTCAAATGATCTGAGACTTCTGTCTTATATATAGTGGCAAATTCTTATCTTTTAGTAAGACCATAAAATATGTTTTTTAGGTCGACTTCATTATACCAAAATATTAGTAACTTCTTTTATACATAAATACATAATTATATCCATCATGAAGATCGACCTAGTTACACTTTTCCAACGGGGAGAAACATTGAACTTCATTGCAAATTCTTGTTCAAAAATTGAGTCCCACACATAGTCATTATGAATGATATTGCAAGTTTCTAGGTTAACACTAAATCCATCTTGAATTTTATCCTCGTGAACATCAGAGGAAACAATTTAAACAGGTGGATATAACAACTCATAATCAAGAGGACCAAAGGAACCAACAGATGGAGGATGAGGAGAAAGAACATCGCTAGAAAAATCGGATCCACAGTCCAAACTTGCGTTCAAATTTTTAATACATGGGGTGGGAAAAAATGGTTATATATCAACGAAAGGGCTCAATTTCTCCAACCTCAACCTACGTAAATGGAGTTTTTTTATGATAAGAATACTAAGAGTCACTTGGAACAAAAAATTATTTCGTTACAGATTTAAGAGCTCCATAACGAATATACGTTGGCATACTTTCGAAAGATTCATATTATGTTGGATTCATTGAAATATGAACAATAAATTGAAAATTATATTTCATAAAATTCCAATCAACATCATCTTCAGAAAATTCATAACAAAAATGGATAAAGAAATCGAGAAAAAATTCAAGAGATTCATCAAGTGCTTTTATAATATGCATAATTTTCTTATAAATGGATTTATAATCATACCTGTCAAAGGCGCAATAGATATCCTTGACAAGATGTTCTAAAGAGTGAATAGAAGTAGTTGACAATGTGTAACACCATTCCTTGATGCATGCTTTGAACGTAAGAACAAAAAACCTACAAGAAATATCCTCACAGTGAATATCGTGATGAGTGAAAAATTCAAGAAAATGAGCAGTGTGCTCAAGAATGGTTGTTCCACCCTCGCCATCAAAATTAATATTTGACAAGTCATGAATTATCCCGAAGGGAATTTTCAAATTTACAACTCTGGAAAAACATGCTAGGGTTAAGATATGGAAAGAATCCATTTAAAAGACAATGAAAGTTCAAAATAGACTTCACGGGCTCAACGTGTTATTTGTCCCTCCTTATAGCACCATAAGTGTTGATGGTTCTGGAACTTCCAACATTTATGGGGTCTCCCTGATATGAATTCCCAATTAGACCTCACACCATTTGGAGTAGGATCTCCATACAGAATACAACCTGGTTTCTGAAATAGTGGGTTTTAGCCTTAGATGTGATAACACATAGAATGATGTATTCGTGACTTTGGTGAAGCAAGTGTATAACTCTGTGAAGCGTCAAGTGCAATGCATGATAGGTTCTAACAAAATGAGGGGAAAGTAAGTGATCCCCTTAGAATAATTTAATATTACGCAACTTGAAAGGAACACACGAGCATAAAAGGAATCATAAGGTAGCCTACAAAATAGTTCACAAGATAAACATGATCAAAATACATCATCGCATACATCCAACAAGATTATTAATAATGCAAACAAAATAGTTCACAAGTGTTAGCATAAATGAAATAGCATATACTATGAACATAACAAGAGTAATCATCCTATATTCAAAACATATGCATGAAAACGTGTCGACTCCAAGCTTTTATTAAAGTGAAATTCCCAAGCATACATATACAATGGAAAAGCCACGAGTCCCAATAGTGGAGCATGAAGCCAACACCTGCTCCTCTAAAGAAAAATACTTTTTTATGTTAAGGAGAAGCCAAGGCTCTCAAAAAAACTCCCAATATTGTGATCCTAAGCCAAAATCCTCTTACGTGACTAATAATGGTATATTTATAACGAAAGGGGTGACTTTTTATCTCCCTTTGTGATGCTTTGACTTCCCTCATGACTGTTTGACTTCCTCCAACAATGACCTTTGCACTTCATTACAAAATGAATCTTCACATTCCACAATTGACACTTGGAATTTCACTTACATTTAACTACAAAAGAATATTACAATATCGTTCATACCCATGTAAGAAAAAATTGGGTAGAGTCAACTAGACAATATACTAAGACAAAAAAAGTCAAGCCTGAGTTTGGGGTAACTCCATCTCAGCCACATCAACTTGTATTTTCTCGGTCACATAGTGGTACCAAGTTTTGTACTATGTGATGACTTCCCCAAACTGTGTGATGGAATCAGGTTGGAAGTAGACTCTAGCCTCCATTGTGTGTGGGTACACTGCCTTGGAACCAGTCTAATTTTATTTCTTTGGCAGAAGCAAAATGGTATTGATATGGACAGGGTTATCAATGTATTTATGCATATTATGTCTATTCACCTCAAGATATTCCTTGGTAGCGATCTGTCTGAGTTGGTCCAATTATTCTTCAACCACTTGTCTAACCTAATTCTTGCATTTGGCTTCAACGAGTGAGCCAACTGAAGGGATATTGTGTGACTTCACCATGAAATCCATGCTATTGTATAGTCGTGCATGTGAGGCTTAAATGTTGGCGATGAATAAGTCGATTTGTTTGTTACTCTAGATGAGCATCCAAACTTTTGTTTTCTCCAACTCATCTTGTTTCCTTGGTTTCTTTACCAATTCAGACAGTTCCCCTTTTTGTTGCATTGACCACTCATGCACGATAATGATGGCTATATGAATCGTCTTGAGGGATTTAGCATTATCTTTGCACTTTTGCCGCATATCGTGCAAGCATACAACTACTTTATGCATGGTGAAAATGATCTGAATTTATGCAGGAACGCAACCAAATACGAATATAACCATAAATAGAAAGATGCAGCAGAAATAACACTTCATTTCATTAATATCAAATAATTGAAATATGCTTATAGACAGAATTGAAATAAACTAGCTAGGGCGCTGGTAGCTTATCTCTGAGAAGATATGTGACAACTACAGGCCTCTGAACTGTGTTACAATGAGCCTCAAAAGCATATTTATTATTGAGAAACAATAGAAAACCATAAAAATCCAAAAACCTAACCCTAGGAGATGAAGCGCCAAAATTATGGGCCCCGTTTGGATAAATTGGTACATCAACTTCCCGGGGACGAAACTTTGGCATACAATATTTGTTTGATGCACACAATACCTCATTAGAAATATCTATCTAAGGACTACAAATTTTGAGTGAGAAACATAGATCAAATACCCATGTTGCTCCTAGTTTTCCCAAAAACGTCATTTAGGGCCTCAAAACAGCTCTAGAAGTTCATGACCCGAAAAACTGCTAAAAATAGTAAATTGTGCTATGATTAAGGAAACTGAAAAACTGAAAGAAACTATGGTGGGGGTCCAATTGGAATAGGTAGGTGGCCACCAATATCCACCTGGATCATTTCTCACCCCTTAGGAAGCAATGGTCCCCATTGCGTTGAGTTCCTCCATGAGATGAGGAAACTTCTACTGAACTTGGTCCTTGGTGAGCCACTTGCCTTGGTGAAGGAGTTGGCCTGCTTTGACAACTCGATAAAGCTAGATCCTTTGTTTTCGAGTGTTCTTTATCTGTGTATCCATGATCTGATCAGTGGTGGCTTGTTCCATGCAGTCTGGGTTTAACTCTATTGGTGTGAGTTGGTCTACCATGTTGGATGTGTCTGGTAGAGGAGGAAAGTAGGGTCGAAGGTGATCCACATTGAATATTGGGTGCAGACCAAGGAATGGTGGAATACTGAGCTTGAAGGCATTGTCCCCTACAACCTTGGTGATGGTGTATGGTCCATATCAAAGCATTCGAATCTTGCGATGGGGTCCAACAAGGCACTCCTTCTGCAAATGTAGCCACACTTTGTTGCCCACCTGGAAGCTGTGTGGAACCCGATGTTGATCATGTCCCTACTTGTACTTAGCATTGGCTCTGTCCAATATGTCATGAACCTATTGGCGGATGTGCTGAATGTGCTAAATGAAGTTGTTCGCCTTGTCAGCTTCAGACTGGACATGAGCCGAATCTGCCTGGGTAGCTGCAAATGGCATGGTTACATTAATGGGACATAGTAGCTGGAATCCCAAGCCCACCTAAAAGGGTTTGTGGCTAGTTGAGTTGTGGAGAGCCCGATTATAGCTATGTTGTGTTATCACTCCACCAGATCTCTAAGGCTGAGAAAGAGTCCAAACAAAGGTAACCACAGACCAACCTTTTAGCTTGGTAGCTAGCCCTACCAAATCGGAGAGGGATTTCTCCACAAAATCACAGCCAAGAGGGCTGGATGAATTAGGTTTTTAGGCTAGGTATGAGTACAGGGGTTTGTTTGTTTGAATTGGTTTTGCTAGATGGGTGAATTAGGTCAAAGAGGCTAGTTCAGGGAAAATAAGATTAGGGTTGCAGAGATTCAATGGGGAAAGGTAGGTAGAAAACCTAAAATTTTAGGTTTTCAAGGTGAGATGGATCAAACTAGTGAGTAGCTAGAAAGAGCAAGGCTAAGCATGAATTCTTTCTAAACTGAAGAAGATGAACAAACTATGAATATTTTCCCACAACAGAGCATGAGAAATTAATTATGTTTATCGACTTGAAAACCAACATATCATAGAAATGAAATGGATAATGAAACAAAACATTCAGACATAATGAGACATAAGAAGAACAATTCTAAATTTCCATACCACAGGTATCCCAAAGAAATAGCTGCAACATTCTCATTAATTTCCTGCCAAATACTGAATACGCTAGAGTCTCTGATCAATGAAACAACATCCAACCTGGGAAATGAGTCAATAAATGATAGATATAGACATTAAACAACTTCTCCCAACCTTAGGGGTCAAATCCCTAAGTTGAGGAGATGTTCCACCAAAAACTAAATTGCATACCTAGAGTGTAGGGAGGTCAAACTGACTCATCCCTCACTTTTTGGAAACTGATTCATTACATATCATCAAGAGTTTTTACCTAATGTATTTACCCCTAGGTAACTAAAAAAAATATTATTACATTTACATCCTTGAATTACATTGGTAAAAACATCATTTTCCAAGGTGAAATTTCACGAAACACAGAAAATTGGTAAAAAGCGCAGCACCAACTTCAACTCCACTTTTGAAGGGGGTCCCAGTGTCCAAAGTGAACTCAGGATAGCTCATTGGAAAGATTGTCCTGTATAGTTTCCAAAAATGTCCTTTTTTTCAAAAATGACTTGATTTGACCCTCCAAAAGGTCAATCTCCCAAGACTGGTCAAAAGCACAGCGCCAACCTCAAAAACATGGCCAAAATATGTTTTTTAAGGTGCTTTGAGACTTTTTGACTGACCAGTTGGCCAAAAGAAGCTTAGAAAAGTTTATAGGGTGACTTTATTTGGCATTCAGAATCCAATGGTGCCTTTATTTTTTTCATTGGAGGTCCCTAGAAAAAGAGCAGCGCCTAGGGCGTTGCGCTTTTGACATTGCAACTGTGTCAAAACTCTAAATTTTTTGGAAAAATTGGTCTCCAATATGAAGCTATATCTCACTAACCATGAGGTTTTTTCCAATACTGAGAGAGATTGTTTTTCTTTGGCATGATGTGAATAAAACCTCCTCTAGTTTCTCAAAAAAATTTGTATTTTTTTGCCACAATCTTCTCTGAAAAAAGTGTCTCAAACAGGATTTTGCACAAGCAGAAAAATAGGTTGTGAAGATGTGAATGGATCTCTCATTATGTAATACATGTGTAAAAGGTGAGATAGTTTTTTGTACTTTGATATCTTAGGAAAAAAATCATCCTCCCATTTCTCAAAATTCATTTTTTTTCTACAATATGTTCTGCAAAAAGGTGACCAAACAGGACATTTTCTGGAAAATGTGCCTTCGAAGAGTTTTTCAAAATTTCCCAATTTTTCTTCAAATTTCCTCAAAATGGCATCATATTTACTTCATGGAGACCTGATATAGTATGATATGATATCATGGATGCATAAATGAGCAAATCCAACTTACCCTTCTCTTTCTGCTTAATTAGGGTATGTAGTTCTGGAGCAATTCACAAAATCAAAGCAGCCCACATGTTTGAAGCAAGTGATTGCCATGGGTGAGACCATTAATTCTCTGGTGTTGGTGGGATCAAGCCTTACGATTCTTCCTCCTTTAGGTGGCCTTCTCTCTTGTCTATCCTCCTCGTCCAGTCTATCCACCTCTTCCTCCATGTAATCTATGTCTTCTTCCACGTTGCTTTTGATCTAGAAACCCTAGGGATGAGGAAATGGGAGTGGGGATAGGTCTAGGAAAAATTAGGGATATGGGGGAATGGGTTATTGAAATTTGGGAGGTGATAGAGGGTTAAAATGCTTGGGGAATTAGAAATTATAATTTTATTACAGGTTTTGGGTATGGGTGCCTAGAAAATTTGAAATACCTAGGACTTAGGGTTTAGGGGAAAATGGATTTAGGGAAAGGGATATAGTGTTGTATGGGTAGGGATAGGGGTTTACGGTGATGTATGAATGGAATGCAGGGTTTATGGGCATCAAATTGAGAATGAGCGTATGGGATAAGGGTTTTCCACTAGACAAACTGCCAATTTTTCATGAAAACAAAAACACCATGAACTTGATATTTAGGAATGCAAGGAGGTGATAAAATGGTCTTACTTGCTTAATAAAATATGATAAGAGAATTTTCTGGAGGATTAGAGGTAGTTTGGAAGAGTTTTTGTGCCTGCTGGGCAAACTGAGCAAAAGCACAACACCACCCAAAAACTCAAATTTTGACCCTAAAAATTGGTTTGTTTGAGCTGAGCGAGTGCGAGATCGATGGTTGCAATAGAAAATGAGCCTCTTCTTTGTCTTATGGTGGTCTTTATACTTGATGAATTTGATGTTTTGGGCCTTGGGACCCACTTTCTCTTTTCTTCTCTTTCACTTTACACTTGGAAACTTTACCCTTTCAATATGACTTCATTCTTTGAAAAATTATCATTTGATGGATTGAGACACTTTAAACTTTGACAGTTTGATGCTTTGGCATATGGAACTTCTGAGTTGGAAGCTTGGAAGCCTTGAACTTATTACAGATTGAGTGACATAAAATTACATAATGAAAAAAAAAATTACTTTGAAATAAAATTTACTCCTTACAAATCATCTTTACATGGTAAAGAGAAGTTTATTTGATCACTCTCTTACTTGTTGCTCTTATGCAATGGAAATGGTGTATTATTGGACCTTGAAAACCCTAAAACCTAATGGGAACCTTGACTGACTGGAATTCATGATGACATGACTAAATAGGTGATGTAATCTCATGAAATAATAAACACTCAGCAAGCGACAAAGTGAGCCAGCAAGTGATGAAATGACATTTTTGAAAAGAGTGAACTTTGATGAAAATCTGCACCAAGTGACCAAATTTTTGCATGACCTAGTGGAATAATAAAACATTTCTGAGTGGGACCCCTAAAATGACATGAAAGAGCTAATTTTGATCATTGGTGGAAGGATGCAAATACTGACACTAACATGTTGTACATAGGGGAGGCTCTCATCCCATGTTTAGGAATGATTTGACTTGTACATGCGCAGAATGTGTACGATCATCCTGTTGACGACCTCTATCTGGCCATCAGTTTGGGGATGGAAAGCTGTGGACTTGGTGAGCTTGGTGTCCAACATCGACCAGAGGCTAGACCAAAATGTACTGAGGAACCTACTGTCCTAATCTGAGATGATAAACCGTGGGAGACTTGATGAGCAGCCTATCAGGGTCCTATTTTGGTGCTAACAAGGATCCAAAAGTGTACCCACACTCGTTCAAAGAAGAGTTTAGCAATGGCTTCTGTTGTGATATTCTTCTTGCATGCCATCATAATGGCCATCTTCGAGAATCTGTCGATGACCACAAAAACACATTCGTTGCCATGCTTAGTAGAAGGAAGGCTCGACATGTAATCCATGGAGATGGATTCCCAAGGTCGACTAGGGGTAGGCAGCGGAGTATAGAGGCCTTGGTTCTTGATGGTTGATTTGGAAATGGCGCAAACAGTGCAATACCTAATGTACTTTTTGACATCTTGTCGAAGGTTAGGCCAATATAAATACTTCTGCAGTACTGCCACTGTTTTCTCAACCCTGAAATGCCCATCGACCCAACTGTAGTACGCTTCCCAAGTCATATTGGCGCACTCGCTTGAAGGAACACAAAGGTGTCCTAGGTGACATAGCAGGGCATCCTGGAGGTGAAAATATGGAACTTGTTTACCCTCTAAGAGCATCTTGTATGTGTGGCTGAATTCTGGATCACTTTTGTAGAGAAGCGGCCAATGGGAAGTCTCATGCCCACAATAGTTGAGCACAGTGGTTAGCGCCACGATCGGTGGTTGTTTGAGGCAGTCCGAAACATTATTGGTGCTAATCTTCTTGTACTTGATGTTCAAATGAAATTGTTGCAAGTATGTGGACCACTTCTGATGGCGATCGTTCTGTAACTTCCCTTGTGTCTGTATGAACTGCAGGGGTCGGTGGTCTATGTGGATGATTGTTTCCTTCCCCAAAATGTAATGCTTCCATTGTCGGCAAGCTTTCACAATGGAATATGTTATCTCTAAATTGATACAGATGGGCTGCTCCACCACAAAACTTAGAGTAACCCTTTCAAACTAGATTTTGAATGAAAATTAGCCTATTCAGCCTGAGGTGGCTCTCTCAAAGTAACTATGATTTATTCAATTATGATTCAATCATATGGCTAACTATGTGATATTGTCTTGAATGTGTTTTATTGCAAGTGAAAAAAATATAGGGTTTACTACCATTGGGCTTATGGAGTCAGTGTTAGGGAAATCAATGACAATGGCTCTCCTTGTGGAAGCTTAGGCTTGTAACGTTTCAATGATAGGACAACATACACATAGAAATATTCAATGGCTTAATGTTTAAAGGAATTCAAAGCATGAGAAACATGAATTATGAGTAATTAAACATCAAGATATTGAAAGCAAAATATTAAGACACATAGGGAAAAAGCTCATTGAAACACCAAAAGAATCTCAGGTGAAGAAGAAAAACACAGTCACTGTATATTACTGATCATCAAAAACTTTACAAAGTGGTAGTGTCAAGTAACATTCTCCAACCACTTCTCATTTGAATTTATGCCTATTAATAGGCTTTTTTTCATTACATTGGATCTGCCCACCTGGCTAGATCATCGAACCATCATCTTTGACAGCTATCTTAACCATAAACTATATTCCTGGAACTGAAAAAGGCACCTAATAACTTAAGACTTACAAGCCTATTAGGACGCTAACTTCCATTTATTACATTCATTTATCTGCAGGATGGGATAATTACATCGATGATAACCAAGTGCTCGAGTGGCACTCACCATAACCTAGACATAAATATACCCATTAGAATTAGGAACTAATCACCCTACTTTTAAGGAGAAGATAAACATAACATTTGATCATTGTATTCATGCTGAGTTGGAAAGGTGACATCTTTTTCGAGGAGTAAATCTCCGCTGGAGTGTCCCACTTCCACCTTTTAATGCTTCCACATGGTTGGCCGCCCTTCAATACACTTTCCAAACACCAAAATACAACTAAAAACACCTCGTTGTAAAAACAGAGTGCAATAGGAAGTTTCGTAGCGTAGTTTGGTAGCAAATTCATTTCAGCCATCTAAGTCAACTTTTAGCTTCTCTTTCTAATTGGGATATGTTTGCTAGATAATATAAGCTAAATACAACTCTTATCCTCCTTTGATTTCCAGCCAAAATGAGATTTCTTGCAAAAATTATCCTACAGGGATTTCGTAGAAAAATATGGCCTTCAAGCTTGGGCTTCGCTACGAAATTGCCTAATTGGCAGAAAAACACAGAATTTTCATTTTTCTTCACAATTTCACCTTCTAAAATTGAAAATGATGTTTCTTGAATGCTGCAAAATTTGTCAAAAATATTTAGGCCAACTCTTCAAAATTTGGGCACTCCATCCTTAGCAATAGAAGGTTGCATCTCCTCAGACTCATTTATCACTTTCATTTTCAGCGCTCTTTTCTTTGATTCTTCCTGAATCATCTCCATTTGGTCTTCTAGTTCTTTAACCTATCCTATAAGCTTCTTTCTTTTAGACTGTAACCACAAGTTTCTCTTTCTGGTGTTTTTCATTACTCTCCTCAAAGGAAGTGTTATTTTAAGAAAATTTTTGGCATTTGTCAGGGATTTATCATATTGGTTCAGCTGATCATTCATTTTTTTCTTCAAAATATGCCATCAGTTTTCTATCTACCTTGGCCTCCTGTAGTTATAATTTGACTTCAATGACCTCTTCTCCGGCCGCTCTTAACTGTTCCTGCAATTCCACCGTCTGCTCCTTTCCTTTCCTTTGCACAAAAACCTCTTATTTTGTTGAAGATAGGTTTTGGTTTGACAAATTCCTCACAGTTCTACATTTTGAAGTTAGTGGCTTTGAACCACTCTTCACCTTCTCTTGGTATCTCTGTATCCTTAGAAATGGTATAAGTGACACTGTGAAATTTAAAACCCCCACCTTTGAGGTTGTGCCTGTAAAGTTCACTGAAAAATCCTTTGATATATGGGCATGAAATCCTTGAAAGCTTTTGACAGAATTGCAGACATTCGACATTTCTGAATGCATCCATGAAACTAGGGTCTTCATTTAATAACTTGAGGTCCATGGGCTCGTATCTCACACAAGAGACTCCCTTGTTCACCTTCTTCTTCATTGCCATTTTGCTCTATAACCATGTTGTCTCCCTAACTGTGACACCTGCAGATAAAAACACTAGATAGCAAGCTGCTTGCGGTGGGAGTCATCTCTTCAAAGATGATACTGGACTACTGCATGCAAGGCTCGAACAACAGATAACAGAGAGATGCTTTGAGATGAATTTAAAAATTGCAATTTGAAAGTTGGGATAATGATGCCAAATGTGAGAATAAAATGTAATGATGAGGGTAATTACGATCTTGCATGCTTGGGAGATCATGATAACTAATTGGGTGACCTCACCATTACCCCTGAGCATCAGAATTTTGACAGCTCACCATGCTCTGCTTTTCTGCAAAAAAACACGATTCCGCAGCGAAGACAGTTATAAACCTAGAAAATTCGCTAAGGAATTGTCAGGTGATTCTGTAGCGAAATCTGCCATTCTGCAGTTATATTCGCTACCAAACGGTGAAAAAACAGACAGATGGCATTTGTTTGATTTGAGACCATGCTATGAAAACTAAGTGGAATTTGGTAGATTTGACTGACATGACATGACTAATGGGCGGTTTTAGACTTAGGGTAAGGTTTATTTTATGGACTTTTTCATCAAATTCATGAACCAATCTATTAAGACAAAGTGAAACCTAGGTGAGTGAGGTGAGTGACCCTATCAATGAAATTTTGAAAATTTTTGAGTGTGATAACAATGGCTCCACTGGGGATGGTGTGCCCCTGTGGTACATTAAAGAACTTGTAGATTTAGTGCCTTACCTTGATAAATTGAAAAATTTATGAAATTGATGAAGACTTTGCCAAGCTCTTATGGCCTTCTCCTCAGGCTCAAGCTTGATGATAACTGCTGAAAAACCAAATCTGTACATGCAGAAAAGATGCTCGGAATACTTGAGCTTATTCACACACACTCCTACCTACCCTAACAACTACAATCTTCATGTTTGATTCAAGCAACATGAAACCTCCAATAAAGCCAATCAATGAGTTGATCTGATACCTGAACTCCTTGATAATTCTTAAACCAAAAGAAAACTGTATTCTGAAATGATAAAGGTAACAGAAAATGGGTATGTTTTTCATAGTGAAAAAACAATTGAAAAGTTGGACTATAAAACTCTTCCATGTAATCAGCTATGGGATTGTTGACCGCACTTTGTCAACTACCCCATAGCAGTACACCCCCGTTTTTTCAAATGGGATTCGTCATGTTCGACGTGGTTGCGCCATTCAGATTCCATCATCAGTCAACAGTCGACAGTTTTACAAATGATGTAAACCCATTCTGCATGTAATGATGTAAATGATCTAAGTAAGACCGTCAATGTATGTAACAACCTAGGTAAGCCTAGTATGTTGTTGATGACTTCCATTCTAGGAGGTTTTTTGTCTCACTGATTCACGAAAGTGATCGGTAGAGTTTTTCCCTCCAGCCTCACCCCAAAGCTAGGGTGGATTTTGTCATCAGCATGCTAAGTGAGTTCTAGTGTTCTATCGAGTCCTTGTAAAAGTAGTTTGAACTACTTGGTCTACTAGATCATATGTTGAGTCGCAGAACTGGGTATTTATTTGAGGGTCTATACGAATGGGTTTTCCTCCTTCATGTATGTAAATGTATTATCTCATGTAAAAGAGGGTTGGAAAAATAATTATAATCCCCTCTTAGTCAATTAATTAAATTTTCTGGTCAATTAATTAATAAAATCCTAAACCAGAAATTTAATTAATTTAAGGTCCTAAGTTAGGATTAAATCTTTAAAGGCAAAATTTGTGGGTCCTTGGAAAATGATTTTGAAAGCCCCAGGCCAAGGGAATATTGAGAATTTTAAGAAATATTGAACCCTTGGGCCTTGGTGGTTAAGTCAAGGTCAAAATTTTGGGGTAATTAACTCAAAAATAATATTTTTGAGTTAATTAAAATTGAATTAAATGATAAATTCTTTTTTTCCCCAAAATTTTAATTTCAACGCTCTGGATTAAAAGATAATTAAATCTTTTGGACGGTTGAGATTATTTTGACGAGGATCATCCAAACTAGCCGTTAGAGATCTTGTCCTATAAATTTAGAGGTCTTTCTCATTCTTGAGTCATCCGATCTCAGGATCGTGCACTTGGTCTTGGAAGCTCTTGTGAATTTTTCTTGATGAATAAAGCATAAAGACTTTGGGGTTACAAATCTTGATGTTCCTTCTCAAATTTATGTGGTGAATTGTCTCTAAACTCTGCTACTTGGTTTCTTGCATTTTATGGTTGATGGCCTACATGGATTAATTTGCATACAAGTATCTTATGTAGTTTTCTGGGTTTATAAAATAACATTCTGATTTTTCTAAGGGTCTCATGTTGTTTTCTTAAATCTCTATCGATCTAAGGTTCAGATCTAAGTGTGCAGAGAAATATTTTAAGATTGAGCGTCCGGGGAAGTCTTCAGTTGGACCAGCCGACTCTCAATAAACATAAATATGATAAGCTCTTTGTTTGTTAAATTCCAGGTATATCTTACGAAGTTTGTGATTTTGTAGGATTTTCTAAGGCTTGTGCCTCTCCCAAAAAATTTAAATCTCTGAAAATTGTGCTAAAATGGATTTCAAATATAACCATGAGGGTTTTAAATTGTAAACTAGTTGTAAATTTGTAAATTTTCTGTAAGGGTTTAATCGTTTTCTGGAGTGTATCTTCAGATCTGGCTGGTTTCTTGCGGATTCAGGATTAAAATCAATTTTTTTTTAGATCTAAGGAAGATCTAGCCTCCAAAGGCCAGATCTGGCTTCAAACTCCTACTGTGGACAAATCTGGGCGTTACTGATTTAAAGAATTTTTGAAAGTCTGAGTTTTGAAAAGAAATTTATATTTGGGACGTTGTACTGGGTGTTTCTCTACAATACTTTTGCAACTCTCATTCTCTGAAGCTCATTGACTTCTTTGCATCAGCGTCCTCCTTTCAATACCTTGCTCATCATCCGTCCAAGTCTGCTCCGCAAATCAACCATCCCTCAGCCTTTACATTTCTCCTGGTACGATGCGCGGCTTTCTTTGCCCTCGCCGAGCCTCACTTACGCTCCATTTATCCGACAAACCTTTCTTCCACCGCTTAGTCCATCTCTTTGGCATCAATTTGTTGCCGTGTACGAGTTTACCTCCCTGTCTACCGTCTCTTCGCTCATCGTTTTCTCAAGCTGTCGTCCCTCTCGACACACGTCAAGGCACGGTCCGGCCTGTATATATATATATATATATATATATATATATATATATATATATATATATATATATATATATATATATATATATATATATATACAAGTAGATACGCTCTCACTGCGCACGATCTGCTCTTCACCATGTCCCGGACTTCGATCTGCTCTCCGTGTCCAAGCATTAAACTCAGTCAATCCTCTGCCTTTTCCTTCGACGCCGGCATCCAATCTCCTTATCCGAGGCTCCGTCCTCCTTCGTGCCCCTTCTCAATTGCAACTTTATGCTTGGCGTCGTCGTTCCTCTGCGCCATTGAAGTCCATAACCTGACTCCTCGACCTGCAAGAATAAAACGACAAACGCACATAACGATTTTATGCAGATTTGATTTGTTTAGATTAGTCGTAGGTTAGGTTAGTTTTAAAATTTCATTTAAATTTTTTTAAATTTAGATTTGAGTTTGTGATAGCATAGTTTTTATTTAATTTTAGTATTAGATTTTAGTTTTAATAGTTTTGAGTCTTAGTTTTTTTTTATTTTGTCGGTTTTCCTTTTTATAGATTTCGATTTAGTTTTATAAGTTAGATTTAATTTTTTTATTAGATTTAGTTTCATTTTAACTTAGTTTAAATTTCAATTTGTGTTTTTAGTTTTTTTTGTTTAATTTTTAGATGCTAACTTTTAGCTTTAGTTTAGTTAGATCTCATTTTTTGTGTAGTTAGATTTTAATTTTAGTTTTTCTTTAGAGTTAGTTTAAATTTTGTTTTAAAATAAAAAAATATAAAATAAAAAAATTTCAAAATCCTAAAAATCTAGAAAATACAAAAATATAAAAAAATTTCAAATTTTCTATAGTCAAATGCGCTGAAATATTTCTATCCTAAGTTTGTTGTGGATCATTTTGATTTCGAGCGCGTTATAATTTAGGTATTTTTTGTTTTAGAAATCTTTCAAGTATGCGGCATTTTCATCTTATTGTTATTCATGGTTGTGGCATTCTCAAGAAAATATCATTGTGATCAATCGTGGTTTAATAAGCAGCAGTTAAGCGTTACTTACTTGTTTATAATTGCATAACGAGATTCTGTTTGACTCCATAAGGCACTGGTCTTAAACGTAATATCTAATTTAGATCTGTGGAATCTCGTTCATTTCTATCAAGTATTTGATGTTTTAGCTGTGTCTCCTGGATTTATCATCCTCATTTATAATAGGGTCTACCTCCCTTAACTTGCAAGGAGACAGTTTAAATAGAGAGATTGGGGATAAGAGTGACAACCCCCAATCTGAGCCGTTGTCGCGGTGCCTTGACAATCTGTGCGACAACATTTTTTGGCGCCGTTGCCGGGGATAGAGTTTTTCTGTCCTTGGTCTTAACGACATTTTATAATCTTCAAATCTTCTTTCGCCATTCATTAGCCTGTCGCAAGGGATCACATTTTCTAGCGTCTTTCATCTCTTCATATTTTCATCGTCTTATCTTTCGTCATATCACTAATCATTTCATCATCGTATCTTTAGCACCTGGACATTTCGGTTGGCTTCTTGTTTGGGTGGCGACTCCACTTATTCATCTTTTTATTCCCAGACAAGAATCCCCCTCTGATATCCATCTGCTATCTCTCGATTATTTCTTCTGTTTTAGAATTAGTTTCATGTTCAAGTGGCGACTCCAATTCTTTCATCTCTTACAAAAGTTCCTGTTAAAAAGTTCGCTTCTTAAGGACCTTTTGATTATTCTTGAACACGGATCTATTTCTAAAATCCTAAAAACGATATCATGGATGTTTTTGCCCCGTGTAATTTTGCTAATATTCAGGGTTATCCCCATGATCTCCCTCAAATGGATAAATTACCTTCTTTTCAAGGAAATGAAACAGTTAGTGTTAAATCTCATTTGTTTGCTTTCACTAACTGGTGGAATAGATTTGCAGTTGCAAATAATAATTTCGATGATGTAAAGATGAAAACTTTTGTTCTTACTTTTGGCGAGGATGTTGCTGAATGGTTTATGGAAAAGCCTGATAATTCATTCAATACTTTTGAATCCATTGTAACTACTTTTAAGGAAAAGTATGGTGATAAAAGGGAAGATAGGCATTTGGTAAGGGAGATCAGTACCATAAAAAAGAAAGAAAATGAAACGACTGAAGAATTTAATAGGAGATTTAATGGTATCCTTAGAGAAATATCTCAAACTCATAAACCTCCTGATGGATCTCTTCTGAATTTTTACATTGATGCTTTTAATTCTGATACTTCATATGAGTTAAGGCGGGCTAAAACTGCAAATTATAAGGCTTGTCAATCTTTAGCTGAGGAGATTGAAAAGGATAAGAAAGCATCTGGAATGTCCAAAACTCCAGTTTTTGATGGGTCTTTGACAAATACTAAGTTAAAAGAACCTCTAGAAGATGATGATGACCCTATGAAAAAGTTAATGCAAAAACTTGAAAGCATGGAGCTTAATCATGCTAAGAAACTTGAAAGCATGGAGCTTAATCAAGCGAAATTGATCTCTGAACATGCTAAGGAAATAAGTGTCTTACAGGCTAGATTGGTCCAAATGGAAAGGGCTCAAACGCAGAATTCCCAACCTAGAAATAATAATGCTTTGCAGAAAAGAGACCTATCTTATGAGCAGAGACCGACAAATCAACTTGAGTTTGCAAATCTTGTGGATGAAGCTCTGCCTTCTTGTAGAGCCTGTAATGATCTTCATGAAGAGGTTACTTGCCATGTTGTCAAAAGAATCATAGCTAGTAGAATGGCAGGGTCAAGCCATCAAATTAATGTTTTTGGTAAGGACTATCACATGCATATAGAATATCATGAAAGTCAGGTTAACGAACCAGCTCAGATGATTAAGGATGTGCAACCCAATCATACGCAAATGATTCAAAACATGGAAGCTAACCAAATCAATCTTCAAAATAAGATAACTTCCATGGAAGCAAGTCATGCACAGGAAATAAATGTCATGGAAAACAGGTTAAAGATCATGGAATTTAATCACTCCAATCAAATAATTGCCATGGAAGAAAAACATGTTAAGGAAATAAATGTCATGGAAAACAGGTTAAAGATAATGGAAGTTAATCATTCTAATCAGATGTCCATCATGGAAGCAAGACACACCCAGGAAATGAATACCATGAAGGAAAATCACTTGTTGGAGATGAGTTCCATTTTGTTGCAGCAGTTGTCAGACGCTGCGACAGCGGCTCGAATTGAGAATTTACATCACCTTTATCCCCAACCTCTCTATTTAATTTGTCTCCTTGCAAGCTAAGGGAGGTAGACCCTATTAGAAATGAGGATGAAGAATCCAGGAGACACAGCTAAGACATCAAATACTTGATAAAATGAACGAGATTCCACAGATCTAATCTTTTCATCTTTAGCACCTGGACATTTCGGTTGGCTTCTTGTTTGGGTGGCGACTCCACTTATTCATCTTTTTTCCCAAACAAGAATTCCCCCCTGATATCTATTTGCTATCTCTCGATTATTTCTTCTGTTTTAGAATTAGTTTCATGTTCAAGTGGCGGCTCCAATTTCTTTCATTTCATACAAGAGTTCCTGCTAGGAAGTTCACTTCTTGAGGGCTCTTTGACTATTCTTGAACACGGATCTATTTCTTAAATTTTAAGCAGGTCATCATGGATGACACCTTTCATGACATGCCGGAAGAAGCCACTTCAAAATTGCCTTTTTTTTTTCAGGTGGTGATCCAGGCACTGCTCTATTACATCTAAGGATGGTCAACCTTTTTATACATAAATATTGTCGTTCTTCACAATATAATCATGAAGATGTCAAGATACGTGTCTTTGGCTATTCTTTAAAAGGTGATGCTATCGATTGGTTTCGAAATTGTCTTGAGGAGTATTGTTTACAAGACATCATCAATGCTTTTAGAGATAAATATATAGAACAAGATGACTCAGATAATGAAATTGATCTTGTAGAGAACTCAACTATCAGCAGGAGACTTCCAGACAATTCTCAGGATGAATCCACTTGTACCATGACAGCACAAACCCATGATAGTGGTGAATCAGAAACAAGTTGTCAAACTAGTGTCGACAATGATAAGAATCTTGTTAAAGAATTGATTCAGATGGTTAAGGATATACAGCTAAATCAAGCTCAGGTAATCAAGAATATGGAGGCCAACCAGGCTGAAATCATTAAGAATATGGAACTTAACCAAGCAAGATTAACAGCTGATCATACTAGGGAAATTGATGCTATACGAAACAAGTTGTTAGCCTTAGAGGAAAAGATGACGATCATGGAATTCAATCACTCCAATCAAATGAATGCCATGGAAGAAAGACATGATGAAGAAATGGCCATCATGGAATTTGATCACAACAATCAATTAGCCACCATGCAAGCAAAT
This sequence comes from Pinus albicaulis, assembly GCA_034641835.2. Classification (NCBI taxonomy): domain Eukaryota; kingdom Viridiplantae; phylum Streptophyta; class Pinopsida; order Pinales; family Pinaceae; genus Pinus; species Pinus albicaulis. The sequence goes on from CM076574.1 coordinate 392,922,583, forward strand.
CATGAGAGAGAGATAAACTATATGCAAAATTGCTTCATGGCCATAAAAGCAGGTAATGATAAAGTTATAAAGGACATGGAAACTGGTCAAATGTCTCTTCAGCACAGGTTATTGACTGTTGAAAATAATCATGCGAAGGAAATTAGTACTATAAAGGTTAAGCATTCTAATATGGAGAAAACGGAAAGTTCACAGTTGTCAATAGAGCATAGGTCTCCCAGTTTGCTGAAGCAAGCTCCATCCTATTATGAGGAGACCATTTCTTCCATTGAAAAGTGGTTGATTGAAGGCGACCCAGATAGAAGGAAAACCGAAGGGAATCAGGTTAATAAATCACCTTTGACAGAGCAGATGGAGAGTGAAGAGAGACATGTCACACATATATTGTTTACTTCGTCTGAAAGTTCACAAGAGGAAGGTTCCACATCATCAACCATACAATCTTCCACGAAGAAGAGCCTGAAGCGAAAGAGAAAAAGAATAAGGAAGCGCTTTGATTCGTCTGATGGTCGAGAGCAGCTTGACATTCGGATAAGACAGAGTCCTACATTGTGCAAGATTGGGCATGGCACATCTGAAAAGCAGCCCACAGACTTGCCTGAAAGCAGGCAAATGCTCAGCATGCACTATATTGAACACATCTGATGCCACAGGGCATCCTTTGTATTGTATCTCTAACCTTACACCTTGTTATTTCAGCGTTTCATTTTGTAGTTAGAGTAGATTTACTTTTCATGTTAAGTAGAATAATAAATGAAAGAAGAGCTTCTATTTTTCATGTGCTTAATGTTATATGATGATATTTGGATGGACGCTACTTATGTAATCTTGTGTGTTGCTTGGATACAGATTCTGGATTCTCACATTCCTCCGATGAAGCAACGTGTCCCCAAGTAGAGCCAGATGTTGACCACACTTTGTCAACTACCCCATAGCAGTACACCCCCATTTTTTCAAATGGGATTCGTCATGTTCGACGTGGTTGCACCATTCAGATTCCATCATCCAGATTTCATCGACAGTTGACATTGTTATAAATGATGTAAACCCATTCTGCATTGTTATGATGTAAATGATCTAAGTAAGACCGTCCATGTATGTAACAACCTAGGTAAGCCTAGTATGTTGTTGATGATCTCTATCCTAGGAGGTTTTTTGTCTCACTGATTCACGAAAGTGATCGGCGGAGTTTTTCCCTCCAGCCTCACCCCAAAGCTAGGGTGGATTTTATCATCAGCATACTAAGTGAGTCCTAGTGTTCTATCGAGTCCTTGTAAAAGTAGTTTCAACTACTTGGTCTACTAGATCATGTTTTGAGTCGCAGAATTGGGTATTTATTTGAGGGTCTATACGAATGGGTTTTCCCCTTCATTTATGTAAATGTATTATCTCATGTAAAAGAGGGTTGGAAAAATAATTATAATCCCCTCTTAGTCAATTAATTAAATTTTTTCGGTCAATTAATAATAAAATCTCAAACCGTAAATTTAATTAATTTAGGGTCCCAAATTAGGATTAAATCTTTAAAGGCAAAATTTGTGGGTCCTGGAAAATGATTGAAAGCCCCAAACCAAGGGGAATATTGGAGAATTTTAAGAAATATTGGACCCTCGGCTCGTGTTGTCAAAGTCAAAATTATGGGGTAATTAACTCAAAAATAGTATTTTTGAGTTAATTAAAATTGAATTAAATGATAAATTCGTTTTTTTCCCAAAATTTTAATTTCAACGCTCCATTAAAAAAGATAATTAAATCTTTTGACTCGGCTGAGATTATTTCGACGAGGATCATCCAAACCAGCCGTTAGAGATCTAGTCCCCATAAATTTAGAGGTTCTTTGGGTTGGTCTGATCATCCCATCCCGGTAATCGGTACTTGCTCTTAGAAGCTCTTGTAAACTTTTTGAGGAATAAAGCTAAAGACTTTGGTTACAAACTGGATGTTCCTTCTCGCATCTATGTGGTGAATTCTCTCTAAACTCGCTACTTTGTTTTTTGTATTTTATGGTTGATGGCCTTCATGTGATTAATCTCGCATATAGTATCTTGCGTGCTTTTCCGTATTATAAAATAACATTCCGATTTTTCTAAGGGTCTAATGTTGTTTTCTCTTTAAGTCTCTATCACCCCAAAGTTCGCATCTAAGTGTACAGGGATTTTAAAAGATTAAGCAAGCTCGGGGAAATCTCGCTGGATCACTCAACTCCCAATAAGCATAGATTTGATAAGCTCTTGATTTGTTAAATTCTCGGGTCCATCTTACGATATTTGGGTTTTGGCGTGTTTCTAAGGCTTGTGCCTCTCATCAAAATCTTAATTTCCGAAAATTGTGCTAAATGGATTTCGTATCTAACCATGAGGGTTTTAAATTTGTAAATTAGTGTAAATTTGTAATTTATTAGTGAGGGTTTAACTCGTTTTTTGGGTGTGTGTTTTCGTATCCGACGTGTGGTTGCAAGTTACAGGTTCAAATCCGAATTTTAGATCTAGCGTATCCAAACCCCCAAGGGCCGTATCCGGTCCCGCATTCGAGTCTCGTGGGTAAAATCTCGAGTTGACCGAGAAGAATTATAAAGGTTTGTGTGGCGAATTTGTGTGCACTAGATTCAAATGCCTTTTCGATCCGCCCCCGTACTCTCTCGCCCATCGATCTCCATTTGCTCCCACCGCGTTCTCCATCGACTCTGCGAAAGAAGGAACAAAACGAATGTGAAATTCTTTACGCTGATCCCGTCTTTGCTGATGCCGTCCCGCCCTCTTCAAGCCTTCAGCCGCCCGTCCGACCGCAATTGCCAAACGACTAAAACGACACAACCAAAAGATTAAAAATTGCGCATAACCTTGCTATTTGTAAAATTAACGTGGTTTCATTTTTTTTATTTGTATGTGTTTTATCATAGCGTTAGACTTTAGTTTTACTTTGGTCGGTTTTCCTTTTTTTTTTTTAAATAGATTTTGTTTGGATTTGATTCGTAGGGTTTCATTTTATTTTTAAGTTTAGTCTTAGTTTGTCTCACCTTTTTTAGTTTGTTAAAGTTTTAGACCTTAGATAGTTTCATTTGTAGTTTTATTTTAGGACCTTTAGTTTTAAATTTTCATTTTATATTTAGATTTTTAATTCTAGCATAGTTTTAGTTAGAATTTAATTTTAATTTTAGATTTAATTTAGATTTTAAATTTTGCTTAGTTTTAAATTTAGTTTAATTTTAACTTTAGGATTTAGCTTTTAGATTAGAACTTTGTTTAGATTTAGAATTTTAATTTGTCTTAAAAATAAATAAAAATAATAAATAAAAATCCTAAAATCCTAAAAAATCCATAAATACAAAAATATAAAAAAAATTTCGAATTTTTCTATGGTCAACTCGAGCTTCAAAATTTTTATCTAAGTTTGACCGTGTGGATCATATTAATTTTCTAGTCACAAGTATAATTGGAATATCTATTTTCTAGTGTTTCCATTTTCATTATTCATGGTTGTGGTGTTTTTGACCGAATATCATCGATCAATCGTGTTTCCATACAGTTAGCTAGTCATCATTTACCGGTTTATAATTGTATAACTAGATCTTGTTTGACTCCATAAGGCAATCGGTCTCTAACGTGAAATCTAATCTAGATCCGTGAAATCCGTTAATTTCATCTTGTATTTGGTGTTTTAGCCGTGTCTCCGGATTTATCCTTCATTTTAAATAGGGTCTACCTCCTTAGCTCGCAAGGAGATAGCTTAAAGAGAGAGATTGGGGATAAGAGTGATGGCCCCTGGGCCTCGAACCGTTGTCGTTGCCCCCGAACAACTGGTGGCGACAACATTTCGGCGCCGTCACGGGATAGAGTCTTTCTCGTCCTTGGTCTGACCCATATTTTCTTAATCTTCTCGATCTTTCATCGCCATTCATTAGCCCTCGTCGCAAGCAATCTCATTTTCCGGGGCGCTTTTCATCTCTTCATATTTTCATCGTTCGTCATATCGCTAATCATTTCATCATCGTATCTTAGCACCTCGGGACATTTTGGTTGGCTTCTCGTTTGGGTGGCGACTCCACTTTATTCATTTTATTACTCCCGTACAAGAATCCCTCCCCCGATATCCATCTACTATCTCTCGATTTCTTCTTTCATTTTTAGAATTAGTTTCACATGTTCAAGTGGCGACTCCATTTCTTTCATTTCTTACAAGAGTTCCCCGCGTTAGGAAGTTCACTTGAGGACTCTTCGACTATTCTCGAACACGGATCTATTTCTTAAATTTTAAGTGTGTCATCATGGATGACACCTTTCATGACATGCTTTAAGAGGCCACTTCAAAATTGCCTTTTTCTCAGTAGGATCCGTAATCGCTCTATTACATCTAAGTGACTCGTCAAACTTTTATACATAAATATTGTCGTCCTTCACAATATAATCATGAAGATGTCAAGATACGTGTCTTTGGCTATTCTTTAAAAGGTGACGCCTGCCGATTGGTTTCCAAATTGTCCTAAAGAGTATTGTTTAGAAGATATCATCAATTCTTTTACGTATAACATATAAAAAATGACTCGCCTTGTGTTCCTGTTATGCAAAATAATAAAATTGATCTTGTAGAAGATTCACTATCAACAGGAGTTTTGTGACAATTTCGTGATGAATCCATTTGTACCATGGCAAAGACAAACCCATGATAAGCATGGAACAAAAGCAAAGATTGTCAAAACCAAAGGTTGACAACGATAAGAATCGTTAGTGAATTCATCCGTATGGTTAAGGACATACAACTAAATCAACCTCGTGTAATCAAGAATATGGAGGCCAACCAGGCTCAAATCATTAAGAATATGGAACTTAATCAAGAAAAATAATAGCGGATCATGCCAGGGAAATTGGTTCGACAGTGTACGTATTAAAGGTCATGGAATTTAATCACTCCAATCAAATACTGCCGTGAATAGTAAAACACAAAGAAGGGGAAATGATGGATTGTGAAACAAACGTCACAAGAAAGAAATGAACTGTATGCAAAAATTCTGCATGTGAAAGCGATAATGATAAAATGATTCAAAACATGAGGCTAACCAACATCAATCTTCAAAATCGGATAAATACCTTAGAAGAAAGTCATGCACAGGAAATAAATGTCATGGAAAACAAAGTTAAAATGATGGAAGTTAATCATTCGTACTCAGATATCTCGCAACACAAATTGTCAACTATTGAAGAAATGCATGCCAAGGAGATGAGTTCCATACGAAGAAGTTGGAAAAATGTAAAATATCACACATGCAAGATTTCCAACCTGGCACGTTTGTCAAAAGATCATAAGTCTCCACTTTGGTCGGGCGCTTTCCATCTCATCACACCTGAGGTCACTTTTCCCATTAAGGAAGAGTTAACTATGGCTACAAAGGATGTTGAAAAAGACCAAGCTTATGTGTCACCATTGACAAGAGTATATTCAAAATAAGATTACAGCCAAAGTTCATCAAAGGTTTTGTACAAGGAATTTCCAAGATAAGGACAAGAAATCTACAATAGTCTCATTGTTGACATCACAACCCACTCGCACGAAGAGAAAGAAAAAGAAAGGAAAAGGTAAGCTAGCTTGATCAGTTCGATGGTCGAGAGCAACTTGGACACTGACAAGACAAGAGTCCCCCACATTATGCAAGATCGGCCATGGCACATCCGAAAAGCAGGCCTACCGCACTTGCCTAAAAGTAGGCAAATGCTTAGCATACACTATATTGAGCACATCCGATGCCACAAAATAATCCTCCGTATCGTATTTCTAACCCTACTCCTCGTTATTTCAGCATTTCATTTTGGCAGCTTAGAGTAGATTTACTTTTCATATGTTAAATAGAATACAATAAAAGAAGAGCTTCTATTTTTCATGAGCTTAATGTTATATGATGATATTTGATGGACGCTACTTATATAATCTTGTGTGTTGCTTGGATGCAGAGTCTTCGGATTCTCACATTCCTTCGATGAAGCAACGTGTCCCCAAGTAGAGCGTATGTTGACCACACTTCGTCAACTACCCCATAGCAAGACACCCCCATTTTTTCAAATGATTCGTCATGTTCGACGTGGTTGTGCCATCTCGTACCCATCATCCAGCTTTCTTTATAGTTTTTCATAATGATGTAAAACCCATTCTCGTATGTAATGATGTAAATGATCTAAGTAGGACTGCCCATGTATGTAACACCCCAGTAAGCCTAGTATGTTGTTGATGATCTCTATCCTAGGAGGTTTTTCGTCTCACCGATTCACGAAAGTGATCGGCGCAGTTTTTCCTCCGTACCTCACCCCAAAGCTAGGTGGATTTTGGTCATCGCATGCTAAGTGAGTCCTAGTGTTCTATCGAGTCTTTTAAAAGTAGTTTGAACTACTTGGTCTACTAGATCATATATTGAGTCGCAGAATCGGGTATTTATTTTGAGGGTTCATACAAATGGGTTTTCCCCCTTCATGTATGTAAATGTATTATCTCATGTAAAAGAGGGTTGGAAAAATAATTATAATCCTCTAGTCAATTAATTAAATTTTCGGTCAATTAATAATAAAATCCTAAACTGGAATTTAATTAATTTAGGGTCCTAAATTAGGATTAAATCTTAAAGGCAAAATTTGTGGTCTCGAAATGATTTTGAAAGCCCCAAACCAAGGGAATATTGAGAATTTTAAGAAATATTGGACCCTTGGGCCTTGGTGGTTAAGTCAAAGTCAAAATTATGGGGTAATTAACTCAAAATAGTATTTTTTGAGTTAATTAAAATTGAATTAAATGATAAATTCGTTTTTTCCCCAAAATTTTAATTAACGCTCCGATTAAAAGATAATTAAATCTTTTGGATTCGCTGAGATTATTTTGACGAGGATCATCCAAACTAGCCGTTAGAGATCAGTCCTGGTAAATTTAGAGGTCTTTGTCATTCTTGGATCATCCGATCTCGTAATCGTGTACTTGCTCTTAGAAGCTCTTGTAAACTTTTTTTGAGGAATAAAGCTAAAGACTTTGGGGTTACAACTGATGTTCCTTCTCGCATCTATGTGGTGAATTCTCTCTAAACTCTACTTTGTTTTCGTATTTTATGGTTGATGGCCTTCATGGATTAACTGCATATAGGTATCTTATAGCCTTTTCTCGTTTATAAAATAACATTCCGATTTTTCTATGGTCTACCGTTGTTTTCTTAAGTCTCTATCACCGAAAGTTCGATCTAAGTGTGCGGGATTTTTAAAAGATTGGGCGTCCGAAAATCTTCGCTGACCGGCCCAACTCCCAATAAGCATAGATTTGATAAGCTCTTGATTTGTTAAATTCTGGTCCATCTTACGATATTTGGGTTTTGGCAGGGTTTCTAAGGCTCTGTGCCTCTCATCAAATCTTAATTTCGAAAATTGTGCTAAATGGATTTCGCATCTAACCATGAGGGTTTTAAATTTGTAAATTAGTGTAATTTGTAATTTATTAGTGAGGGTTTAACTCGTTTTTTGGGGTGTGTGTTTTCGCATCTCGACGTGTGGTTGCAAAGTCAAGGTGTTCAAATCCTAATTTTTTTTTTTTAGATCTAGGGTGCATCCGGTGCCTCTGCGGGCCGTATCCGGTCCCGCATTCGAGTCTCTCCGTGGGTAAAATCTCAGTTTAATTGGAGAAGAATTATAAAGGCTCGGCAGGCGAATTTCAGGGGCACTGACCAAATGCCTTTTCGACCGCCCGCATTTCTCTCGCCCATCGATCTCCACTTGCCCCACTGCTGCTTCTCCATCGACTTGCAAGAAGCAACAAAACGAATGTGAAATTCTTTACGTTGATCCTCGTCTTTGTTGATGCCGTCCCGCCCAAGCCTTCACGCCGCCCGTCCGACCTCGCAATTGCCAAACGACTAAAACGACACAACCGCATTAAAAATTGCGCATAATCCTTTGCTATTTGTAAAATTAACGTGGTTTCATTTTTTATTTGTATGTGTTTTATCATAGCGTTAGACTTTAGTTTTACTTGGTCGGTTTTTCTCTTTTTTTTTTTTAAATAGATTTCGATTTGGATTTGATTCGTAGGGTTTCATTTTATTTTAAGTTTAGTCTTAGTTTGTCTCACCTTTTTAGTTTGTTAAAGTTTGTGACTTTTAGATAGTTTCATTTGTAGTTTTATTTTAGGACCTTTAGGTTTTAAATTTTCATTTTATATTTAGATTTTAATCTTTAGCATAGTTTTAGTTTAGAATTTAATTTTAATTTTAGATTTAATTTAGATTTTAAATTTTGCTTAGTTTTAAATTTAGTTTAATTTTAACTTTAGGATTTAGCTTTTAGATTAGAACTTTGTTTAGATTTAGAAATTTTAATTTGTCTTAAAAATAAATAAAAAATAATAAATAAAAAAAATCCTAAAAACTTAAAAATCCATAAAATACAAAAATATAAAAAAAAATTTCTCGAATTTTTTTCTATGGTCAACCGAGCCTTAAAATTTTTATCTAAGTTTGACTGTGGATCATATTAATTCTCGAGTCGCGTTTTATAATTGGAATATCTATTTTTCTTAAAGTCGGCATTTTCATTATTCATGGTTGTGGTGTTTTTTAATTGAATATCATTGATCAATCGTGTTTCCATGTGTTGTGCTACAGCTAGTCAACACATCGGTTTATAATTGTATAACTAGATCTTGTTTCCGATCATAAGGCATCGGTCTCTAACGGAAATCTAATCTAGATCCGTGAAACTCGTTAATTTCCCATCTTCGTATTTGGTGTTCTAGTCGTGTCTCCCCGGATTTATCCTTCATTTTAAATAGGGTCTACCTCCCTTAGCCCGCAAGGAGATAGCTTAAAGAGAGAGATTGGGGATAAGAGTGACAGCCTCTCACCGAACCGTTGTCGTTGCCCTCGAACAACTGGTGTACATACCAGGAGTGGGTATCGTTAATCAAACCCCTAGCTTGCTTTCCATTGGCCTCCTTCCCACAACTTACCTTGGAGCTCAACTTCAAAACTAAGGGAAAGACAAATCTAGAATAGGCATTTTAATAAAATAACCAAGACTTCTACACTTCACTTAGTCATTAGATTTGCATTTCATATAAGTTAGTCGATCATTCATTCAAGCAAATATTTGTCATCTTGTTACTTGGTGAACCATTTATCTTGCAAGTCTTTTTCTTTTCCGAGCATTGTATTTAAATGCAATCGTCTCATAACTTTAGATCTGGTTTGTCTAAATTTATTTGAATATCTTAAACATTGCTCAATTAATCTTGCTTGCATCTAATCAAGTCAAGTTAATAAGGTAGTTTTCAAAGGTATCTCCTAGAACTTGTTGGTTGCCAACAAGTTTTCCTTCATCATCCATCTTTCACCTTTGTAGGGACTAACCCCTTAGCTGCTCAGAGATATTAGAACGGAATGGACAAAGTTTAGAGTGACAGCTCTTTGTCCCTACATTGCGGCCCTTGGTGTACACCTTGGCGACAACAAAACCACAGCAATAAAAAGTGGTTAGTAGGGACTCGGGAGTGTAGAAGTCTCTACCAATGTGGAAGAGCTTGTATCCAAGTTTGAGACAATGTTTTCCATGGTCTCATGCCCAATGGTATGTAGCCATTGGAGCATTCAGACATATGACTTCAAACAAGAGACCTTAGTAGAATTTATAGGAGTAGTAGGCAGGCATACAAGTGGAACATGGTGATGATGTCATGTAACCAGTAGTAATGGGATCCATCTAATTCTGATTCTCTGCAGGTGATTTCATGAGCTCAGTGGTGTTTTATATGTAATTTTGGTTTCATTAAGATTCTTATTTCCAGTCTCAGTTTCAGTTATGATAGAGCTAGGATGTATTGCTGAGTTTGATGTGATCAATATGTCATCATCTAGAGGACATGTCCATATCTAGATTGCGCTTGGCTTGGAGGCATTCGAGAGGGTGGTCTGTATAGGTCGCTAGTGGATCTAGGGAGATCCTTAACACATGACATTGACAACTTGTGCAAGCCTTGCCACAAGAGGTTAAGTACCTTGCACCATAGAGTGTTGTCAATCTTGAAGGACATGGTGCAGGATTGCAGGATTTCAATATTGAGAAGATAGGTGTGTGCCAGGTTTGTGCACTCAACAAGCATGCCAAGAGTACTTTCTAAGTAGTGAGCATAGGTGAAGAGAGATTTTTGGTCTAATACATTCACAGTTATGTGGAACTTTCACTATCAGGTAACATTTATTATGTTTCATTTATGGGTGATTCCTGTTGGAAGATTTGGATCTACTTCATTAAGATCAATGATGAGGTTTTCAAGTAGTTTCAAGAATTTAAAGCTCTCATAGAAAATCAAATAGTTAAGAAGATTAAAGTTTTGCGATCATACAAGGAGAGTATATCTGCAAGGAGTTTTACAATTTTTGCAGGAAAGTAGGATCAAGAGGATCTCACAGTGCTTTACAATCCTCAGGGTGATGACATTATAGAAAGGAAGAAACAAGTCAATTATAGAGACTGCCAAGGCAATAATCCATGACCTAGATCTATCCTTGTGTCTTTGTGTAGAAGCATGTTGCACGACAATCTACATTTCATAGTTGTGTCCTCACAGTGTATTGAAGGATAAGACAGTAGAGGAAGCTTTAATTGGTAAGAAACAACAAGTATCACATTTTCATATTTCTGGTTGTTCCATATATATTCATATTCTTGAGTTGAAAAGGACTCAGTTGGAACCCTTTTGTTTGATGGGTATATTTGTGGCATTCAACAAAATTTCTGAGGTTTACAAAGTCTACGCTCCATCACAGTAGAAGATAGTTGTAAGATTGTCAACTTTGAAAAGGATGTAGGGTCCTCTGGTCAGTTTTATTTCACTGTATTTATTAGGGTGTTGGTTTGAGTCTATCAGCTGGGGGCACTTCATGCATTAGTCCATATACATTGTATCTTCCCTGCCCCTTATTTTATAAAAGAGCTGGGAAGGGCACACTGCTGTGTTGGTTAGTGAGTTAGAGATTTGCTTCTTTGCATTGCGGTTTTATCCTTTATAATTAGGTAGAATACTTGATACTGTTTTGGAGTTCAGATCTGTGAATTTGCTGTTCATATCATCAGTACTATATGTTTGTAGGTTAACATAAACTATATCTGTTATTTCACTTTTAAGCTATCCATATCCCAGGATTTAAGTTAAATTCTTGAGTGCAGAATTTGCTTACCATGGTCTCATTTTTGACGGTTTATGGATGTATTGTACTTAATTATGTCTTACTGTTAACTTCGATGAGAGAGCTGTTGCTTTACTCTCATATTTAAAATGTTGATTTCCTTTCACTTTGTTTTGCTGCAGTTTTTGAGGATACTCTCAGAAGAAGAGAACAAGAAAACCATCATCATCCACAGGGTCAAATTCAGAGACAGAATTGGCCAAAGCAGCTGATGCAATACAACAAGCTTTAAAAAGACCTTGCTTTCACCTCAAGAAAAATTGGGGAAAGTTCTAGAATATCCAATTGTCAAGGAGCTCAAACAAACAATTTTGAACATTCCATGGACAGAATTACTGAAGCCTCAGTGGTAGCTAAAGGAGGTCGTTCATCAATTTCAGAAGGGCTGGATCCTACGTCAGAAGATAGATCCAACGTCAGAAGGGAATGATGAAGAAGGGAAACTACTTACAAAGCAGAGAAAATGGCAGTTCTGTATGAGCTTTTGGCTGCTTGTGTTGCTGATACACCTGAAGATGAAAGTGCAAAAGTCAAGGTTGAGAAGAGGCATGATGCGCGGCATCGTGCTGTTTACGGTACAGCTGGCTACATGGCTTGATATCATGGTTAAAAGTGGTTTGTACACTTGCACTTAGTTTTTCTTTTGTGATGAGGGAATTGCATATTCCATTTGTTTTTTTTTTTGCCATGTTTTGCTAATCCAGTTGTGGGGATTTTGGCAAATTTTCGATGTTGAGTATTTTGTCATTCCCTACGAGTATTGTAATTTAAGACTCGTAAAGAACTCAAAACATAAAAAGGAAAGACAGCATGTGATTTGCTCAAATTTGTCCAGGTTTGAAAGGCAGCATGCTGGAATCACTAAATGGCAGGGTGATCAATATGATGTATATCAAAAACTTTATATCCAAAGTTTTGATACTAAAAATTGTGATCATTCTTCAAAGCAAATAATCTCAGTGTGCACTGTGTCAGATAACTGAACACCAATAGATAAAAGTTCAAAATTTTGAATACAAGTATGTAAAGTAAAATGGAAATAAGGGTTAATTCAGTAAACAAATATAGTTTCTTTCTTAAAGGAAAAAATTGTAACTTTTTCATTTCAAGCAGAAATGATGATTACATTTTGTACGTGCTTATAAGCATGCATAATGATTTCTCTGTTAAAAAACTGATCTGAGAATACCGCAAAACAAAAGGGACAGTGTCATAGTAACAATATCTGCACAAATTCAAGTATGAATAATGTAAGCAGATAGTGCAAATAACAGAAAAAATCGAATATGCTCCAATGGAGTTATACAGCTGAAAAATATAGAGATTATGCATTTTGCTTGTACTTTTAGAAGAGTTTCAGCCTCAAGAATGTCCAATAGAACAGAAAAGGTAATACATTTCTTGAAATGTTTTCTGTTAATTTATATTTCTGGTTGTATTCAAGATTTATTTAATATTTTTGAGGGTTTTGATCTGTCTGTTTTTTGGTTTATGAGTTGACAGGATCAAATATGTGAGCTATATTATAAAATATAATCAGAAGTTAACCATAATGTATTTGTACTGTACCAAAAATTTTTATTAAATTTCATACTAGTTCTGAATTTCAGTACAGCAATCTCACTAGTATGGACAGCCTAACTGAAAATCCTAACCTTTAACTCCCTGGACAGTGGTTCCTATTTTAATACAAATGATAATATCCCCCAAAACAGAAAACTCCAAATACAGACTGTTTAACGTTTATACATGCTCATAGCATCACCATTAAACATGAAGAAACACAAAACGTATGTACTGGATTATCAACCAGGCACAGCATCATCTTCCACAACAGTTCATGCATATAAAACTCGGACATTTGCGGGCATAGATGTATCATCTTTTGCCATGACCAGCTCCCTTGGAGCCTACTTCCATCTCCAGCCAATTTTGATAAACTATCCTGCCACCATGTTGATTTCTCTGTATATGCAATAATTAAATAAGAGCAAATTTTCCTTTTAGCTGCTTGACTAACTCATAGATATGGCTCAGAATCATATTTTGCATATCGATATAACTCCTCACCTTGACTAACTTGAAATTACCAGAAGCTGAAGATGAGTAATATCTCTTTCCACTGCTAATCTCAAAAAGATTGCCAATTCTTCCTGTTACCCACCAAAATGAGTAACCCCTTAGGAGAAAACTTTTCTCCTATTTTGGACAGCCAGCCAGCCAGCAACCTGTAATGTTCCAAATTACAAATTTAGCAGAAAATTGTTTATGCCGCAAATTTAATAAATAAATTTCTCAAATTGGACCATGAAATCAACAACAAACTGGAAATATAAACTGGAATCTTATAATAGGCAATAAACACATGCAGGAAATCTCAGCTTTATTTATATAAATATAGACTTATTATACAAAATAGGAGGATAGCTAAGATGGGATCCTCCAAACTGAATCCAACTCTTGAATATATTTGCTACCACACTGGATCTGACCACCAAAATACTGAACTGCTGAATACCACGTGTGAATTCTGAATGAATTCACCAAGGGGAGAGAGATGGGGTGACTACCCACTCTGACTCAGTCACCTGATGGTTTCTGCCCTGGGGGCTACTACTGAAGCAAAGATCTCGGTTCTGTTGAGAAATGTAACTAGTATCGGTCTTCATAACTCTCTTGTCTAACTCATGACATAATGTAATTATTATGTATTTGTAAAAAGAGAGAAAAAAGAAAAATTATTGTATAAGAAAAATTATTTATAAGCATGGGTTTCATGCTCATTTTATTTTGTTTCCAGGTCAAAGCACCCATTGAGTGCTTCTAGGGTTTGTGGTTGAAGAGTCATAGTCTTTGTCATCATGTAATAGACCCATCTTGGGCTTTTTGTGTCAAAGAAAGAAAGATAATTTTGATGTATTTTAGTCATGAAGCCTCCTCCACCAAGTCGGCCCCATAAAGTGAATTTGACCACACCAAAAGGGTATATAAAGAAGTGCAATTCGACCTATTTGATGATCCACTCACAAGTTTTGATCTGCAGTTTAAAGAGGAGGAAAATTAAAAAAGGTGTGAAGAAGCCTAGAAAGGAAGAAGAAACAAAAGCGAAGGAGGAAGAACATTTGACAAGTTAAAGGGAGCTGAAATTCTTTCTTGTTCTCCCACACGTGCGAGATTCTGGGTTGCAGGGTTAGGCCGAAATTGCAGTTTGCAGTATAGGCCGAAATCTTGATGGGAGGCTGAAATCTGTGATTGATGTGGTATTGAAGAAGGTTGACTCTTGTTGACTAGAAGCTGTTCTTTGTCATCTTAGAAGGGCTATCTTGGGAGGTTGACTGGCAGATTGGAGGAGGTCTTTTGTTCACACAAAAGGTTCTGGTTAACTCATTTAATTTGGTTCTAAAGGAAGAGAAGATAATTTTTGGGTTTTCTCTAGAAGACAGGGGGTTTTGTCTTTGATGAGAGCCTACATACATCCAAGAAGATAGTTGCTTTGATGATAAGAAGATAAAGGAAGACGTAAAGAAGATAATGAGAATTCAAATATGTCACATGTAATTATCTAGATTGCTAGACATATATGGAATGTGCACACAAGATGTGAAAGATAATCGTGTGATACGTTTATTATTCACAGTGATGTACATTTATAATACATTTTACATGACCGTTGGATTCATATTCCAAGGTTCCCTTGGATTCCCTTTGACTATTCAACTTCCACACCAACCCTTAGAGGATTAGGTGTCCAACATTCCCCACCTCCTTGATCCGAAGGGGTATGTATAAGTCCAAGAAGAGAGTCAGATACAAAATGTGCAAAAATGCATGGTATAAGGAGGTGGTTTAAGGTTGACCACCAACACTAGAACGCTTAGTGGCAAAGCCCTCTTAACTCTTCCAACTGCATAGTCAAGTCTTCTTCAGAGGAAGTGATTCTAGTGCTTTGAAGAGGAGACCTTCAACCTAGAAAAGGGAGGTTCCAATTCGCATAAAAAGGTAACTCAACTTGAAAGGGAGGTCTCATCCGTGGTGGTTTAAGGATGACCGCCAACCTTGGAATGCTTAATGCACCCCGGAACTCTTTCTAAATATGGCAAGAAGTTGAAGTCTTCTCGCTAGAGTATGTTAATTTTTCATAGAGCAACATTTTTTTCTTTACTTTGATAGTTACATTTCTTTGCTAACATGTTAAGTTCACCCCAAATAATTATACCATTGTACGTATCTATATTATTAACCATCGAATATGAAACTATGCGGAAGAACCAAGGTCAGCAGGGAGCCCTCCCCCCATCGAACCCGCTTCCAAAGTGCGCTCCCGGAGCGAATGCTTAGAGGGTGATATTAATGACAAAGTTCCCTATACGAATCTAGAGGTAATGATAAAGATACCTTTGGTCCAATCTATGTTTTTATGTTTTTTTATGTTTAATTCATCATTCTACATGCTTTTGTTGACATATATGCATCAAAATATAAAAATATAAAAAATATATGTATTATAAAAAAAACGCTCCCCGAAACGCTCTTTGGACGGGGAGCTTTTGGAAAATGGCATTCCTCAAGCCCCCGTTTTCGCTCCCCGCTCCCAAGTAACCTTGGAAAGAACAATGCCATCATCATGATCATCATCTAAGAAGCGAAAAGTAAAAGATCAAAGGAAGAGAAGCATGAACACATAGAGACCCCAGGATTGGTCCGAGACTAGGGAAAAACCTACCACGGGGAAAACCCTTGCAAATTCTTCTTCTTAGATCGTCATCAAATGATTCAACAAGAAGAGTACAATGATCCATAGGTACATATCTTTACGATGCGAAAACAACTAAAGATACACGCAATAAAAACCATAGCCATACTTCGCTTGAAGGAGCTTAACCGAGAATCAAATGCACCGACATTACCGTAGCAAATTGATTAATACGACCGATACCAATGAGGGTTGTAGATACATCTTGTAGCGAAATAAAACGTATCCGATCACCGCATCAACAAATCTATAATACCAAAACACTGCTTTTGATAGATCACCAAGTGATATCAACTTGAAGTCCTAGATCTCGAATCCAAGATACTCGTCAATGACCGGTTTCGATGCAACCGTGACCGAACGATCGATGCCCGGAAACACCGCGCAATCAACCGAAGGTGACCCAACTTAGATATGCTCGTAAAATATCTTTGCCGCAACCTTAGCACGCTCCCCGCCCGGCACTCGGGGTCCTTGGCCACTATCAGACACTCTATGCCCGCGGTCGAGGTCCTTGTTCGCTACTAGGACACTTTGTGCCCGTGGCTCTGCCGCATCAACCCGATCCGACCTTAGAAGCTTGGCCGCACCCTTAAAAAGCTATGCCAAAGAAGACCGAGGTCCTCGGGTCGCGGTGCATAACACACCCAACCCCGCGACTCAACTCGCTTAGGTTGCTACCTCGCCTTCTTGCTCGGCGGCTCGCTTTCAAATCACCCGCATTTGATGCAAGATCATGTCCGTGATCCCGACCCTTTGCGCAAGCTCCTCCCGACGTACTTGTGTGAACCATAAACACAACAAGAACCAAAACCAAAATAGCATAGAGGAGATCTCATGAGCGAATGTGTGCAAATGAACTTGTGGTCGCTTCTATTTATAATTTTGTGAGGGACCTGCTTTTGGGGGCTTTGACCAAATCAACATGCGGTTAGGCTAACCCATAAAATAATAAAATAATTCATAACTTAACTTCGCTTAACCGATTGGGGCGATCTATAGGTCGATTTTGATCTTCCCAAAAAGAGGAATTCAATTAAATTATTATCTCATTCATCTCAGTTGTCCAATGTGGAATTTGACCTTGGGCTTGCAAAAATTAACACTCCCTCTCAACCGAGAAGAATTCCTCTTGCAATCTCTCAGTAAATCTCTCGCATCAAGGTGTCGTCACGACTCAACTCAACTGGCCGATATCCGTTCATCGATCAATATTCCTTCGTTACCTTTCATGCATCATCACGCGCGTCACCGAACATCTCTCGTCATGTAGTCGTCATGTTGTGAACCTTCGTTGTAAATCATCAATGTACTTTCATGCTTATTTCTCGCTTATCTCTTGATTGTTCTTGTCAGAGTGTCGAACATTCTCGAATCCAGAAGAAAAATTTGTCACTAGAGGGGAGCTTAGGCTACCGCCCTTCATCCATCAAAGTTATCGTCCCGGGACCCTACCACTTCCGGTTACTACCCTAATATCATCAAGGAGTACATCTCAACTTTTAATCGCATTGGGGAGCGTATTTGCCCCGTAATCCTGCGGGAGCTATACTCCTACAAAACCATATCTAGCATCAGATATCCATCTACGCAAGGGAGCCTATCTCGAGCTCCTGGGATTACATCGAGAGCTCACTCTCAACCCGAAATCACATAGGTTTATCTCAACCCATCCTATTGCCTACCGATCTTCCCATCGATGACCCCGAATAGTCAAAAGTTAGAACACTCGCATCATAATGGCCTCCTTGGTTTGCAAGCACCAAGTACATTTTTAATTCATTGGCCAAACGAGGAGCGCAGAATCCCGACAAGCCCCCGCTGTGGGTATGATGCCAACTCGTATACTTTGGTAAATACTAGATAGGGGGAAAGCAACATTCTCAACCTTGAGTTACGCATGTGCAAGTGCCATATTGTCCAAAGATCCCTCAACCATAGGAGCTCATCTCAATTCCTCGCTCGGGAGCTCAAACGCGAGAGGAAGAGTTGCCTCGTTGTCCTCGATTAGTGTCGCTTCCTGACCGGGTATCCGCCGATTCCTCGTTCCTACGTGACATCAAATCAAGCATTATGTTAGAACATACATAATCATGTAAATCACAACAAGATACCAATGATAGCTAGATACCATAACCATCCTCCTTTCACTAGAGGTGTCAATCACAAGCCCAAGCTTGCCTCGAACAACGAGACCGCCTCAAATGAATGGAGAAATCATAGTCCCAACTATACGTATTTGGGATGTGTCATCATAGTGTATACATTTCTTATCCAGATCATGCTCTGGCCATCCCTCTAAGGAGCTTCTACATCATGCCTCATGCTCAGCCTTACTAGCATCATTGCATCGCACCACAGTCATGGACATCTCGTCCAAGATATCATGGCATATCTCATACTAAGGCAACATCCAAATGTGCTCATCAATACTAATCCTAAACATCATTCATGCCTACATATCATGGGAGAAATAGCTCAACCATTTAGAGTAGAACAAATAAAAGATGTTTGGTGGCACTGAAAGTGAAGCAACTCAATCATGAGTTTAATCATGTTCTATACATATCGTATGCGAATGGATGTTCAAAATGGAACATCAATGCTTCAACCAACTAATGATGCCATATCACGTTCAATCAACATTTGAACTTTAAATTAGAGTGTCCAAGGATTTACATTTACACAAACACATTTCAACAAATTTTGCAATATGGAATTTCTTTCCCAAATTCCAGAAATCAATTCATCATGCCACATCATTACGAGATTCAAGCCATCTCCTCTTTACTTAGATTTTTAGAGGCTCATCACCATTGCTGATAGATGTATAATCAAAGCCATAATCAAAATCGAGGCCACTGAACTCATTATCTTGACTTAACCGTATAATTGTCAACATAGACAAATCAATCGAGGAGCTTGCATCATGCAACACTCTCTATGAGCATAATGCCTTACCATGCCAACATAACGCGCCTTACACAAATCAAGGTTGTGTCAAGAAAATTAGCTCATCAAAGTTTAGAAGCCAAATAAAAGTATTATCAAAGAAATTGATTTCAGAGTATCAAGTCTTGACTTCATTTCATGTCAAGCTCTCAAGTTTGTCATTTAACATGTCATTATAGGCCATTTCCGTCATTAGATGCAAGTGCATACTCATCAAGGTTAAGTCTTGCATGTTCATACTAAGTCACAAACAACCATTTGCTAGAACAGCGAGGCCAATACAAAACCATACTTTTGTATACTCACAAACGACACCGAAGGTCACTATGCCCACATAGCATTGTCATCTCTGGGAAAATCAACTATCACTCGATCAAATCATGTCAATCCAAATGTGCGATCATCGTAAGATTTATAATTCTAGACATATCTCAATCATTAAGCATCATGTCAAAAGTACCAAACACGCTTATCAATATCAATCAAACGAAACATGTAGCACAATCCTCAAACATAATGACATATTCATATGAATGTCTCTGGGTCACAAGTTCGGTTCAAACATACGAAATTTCCCCTTGCCGACAAATCTTATTGGCATTTGCAATACATCCGTAGAACCTACATCTTCTATGACCATCCGATTTCTGCGCCCGCCCAAATCGCCTTTACAATGGCAAGACAAATCAAAGATCCATGGATTTAGAGTATATACATAATTCATTGCCACAACTTCAATTCCGTGTCTATCGTACATAGTCACATCTATGAGCCTTCCTTTGTGTGAATGAGGCTCAAACCTCTCGCCGTAGATCAACAATGTCAAGCAATCTTTAAATCATATTTGAATAGCAACATGAGTAAGAATTTTTAGGAGAGAGGTTCTCCATCTAAATGAGAATCCACTTCATTCATGTCATCAACCTGCTCTTCATGGAGTCATGCAACAACAGACCGTTAGATCATAAACACTTATCTATCATGATCATCAACATCATGTCATCAATCTCGATGATAAACACAATCATAGAACTCAATAACACATCAATTTAGAGCATTTAATTTCATCGCATGCTATAACCGCGTATAAATAAAGATCCGAAGCCTCAATCTCATAGACATGCGTCTATCATCACGCTAAGCGTACTATGCATATCATAATCAATAGGATCAAGGTAAGATTATTCAACATACCAACAAAGTGCAATCACTCCTTCTCCATGAGCGGCAGCTTTCATCATGCTTATCGCTGCATTATCAATACCATATAAATGAGGTAACCTTCATAAGAGATCCAACAAATCTTATGCATATCAAGAGTCAATAAGACGATCCACTAGAGCTTCTAATCAGATCTCAAAAAACAATAGATGTTAGCAAATCATCAATCTATGCCACTATATCCTGCATTAGCAATAAGTAGCCTTGCGTAATCAAGATCAAAACATTCACTACCAGTGCAACTGTCATTACAGGGGAAACATAAATCCTAATCATTCATATGCACATAAGCCTCAATATACAACATAAGCATAAGCATGAGAAGTAGACATTCTCAATATACCATAGGCTTACCTAGCCATCCCATGTGTTGTAGCTCAATCATAACATTAAAGTAATATACCATGCATGCCTTGTGGTATTACTTGTGCACCTCACACAGAAGCCCGTAGTGCTCAAGTGCCTCTTACATTTTCCAGATTTAGCCATCTTTACCTTTTCCAAATCTACCTATCTTTCCGCATCTAACCATCTTTCCTTTTTCTGCATCTAGCCATCTTTTCCGCATCCCCAAAGATCGTCAAAAGAGATCCATTCATCACATGTCATCACGAAGGTTAGAAATATCCTGTGTGCTCAAATATACATGCAAAGGAAGTAACGACTAGAAACAATAATCATTGAAATCGTATCCATAAGTGTAAACAATTGAAAGGTTATAAGTCAAAGAATACTTACCTTCAATGAGAGATGCATCCTCTCCCTCTCGAATCAAACCCTTCAAGAGCCATCCATAGACCATAAAACAATGTTGTCTTCAATCAACAACTTATGAATAACCAAGTCATTCCACAAACGATCCTGCTACTTGAGCATTTTCACAAAGGCCACGCAAAGGATTCATACACCAAATCTCAAGACTTTACCATAAACCGTGTTTCTCTCAAACCCTTATCCACTAACTTCCTAGGGTTTTCTTCATACCTTAGAATTCTTTTAGGTCTCTACCATCCTCCGTTTGCTTCATAAAAGTGTCTCCTTGGGGTGATCTCCATGGCTTTTCTTCAACCCGCCTTGATACCATGTTAATTTTTCGTAGCAACATTGTTCTTTACTTTGACAAGCATTTCTTCGCTAACATATTAAGTTCACCCCAAATAATTATACCATCACATATATCTATATTATTAACCATCGAATATGAAACTATGTAGAGAGAACAATACCATCATCATCATCATCATCATCATCATTATCATCTAAGCAATGGAAATTAAAAGATCATAGGAAGAGAAGCATGAACACATAGAGACACTAGGATTGGGCCGAGACCAGGGCAAAACCCACTACTAGGAAACCTCAAAATTCTTCTTCTTAGATCGTCATCAAATGATTCAACAACAAGAGTGCAATGATCCATAGATACATATCTTTACAATGCAAAACAACTAACATACACACAATAAAACCATAACCACTTTTGATTGAAGGAGCTTGAATATGAGAACCGAAATGTAATCGACACCGGGCCGTAGAAAACTCAAGGAATACAACTAATACCGAATGAGGACCGTAGATACATCTTGCGTCGAAAAACAAACAAATTTGACTTCGCATCATCAAATCTATAATACCAAAACACGGATCCGATAGACTCCATCAAGTGATCTCAACTCGAAATCCTAGATCCGAATCTAGAAGACCATCAATGATTGTTCTCGACGTAACCGTGTTTGAACGACCGATGTCCTGAAACACCGCGCAATCAATTGAAGGTGACCCAACTCAAATCTACTTAGAAAATTGCCACTACCAGACACCGTGCTCCGCGACTCGCTTCGCATCAACCCGATATGACCCGGGCTTTGCCGCACCCTTAACAAGCTATGCTAGCGGCTCTGTGGTCCTCGGTCGGGCAGTGCACAACACACCCAACCCACCACCGCTAGCTAGGTCGCTACCCTTGGGCCTCTTCCCGGTCTCTGCGGTTTTGCTTTAGATCACCCGTATTTGATGCGAGATCATGTCTCTGTGACAATGTTGTAGGAAACGTCCCCCGACCCCCAACTCCTAATGCGCGTCTTGTATGGAAACGCGGAGGATCCGCCCACGAACCCATCGAAACCAAACGTGGATCGGCTAAAAGAAGGTTCTCGCCATTTCAGAAGAGAGCACGAAGAAGAGAGGAGAAAGAGAGAGAGTTGAGGAGAGTCAGAGGAGCTCGAGGAGAACAAGGGACTTCCATCTACAAGAGCTAAAGATGTAAGTGCAAACCCCAAACTCCTCATTTTTTTGTCATTGTTTTTTGTATTTTTCCTCCTCCCTCTCATACACTTTCTCATTCTTCTTCTTGCTCATTTATTCACAGGTTGTCCACCACCTATATTCATATTCAAAGATGATGTTTTTTTTTTACTTATGTATCATTCCACTCTTCTTGGTTTTCATGATGTGGCAAGGGGGAGTAGAAATAGAAGAGAAGAATAAGAAGAACGTAATAGTGGTCCCCATGAGTGACTCACTGTAATGATGAGGAGGAAGGGGATGAATTTGAGAGAACATTGAAACACTAGAGGGGAAACGCCGCATTGACACCCTTAGAAACCATGTGACCAAACTTGAAGGGGGAAAAGGTGGTGGAAGCTACAAGTTTTTGTGCCCTCATGGTTGTCATGGAGGAAAACCATAAAGTGGTTCATATACTCGGTGAAGAGGCATCTTTGTGGGGTGATGGACAATGATGACACAAAGGATGTCGTGGGGATAACAATTTTCCCAAAGGTTCCAATTGAACAAAGAAGAAAAATACATCCAAATAGAGGAGGTCGCACAACAAAAAAAATGAAGAAACAAAAAAATCGATCAATCAAGTGCAACCTCTAGATTTGGCTCATCTCCTCATGGTACTTCCGTAAGCTCGGAGGTAAAAGAACAATAGGGGATTTCTTAATGTTGCCGGGAGGGTTGATGTAGATGGAAAGATAGTCTCCATTTCTTTGTGCTTGCGGTGTACCATCCAATGTGCTTCGCTCTCCCTATTGGTATGAAATGGTAAAGGCCATCAATGAAGCTCCAAAAGGATTCAAGTCCCCCAACTATGAGAAAGCTAGAACAATGTTATTAGAAAGAGAAAAAGGAAGGGTTCGAAGGCTTTGACACGTTTTACAAACGAGTGGGTGGATTGTGGGGTATCCATTGTATCGATGGGTGGACAAATATCAAAAACCAACATTTACAAATGTTCTTGCAAGCTTCGCTAGTGGTGCAATATTTATTACATGTCATCACTCCTCCCTACGTTGCAACTTCCTAAAACATTTGCATCTCCTAAGGCACCTAATCAAAGATGTTGGTCCTAGTAAATTGGTTCAATTGATCACGTATAATGCAACAAATCGTAAGGGAGCAGAAAATTATTGAGCGTACTCTATCCACACGTTGAGCCTTGATGCATGATATCAGAAGCATCAAGAATGTGGGTGGATTAATGAGCTTTACAAGAAAGGAAGCAACCTGACAAATTTATCACAAGGCATACAAAGTTGCAACTACTTTTATGACACTACTCCAAGTTGCGCTGGTTAAAACTCTGCAAAAACAAGATTTGAAAGTTATTACCGTTGAGATTTTGAGTATTTGGGATAGCATCATTGTGCTCTAGCCCCAAACTTTGTGGAGGGATCAGAGTTCACCTCGATCTACAAGACCCAGAAATGTGATTTTGGGAAATTTCACCCGGGTTTAGGAGATATCAAATTAATTAATTATTTTTAATGTATTTCCTAAGTTAAAAACTTAGGATCCTAAAATAATCAAGTGAATTTAATTAAACATGTGATGAAATTGTCTTAAGTCACACGCATCAAGTTTTGCTTTTAATCTTAGCCATTGATTCAAAGATTTGATCATGGCCGTTGATTTGTCAACGAGAAAAGTATAAAGGAAAGGCTTGGGGTCATTTGTAAGACACACATAGATGCGTAGTCAATCGAAGCTAAGCTTCGAGACTCTAGAGCGTGGTTTGCTAAGAATACTCAAAGTGCTTTCACCTCAGCAGAGAGGGGAATTTAGACCAAGGTGATGATCCGATCCTCCGGGTCTAGAATACACAAGAGTGCAAGTAGAACAGCTCAAAGAAAGACAACGCGAGGAAGGCGCATCGCATCACAGACGCAAAGAATAAATAACTAAGAAGACAGACAGAATAAAGAATAACAACAAGAAGGACAATGTGATTTTCAAGAAGCCCTTCAGCGGGTTACGCAGACCCTTAGGGGCAGCAGAGTGACTACGCATCACCCAAATCTCGATAACACTGGCCCCTTCCGAAAGCATGTCCGCCTCGAGCGTTTGGAGGCCAGCCATAGGCCGACGCAGAGCTTCCATTGTGGGCTTTAGAGGCTGACGCAGTGTCTGTCGCACGATCCGGGGGTTTCTAGGCCCTAGATTCCGCCGAGTTCTCAGAACCCGCTTTGAGGGTGTGGATCGGGCCAAGAGTTGTTGCAGACCAGCCCAGTGAGCCGTACGCATCTAGAGTTATCTCCGTAGGGTTTTCCAGTATCTAGAACCCGCAGTTTGTGTATTCGAAACAAATATTCTTAATAATAGAGCCCGTCCGTGCCAGCCTGCAGAGACCGCTGCCCACTTTGGGTTTTTTCGTGGACTATTTTGGCTCCGTAGATAACTGTTTCACTTTGTCAATGTGTGCATGTGCTTTACTCTAGATCCGAATTGGCAGAGATCTCATATGTGTTTTGCATTTGATGTTTAACTTGAATTTATTCACAATGCTTGATAACTTGTATAAGTAGGAGGAGCACATCATGATTAACAGAAACACTCGCATAAGAATTAAGATTTCAGTAAATTTCTACATGGTATCTATAAATTTCTAGATCTAGGAGACACCACGGAAGAGGACCTAAGGTTCCGCCGTAGAGCAAATCGGAAAGCAACAGAAACGCAGACCGAAGGGACAACGTAGTTTTCGTGGAGCAAGAGCTCACGCAAAAGGGTGACGCTCCACGTCGGTGTCCTAGAAGCCCACGCAATTACCCAGAGGCAAGCTGGGAAACAACACCGGTTTGGTCCGGCCGCCCGCAGTGATTCGCATCTCGAATCGTTAGATCCGTAAAAGATCGCGTAAAAGTCATATAAATTTAGAAGAGCTAGTGGGGTTAAAATTTTGAAGTTTTCGTATTTTTAGCCTTGGCACAAGTGACAACATGGGAGGAGATCGCCCTTCTCGCAGAAGTTTCTTGCCAAAGGAAACTTGCAAATTGATCGTAGATCAAAGTGAGCCGAATCATAGTTGATTTGGTAGATTTCCAAGGAGGAAATCAATTGTTAAAAGGGAGCAGAAGGCACCGTTTTCACCAAGGGCCTTAGATCTGATTTCTCTAGCAAAGAGAAAATGAAGTTCTAACACATTCTCGAGCAGATGGCTCCCTGCCATGGACCGTGATCGTATAGGGTTAGAGCGTCTCTCAAACTTTTCGCTTGAAGGCAAAGATCTTGATTGTCTTTGAGGCGTACAATCTAAGAGACCATGTAGAGTGCATTTCTAGCCACACCGAAAGATGCGGATTCTCTCATCGAAGCATAGGGAAGTCGCTAGGCATGCCAAGCGGCCGATAATGGATAGTATCAAGGACCATATTGTACCACACATAGCCGAGAAGAAGACAACAGGAAAATCGTCCAAAGGAAAATGCTATTGGAGACTCAAATGAGGTCATTCATGATGACCAAGGGAGAAGACATGGAACACTTCCTCTTCAATCAAGAAAATCGTGATCAACTCACCGCAACAAAAAGTAACCGTAGATGATGTTGTGATAGTCGTGGATCGCTCAATGAGGTCACGATGGTGGAAACCTTGTCCAAAGTATCTAAGTAGAAGGCTTCCCAAATTGGGACAAATTTTGTGGTCAATCCCCGCGACAAGAAGAACTACGCGTATTCACCAAGAGGCAAGACAACTCCTCGCGTTGAGAAAAGTAAAGAAAGAAGAGAGGAAGATGCACTTTGGCATCAATAGCTACCAAGAAGAAGAAGGATCTTCAAAGATCGTGTGCTTCTAGTGTGGCGAAATGGACATTTAGCCATTGTCCAAAGAAGAAAAGGGACAAGGAGCATCCTTCAGCAAGCTCGTGGCAGATGATGGTCGCAGATGATGCGGTACCCATGAGTGGTCATGAACCACGGAGGTGGGGTGACATGGACACAGAGGAGCCACATGGAAGAAAGGCGGATCGTTGAGCGCCTACTTTGATCACAAGCGAGCGCGACAACCTTAAGACAAGAGGCAGACAAGTGAGCAAGGTGCATGCACTACGTATGAGGCAGACAAGCAGAGATGGGGATTCTAACACCGAGAGGACAGCAAGTAGCAAAGCAACAACGATGTAGAAGAAGTAGCATTGTAGAGGTCGATGTGATCAAGAAGGTAGCCGCTAAGCAACACAGCGGCAAAGCAACAACGTGATAGATTTCAAGACAAGGAGTCAAGGTGACTTTAGTAGTGCGAAGGAGTCCGATTACACAAAGAGCTAGCTGTGTAATTGCCAAATGCCAAATACGTATATGTAGCCTATGGAGCTTCAAAGTGATGAGGATGCACCACTTGACTATTCGTCAATGATTAAAGGTGAGATTCAATTGTTTCTCTCAACAATCGAAGTTGTACATATGAGCAAAAGACAGATGTAGCATATTGAGAGGGAGCCGTAGTACAATGGTTGTGCAAGGCAAGGCAGTCATGGGCAGCAGCGCATTTAATGTTGGAAATACTAAGAGGGGCGGAATCATTATTTCTTTTCAATTGTTAATTTTACCGCTAGATCACCTATATTTAGAACACAAAAATGAACAATAAGAATAAATGCTTTTATTAATTTCTCCTTTACAATAAATCAAGCACAATATATGTAGGGCTCCAACCCTAGATGAGACACCAATCTTCAATCTCCTGTGCTCCAACTTGTATTTGCCAAGCACCGACTTGACTCCAAGGCCCAACCTCGTCAATTTCGAGGCACCAACCCCGCGGGCTCCAACCCTGTTATCCGGTACAGTTCAATCGGGTCTCTTGAGGACTCCTATCCTCTAGGGCTCCAACCCCATATCCGGCATGTGCTCCAATCTGGTCTCTTGAGGACTCCTATCCTCTAGGGCTCCAACCCTATCTTCCAACGCACCAACCTTGCCAATTTCGAGGCACCAACCTCAAGGGCTCCAACCCTATCTTCACTTCGTCAAAATATCATTGCTTATGCTTCAGTGGCTCCAAAGTTCTCTTCAATGAGCCCTGACAATCTTCAGCAATGCCTCCACTTAGTCTTCCACATCACATCATCTACACAACCTTTTTCTTGGAAGGCATCACCACCGCTCTTCATTGTACCCAAACAAGGATCTCCAAGGTTACTTCATGATGACATCAACGATGTATCAAAGCAAGATCTCTAGGGGTGCTCTCTGGAAGGTGTCTTCTTACAGGTGGCCCAAGTTCTGCACCTGCTCCAAACTTCTTCAAGGACTTCTTCAAGAACTTCTCAAGGGAGTCTTTCACTTTACTTGGCCAACAAGGTATTTCTTCTCAAGTTCTTAAATATGTGCTTCAAGATGTCTTCAAGAATATCTCAAGACAACTCCATATCTGCTTCAAGATGTATATCAATTCCACCAAGAAGTCTGCACCAAACTATGCCCAATATACTGCTCTCAATGTCACATCAATCTTCTACATGAGAACTACTCCTTTAGGCTTCAAGATATTCTTCAAGATGTGATGTTAACAATTCTTCACAATTTCCTCAAGGTGCTGGACTGTTTCTGAATGTTGTCCTTGTAGTTGTCTCCTCCTTTGCTTGTTTAGCATAATTATATAAAGGTCCAAGCCTTAAGCTTCCATTACAAGTTAATCTTTCAAATGATTTACACAACCTGTCATATCCAAGTCACCAAAATTTATCAAGCCACTATCCTGTCTGAGCTGTAATTCAATGCTTGAAGAGAGCAGCTGTCCCAAGTACCACAGGTTTAGTCACAGGTCCGAATCTCTTATATAGTTGACTTGTCTTAAAATAAAAACTCCCACAGAATTTTCTTGGAGATCTGATCCTTCACAAAATGCTGTAGCTCAAAATCACTGCAATCCGGCTTATTAAACTGTGTTATCCGGGTTTTCTCACAGTCCACAACTCCTCCTTGTCTATCACAGGTCTGACCTCAAATATATATTTTAGCTGCTGTGATAATTGTTTACATGTCTGAGTTGCCGTGGCTACCTTACAGCTGCCTGTGGTGTTGTCTTCCTGAAATCTGTATTGAGCAAGAGAAATATTCCCCTTGTCCTCCTTAAAAATTGCCCAAAACAGTGTTTTTTTTTTTGAAGTCCTCTCCTCGCTGTTCTGTGTTTTTCAGATGCTCTACCCGAATTTTGCCTGAAATGATAAGTTTAGACATCAACATATACTAGGTTTCGACCTTTAATGAAGAGACACGCCCTTGGCCAAGAGGCATGAGCCTACACAAGTCGGCTTAGGTCGGCTCACTTGACAGAAATTTACCTTAAACTTGAAAATCAATAACTTTCAAACTGCTTGGAGTTTCGGGCTGAGTAATAGCTTGTTGGAAAGGCAAAATTATGCTCTTCAAGATGGTGTAGGTTTCATTAAGGAATTTTGCCTCTAAGGTAGCAAAGTATATTTTTTAATGTGACTGATTATTTATGAGTGCAGAAATGGAGGCAGGGAAGAATGCCTTTTAAGTGTAGAGCCTCATGGTTTGATTTCTTCATTGATTGTCTTCATAATCATGCCTTAGCCCTCTTCAACATAGGGTCACCATCATCATGTCCTTGCCTTCTTCAACATAGGGTCATTAGGTCAGCTGTCCTTAAGATAGTGCAGTGAGATATTGCATCAACCAAATGCAGCATCATTATGTACTTTTCATCATAAGGACATCAAGCTTCACATCATTGGAGATTTGTCATGTCACTTCATCAAATTATCGGAGGTAGAACATGTAATCATGTAGTGTTATCATCAAGATCATTGGAGGTAGGACATATCATCGTGTGTATGTCTTGAAGTCCTCTATCAAGTGCAGTGATATGGTAGTCTTCCATTATGATCATCAAGATACATGATTGACACTTCATTTGTGTCCTCGACATTTTAAACAAGAGTTGTAATCACTTGTAATCATCCTCTGGCATCTTCAAGAATATTTGCCATCCCTACGACCGACATTATCAATTACAACCTAGATTAACACAGAATGGCAGCAGTTGGTGCTTCAAGAAAGACAAAACCAATACCCAAAGTCATGTAATGCATAGTGTGATGTATTACTAGAGCACACTCTTGATGCTAAGAGGGAGTGTTGATATTTTGTGTATTTGGGGTAGCATTAGTTGTGCTCAAGCTTCCAAAATTTGTGGAGAGACTAGAGTTCACCTCGATCTACAAGACCCGGTAGAAAATGTGATTTTGGGAAATTTCATCCGGGTTTAGGAGATATCACTAATTAATTATTTTAAGTGTATTTTCTAAGTTAAAAACTTAGGAAAACTAAAATAATCAAGTGAATTTAATTAAACATGTGATGAAATTGTCTTAAGTCACACGGATCAAGCTTATTTTTAATCTTAGCCATTGATTCAAAGATTTTAGATCATGGCCGTTGATTTGTCAACGAGAAAAGTATAAAGGAAAGGCTTGGGGTCATTTGTAGACACACACAGAGCGTAGTCAATCGAAGCGAAGCTTCGAGATTCTAGTGACGTGGTTTACTAAGAATACTCAAAAGTGTTTCAGTTTGCAGTAGGGGAATTTAGCACCAAGGTGATGATCCGATCCCAGGGTCTAGAATCACACAAGAGGCAAGAGGACAAATCAAAGAAAGACAACGCGAGGAAGGCGCATCGCATCACAGACGCAAAGGACAACAACTAAGCAGAAAGAAAGAATAAAGAATAACAACAAGAAGGACAATGTGATCTTTCGAGAAAGCCCTTCAGCGGGTTACGCGAGACCCTTAGCGCATGAGTGACCGCGCTCACCCAAATCGTAACGACTGGCTTCCAGAGCATGTCCGCCTCGAGCGTTTGGAGGCCAGCCAAGGCCGACGCGGTGAGCGTCCATTCGTGGGCTCCGCAGGATCGACGCAATGCCTTTCAGCAGATGCCGGGGTTTCTAGGCCCCAGATCCGGGCCGAGTTCTATAAATCCCGCTTTGGAGGGTGTGGATCGGGCCAAGAGTTGTTGGCCCTAGACCGGCCCAAGCTGAGTCCGTACGCATCTAGAGCTATTCCGTCTAGGGTTTTCCAGCATCCGGAACATCGCAGTTTGTGTATTCGAAACAAATATTCTTAATAATAGAGCTCCGCAATGCAGAGACCCGCCTGCACCTTGGGTTTTTTCCCGCACTATTTTGGCTCGTAGATAACTGTGTCACTTTGTCATATGTGTGCATGTGCTTTATTCTAGATCTCGAATTGGCAGGGATCCTCGTTATGTGTTTTGCATCACCTTGACTTGAATTTATTCACAATGCTTGATAACTTGTATAAGTAGGAGGAGCACAACCGTGATTAACAGATACACTCTACATAAGAATTAAGATTCCTAAATTTTCACAATTACCTCACCTTAAAGCGGCTAGTGAAGGTGAGACGAACTTTAACTAATATGGTGATCGCTAAATCATGTGGAGGAAATTTGTTGATTTTTGCGAGAGCGAAATTTGGTGCACTTGGTCTTGTAATTTTGATATATCATGTTGCACTTCTTCCTCTTCATGAGTCATGAGAGCCTTGAGGGCTTAATGGGGTGTTGAATTCTTTTTAGGGGCCATTTTAGAATCCAACACCGATATCTATGCTTCAATATTCCATTGGAATCACTTCAAATTGATTTTTCAAACAAGAATTACGCAAAATAAAAAAAAAATACACACCTTTTTCTTGCTTTTCAAGAGCTCGATATTGAAACTCGATGTATCTCTAGAATTTTGGATCCCCGAGATTTTATCTTCTATCTTTTAGTAGCCTTCGAATCTTCTTTTTCAATGCCAAAGCTAATTCGATTGGATTCTTCATGAAAAGTTATGCCTAATCTCCCGCAATGACCTAATTATGGACTGGTTTAGTAGAGCAAGCTTTGTATGGCGTGCCACGTGTCACCTGCTTTCCCTCTTTTCGGCCCCGAAATTGATACGTAAACTCCAATCCATGTACTTTCGACCACTTCTGCGTAATTCCAATCCGATGCTTAGAGAGAGAGTTATGACTATTTCCCAAGGTCACCTCTTTGAGATGAAATCTCGGGAGACCGCACAAACCCTAACTTCGCTGCATCATATCTCCGGGAAATATTGCTAACCAAGATCTCGAAATTTTTACACGATGTTCATCAGGATTTCTTCGCAAATGGGTTTTTTTTAGCTTCGAACCTTTTTAGGAAAAGAAGTTATAGCGAAAATGCCTTGATGACTTGTTTAAGTAGTGAACCCTAAAATCCAAAGCTCGATACCAAATGTTATGAAACCAACTCCAAAAATAGAAGAAAGAGAGATCAACGCCTTAGAAATTAGCCACTTCGAGGGGGGAAACCTCCTTTTTTACATTACATAAATGAACAATTCTTGGATGATCTAAATGACAAACCTCCTTTCTATATATAGGAGTCCATGGGGCCACAATATAATCCTAGCCGACCTTAACAATAATAATGGCACAAAAATAACAATAGTGAGGTTTTATGGGGCACAATAATAACAATATGGGGACTACGTGGCACAAATAACAATAAGGGGGCTACACTAAGCAACAATAAGGGACTACACTAGTAATATAGGGACCTAATAAAGGATACAACTTCTAACCTTCCTCTTTGACGCTACATCATAAATCTCTGAGATCATCCCCATCGTACAATGAGTCAACAATCACAAAAGATCAAACAATGTTGTAAGTCAGTCAAGACACTCGCATCATGGTGAAGTTTTCTCCGGAGTGTACAATCCTAAACCTTCTTGAGAATTACTCTAGATTAGCTAACCTAATGCACAAATGTGAACAAGGTATATGCCTTGGCGTATTTTATATTCAAGCCATATGTAAACAACCCCGGGTGCGCAATGATAATGTATGCAAACAAAATTGGAGTTCTTTGAACCCTTGCAATATAACATGCTGCCTTGATCTTTCTTCTTCACACCGCAAGAACTTGATCAACATTTGCCTCTAAGCAATTCAACCAACATACTAAGGTGTTACCGCACATCTCTCCTATTTTTATTCAATGATTTAGTGAACAATAAAGCCTGGCACGAGTACTATGATCCTCATTTTTGTGTGCTAATAATTATAGTCAAGGACATTGAAACCATAGTGTATGGGATTGGGTTCTAAAATATTTAAATGCTCCAACATTGATTACTAGGTTTTGGACTTGGAATGTTCCAAGATTATGTCACAAACATCAAGCTTCAAGGTCAAACTCGTATCAAGGCCCACGTATCTCCAGCAAATCATGCATTGATTGCCAAGAAAAAGAAATGCCACAAAGAATTAAACTTGAACTTGGCCACCGAAGATAAGGACGATCCAAAGAAAAAATTCGGTCTTTAACCGGTTTTCGTCTTCCCAGAAGTTGTTATACCTAAGTCTTAGATCATATCTTGTAGATTCACAAACTCAAACAACGAGACAGTGCTCTTCCGGACCCAAACCGCTTCAAAAATGGTCCTTCAAATACTACAAGGCACCCGAGATCCTCAAGGAATACATCGTATTAGGAGATGCATGTAAGTTTGGAATGCCAAATCAACGAATGTTGGAACCGTTCCGTGACTATTCCTTTTGTCAAGACTTCAAAGAGGGATACAAAATTACCCATGAAAATAATTCAACAAAACCCTATTTCCCTGTACCAAAACCATCGAAACCTTGCATTTCCAAAAAAAAATAAACCAAAGTAATCTCCATGCAAAAGATCACAAGGACTGATAGGAGCCACAACTTCAATAGCATAAGTGTAAATTTTTGTAGATGTTCTATGCTTGGATGCAACTTTACTTTTCCTTATCCCAATATCAGTTCAACAATCACACACACAGTAAAGTAAAATGCTAGATAGAACATATACGATGGATCTGCAGAGAGACAAAGCCACAAAATAGAAAAATGTGGTGGTGCGTTACTGACGGTCACCAGGATGCATCAACCAACAAAGTCTCCACGCTTCCAGCCAATCCCGCAATGTGTCACACAACGTACCATGATCAGCGAAACCCGAGTCAACCCAAGTCAACTCCAGAAAAGTCAATGCTCTCCAGAAAATTCAACGCAGGGCAGCAAGCTAAAAGTCAACGCAGCAACAGTTCGATCAACCTTTTGACCTTGATTTATGTGCCAATGTGTACGGCCTCTCAAAATCGAACTCTCCAACAATTTTCAGCCCTTTCGGACCATGCGTTGACCAAAGTCAACGCTGGTCAAACTTCCAGCAAAACCCTAGCTGCATAAATTCGTCCTTCCTCTTGACAGTACAGATTCGTCCTTCTTCTTCACACGTGTGGGCTGGAATTGTCCTCCAAGGAGCTCTTACTAAATCAAATGAGAGAAGAAGATGTTTGTTGAGTTGTTGTGAAATGCTCTCCAACTTTGCCTGTATTTATATCCATCATTGGGGTGTGTGACACATCTGCTGGGGGTGTAAAACCTTAAGGCCGACCTGCACATATAATTTATTATAAATAATAAATTCAAAATAAATGTTCTGCTCATCGGATTAAGAGATATTTTATATGGATTTTACACCTCTCCGAAAGAGGAATCCAACAAAAATATTAGCCACTTAATCTGAGCATCACAACATGGAGTTTGGACCTAGTTGTCCAAATTTAACACTCCCTCTCAACTAGGGAGAACTCCATCCATCAGTGCAATCAAACATCGTGCGTCATCCCATCGTAACTTGCTTTGCTGGCCTCTTTATTTCAGAACAGAAGTGGGTCAGTCACAAAGACATCATCCCCCGGCTGACATATTCAGCCCAGAGGTTCGAAACCTCTATCAAACTCATAAAGAGTCTCCAACCAACCCGAAGTTGGTTCATCTGACCCGAAGTCAGGCAGAGGTCCCAGACCTCACTAAACTTGATTCCAGATCAAGTGGTTGGACCGTGCCATCCTAGATAGAGAGTACGGCAATCTTTGATGCGTCCATCAGTATTTTCTACTAGTCTCTAGCTTTTCCCACCTCATTGGCCAAATGAGAGGTACTTCCCATGAGCCCTGAACTCAATGGGTAGGATGCATACGGGGCACAGATAAATGAGAGGCGAACCAGCTCAATAATCACAACGGTGGGGCAGAAGCATTATGAGTGCTTATAGCTCCGAGAAGCTATCCCCAAAACCCCCCAGAGCTCCCAGAGCTCATCGTCCAACAGGACCCACATCATAGGGTCTTTCCACGACACCAAGACTCTCACGGAAGGTTAGGAACTTGACCTTCCCCAGGGGCTTAGTGAGAATATCCGCGACCGGCTCATCAGTTCCTATATGATCGAGCCTTACGGCGCCTCGCTGTACCATATCCCGGATAAAGTGGTACCTGATATCAATATGCTTGGATCGGTCGTGGAACACAGGATTCTCAGTCATACGAATCCCACTGTGGTTATCACAGAGTATCACAGTGGTATCTAGCACATGTCCAAACAGCTCACTAAAGAGCTTACGCAACCAAACTGCTTCACAACAGGCCATACTTGCTGCAATGTATTCGGCCTCAGCGGTGCTCAAAGCCACTGACTTTTGCTTCCTGCTCATCCATGAGATCGAAGCAGAACCAAGATTGAAGCAGCATCCCGATGTGCTCTTACGATCCACCACACTGCCAGCCCAATCGGCATCAGTATATCCACGGAGTGTCACACTCCCGGCAGTGTATCTCAGCCCATGGTTTATCGTGCCCCGAAGATATCTCAAAAGATTCTTGGCACCAACCCAGTGAAAGTGATGAGGCTCAACCATCTGTTGACTCAAAGTGTTCATTGCAAAACATATATCCGGTCGGGTGTTCACTAAGAACATCAAAGCTCCTATGAGTTGACGATACTCAGTAGGATTGGCCAAGATAGGCCTAGCAGCGCTGCCACTCAACTTCTTAAAGTTGAGTTCCATT
Source organism: Pinus albicaulis (assembly GCA_034641835.2). Taxonomy (NCBI): domain Eukaryota; kingdom Viridiplantae; phylum Streptophyta; class Pinopsida; order Pinales; family Pinaceae; genus Pinus; species Pinus albicaulis. The sequence continues at coordinate 392,957,912 of CM076574.1, forward strand.
TAGGCGCGATTAGTAGTGTTGTGTGCCCTACAACACCCTCCAAAAATACATAAAATCATAACACACACTTCAAAATTTTTGGACCCCCCTAAAACTAAAAGGAAAAGAGACCAAGTAAAGTTCTAAAGGCAAGTCGCTGTCGCATATGCATTATTTGTGACTCAAAGACTTATACATCAAGGATTCCCAAGGTCGCACAGTCGCAAGAGTCGACCAATACTTATACTCCAGTACCTAGCGACCTTGGGGTCGCAAGGTCGCAAGGTCGCGAAGTGAAGTTTTAAAGAAATTTGCGACCCAGCGACCTTGCGACCCAGCGACCTGTAGGTCGCAAGGTCGCGTGTTGACACGGTCTTGCAGTCTACCATACCAAATCTTTCCAGAAGTTTCACAATGTATTTTCCTTGAGAAAGGAAAATCTCTCCAGGTCTCTGCCAGACCTCTAGGCCTAGGAAGTAGTGCATCAATCCTAGGTCCTTCATCTCGAACTCAGCAGCGAGCTCCCTCTTACATTGATGAATGAGAGGGTCAGCACCTGTCAGGAAGAGGTCGTCCACATACGGCACTAGAATGAGAGGCTTCCCCTGCACAACCTTGAAGTAAAGGTTCGGATCAGCATTACTTCGAGTGAAGCCCAGCTTCATCAAGTAACTATCCATCCTCTCGTACCAAGCTCTGGGTGCTTGCTTTAACCCATAGAGGGCTTTCTTCAACCTGCAGACATGAGTGTCTCGATCCTGAACTTCAAATCCTAGAGGTTGTTCTACATACACCTCTTCTTTTATTGTACCATGCAGAAAGGCGGTCTTGACATCCATCTGATGAAGACTCCATCCTTGCGTAGCAGTAAGGGCTATGATTGATCGAATGGTGGTATATCGTGCCACAGGTGCAAATATGTCATCATAATCTACTCCTTCCTTTTGAGAGAAGCCACGGGCAACAAATCTTGCCTTGAACTTTTTAGCACTTCCATCAGAACCATGCTTGATCTTGTAGAGCCATTTCGTTGTGACAACTGATTTGTCCTTAGGTCTTGGAACCACATCCCAGACATCATTCTTCATTATGGACTCATATTCTTCGTGCATAGCATCCTTCCAGACTTGATGCTTTACGGCTTCCTCAAAAGATCCGGGTTCATTTTGTACAATGGTACTCATGGCAGCCAAATACCCTTGGTATCTACACGGCTTCTTGCTTTCTCGGAATGTCCCACTTGGGGCAGCATGTCCCTCAGCATCTTCGAGGGTGTCCCTGAGCCATGATGGTCTCTTTCCCAGTGAAGGAGATGGATCAATAGGGTCCATTGGTCCTTCAATATCAGGCATTGTCTCATCCTGCGGTTCTTCTTGATTTCCAGGCCTTTCTTCATGATTTTCCTCGGATCTTGGAAGATCTACTACTTTCTTCAGGGAAGCATCTTCGTCAAAAGTGACATCATGGCATATCTCTACTTCCCTTTGACCAGGTACATAGACTCTATAGGCCTTAGAAGTTTCGCTGTAGCCCACAAACATTCCTTTCTTCCCAGAAGCATCCGGCTTACTTCTCTTTTCTTTAGGCACATGAAAATAAACAAGACATCCAAAAATTCTAAAATGTGAGACATCAGGTTTCTTACCGGTGAAAACCTCTTCGGGAGTTTTGGAGTCCAGGGCGGAATGAGGGCATCGGTTTTGAATGTATACAACAGTATTCGCAGCTTCTCCCCACAGAAACTTCGGTAAACCTTGGTCACATAGCATGGCACGGGCAGCTTCCACAATGGTCCTGTTCTTTCGTTCAGCAACGCCATTCTGCTCAGGAGTATAGGCAGTAGTAGTCTCCCTCTTAATGCCAGCTTCTCTGCAAAAGTCCTTGAACTCATTTGACTCATATTCAGTGCCATTGTTGGTCCTCAAAATCTTGATCTTCTTCCCTGTCATGTTTTCCACCAAGGCTTTGAAGGTACGGAACCACATGAAAGCCTCATCCTTCTTCTTCAAGAAGTATATCCAGGTTTTGCGGGAGAAGTCATCAGTGAATGTCATATAGTAAGAACATCCTCCCGGGGATGTCACGGGTAGCATACCAGATAGATCAGAATGGACCAGTTGCAAAATATCAGATGTCTTTGTGACACTTGAGGGGAAAGGTCCCCTTGTATGCTTTCCTTCGGCACAACCCTTACATACACCTTCATGATTATTTCCAAAGTCGGGCATCCCTGTCACCACCTTCCTTACTTCGGGAAGGGCCTTGTAATGAAGGTGTCCAAACCTTCGGTGCCATAGTTCAGTTTGTCGGATAGTATCGCATGTCATAGCTCCTAGAGGACTTCCTTCAACCTGGTAGAGTGTTCCAACTCTAAAACCAATCATGATAGCTTCCTTGAGATTCTTCTTCCACATGCGCACTTTTCCATCAATGAATGCCACATTGAAGCCTTTGTCTTCAATCGCTGATATAGACACAAGGTTCTTCTTCAATTTTGGTACATAGAGTACATCTTGCAAATGTAGGACTTGTCCTTGAGACAAGTGGAGGGTCACAGTCCCTGTCCCTTTTACGGGATATGTGGCATTATCTCCAAGGATAATTTCCATATTAGTATCCTTCTCAACCATGTCAGAGAGTGCTTCCTTGAACCCGGTGATGTGTCTTGAGGCACCACTATCTATCAGCCAGACATCCATAGTGTCGAGCGGGGATGCAGCAGAGAGAGCAGATACAAGAATGTATTCATTTCTTTTATCAACAACATTTGACTCTTCATACCTGGAGTTTCTATACCTTTTGAAAGGTTGATTGTTTCCATCAGAGGTATCCTTCCTCTTTCCTTTGGACCTGTTGTTTTTTTTATTTCCATTCCTCCGGTTATTGTTGTTGTCATCACTATCGGGAGAATCCTTTTTGAAAGGACATTCTCTGGCATAGTGACCAGGCCTATGACAAGTGAAACACATGCCCTTCTTTCCTTGGGCCCTTGTTCTTCCTTTGTTCTTAGAACCACCAGAGTTCTTCTTTCTAGAATGAGCAGCATAGGTAGCATTTCTGTCATTTTCATATTCCTTCATTCTTGTCTCTTCTTGCATGCATCTGGACAATAGCTCGTCAAAGTTAGGAATTGTACTATTATTGAGAATGGTAGTGTTGAATACTTGCCATTCATATGGGAGTCCTCCAAGTGCGGTGAGTACCATCTCACGATCGGCTATTGTCTCCCCAATAGCTAGCAGATTGTTCCTAATCTCGGTCAATTTCAGAAAGTATGTTTGGATAGAGACATCCCTGCCTTTCTTTAGATTCTTCAATTGATTCTTGAAGAATAGCACTTGGTTTACATTGTTTACCTTGAACATTAGGATCAATTTATCATACATCTCTTTAGATGTACCCAACTCAGAGATGTAGGCCACCAGGCTTTTATGAATGGATTCCCTGATCATCAACTTTGCTTTGATCTCTCCCTTCTTATACTTGGTTTTAGCAGCAGCAGTAGCATTGGATGGAGGTTCTTGTATCTTACCCAGTACATGGTCCATGAGATCATGGTCTTCCAATTTGAGATCTAATATCATCTTCCAGGCATGGAAGTCATCCGTTCCAGTCAGCTTGTCATTCTCCTTGAAGTCATAACTTGTGGAACCCATTTTTCTTAGATGGTGATTGCTATAAGTTAGGGCTTGTCTTCACCTCAGCTCTGAAACCATGTAAATTTTTGTAGATGTTCTATGCTTGATGCAACTTTACTTTTATTACAACAATCACCCAAACAGTTAAGTAAAATGCTGATAGAACATACCAGTGGATCTATAGAAGACAAACCAGAAACAGGAGAATGTGAAGGTGCGTTACGGCGATCAACATGATGCTTCAACTAGAAAAGTCTCCTTGATCAGCCAACCCAAAATGTGTCACAACAATCCTCAAATCAGTCACCCAGTCAACTCAAGTCAACTCCATAAAAGTCAACGATGTCCAGAAAAGTCAACGCAGGGAAGCAACATCAAAGTCAACGCAGCTCCAACTTCGATCAACCTTTTGACCTCGGTTCTTGTGCCAATGTGTACGGCCTCCCAAAATCGAAGTCTCCAATAAATTTCAGCCTCTTTGGACCATGCGTTGACCAAAGTCAACGCTGGTCAAACCTTCATGGAAACCCTAGCTGCAGCAATTTCGTCCTTCTTCTTGGCTGTAGTAATTCGTCCTTCTTCTTGGCTATAGTAATTCGTCCTTCTTCCCACGTGTGGACCGAAATTGTCCTCCAAGTAGCTCGTACTAGATCAGAAGAGAAGAAGATGATGTGATGAGTGAGTGTGAAATGCTCTCCAAAGTTGACTGTATTTATATACATATACATCATTGAGGTGTGTGACACATCTGCTGGGGGTGTAAAACCTTAGCCGACCTGGACATATAATTTATTATAAATAATAAATTCAAAATAAATGTTCTGCTCATCGGATTAAGATAAATTTTATATGGATCTTACACCTCTCTGAAAGAGGAATTCAATAAAAATATCGGTATCTTCATCTGAGCATCACAACATGGAGTTTGGACCTAGTTGTCCAATTTTAACAATAATTCATTACCAATGAGTTATAATTGCCAACTTCAAACTTCAAACTTAAATTGTCATATATTGTATAAAAAAAAATCACAATAAATCTATTATCTATAGCTAATGCTTGGGCCTCTTGCCGCCACGATAAATGTCTAGTTTTTTAGCCTTGTTGGAAAATTAGGATCTTTGTCGTTAATATCACCCTCTAAACATTAATATCCAGAGGTATCTTTGTCATTACCTCTGGATCTGTATAGGGATCTTTGTCATTAATATCACCCTCTAAGCATTAACATAAGATAGAAAAAACGTAGCATGTCAAGTCAAGATTTTGTTTTAGTGATGGGGTACATTTTTTGTAGGGTCATGATAGAGGAGTTCGACAACCAATGTCACTAACATCAAGGTACATGGAGGGATTGGTGCTCTTGATTTAATACGAGTTCCATACCCTAATACATGACAAAATCCAATGGAAACATTGCGATCCCCCCAATCCTTAAATCTTGAAAAACTGATAAGTCTGCTGGATTTTGAATGAGATCTAAAATTCTACTTTCTCCATATGAAATCCAATGAGGTCGGAACCACTCTCAAACATCCTGAATCATTTCATGGTAATGTTAAAAATTTAAGTAAAAGGATGAAAATGAAGATTAAGGAGAATGCCACCTTTACTTTAAGAATTTAACATTACCATGAATCGCATATCAATACTAGGGCCATAGGCTTGATCATTAGGTTGCCCAACTAAAACATTACCGTTTCTTTGAAAAAAATTGCATTTAGATTTTTTTTGCAAAAAGAAAAAATTGCAAAAAAGGCTGGGGAGCGAAAATTTCGCTCCTTGGTTCACTCTCGAAAATCGCGGGAGTGCACTCCCAAAGGGAGCGTGATTCAGGAGCGGGTTCGAGCGGGCGGGGGGAGCTGCTCCCCTACAACCCTGCTCCAACCTTTGCGATTCGTGCTTGTGGAGAGAGGAGGCGTTTGTCACTACCCAAGAGGAGGAGATTTACCCAACCATATTGAGTCTTTACACCACTGCTGCATGGAGGGTTGAGACTAAGAGGCCTATCATGGACTCGATCCCTGATTGGTTAGAGGTGGATCCAGAGGCACTAGAGTCGGAGGAGGTGTTGAGAATTAGGTAGGGCTAGGTTCAATTCAAATTCTCTTCTTGATAATTACTTGTGAACTTCTCCTACTTATTTTTTCTCTTCTTAGCTTGTTATTTCTTTCATCATGTCAATTACCAAAACGCAAGAGACACAAATTTAGGCTCTTCGAGCCAGGGCCAAAACTTCTCACTCTTGGAGAGGAAAACCCACAAGAAATTCTTCTTATAGACTTTCAGATGACAAGTACCATGACCGTGACACAGACCCTTGACGCTTGTATGCCTCCAAGACCTTGTCATTGCTTCTTCATTGACTCCTTGAGCTGATCCTTCTTTTCTGCACCGTCCTGCACCATCCTGCACCAAGACTAGAGAGATTGATCTCTCACTGTATTGCCCTTCTTTCACTGTGTGTGAACCCTACTGAGGTATTGGCATCTTGTTATGGACAGTTTTGTGCACACCTTGCACCTTCACTCAAACTTGCTGGCTAGTCTTCAACTTACACATAAGTCTTCTTTCGATGAACAGTCCTTTTCATACTATGATGATACCCTTACTTTTACTGTATTACTTTGTTGAACATATTTGTTATACTTCGCACTTTAACATAGTTTTGTAGTCCTGTAACTTCACACTAAAACACAGTTATGTCAGTTTGCATATGTATATTACTCCGTCTCCCCACTATGCACTTTCTCCAACTGAAATCTTCGTTGTATATCCTTGTTCCCTTGTACCTATAATCCGCATACATATCACTGAGATCTTGTCCGAAAATCTCAGACATGTTCGAATTCTATTCCTGTAATTTATGACAAGTTTACTGGGCTATTTATAGTTGATCGACCCTATAATTAGCCTACTTATCAATGAACCGTTGTGACATATTTTGCGCCGACCTTTCCAGCATTTTCAAGCCGACTTTACAAGGTTTATCTCCAATATTTTTGAGCTTTCTTGTCCACTGTTTATAGGTTGTGTTGAGGAGATGTTCCAACGCTAATCTTGAGCACCATATTGAGTCATGTCTTCAAGCTTAATATGACAAGGTCTTGAGACATACTTCTTTGACTTGACTCTTCATATACATGACTCTTAATTAGTACATTTATGACAAGATGACAAATCCCTAAAAGACATCAAGAAGAAGTATTTTGACCTATAATAAAAACCTTGCTCATGAAACCCATGAAGCAAGCATAACAAAAATACATTTTATTATCTTTGTCTTCTTCATTACATAAATACATAATTACATAGTCAATATGAAGACCGAACTTAGTTACACATTCCAACAAGAGGTAGCAGCTACAAGGGAGGGATAGGTAGAGGAGGAGGAGGAGGAGGAGGAGGAGCAGGAATAGGAGGCTGAGGAGGAGGAGGAGGTGGCAGCGCCATCTAGGATAGACGCCAGCAGAAGCAGAAGCCTCCTGGCACTGGCACAGAAGATGACAAGTCCTGTAGCCCTAGAGGCAAGGCCTTCTTCATTTTGTGGGAGTGGAAAGCGGTGCTCATGTTGTAGTGCTGAATGAATGCACCAATGTTTTGGTTTCCTCTGAAGAGGTGCAAGGTCGATCTAAAGATCATCTTGATCCAGATGAGCAAAACATTTATTTTGAATTTATTTTTAATACTTTCAAAATATATGCCAGTCGTATAAGGTTTTACACCCCCAGCAAATGTGTCACACACCCTCAGTGATTGATATAAATAGAGTCAACATTGGAGGACATTTCAATCATCTCATCACACACATCCTCATGATCTAGAAATGGATGCCGCAAATATGGATGATGCCGGAAATGGATGCCGTAAATTTGGATGATGCCGGAAATGGATGCCGTAAATTTGGATGATGCCGGAAATGGATGTCGTAAATCTGGATGTCGTAAATATGGATAATGCCGTAAATCTGGATGATGCCGGAAATGGATGCCGTAAATATGGATGATGCCGGAAATGGATGCCGTAAATATGGATGATGCCGTATATCTGGATGATGTCGAAAATCTGGATGTGGGATTCTTTTGTTGAATTATGTTGATTTTTGATGAGTTGTCTTTAAGGGTTGTGTGTGTAACACTTCTGGTTGGATGACCGTATTGAGACTTTGCTGGTTGAAGAAACCTGTTGACTGCCATAATGCACCAACACACTTATATTTATCTGGCTTGTCTTCTGTCGATCTACTGGTATGTTCTATCAACACTTTACTTTCTTGTTTATGTGATTGCTGACTGACATTGGGGATAAAAGTAAAGTTGCATCAAGCATAAAACATCTTCAAAAATTTACATGGTATCAGAGTTGAGGTGAAGACAAAGCCCTAGTTTGTAGCAATCACCGAAGAAGAGGATGGGTTCCTCAAACTACAATGGCTTTAAGGCTGATGAAAAATTGACTGGGAAGGATGACTTCCATGCTTGGAAGATGATATTGGATCTTAATTTGGAAGACCAAGATGTCATGGACTATGTGCATGATAAAATCCAAGAGGCTCCATCCACTGCAACTGCTTCTGCCAAATCAAAGTACAAGAAGGGGGAAATCAAAGCAAAGCTGATGATTAGGGACTCAATTCATAAGAGTTTGGTTGCCTACATCTCTGAGCTAGGTCACTATGCTAGAGAATGCCCTTTCAAGAAGGTCAAGAAAAGGAAGGATCCCTCTGGCGGAAATGGGCAACCTTTCAAAAGGTCAAGAAATTTCAGGTACGAGGAATCAAATGATTTTGATGATAAAAGAAATGAATTCATTCTTGTATCTACCCTCTTTGTTGCATCTCCACCCGACACTATGGATGTCTAGTTGATAGATAGTGGTGCCTCAAGGCACATCATTGGGTTCAAGGAAGCACTTACTGATATGGTTGAGAAGGATACTAATCTACAAATTATCCTTGGAGATAATGCCACATATCTCGTGAAAGGGACAGGGACTGTGACCCTCCACTTGTCTCAAGGTCAAGTCCTCCGCCTGCAAGATGTATTATATGTACCTAATTTGAAGAAGAACCTTGTGTCTGTTTCGGCCATGGAAGACAAAGGTTTCAATGTGGCATTCATTGATGGAAGGTGCGCATGTGGAAGAAGAGTTTCAAGGAAGCTATCACGATTGGGTTTAGAGTTGGTACACTCTACTAGGTTGGAGGAAGTCCACTGGGAGCGATGACATGTGATACTATCCGACAGATTGAACTATGGCACCGGAAGTTTGAACAACTTCACTACAAGGCCCTTCCCGAAGCAAGGAAGGTGGTGACGGGGATGCCTGAGTTCTCAAATAATCATGGTGGTGTATATCAAGGTTGTGCCGAAGGCAAGCATACAAGGGGACCTTTCCCCTCAAGTGTCACAAAGACATCTGATGTCTTGCAATTAGTACATTCTGATTTGTCTGGGATGCTGCCCATGACATCCTTGGGAGGATGTTCTTATTATATGAGATGAAAGAGTTCAAGAACTTTTGCAGAGGAGCTAGCATCAAGAGGGAGACCACAATGTTTGTGGGCTACAACGAAACTTCGAAGGCCTATAAAGTATATGTGCCTGGTCAATGGGAAGTGGAGATATGCCACGATGTTACCTTTGACAAAGATGCTTCCCTGAGGAAAGTAGTCAATCTTCTGAGATCTGAGGAAGATCATGAAGCAAGGCCTGGAAATCAAGAAGAACCGAAGGATGAGACGATGCCCGATGCTGAAGGACCAATGGACCCGATTGATCCACCTCCTTCAATAGGGAAGAGACCATCATGGCTCAGGGACACTCTCGAGGATGTCGAGGGACATATGGCCCCAAAGGGGGACATTTGTGAATGTAAGAAGCTAAGTAGATACCAAGGGTATCTAGTAGCCATGAGTATTATTGTACAATCTGAGCCTGGATCTTACGAGGAAGCCGTAAAGCATCAAGTCTGGAAGGATGCTATGCACGAAGAGTATGAGTCCATAATGAAGAATGATGTCTGGGATGTGGTTCCAAGACTGGAGGACAAAGCAGTTGTCACCAAGAAATGGCTCTACAAGATCAAGCATGGATTTGATGGAAGTGCTGAAAAGTTCAAAGCAAGATTCGTTGCCCATGGCTTCTCTCAAAAGGAAGGCATAGACTGTGATGATATATTTGCACCTGTGGCCCGATATACCACCATCCAATCTAACATAGCCCTTGCTGCTACGCAAGGATGGAGTCTTCATCAGATGGATGTGAAGACCACATTTCTGCATGGTGCGATAAACGAAGAGGTGTATGTGGAGCAACCTCTGGGGTTCGAAGTCCAGGATCGGGACACCCATGTTTGCAGGTTGAAGAAAGCCCTTTATGGGTTGAAGCAAGCACCCAGAGCTTGGTACGAGAGGATAGATAGCTACCTGATGAAGCCAGGCTTCACTCGTAGTAATGCTGATCCGAACCTTTACTTTAAGGTTGATAGAGAGAAGGCTCTCATTCTGGTGTTGTATGTGGATGACCTCTTCCTGACAGGTGCTGTCCCTCTCATTCATCAGTGCAAGAGGGAGCTCGCTGCTGTGTTCGAGATGAAGGACCTAGGATTGATGCACTACTTCCTAGGCTTGGAGGTCTGGAAGAGACCTAGCGAGATTTTCCTTTCTCAAGGAAAAAAAGATTTAGTATGTTGGACTGTAAGTTCGTGTCGACACCAATGGAGCTCAACTTTAAGAAGTTGAGTGGCAGCGCTGCTGGGCCCATGCTAGCAAATCCTATTGAGATTCTTCAACTCGTAGGGGCCCTGATGTTCTTAGTGAACACTCATTCGAACGTATGTTGTGCAGTGAACACTTTGAGTCAACACATGGTTGATCATAACATTCACTGGGTTGGTGCCAAGAAACTCTTGAGATATCTCTGAGGCACGATAGACCATGGGTTGAGATACACTACCAGGAGTATGACACTCCATGGATATACTGATGCCGATTGGGCTGGCAGTTTGGTGGATCGCAAGAGCACATCTGGATGCTACTTTACACGTATATTTGCTTCGGGCACGAAACTGAAGTCGGTAACCGTGAGCACCGCTGAGGCCGAATACATTGTAACATGTATGGCTTGTTGTGAAGTCACTTGGTTGCGAAAGCTCTTCAGTGAGCTGTTCAAGCATGTGCTAAATGCCACCGTTATCCTTTGTGATAACTAGAGGGGGATTCGTTTGTCATAGAATCTCGTGTTCCACGAACGATCCAAGCATGTTGATGGCTGGTACCACTTTATCCGGGATATGGTACAACGAGGCGTCGTAAGGCTCGATCATATAGGAATTGATGAGCAGGTCGTAGATATTCTCACAATGCCCTTGGGGAAGGTCATGTTCCTAACCTTCCGTGAGAATCTTGGTATCGTGGAACAACCCTATTCTGAGGGTCTTGTTGGACGATGAGCTATGGGGGGCTTTGGGGATAGCTTCTCGGCGCTATGAGCAACCAAAGGGCTAGGCTTGCCGAACCTTGTTGGTGTGCTTGGGCCCCACCGTTATGATGATTGAGTTGGTTCGCCTCTCATGATCTGTGCCTCGTATGCATCCTACCGATTTGAGTTTCGGACTCATGGGAAGTACCTCTCATTTGGCCAATGAGGTGGGAAAAGCTAGAGACTAGTAGCAAAGACTGATGAATGCATCAGAGATTGCCGTACTCTCTATCTAGGATGACACGTGTCCAACCACTTGATCTGGGAACAAGTCTAGTGATGTTTCGGACCTCCTACTGACTTCGGGTCAGATAAACCAACTTCGGGTTGGTATGTGACTCTTTGAGTCCATGTGAGATTTCAGACCTCCAACTGACTTCAAGTCAGTGAGACTAACTTCGGGTTAGTATATATGACTCTCTTGATTCCAAGTGAGGTTTCAGACCTCCTACTGACTTTGGGTCAGATAAACCGACTCCGGGTTGGTATGAGACTCTTTGTGAGTCCTATAGAGGTTTCGGACCTCTGTGCTGAATCTGTCAGCCGGGAATGATGTCTTTGTGACTGATCCACTTCTGTTCTGAAATAAAGAGGCCAGCAAAGCAAGTTACGGCGGGATGACGCACGATGTTTGATTGCACAGGTGGATGGAGTTTTCCCTAGTTGAGAGGGAGTGTTAAAATTGGACAACTAGGTCCAAACTCCATGTTGTGATGCTCAGATGAAGACACCAATATTTTTATTGGGTTCCTCTTTTGAAGAGGTGCAAGATCGATCTAAAGATCATCTTGATCCAATGAGCAGAACATTACTTTGAATTTATTTTTAGTACTTTCAAAATATGTGCAGGTGCCTTAAGGTTTTACACCCCCAGCAAATGTGTCACACACCCTTAGTGATTGATATAAATACAGTCAATGTTGGAGGACATTTCAATCATCTCATCACACACATCCTCATGATCTAGAAATGGATGCCGTAAATATGGATGGTGCCATAAATCAGGATGATGCCGGAAATGGATGTCGTAAATCTGGATGCCGTAAATATGGATGATGCCTTGAATATGGATGATGCCGTAAATCTGGATGACGCCGGAAATGGATGCTGTAAATTTGGATGCCGTAAATATGGGTGATGCTGTAAATATGGATGATGCCGGAAATGGATGCCGTAAATATGGATGATGCCATAAATCTGGATGATGCCGGAAATCTGGATGTGGGATTCTTTTGTTGAATTATGTTGATGTTTGATGAGCTGTCTTTAAGGGCTGTATGTGTGTGACACTTCTGGTTGGCTAACCATATTGAGACTTTGTTGGTTGAAGCATCCTGTTGACCGCCGTAACGCACCAACACACTTATATTTTTCTGGCTTGTCTTCTGTCGATTTACTGGTATGTTCTATTAGCACTTTACTTTCTTGTTTATGTGATTGCTGACTGACATTGGGGATAAAAGTAAAGTTGCATCAAGCATAGAACATCTTCAAAAATTTACACTTCCTCTAGAGGAAAAGGCAAAGCCATTCCCTATTCCTGTAAAAGGGGCAGAGGAACTCAGTGACTGATTAGTTCATGACATGGAGATGACTCGTGATGATGAATCATGATATACATTTATTATATTTTTTGTTGATATTTTGACTCTTGAGATCGAGTCATTACTTAGGATTCCAGACTCGATTCACTATTGATATGTGATGTAGCATTAGACTTCTTATACATCTTATATATTAGCGTTCTTTTCATATTTACGTGGCAATGCATTTATCTGATGTTGTGGATACTTTAGATGCTAAAAAAATAAAAATTAAAAAAAAAAGAATATTTTTATGCTTTTTAGATTTTGTTGAGTTTTTCAAAAACCTCCCAACTTTAACGACTTTTTCAATTTCCGGACCCTTGCTTATTTATTCCTTTATTCCTAGGGGTGACTTTTTCCACTTTGATTATTAGTGTTGAATAACTCTCGATATTAGATATCATTTTTGGGATTCAACTGCGTTAAGTAAGTCATTCAACTATGACCATTTCCATGCAAGGTAGTCGTAATTGACTAATTTCTCATGATTTTTGAATAGTCCACTTAGCACTCATTGCATTGGGTGATGCTGACAGGGGTGAAGAAGTGGGATTGAAACTAGTGAAATGAATCACACAGCGTCAATGAATCCTAGTTTTAAGCTTTATTTGATTCCACAAGTTACTACAACTGATTCTTCTTGGTTATTGTATTTGTGGTCTAGGAATTGATAGATGGCCCTTATTATATTTCCTTCATGATCCCTGAATACATTCCCTACTTTGACCATCGTTAGGTTACCTTTAGAGGTTCCATCAAAATTATACTTGATCCACCTTGGAAGTGCTAGATTTGATCCAATATGAGGAGTACACTTGCAGACTTAGTGTAATCACAACACAAATCATAGAGTTTAATAATCATACATTCTGCATTGATTATGGCATGACTGATAAAAATTAGCAATGCACAAAAAGTTAAACACATACCACATAGACATTGCCTCAAATGTTTGGGCAACAAACTAACTCGAAATTTTCACTAACAGAATAATTGTGCAACAAAGTTATGGACAACAGGAAGCTTCAAAAACTATAGCAAATTCATTTAACCAACCCCATTTACAATGTCATGTGACATATAAATAAGCGAAGGTAATAGAAAATGCTTCCCGTTTATTCATATTCTTTACACTACAATAATTTTCAAAATTATGGAAAATGGGAAGAGGCATGGTCTTGGAAGATGATTTGTCATGACCACTAGAATTGTGTGTGTGAACTGTTGAGCTGTCTAGCTTCAGTGGTGTGTGTTATGTCGATTCAATTGTTGTGTTTGAGACAAAGGTTAGTGAACTAGGTTGTGTGAGGGAATATTAGTGTGACCAAGTTTCTTCATGTGCAGTTGGGTTGCAACGCTAGATTAGGTGAAGATTCTAGTGTGCTTGTAGCACAACATTGTGTGCCACTTTGAGTTGCACAAGGGTGGTTGATTGTGTTGTGTGACCTATGTTGCTTCATTTGTGTTATTCCATAGTTCTAATACAATAACCGATATGTGCACCCATACTTGACTAATTCTCGTTGAACTTTTCAAGATGACTCCAATTGCCATATACTTAGTCCTCCTCCAAGTTCATCTAGGACCAAATCCTCCTGCTTAGAATTTGTTGCTCACCAACAATGGCTTTGCTAATTAAGGAAACTACTTTTGTATTTGCTTCAAGGTGTACTGGTTGGCTTAGTTATTGCTCTTTGAGCTCAATTTGATAAAGTTGAACAATTCCTTGTTTGGCTACTTGATTTTTGCACTACAAAACTCATCTTCCTTTGACTAGATGCCAAGTCTAGCAACAAGTTCTTTAGAAAGTGGGTCGATAAAATCTATATCTCCATCCAACGTTGATGGCTCGTAGAGGTTTAGGCTGTCTATGTTGTAGATTGGATGAACCATGCATGATAGTGAATCCAAAATGAAAACATTCCTAACTTCCTAACTTCCTAAGTTACTACTCTAAGTGTTCTCTTTGATAATATACCTAGACTCACTTTCCTATGTGAAATTGGAGATCTGCATGTGGTGTTGTTCTTGTTTATTTGTTGCGTTTCCAATGATAGTTCAAGATGTTGGAAACACTGAGAGGGGGGTGAATCAGTATTTCTTTTCAATTGTTATTTATTGCCAATTAAATTCTTCACAATTAAAGATAGAGAGGTGTATAATAATAATATTAAGGATTAATAAGAACTTCAATCCTCTTTTTAAAAATAGTATACAATAGATGAGTGAGGGCACCAACCCTTTTAATGAAACAGGCACCAACCTGTTGCCAAGCACCAACTTGGACTTTGATGAGGCTCCGACCTCTAGGGCTTTGACGCTATCTTCTCAAGGCACCAACCTTGTGTTTAGGGGCACCTACCCCAAGGACACCAATCCCTCAGTCTCTTTTAATAGAAGATGTGTGATATACTTACTTGACTGTCATCTACAAAAATTCTTCACTGTTCAATACTTCTTGATTTTGACTTCACTATTTCTTCACTGTACTTTGTCCACCATTTGACTCCGCTACTAATGCTTCATTGCTCACTGATTTTCATTCACTGTTCTTGGTTCCAAAAACTCAAATCTTCATGCTCAGGACAAGTGATCAAGAAGGCTTCTTTTGTTCTGTTCCACAATGTTGCTATTATGCAATCCTTGTCATAATTCAAATGCTATTGTGACTTCCTATTATTGCTTACGATTTTTCAACTCCACAGCAAGGTTACTTTGGAATATTATGAAGGTCTGACACAAGAGATCACTGCAATATTTAGGTTACTGCAATTCCGAGTCAAGAGATCATTGTACTGCACACAAGGTTTATGATTGGTCCACTGTCCTGAGCTGTCTCCACAGGATGTTTGTCTGAGTTCCTTTAGAATCCGAGCTTCATAAAACTGTTATATGTCCTAGCTCCATAGTCAAATGTTTGCTTTATGAGTGATTGTCACTACAAGACTGTCCTCAAGTTAACACAAGGGTCCTTCTATTATGCTCCAACAATGCTTTTATCCAACACTGTTCAAGAAATTTTACTGCTTCTTCACCAAGCACCTTTAATGTTCTTGTTTATCAATGTTCACCATTCATCATAGGACTGTAAACAAATATGAGATTACTATTCTGAGTCCTTCACAAGTCCGAGTTGTAGTAATTCTGTCCAACAACCACACCTCTTATCACTGGTCAAGGCAATAGATCTCAGAAACGAGAGTTATAACCTTTAGTCACAGATCCTAAGCGAAAGATCATAGGGCCGAAACAATAGATGACTGGTCCGTAGCAATAGATCACAGGTCCGAGGTTATCCAAGTTCTGTGCGCTGTGGTTAGGTCCGGGTCTCCTTTATATATTGAGTTCACGAGATGTGAACTGAATCTCTTCTGTATGTGCTTGATGACCGAATTTCTGTGCTGGAGAAATGAGTTACGGATTGTATATATATAGCCTTCTTTGCAATAACAAACGAAAAGACACGTCCCTGTTTGGAGGCTGACTTGTGTCCCTGAGCATAGGTCGGCTCAATATCAGAAATATATTTTTTAACTTGAAAATTCGATATCTCAAAAACTACTAGGAGTTTTGGGACAAATAAGGGCTCATTGGAAAGGAAAAAATATGCTCTAAAAGATGGTATAGGAGTCAATTTGGAAGGATGCCTCTAAGGAGGTAAAAACAATTTTTCTTTGTGACTCTACTTAATTTTTGTGTGCAAAAGTGCATAGGACAGAATGCCTTCTCCATTGCTTGGCTTCTCCTTCATTTGTCTTCTCCATTGTTTGGCTTATCAATCATAGGGTCATAGTGTCATCATGTAGGACATCTATGTCATCATGATAGTACCTAGCAAGGTCATGAAGGCATAGCATCATGTATGCAGTAATATGTCACAGTGCAGCATCATTAGGAGAACTTCAAATGATATCTTCCATGTTATCATTAAGTCTTTCAACCACCATCAACCTGTTGCCATCAATGACAACTTGGATTAACACAAGAAAGCCTTTTGAACTTGACCATGAAATCTTTGAGTGTGGTCAATGAAGTCGTTAGCATGTCCATGTGCAATCACCTTCTTTGCTATTATTTTGGGCCAGACCTTTCACATTGAAGTTGCTTGAAAAAAATTGGCAAGAACCAAGATATTGAAATTCTTATTCCTTAGTAATTCCGTTGAGGATAGGACTGAAAATAACTACTGGATCCTTGGACATGAATCAAAGGCACATTCCAATGGTGAAGTGCTTGTCACATAATGCACTACGTGATTATAACTATGTTATATGTACAATATATTGGCATCACAAGTCTTCAAATGCCAATGATTGAAAATTCACAAAAGTCTAATGACGATGTTGTTTACTAGCTCAATTTTTTCTATCTATTGATAGGATAAGGTAGCATTTTGGTCTTCATAAATCCCCACAATGATTACAAGATTTATCTTAAAAATTGGTTGTCGTTCTAGGAGGTAATTGACGATGGTATGCCAAAATTCATCCAAACTATATCAAAGAACAACTATGTTGCTTGTTGGGTTGAAACTTGAAACAATCTTCTTACATGGTATCATGAGTACCATTATGTTGAAGCGATCCACTACTACCATTGGTTGTGGATAATCCTTCGAGGAAGTCAGTTGAAATCGATTCCCATGGTTTTTTTGGAATTGGTAACGATATATATTTTACCAACTTCTAGTTTATTGGTTTTGATTCACTATAAAGTGGGTAATTACATATAAACTTTGGCACCATATGTGCCCATTCTTAGACAATAGAAATACCTTTACAAATTAGTGGTTTTCTTCTCTATTTTAAAGTGTTTCTTCACCTTGGAATATGATGCTTAACTCAATCATTGAATCTTATGATCTCCCCTAGGAACACAAATAACGTTAAATTTGTCTAGAATTCTCATCATTGACCTCATCAACTGTCGCAGAGTTTTGCAACATTGTATAAACATGTGTAAAGTTTAGGCACTATGCATAAGCTTCCTTTAAGTCATTAGTTGTAATTACTAAATGTTGAAACTACAAAGATATTATCAATCTTGATAGGAAATCTACAATTATAATTGTTGTGTCCTTACAATACTTAAATAAAATGTTCCATTGTTATAAGAAAGTGTTCCAATTCATCTGATGGGCATGTTTGATCATGCTGTGCCTAGAGGAACTCATAAGGGTTTATGTCCATTGTTCACGTTTTGATCCTTACTAAGCAAATAATGTTGTCGATGCTTGATAACTTGCACTAGCTTGTACATCTGACACTCACAGATTGAATAGTTTAGTATCGCACTTGTAAATGTCTCAGAGAGGTATGCAATAAGTTCTCATTTGCGTCATAGTTCTGCAAATGGGATGTTCAGACTCCAAATGCTTCCCACAATCTCAAAAATTTGTTGAATGTTAGGTGGATCGAGGACATGAGTAGTCATTTAGATGCTTGATCTTGGTGAATGCTTTATGTTGCACTACCCTATTTGAATTGAATATTTTCAAGATTATCATGTTGAGTGGGTGTGTGACATTGGAAAAGCAAGTGCTGAAATTTTAAGAAGTAATTTGATATTCTCATGAAACTAATCAGGTCATGGATATTCTTTGGCAAGTACTAATTGGTTATGGCAAAAATCTTTGTTAGATCAATAGTCAACTTCATCTTTCTTTGGTTTCTTCCTTACAATTCTTTTCTTGGTTTCATGGCCAATGTCCCTAGATATTCTGGGATAGGATCTCTATTTTAAAATACTCCGGTCTCTTTTATGGGGAGATAAGGAGATCCTTCTAGTTGTCCAAAATTTGGAATAGATGATCCTACAAACATGATCATTGAGTTTTCTTAAGATAATTGACCCTTTTAGGAGGAAGGGATGAGAGGTTTCAAGAAAATAACTCATGAAAACCCGATTTAGCTTCTATTCTTCGTTGTTTTGAGGAGAGTAGGGATTTAATTATCTTTGGTAGTATTCCTTCAACTGCTTTTGAGATTCATTTGCTATATTTTATTGACTTTCCTCTTGGTGCTTTTCTGCATTTGATTTTCTTATTGATCTTGAGTATGCACCACATAAGGTTTTGTTGATATAGTTCTAGTTATTATAAGGCTTAGAGGGTCTTTAGGGTGTGGCTTTTTGAGACTTGCTTTTGTTAAGGGAAAAGTGATTTTATCAATGTTCCACCAAGACTCTGGTGCAGGGAGACGTAGGTGCGGGGAGACGCACAGATGGGACGTGTGGGAGTACCCTCAGATTTTACAAGTGTAGGGGGACATCGAGGTATATATATATATATATATATATATATTTCAAGTTCATTTTCAATAATGAAAGCATAAATAAACTAATAGTAATACATTGATCCACACAAAATTAAATTAATAATTTAATTAAATAATGACATACATTGATCCATCATCATCATTCATTTTGATACATACATCATTCATATGACATACTCATCATTCATCCATACCATGAGATTCAATAATAAAATATTCAAATACATTGATCCATATCATCATTCATCATTCTATAATCTACATTGATTTAAAAATGAAATTCATAATCCATCATTCTAGAAGAGCTCGACGGCAGGAAAGAGAGCAGAGCTTGACAGTGGCAGGAGAGCACAACGTGATGGCGGGCAAGAGAGCATAGCTCGATGGCGACAAGAGAGCACTCAACAGGGCTCGACGACAAGCAAGATAATTTGGGAAATGTAAGTTAACCTAGGGAAGTTTTAACTTTTTAATTTTTAGTTTTGTTTTAATTTTTAATTTATTTTAAAGCTTTTTAATACGTGATTTTTTTTTTTTTTTTTGAATATATATATTAAGTGTTATTAGACAAATTCGAGGGGGGACGCACTAGGGGGATGCCTAGAAGCACTCCTTTTGGGGAGTCGTGTCCCCCACATTGGGGAAACACACACCGCCTGCGTCTCCCCAGGACTCCCCAAAAGGGGTGTGTTGGGAAACGCACCCCCAGATGTCCCCCCATCCCGGGTGCAAGGGGTGCTTGCACCCGACCATGGGGGACGCGTCCATGTGGAACACTAGGACTCATTTTCTTCTTCTATGCAATGCCCTTGAATGATACAAGGATGGATGTTTTTTGGATATGGATTTCCTTTGGAGCAAAGTTGTAGGAATTGGTATTTGTATTAGAAACTTGTTGAAACATCAAAATGGGTACGAAATTATTAGGAAATGCTTTGAGTTGTAATATACGATGTTTCATGATTTGGGAACATTGCACGATATGGATGAGGGCATTTTTGATATGTTTTGGTTTCAAACTCCCATGTTTTGGTGGGATTTAAAGTTTTATGGGCCTAGCCAAGTGCCCATAAGAATTGTGGCACCCATAGGAATTTTGAAACCCTTAATTTATGGAAAATGAGACAAATTGACCTCTAATTTATTTCTAAACCTACTTAATTTTTACATTCATTTGAAAAAAGGGAGAAATCTCTAGAACCTTAACTAGAAATCTTTAGAGTGCAGGTGGAAGTGGAGCTCCCTATTCTAATCCACGCTCTAGTTTTTTTGTACGTGGCACAATGCCTTTGCTTTGCATTCCTTTGCATCTATTTTATTTTGAAACTTGTTAACTTCACAAGGAAGTCTTAGAATTAGATCTTTGGGAACCTATTTCAAAAACCTCTTGAGTTAGTGGGGTTTATTCCTCATCTTACTTTTATGGTAAAAAATGCTCTCTAAGGTGCTTGAAACTCACTGTAGTCTTTGAAATCCAATTGGATTTCATTGCACATAATAACTTTCAAATTATATCTTGTACAAGGGAAAGTTAAAGTTTCAAGTTCTAATATACTATTTATTTTCTTTATGTGAGTGGAGCAACACAAAAAAGGAGAAAGACAAAGGAAGAGTCCCTAGAAGCAACACAAATCCAAATAAATGGATTCCATAAGCAATTAAATTTGCAACGAAATTGTTAAACTTAAAAATGAGACCTATCTTATGATTATGACTATTGGTGACTAACTCTAATTTCTTAATCAACGTTTTAAATGGCTACATCTTCCTTTATCCTTTGTATTGAAGTTTTGAATTGCATGTTATGATGCCAATGGCATATGAAAATCCAAAAACTATCTTATGAGTTTTATAGGTTGGAACTTTAGAATTCTTAGCTTTGAATATCTTACTATGCCAAAATTTTCATATTGGATTTTTCTTAAACATCTTATCAGGTTAATAATATGAAGATAAATGTTAAATTTAGATAATAATGGTGTTCTATGCTTGATGCACTTTTACTTCAATCTTTCTTAGGCCCAATACAAAATAACAATCACATAAACTTGAAAGTAACACGCTGATAGAACAAAATAATTGATCAATAGAAGACAAGCCAAATATAGTTCAAATTTATAATTACTTTTGTCCAGCAAAGATATGAGATATTGTTGCGTTACCGTGGTCAGCGAGATGCTTCAACCAACAAAGTCTTTCTTAGTCAGCTAGCACTTTCATGTGTCACACCCACAATCCTCAAAGACAACTCATCACAAGTCAACACAAGTCAAACCAGGGACAACGCATAAAAGTCAACGCAGACAGCTTCAGAAAAGTCAACACAACAAACTAGTGCTTTAGTCAAAGAACCCAAAATTCCTCGATTTTAGTGCCCAATTGTACGGCCTCCTTAAATCGGAATTTCTGCAGAAGATTGTGGTCAAACGACCAAGGGTTGACCATAGTCAATGCTGGTCAACACTGCAGCAGAAAAGCCCTAAACAGATCAGCGCAGAAAATAGAAAGCCCTAAACAGATCAACGCAGAAAACAGAAAGCTTCGCTCCACACGTGTGAGAAGAAAAAGGGCCTCCAAAGGCTGCTATTGAACCAATCAGATCACAAAGAGAGAATGTGTGATGAGATGATGAGAAAATGACCTCCAAGTCTCTCCAATTTATATTCATCAATGAGGGTGTGTGACACATCTCTTAGGCATGTGGGATAAATCTGGCTGACCTTGCACATTTGGAAAATAAATTCAAAATCAATGTTCGGCTGATCCGACCAAGATGATCTTTAGATCAATTTTGCACCTCTTCGAAAGAGGAATCCAACAAAAAATATGACCATCGTCATATGAGAAGTGCAACATGGAGTTTGGACCTAGTTGCCCAAAATTAACACTCCCTCTCAACTAGGGAGAACTCCTTTTGTAGTGCCATCCATCATGTACCAAACCAAACATCGTGCGTCATCTCGCTGTAACTTGCTTTGTTGGCTCTTTATTTCAAAACAAAAGGTGAGTCACAAAGACATGACACACAGCTAACCCGAAGTCAACCTAGAGGTAAAAACTTCTCTCGGACTCAAAAGAGTCTCATACTAACCCGAAGTCAGTTTAGAGGATAAAACCTCTTCATACTTGATCCCAGATCAAGGTGTTGGACACGTGCCATCCTAGACATAGAGAGTACGACAATCTCCGATGCGTCCATCGGTCTTGCTATGGTCTTTATCCTCATTTCCCACCTCATTGGCCAAATGAGAGGTATTTCCCATGAGTCTGAAACTCCATGGGTAGGATGCGTGCGGGGCACAGATTAGAGAGAGGTGAGCGAACTCAATATCATAACGGTGGGGTAGAAGCACAACAAGGTTCGGCAAGCCTAGCCCTGTATGTGCTTATAGCTCCAAGAAGCGATCCCCAAGCCCCCTGGAGTTCCCAGAGCTCATATTCCAACTCAAGCAGGACCCTCAGAATCGGGTCTTTCCACGATTCCAAGCTTCTCATGTAAGGTTCGGAACTTGACCTTCCCCAGGGGCTTTGTGAGAATATCTGCGGCTTGGTCATCGGTTCCTATATGATTATGCCTTACGGCGCCTCACTGTACCATATCCCGGATAAAGTGGTACCTGATATCAATTTGCTTGCATCGATTGGAGAACACGGGATTCTCAGAATGACGAATCCCACTCTGGTTATCACAAAGGATAACGGTGGTATCTAGCACATGCCCGAACAACTCACTGAAGAGCTTTCGCAACCAAACAGCTTCACAACAGGTCATACTCGCTGCAATGTATTGGGCCTCAGCGGTGCTCAGAGCCACTGACTTCTGCTTCTCGCTCATCCAAGATATCGAAGTAGAACCCAAGGTGAAGCAACATCTAGATGTGCTCTTGTGATCCACCACACTGCTAGCCCAATCGACATTAGTATATCCATGTAGTCTCAAACTCTTGGCAGTGTATCTCAACCCATGGTTGATTGTGCCCTGAAGATATCTCAACAGATTCTTGGCACCAATCTAGTGAATGTGATGAGGATCAACCATATGTTGACTCATAGTGTTCACTAAGAACATCAGGGTCCCCACGAGTTGTCGATACTTGGTAGGATTTGCTAGCACGGGCCTAGCAATGTTTCCACTCAACTTCTTAAAGTTGAGTTCCATCGGTGTCGACACAGGGTTACAGTCCACCATACCAAATCTCTCCAGTAGCTTCACGACATATTTTCCTTGAGAAAGGAAAATCTCCCCTGGCCTCTACCAGACCTTTAAGCCTAGGAAGTAGTGCATCAGTCCTAGGTCTTTCATCTCAAACTCGGAAGCTAGCTCCTTCTTACACTGATGAATGAGAGGGTAAGCACCTGTCAGGAAGAGATCGTCCACATAGAGAACCAAAATGAGAGGCCTTTCTCTATCAACCTTAAAATAAAGGTACATATTAGCATTACTTTGAGTGAAGCCCAACTTCATCAAGTAGCTATCTATCTTCTCTTACCAAGCCCCGGGGGCTTGCTTCAACCCATAGAGGGCTTTCTTCAACTTGCATACATGAGTATCTCTATCTTGGACTTCGAACCCCAAAGGTTGCTCCAGACACACCTCTTCCTTTATAGATCCATGCAAAAAAGCGGTCTTCATATCCATCTGATGTAGACTCCATCCTTGCGTAGCAGCAAGGGCAATAATAGATCGGATGGTGGTATAGCGGGCCACAGGTGCAAATATATCATCATAATCTATGCCTTCCTTTTGAGAGAAGCCTCGGGCAATGAATCTTGCCTTGTACTTTTCAGCACATCCATCAGATCCATGCTTGATCTTATAGAGCCATTTCGAGGTGACAACAGATTTGTCCTCCGGTCGCGGGACCACTTCCCTGACATCATTCTTCATAATGGACTCATATTCTTCGTGCATAACATCCTTCCAAAGTTGATGCTTTACGACTTCTTGCTTTCATGGATTTTCCCCCTTGGAGCAATATGTCTCTCGGCATCTTCGAGAGTATCCCTAAGCCATTAGGGTCTTCTCTTATTTGAAGGAGGTAGATCAATGGGATCCATAGGTCCTTTAACATCGGGCATCAGGTCATCCTTTGGCTCTTCCAACTTCCTTGCTTCTTCATCTTCTTTGTCTTCCTTGGAGCTAGGAAGATTTCTTACTTTCTTGAGGGCAACATCTTCATTGAAGGTGGCATCGTGGCATATATCCACTTTTCTTTGACCAGGCACATAGATTTTATATGCCTTTGAAGCTTCACTCTAGCCCACAAACATTCCCTTCTTTCCAAAAGCATCCAACTTGCTTCTCTTTTCTTTCGGCACATGAAAGTAAACAGGACAACCAAAAAATCTAAAATGAGAAACATCAGGTTTCTTACTAGAGAAGACTTCTTTGAGAGTTTTGGAGTCCAAATTGGAATGCAGGCATCTATTTTGAACATACACAACAATGTTCGCATCTTCTCCCCATAGAAACTTCGAAAAACCTTGGTCACATAGCATGGCGCGAGCAGCTTCCACAATGGTCCCGTTCTTTCTTTCAGCAACACCATTTTGCTCAGGAGTGTACGCAGTTGTGGTCTCCCTCTTAATGCCAGCTTCTTTACAAAAGTCATTAAACTCATTTGACTCATACTCAGTCCCATTGTCGGTCCTCAAAAACTTTGATTTTCTTCTCGGTTTGATTTTCCACCAAGGCCTTAAAGGTACGGAACCATTTGAATGCTTTGTCCTTCTTCTTCAAAAAATATATCCAGGTCTTGCGAGAGAAGTCATTTGTAAAAGTCATGTAATAGGAACATCCTCCCAAGGGTGTCACAGGGAGCATACCAGATAAGTAATGTATCAACTGCAAGATATCAGTTGTCTTTGTGACACTTGAGGGGAATGGTTCCCTTGTATGCTTCCCTTCGTGACAACCCTGACATATACCTTCATGATCATCTCTAAATTCGGGCATCCTTGTCACCACCTTCCTTTGCTTCTGGAAGGGATTTGTAATGAAGGTGTGCAAACCTCCGGTGCCATAACTCTGTTTGAAGAGTTGTATCACAAGTCATAGCCCCCAATTGACTTCTTTCAACCTGGTAGAGTGTATCAACTCTAAAACCAATAGAAAGAGCTTCCTTGAAGTTCTTCTTCCAGATAAGTACCTTTCCATCAACGAATGCCACCTTGAACCCTTTGTCTTCCATTGCCGAAATGGAGACAAGGTCTCAAATCAGGTACATACAACACATCTTGTAATCGAATGACTTGACCTCGAGTTAAATGGAGGGTCACAGTCCCTGTCCCTTTCATGGGATAGGTGGCATTATCTCCAAGGATAATTTCTAGATTAGTATCCTTCTCAACCAAATCAGAAAGGGCTTCTTTATAACCCGTGAGGTGCCTTGAAGCACCGCTATCAGTTAACCAGACATCCAAGGTGTCGGGTGGAGATGCAGCAGAGAGGGTAGATACAAGAATAAAATCATTTCTCTTATTATCAACAACATTAGACTCATCGTACCTGGAATTTCTTGACCTCTTGAAAGGTTGCGCATTTTCGTTACGATCAGAGGGAGCCTTCCTTTTTCCTTGGAAACTGTTGTTCCTGCCATTCCTTCTCGAGTTGTTGTTGTCATCATCCTTGAGAGAGTCCCTTCTATTAGGGCACTCTCTTGCATAGTGACCAGTCTTGTTACAAGTGTAACATCTTCCCTTCCTTCCTTTGGGCCTCGCTCTATCATGGTTTTGATTTCTCGGGCCACCATGGTTCTTCTTCTTTGCATGAGCGACGAAGGCAGTAGGGTCATTTCCATTACCATTAGAGGCATACTCCATCATTCTTGTTTCCTCTTGAGTGCATCTCGTCAATATTCCATCAAAATCAGGAATCACATTATTATTGAGAAAAGTGGTATTGAATACATGCCAATCACGGGGGAGACCTCCAAGGGCAATAAGAACCATCTCTCGATCAGATATTGCTTCCCCAATAGCTAGGAGGTTATTCCTGATTTTAATGAGCCTCATAAAATAGGATTGAATAGATTCATCCTTACCCTTCTTGATATTCTTCAATTGATTCTTGAAGAAGAGGATTTGATTAACATTGCTAGCCCTGAACATGCTCACCAAATTATCATACATCTCCTTAGATGTCTTCAGCTCAGAAATGTAATCAACCAAGTGCTTATGAATAGAATCCCGGATAATCATCTTTGCTTTGATTTCCCCTTTTCTATACTTCGACTTCATGGCAGCGACTGCATTTGATGGAGGCTCTTGAATATTCCCTTGTACATAGTCCATGACATCTTGATCTTCTAGCGCCAAATCCAAGGACATCTTCCATGCATGATAATTAGACTTGTTAGTCAATTTATCATCAGCCTTGAAACCCTTGAAGGTTGAGGAGGCCATTTGTCCTTGATAGGATTTCTTCCTTCAGAGATAGCTTCTAACACCAGCTTGGACTCTTGGATTTTGTCTTCACCTCAGCTTTGATACCATGTTAAATTTAGATAACAATGGTGTTCTATGCTTGATGCACTTTTACTTCAATCTTTCTTAGGCCCAATACAAAATAGTGATCACATAAACCTGAAAGTAAAATGCTGATAGAACACAATAATAGATCAATAGAAGACAAGCCAAATATAGATCCAATTTACAATTCCTTTTGTCTAGCAAAGATATGAGATATTGTTGCGTTACGACGGTCAACAGGATGCTTCAACCTGCAAAGTCTTTCTCAATCAACCAACACTTTCATGTGTCATACCCACAACCCTCAAAGACAACTCATCACAAGTCAACGCAAATTAAACGAGGGACAACGCAGAAAATTTGACGCGGCAAACTAGGGCTTCAATTAAACAGCCTAGAATTCCTCGATTTTAGTGCCCAAATTTACGACCTAAAATTGGAATTTTTGCAGAAGATTGAGGTCAAACGACCAATGGTTGACTACGGTCAACGCTACAGTAGAAAAGCCCGAAACATATCAACGCAGAAAACAGAAAGCCCTAAACAGATCAACGTTGAAAACAGAAAGCCCTAAATAGAGCAATGCAGAAAACAGAGAGCTTCGCTCCACACGTGTGAGAAGAAAAAGGGCCTCCAAAGGCTATCGAACCAATCATATCACAAAGAGAGAGTGTGTGATGAGATGATGAGAAAATGACCTCCAAGTCAATCCAATTTATATTCATCAATGAGGGTGTGTGACACATTTCTTAGGCATGTGGGATAAATCTGGCCGACTGTGCACATGTGGAAAATAAATTCAAAATCAATGTTCTGCTCATTCGATCAAGATGATCTTTAGATCAATCTTGCACCTCTCCGAAAAAGGAATCCAACAAAAATATGACCATCATCATATGAGCAGTGCAACATGGAGTTTGGACCTAGTTGCCCAAAATTAACAATAAATATAGAGGGAAACAAAGGTGGGTGACACATACAAGTTAAATCAATTCAAAATATACCGGGAGCATTGAACAACAGGGTTCTTCGATGTTGCTCATGAGAAGGAAAAGAAATTTCATGACTAGGAGTTTGATGCTAGAGTTCTTACCAATATTTATGTTGGACTTATGGAGTAAAATAATTAGTGTTTGCATGCTGAATATTATTTAATAACAAATAAAAATTCAAATGCGTTTATATTCAAATGTACTTAGAATTCTAGTGGTATGGTACTCTAACGACTAGTAGCATTAGAATTCTAGTGGTATAGTTCTCTAACGATTAGTAGCATAGAATTCTAGTGGTATAGTACTCTAACGACTAGTAGCAACTTGTACTTGCAATATATTATGCAAATAACATTTGTAGTAGTTCTTGTTTATCTCCACACATAGTTTGTGAAATTAAATAAATATGAAGATATATAGATGTTATCTTTGTATCATTTTAAAGGGACTAAATATGAGTGTAGAGGTTTATTAGTACAAAATTTTATTTGAAACATATCCTTTATGGGTAATTCTTTTTTCATGATAAAATGTATTTTTAATTTATCTATAACTCCCTTTGCAACTTCTTGTTAACCACTATAGAAAACATAGTTCATCCATAGTTTTCTTAGTGAAACAAAATTTGCTTTTTAGAGCTATTACAAAGGATCTTACATTTGTATCTATATCACCTCAAACCATAAATACTATATTTGAGAAGTCAAAGAATGTGAAATTGATAAAAGAAGAAATGGGGTTGCAATAATGGCTAGAGATTTAGGAAGTGCTGCTTGTAATGTATTGGTCTATGAGGTATGGTGGAGTAGGTTCTTCTTCAATTTACATCGTATATTAGTGGTTTGCAACTCAACATGTTGTCTAGTATTGTCTCCATGTTGAATAACTTCCTTTTGAAGCCTCCTCCACTTGCGATAAGTAATTGGTGCCTAAACTCGTTATTACCATCATTGATTTGTTAGGGGGTATCATTCTTTTCTACTTGAAATTTATTTCCCTTGAGGAAGTGCATCCTCCCTTTCCTTCAAATCGTTGTCTAATCTTAGTGGTGTGTAGAGGATTTGTTTGTTGGAAACTTTTCTTTTGGTCTGTTTATTGGATTTGAGGGTATGGGTCTCAAGGGCTTGGTGCTCCATAAAATTGTCGAGCCATTCTTGTGTGATGAAGGGTTTGGAGGATGTAGATTGTCCCTCATTCACTTGGTTGGTCTCGTGATCTAGAAGAATGGACATACCTCTTGTGTTTTCCTCATCTGTAAGCTTAAAATTTTGCCATTGTGCTAATCAAAATTATATTGTTACATAAATTGATCATGAAAAGCAAAGAATGAAGATGGTGGAGTCATTGTACCATCCCAGTAGCTATGGGTTGGCCTGGGAAATCCATTGGTATGCTTGGGAATAATTTGGGAGTACATATGGAGGAATAAGTTAGGGCTTGGGAATGTTGGAAGAGTTGAACTTCTAATTAAGCGAGAGGGGTGAATCAGTTTAATACATTCCTGATCTTTTAAACTTTTCAATAAACTTATTTACACCTTTATTTCAAACTCTATTAGATGTGAGAGTAATCTTAGAATGTAATCTGAAAGTATTAGTTTAATAGAGCAGTAGACTTAATTTGAGAGCAGCAGGTATTAAGCAAATGATACATATCAGATCAATACATAAATATCATGCACAGAGACACCAGATATAAGTGGAAACCCATAAAGGGAGAAAACCACATCTTATTATTGTTGTGATGCAAAGGCAAGCTCCAACTCCCTCTCACTACTGTTTTTCTGCAGGCACCAACCTACAGGAGGCTCCTACCTCAATTCTGCAAGCTACAACTTGCAAGGAAGCACCAACTCCCTTCAATTTTCTGCAGGCACCAACCTACAGGAGGCTCCAACCTCGGTCAGCTACAACTGACAGCTATCAAGCTGCAACTTGATAGGGAAGCTCCAACTTCCTCAATTTATCAAACTGAATGTTTGCTGATTTACCTCAGATATCAGCTCTGTTCTGTAGCTTCTCTTAATCTTCTCTGCCTTCTATATTCTGCATTCTCTCTATATATGCTCTCTCCCTTGCTCTCAAAAACTCTCTCTGCATATCAAGATGATATTATTTATAGATTTCCTCACATGACTGTTTGTATTCTGCTTGGAATTCGAAATGGAAAGTCATGTCTCTTTTCCTTCTGCCTTCTCACTCCTTTTATCAGCTTACTCAGAAATTATAACTGTAGGTGTCAATTTTAACATTACAGTGGGAGTTTGTTTTCTCTCGGAGACTTGCCAATGCATCACAAACAATAAAAACAATTAAAATATTTACATTCATATTACAAAGTGAACTCTAGCTCAACTCATTTAGTCTTTTGAATCGATGCGCATTTGTCTTTTCTTTGGATGTCTTTGTCCTTTTTGTGACTGTGTTTTATCTCCTCTCGGCTCTATTTGCTTTTCTGTCCTCTGTGGGGGTGTAACAGCTGCATACGTGTAACTCTGCCTTTTAAATAAATGAAATGCAATTGTTGACTTTTTAAATCAGGGCAATTTCAACCCTTTTCATGCCACGAGTGTCTTGTTGATGTGGAAGTTCCGCAAGCGGAACGAACATAGATCACAGTCGTTGTATATTAATAATCGCCCTCCCATTAAGCCGAGGCCCCAGGGTTCACAACCCATGTGGCATATTTTAATACAACTGCAACCGTGCTTTATATATATCTAACAACAATCCTTTTATATATAAACAATCGCCCTCCACCTTAAACCTTTGGTCTTATTTTACAATCCAATGAGTCGAATCACAACCACTAATATATGAAAGGGTCGGGCCCCACATCTCCGTCGGTGAATCGGTGGTGTCAAACGAAAACTTGCGATTGCGATTGATCAAACGGACGCGATGACCACATAAAACATGTCTCATAGCGCAATCGGGTCCGAACTTTGAACAAATGCAATCGGGGCACATAATAGAAAAGTTCCGATTGCGATCAGAACACAGATGCGATTTGCACATATTAACTCTCGCATATAACAGGATCGGGTCCGCCACTTCAATCGCAGCATTTTACAAAAGACTTGCGATCAATCGGAAAGTTACGATTGCGATTAAGATCCCGGACGCGATTGAACTGATTAACTCCATCGTATAACGCCATCGGGTCCGCCACTTGATCGGAGCATATTACAAAAGACTTGCGATCAATCGGAAAGTTCCGATTGCGATTAAGATCCCGGACGCGATTGAACCAATTAACTCCATCGTATAACGCCATCGGGTCCGCCACTTGATCGGAGCATATTACAAAAGACTTGTGATCAATCGGAAAGTTCCGATTGCGATTAAGATCCCAGACGCAATTGAACCGATTACCTCCATCGTATAACGCCATCGGGTCCGCCACTTGATCGGAGCATATTACAAAAGACTTGCGATTGAACCTTTTCTCCGATTGCGATTGGGTGAGGGGTCCCACCTTATAAGCCATTTCATTTTGATAGAACCTTTGGTTATATAGATATAAAGCGCTCTGCTTGTATATAATGATATATATG
Organism: Pinus albicaulis; assembly: GCA_034641835.2. Taxonomy (NCBI): domain Eukaryota; kingdom Viridiplantae; phylum Streptophyta; class Pinopsida; order Pinales; family Pinaceae; genus Pinus; species Pinus albicaulis. The sequence goes on from CM076574.1 coordinate 392,988,889, forward strand.
TTTATATATATATTTTGATGCTAGAGTGAAGCGATTCCCAGAATAATGTTTGTGTTGTATTATATGTATAACGCCGGTTGGAGTGTGCGATTCCCGGAATATGGTTCTGTATTATATGCATTGCCTTGCCGCTGGAGTTAAGTGATTCCCGGAATAGGGATTATGTATTATATGTATAACACCGGTTGGAGTGTGTGATTCCCGGAATTTTGTAACGGCTCTCTGCCTCTGTCACTTAGTCTCTGCCTCTGCCTCTGCTGCTTCTGTCGCTCTGCCTCTGTCACTACCTTTCGATAACGGTTCTTCACTCTGCTTCTATGACTATTACATTTTGACTTTCTTCTTGCTGCCTCTATTTCTTTCGCTGTGCCTCTTTTGCCTTCCTCTGCTTTAGCGCTACCTCTTTTGCCTGAGTGTTGCCTCCTTTGCCATCAATGACAATATTTCCAACGGGAAGATGGATGGCTTGTTAAAATTGGACAACTAGGTCCAAACTCCGGGTTGTGCTACTCAGATGACGATCGCAATATTTTTATTGGATTCCTCTTTCGAAGAGGTGCAAGATCGATCTCTAAAATTGATCTTAATCTGATGAGCAGAACATTTATTTTGAATTTATTTTTAATAATTTCAAATATGTGCAGGTCGGCCTTAAGGCTTTACACCCCCTCAAATAATACACTCCTGATTGATATAAATAGAGTCAACGTTGGAGGACATTTCATCATCTCATCACACACATCCTCATGATCTAAATATGGATGTCGAAAATGGATGCCGTAAATTTGGATGATGCCGTAAATATGGATGATGCCGGAAATGGATGCCGTAAATATGGATGATGCCGTAAATCTGGATGATGCTGGAAATGGATGCCGTAAATATGGATGATGCCGTAAATCTAGATGATGCCGGAAATGGATGCCGTAAATATGCATGATGCTAGAAATGGATGTCGTAAATCTGCATGATGCCGGAAATGGATGCCGTAAATCTGGATGTGGGATTCCTTTGTTGAATTATGTTGATTTTTGATGAGCTGTATTTAAGGGCCGTGTGTGTGACACTTCTGGTTGGCTGACCGTATTGAGACTTTTTTGCTGGTTGAAGCATCCTGTTCACTGCCGTAATGCATCAACACACTTATATTTTTCTGGCTTGTCTTCTGTCGATCTACTGGTATGTTCTATCAGCACTTTACTTTTATGTGATTGCTGACTGACATTGGGGATAAAAGTAAAGTTGCATCAAGCAAAGAACATCTTCAAAAATTGACATGGTATCAGAGATGAGGTGAAGACAAAGCCCTAGTTTGTAGCAATCATCGAAGAAGAGGATGGGTTCCTCAAACTACAATGGCTTTAAGGCTGATGAAAAATTCACTGGGAAGGATGAATTCCATGCTTGGAAGATGACATTGGATCTTAATTTGGAAGACCAAGATGTCATGGACTATGTGCAGGATAAAATCCAAGAGCCTCCATCCACTGCAACTGCTGCTGCCAAATCAAATTACAAGAAGGGGGAAATCAAAGCAAAGCTGATGATCAGGGACCCATTCATAAGAGTCTGGTTGCCTACATCTCTGAGCTAGGTCACTATGTTAGAGAATGCCCTTTCAAGAAGGTCAAGAAAATGAAGGCTCCCTCCGGCAGAAATGGGCAACCTTTCAAAAGGTCAAGAAATTCCAGGTATGAGGAATCAAATGTTTTTGATGATAAAAGAAATGACTTCATTCTTGTATCTGCTCTCTCTGCTGCATCTCCACTCGACACTATGGATGTCTAGTTGATAGATAGTGGTGCCTCAAGGCACATCATTGGGTTCAAGGAAGCACTTACTGATATGGTTGAGAAGGATACTAATCTACAAATTATCCTTGGAGATAATGCCACATATTCCGTGAAAGGGACAGGGACTGTGACTCTCCACTTGTCTCAAGGTCAAGTCCTCCGCCTATAAGATGTACTATATGTACCTAATTTGAAGAAGAACCTTGTGTCTGTTTCGGCCACGGAAGACAAAGGTTTCAACGTGGCATTCATTGATGGAAGGTGCGCATGTGGAAGAAGATTTTGAAGGAATCTATCACGATTGGGTTTAGAGTTGGTACAATCTACCAAGTTGGAGGAAGTCCACTAGGAGCGATGACATGTGATACTATCCGACTGACTGAACTATTGCACCGGAGGTTTGAACAACTTCACTACAAGGCCCTTCTCGAAGCAAGGAAGGTGGTGACGGGGATGCTTGAGTTCTCAAATAATCATGACGGTGTATGTTAGGGTTGTGCCGAAGGAAAGCATACAAGGGGACCTTTCCCCTCAAGTGTCACAAAGATATCTGATGTCTTGCAATTAGTACATTTTGATCTGTCTGGTATGCTGCCCGTGACATCCTTGGGAGGATGTTCTTATTATATGAGACGAACGAGTTCAAGAACTTTTGCAAAGGAGCTAGCATCAAGAGGGAGACCACAATGTCTGTGGGCTACAACAAAACTTCAAAGGGCTATAAAGTATATGTGCCTGTTCAAAGGGAAGTGGAGATATGCCACGATGTTACCTTTGACAAAGATGCTTCCCTGAGGAAAGTAGTCAATCTTCCGAGATCTGAGGAAGATCATGAAGCAAGGCTTGGAAATCAAGAAGAACCGAAGGATGAGACTATGATCGATGCTGAAGGACCAATGGACTTGATTAAACACCTCCTTCAATAGGGAAGAGACCATTATGGCTCATGGACACTCTCGAGGATGCCGAGGGACATATGGCCCCAAAGGGGGACATTCGTGAAAGCAAGAAGCTAAGTAGATACCAAGGGTATCTAGCAGCCATGAGTACTATTGTACAATCTGAGCCTGGATCTTTTGAGGAAGTCATAAAGCATCAAGTCTGGAAGGATGCTATGCACGAAGATTATGAGTCCACAATGGAAGAATGATGTCCGGGGATGTGGTCTCCAAGACTCGAAGGACAAAGCAATGTCACCTGGCTGGCTCCACAAGACAAGCATGGATCTCGATGGAAGGCCGAAAGTCTAACGTAAGATTCGCGTTCGTGGCTTCTCTCAAAAGGAAGGCATAGACTATGATGATATATTTGCACTTGTGGCCCGATATACCACCATCCGATCTATCATATCCCTTGCTGCTACGCAAGGTTGGAGTCTTCATCAGATGGATGTGAAGACCGCATTTCTGCATGGTGCGATAAAGGAAGAGGTATATGTGGAGCAACCTCTGGGGTTCAAAGTCTAGGATCGGGACACCCATGTCTGCAGGTTGAAGAAGGCCCTCTATGGGCTGAAGTAAGCACCCAGAGCTTGGTACGAGAGGATAGATACCACTCGACGAAGCCAAAGCCCACCGTAGGCACGCTCGATCTCGAACCTTTTACTTCTGCTGCTGATGTGAGAAGCCTCTCATTCTAGTGCTGTATGTGGACGACTTTTCCCGACAGTTATCCTCTCATCTATCAGCAAAGAGGAGCTCACCACAGAGCTCTGAGATGAAGGGCCTAGGACTGATGCACTACTTCCTAGGCCTGGAGGTCTGGCAGAGACCTGGCGAGATTTTCCTTTCTCAAGGAAAATACATTGTGAAGCTTCTGGAAAGATTTAGTATGATGGACTGTAAGTCCGTGTCGACATCAATGGAGCTCAACTTTAAGAAGTTGAGTGGTAGCGCTGCTGGGCCTGTGCTAGCAAATCCTACTGAGTATCTTCAACTTGTAGGGGCCTTGATGTTCTTAGTGAACACCCGTCCGGATGTATGTTGTGCAGTGAACACTTTGAGTCAACACATGGTTGATCATAACATTCACTGGGTTGGTGCCAAGAAACTCTTGAGATATCTTTGAGGCATGATAGACCATGGGCTGAGATACACTACCGGGAGTATGACACTCCATGGATATACCGCGTCATCACGTCGTGCAGGATCGTGGAAGAGCACATCCTATGCGCCTACACGTAGATCCGCTTTCGAGCAGAAACCGAAGTTTCCGTAGCTCTTGAGTACCGCCGAGCCGAACATATCAGAATATGGCGGCCTCGTTGTGAATACTTCTGGCGTGTGCCTCTCTGAGTTGTCTTATGCTGCCAAAGGATGCCACCGTTATCCTTTGTGATAACTAGAGGGGGATTTGTTTGTCATAGAATCTCGTGTTCCACGAAAGATCCAAGCATGTTGATGGCTGGTACCACTTTATTCGGGATATGGTATAGCGAGCCGCCGTAAGGCTCAATCATATAGGAACTGATGAGCAGGTCGCGGATATTCTCACAATGCCCTTGGGGAAAGTCATGTTCCTAACCTTCCGTGAGAATCTTGGTATTGTGGAACAACCCTATTCTGAGGGTCTTGTTGGACGATGAGCTCTAGGAGCTATGGGGGGCTTTGGGGATAGCTTCTCGGAGCTATAAGCAACCATAGGGCTAGGCTTGCTGAACCTAGTTGGTGTGCTTGGGCCCCACCGTTATGATGATTGAGTTGGTTCGCCTCTCATGATCTTATGCCCCGTATGCATCCTACCCATTTGAGTTCCGGACTCATGGGAAGTACCTCTCATTTGGCCAATGAGGTGGGAAAAGCTAGAGACTAGTAGCAAAGATTGATGGACGCATCAGAGATTGCAATACTCTCTATCTAGGATGACATGTGTCCAAGCACTTGATCTGGGATCAAGTTTAGTGAGGTTTCAGACCTCCTACTGACTTCGGGTCAAACAAACCAACTTCGGGTTGGTATGTGACTTTTTGAGTCCATGTGAGGTTTCGGACCTCCTACTGACTTCGGGTCAGATAAACCAACTTCGGGTTGTTATGTGACTCTTTGAGTCCATGTGAGGTTTCAGACCTCCAACTGACTTTAGGTCAGTGAGACTAACTTTGGGTTAGTATATATGACTCTCTTGAGTCCAAGTGAGATTTCAGACCTCCTACTACTTCGGGTCAGATAAACCAACTTCGGGTTGGTATGTGACTCTTTGAGTCCATGTGAGGTTTCAGACCTCCAACTGACTTTAGGTCAGTGAGACTAACTTCGGGTTAGTATATATGACTCTCTTGAGTCCAAGTGAGGTTTCAGACCTCCTATTGACTTCGGGTCAGATAAACCGACTCCAGGTTGGTATGAGACTCTTTGTGAGTCCTATAGAGGTTTCAGACCTCTGGGCTGAATCTGTCAGCTGGGAATGATGTCTTTGTGACTAAGCCACTTCTGTTTTGAAATAAAGAGGCCAACAAAGCATGTTACGGCGGGATGATGCACAATGTTTGATTGCACAGGTGGTGGAGTTCTCCATAGTTGAGAGGGAGTGTTAAAATTGGACAACTAGGTCCAAAATCCATGTTGTGATGCTTAGATGAAGACAACAATATTTTTATTGGGTTCCTCTTTTGAAGAGGTGCAAGATTGATCTAAAGATCATCTTGATCCTATGAGCAGAACATTTATTTGAATTTATTTTTAATACTTTCAAAATATGTGCAGGTCGGCCTTAAGGTTTTACACCCCCAGCAAATGTGTCACACACCCTCAGTGATTGATATAAATAGAGTCAACTTTGGAGGACATTACAATCATCTCATCACACACATCCTCATGATCTAAATATGGATGTCGGAAATGGATGCCGTAAATCTAGATGATGCCGTAAATATGGATGATGCCGTAAATCTGGATGATGCCGGAAATGGATGCCGTAAATCTGGATGCCGTAAATATGGATGATGTCGTCAATCTGGATGATGCCGAAAATGGATGCCGTAAATCTGGATGTCGTAGATTTGGATGATGCTGGAAATCTGGATGTTGGATTCCTTTGTTGAATTATGTTGATTTTTGATGAGCTGTCTTTAAGGGCTGTGTGTGTGACACTTTTGGTTGGCTGACCGTATTGAGACTTCGCTGGTTGAAGCATCCTGTTGACCGCCGTAACGCATCAACACACTTATATTTTTCTGGCTTGTCTTCTGTCGATCTACTGGTATGTTCTATCAACACTTTACTTTTATGTGATTGCTGACTGACATTGAGGATAAAAGTAAAGTTGCATCAAGCATAAAACATCTTCAAAAATTGCCAGGTCTTTATGCCAAAGGTCTTGAAACTTGAGGATATACCATTGCCCTTAAGAGATACTTTGGATATGATTTAAAATTCTTTTCATCCCTTAGTTTCCTTGAGTGAGGGAATGTTGATATTTACAAAATTATTTTCTTGCATTGGAATGGTTGTGTTTGTGAGCCAATCTTCAAATTGGTTAGAGTTTGTTCTAACATGAGCAAATTTAACTTTCACAACTTTCTGAAGCTCTTATAATTCTTGAAAATTTGTTTCCTATTTCTCGGACGAGATTCAAGTATTCTTTTTAAGGTAGTGTACTATTAGCTTTGAATAGTTCTCAATGTTGATAATATAGAGTCCTGGTTTTAAATACTAAGATTTATTTGTTTTTCGATCCCATAAATCAATGCAACCGATTTCACTTTGTTATTGTATTTATCGTCTAGGAATGGATAGGTGATTTGTATTGTATTTCCTTCATGATCCGGGAATATGCCCCCTACTTTGACCATCCCCAGAGTAGGTTCCATCAAATTATACTTGATCCACCTTGGATGAGGTGGATTTTATCCAATATGGGATTATTGGTGTAGAATTAGTTCAATCACAACCCAAATTATAGAGTAAAATTATGATACATAATGTATTGCTTATTACACTAATAATAGAAATTCACAATGCACACAAAATTAAATATACATCACATACGCATTGACCCAAATGTTTGGGCAACACATTAATTCCAATTATTCATTAATAGAATAAATGGGCAACAAAATTATGAATAACTTGAGGGTTAAAAAGCTATAGCTAAATTCAACCTAATTATCCCCATTTACAATGTCATGTGATGTTTAAATAAGTTTAGGGAAGACAAAGTGCTTCCTATTTATTCATATTCTTTATATTACAATAATTTACAAAATTTTGGGAAATAGGAAGAGTAAGAGTGTTGGAAGATGTTTCATTGCAACCATTATGAATTTGCACACAAACTTTTGAGTTGTCTAGTAGTGCTAGTGCGCTACATGTTGATCCCATTGTTGTATTTGTGATGGAGGTTAGTGTAATAGGTTACATGATGAAATATTGGTATGACCAAATTTCATCATGTGTGGCAGGGTCATAGTGCGAGGTGTGAGGATTTTAGTGTGCTTGTAATGTAATGTTGTGTACATTCTAAATTGCACAAGGGTTTGTTGATTGCATTATGTGACATATGTTGCTTCCTTGCTCTTGGATTCCATGCAAATAAGAAGATCAAAGAGAAAGATCAAGGTGGTGATAAAGACAAGAAGGCAAACAAAGGAAAATGGTAGTCTTTGAAGGGGGATGAACCAAAGAAGAGTAGTTTAGGGAAGGAGAAGAAGTCTCTTTCATGTTGGTTATGTAGAGAAGATCATATGGCGAAGAATTGTTAATGGAAATAGAAGATATTGACGATGCATTAGGCAGAGAAACCATATGTAGGAGTGATATAGGTTTTGTGTGCAACTTCTTCAAAAGAGGTTACACCAAAGCATGATTGAAGCATGAATCAATTGAACTATGTGAGTATATGTGTAGGTGGGAGGCAGCATGTTGCTTTAGTAGATAACAATGATTCTCATAACTTCTCGAAGGAGGATGTTGCAATGAGATTGCATTTGCAAATTATTCCAGTCCATATGCCCTTCAAACCAGTGAATTTTGAAGATAAGCGAGACATTGGGATGATCAGGGATGTTCCAGTGAAGATTAGATGTTGGAGTGGGAAGCTTGACTTCACCATCATTGGGTTGGATGACTATGAGGTTGCATTGGGACATGTTTTTCTGATTGGAGAGAGAATTTTTGTTTGTACCACTTTTGGAGCGATTGTTCGTTTTTTCAGGAGCAGACCTTATGGTTGTTTCGGCTCTGTAGGCCATTTTAGATGGAAGTGCTAGGATGATAGTTATTTTTGTGGAGGAGAGACATCTTGTTGATGAGATTTTGAGGAGGTTGGATCATGTGGATTCTACTCTTCTACATCAGACAGAGATGATGACTAGTTTGTCAGAGAGGATTTTGAGGCTTGCTAGGAGATCTAAGATGGTTGATGATGAGACTTCAATGTGAAATTTCCACTACCCAAAAGGTGTTGTTAACCCAGTAAATTATTTTGATTACTTATACACAACAAAATTAAAATTTCAGTTGAAAGTAATGAACAAAAACATGAAAAACACCATTTACCAAATTAAAATGCAACAGAATATACGAGAAACCAATCACATGAACACCACAAATATTTTTGGACAAATGTTCTTTGAAAAACCCCAAGATGGGGAAACCAATTTTCAAGATGAGTGTTTTGTTGTTAAATCTTCAACAAATCTGCAATGAGAAATTACATTCCCTGCTTGCCTAATAATGGAAAATCGATCTTCACCTTTGCTGATCAAATCGACTAGGAAAACCCCACAACTTTGCTTTTGTAAACCACATGGCCCTTTGGAATCAACTTGCCCCTTGTATGACCGGCCCACATGTGTGGCCTTCGAAGAACTTAGCCTTCTATGGCAAATCGCATGACCCCTTCACATACCAGAGAAAAACTTGGCTCCCTCTGCAGAAAAATAATTTGGCCAACAAAACCTCCCTTTGAAACTCAGAAGTTGGAAGTCTCTCAATGAAGAATAAACCCTGGAAAAGCCCTTCTCAATTACTACTGTTGAAACCCTCCTAGTGTCATGCTGAAAACTCACCCAACAATACTCAACTCAATGTGCTCCAATGCTTCCCATCGATTTCCCTTTATGATCTCTCATTCACAAATGAATGACCAAGATTAGAAGATATCTTGTCCCAATCAATGACTAAGATCATCTTATAAACTTTCAAGAAGCTTCTAGAGGTGAACCGACCTTGTCTCAACTAATGACAATTAATTAACCAACTTTCCTAAGTTTTAATTTAGGAAATAATTTACTTAATTAAGAGATTTTCCCTAGGTGAAACTTAGGAAAAATTACATGGGCTTAGAGATAATTCATTTCTTTGTGTTCCTAGCCTCAGTGACACCTCTCAAGGCTAGAACACCTGCTTGAGCTACAATTTTTAACACTCCCTCTTAGTGAGGAAGGTGTTCTCAACAACATCCAACTTATCCGTGAAGAAAACAAACTTTCCTCTTGTCAAGAACTTCGTTAGAATGTCTGCCACCTGCTGATTTGTAGGCACATACTGTAGTCGAACTGATCCATGCTATACGCAATCTCGAATGAAATGGTATCGTGTGTTGATATGTTTTGACTAATCATGAAATATTGGATTCTCAGATATCTTGATGCAACTTTGATTGTCACAATGAATGATGGTCAACTCTATTTCCTGACTAAATAGCGCCACTAGCAACTTTCGAAGCAAGATGGCCTCACATGGTGCCATGATCGCTGCCATGTAGCTAATCAACCTGACACCATCACCTTGAGTTAATTTCAATCAATACTCAACTGTACCTCGTAGATATCGCAACACATGCTTTGGTGCTGTCTAATGCACTCTCTTTGGTTCCACCATGAACTGACTAAGAGAGTTGACTGCAAAGAAAATATCAAGCCTTGCATTGACAAGATACAGAAGAGAGCCAATAAGCCGTCTATAGAGAGTGAGCTCCACTTCCTTCTGCTTTGATGCATCAATCTTCCTCCAATTAGTTACCATAGGTGTAGACATGGGTATACAGTCTAACATCCTGAATTTCTTCAAGATCTCCAAAGTATATTTCCCTTGAGAAAGGAAAATTTCCCCATCTGTCTTTCACACCCAAAAAATAGTCCATCAAAATAGAAAATAGTGCATCAACCCCAAATCCTTCATCTCAAACTTTGTTTCTAAGTCCCTCTTATAGTCTTTTATGAGCCCTGGTGATCGAATCATAAATAGATCATCCACATCCAAAAGAAGAATGCGTGGTTCAACCCCAACCCTAAGATAATAGAGTTAAGAATCCGCCTCACTCTTCATGAAGCCGATCACCTGCAAGTAGCTGTCAATATGACCATACCTTGCCATGGGAGCTTGCTTGAGCCTGTATAGTGCTCACTTCAATCTGCATACGTGTGTCTTCCTACTGGCTACTTAATGTCCACCTTCTCTTTTATGAATATGTTTAGGAACGTTGCCTTGATATCCATCTAAAGAATCTGCCATCCTATCTATGTTGCAAGTGAGATCATGGCCCTAATGGAAGTATACCTGGCTACGGGAGCAAATGTCTCCTCATAATGTATTCCCTCTTTATGAGAGAATCGCTTAGGGACAAACCTGGCTTTAAATTTTTCTATGTTGCCATCTGCAGTGTGCTTGATCTTATAGATCCAACTAGAATGAACCATTGTCCTATCCAACGGTCTAGGCACCACCTCCCAAACATCCTTCTTCATGGTGGAGTTGTACTCCACGATATCATCTTTCCAAACTTGCTGCTATGCAACCTTTTGATATCTAGAAGGCTCACTGTCAATGAGTTGACTCATTAATGCCATGTAACCTGAATATCTCTCTGGTACTCTTCTGTCCCTGATGCTAGATCTAGGAGCTCCCACAAACTCTTGAGCATCTCTCAATGTCTGAAGCACCTCTCGGTTCCTCTTGCCAACTGAAGTGGGTAGAGCTTCATGCTCCTCATCATGTTGTTGCTCCATATTCTGCGAAATCTTCTCAACACCTGTACTTGTGCCTTGCGCCTAAGATTGTTGTTCAACCCTTGGAGTTTCTGTCTATTGACTCTGATCAACTGTTGGCAACTCACGAGACCTAATGAAGGCTTTCTCCTCATGAAACTTAATGTCCCGTCTCATAGTGATCTTCCGAGTCCAAGGAATATAGATGCTGCATTCCTTGGATGTTTTACTATAACCACGAAATACACTTTCTCTGCAGTTGAATCCAGCTTGGTACGCTTCTTGGTTGAAACGTGGCAATAAGCAATACTGCGAAAAATCCTGAAACGACCGACTTTTGGCTTCTTCCTTATAAATGCTTCCTCGGGTGTCATCTTTCCCAACACCTTATGTGGGACCCCATTCTGAATGTATATTGCTGTGCTGCATGCTTCTGCCCAAAGATATTTAGGAATACCCTGATCATATAGCATGGTCCTTGCTGCTTCAACTATGGTTTTGTTCTTGCGTTTTGTAATCCCATTATGTTGCGGGTTGTATAGAGCTGCCCATTCTCTCTTGATTCCTTCCTTGACACAAAACTACTTGAATGCTTTCTCGATATACTCACCCCAATTGTTTGTCCGAAGTACCTTTATCTTCTTTCCTGTCGAGTTCTCCACAAGAGCCTTAAACTCTTGGAAGCGACTAATGACTTCATCTTTTGTCTTCAAGAAGTATATCTAGGTCTTCCTGGAGAAATCATCAATGAAGGTCATGACATATTCATAACCCCTGAGAGACCGTGTGGACAAGGGACCGCAAATATCAGAATGTGTCAACTCTAAAACACCCTTGGTTCTACTCTCCCTCCTTGGAAATGTTGCTTTTGAAAATTTTCCAAGTACACACCCTTCACATACATCACTATGCTCTGTACTCACCTCTGGGATACTTGTCACAGTTTCTATGAGCAACTTAAGTGATCCATGATGGATATGACCCATCCTCCTATGCCACAACTCTCCCAAATCTCTACTACTGCTGTTGGTAACCAGTGCCTTTGAAGCTTCAAACTGCAACTTATACAACCTGTTGCTTCTAACCCCAATCTCCTTTACTAACTTCTAATCCTGGTGTTTTAGATACACTTGTCCTCGAAAGGGTACATCATACCCTTTATCCTGAAGAGTAGATACTGAAATTAGATTCATACCCACACCTGGCACGTGCAACACATATGTTATCTAGATATTCTTGCCTGACTCCCTCAGAAATGTGACTGTCACTCTCCCAACTGGAGTACACTTGGACTTGTTTCCCATTTCTATCTGGAATGTTGTCTCTGCTTTATAGCTGGAGAAAAACTCTCTAACTCCTATCATGTGACATGACTCTCCACTATGAATGTACCAAACACATGTGGTGGTCGAGCTAGATAGGTAAGCAATGAGAGCAAACTCATCCTCAAGTTCTGAAGATAGTTCATCAATGTCTGCTAAAGCTGCTGCCTACTTCTTCTTCTTCTTTTCACCTTTCTTCCTATTAGGACATTGACTTACATAGTGTCCCTGTTGATGACAACCAAAACACTTGATTTTACTCATGTCTTTCTTCTTCTTTTATCCCTTGGGTTTGGACCCCTTGCTTGAGCCTTTCTTGGGTTTGCCCTTTCCTGCAAGATCAACGTTCTCGTCATCCTCACCATTCTGGCCATTGCTACTGCTTGCATTGACATAGCTCTTCATGAGTGAAATCGCTTCAAAGACAATCCCAGCTAGGAAGGTCTTGTCTTCTAGTCTTCACCTAGACAAAGACGTACCACTGCTTTGAGAACCCATCCAATTTTTCTTTGATAACTACTAACTCGTCTTTGAATTGTCTGACCTTGGTAAGGTAGCTAATAATGCTTTCTCCCTTGTTTTCATTTAAAGTTTCGTAGCTTCTCTCTAAGGATAAATTTCCTATTCACTTTTTCTCTCTAGAGAAGATTCAAGATAACATCTCGCATCTTCTTACACGTATCCAACTCTACAATATGGGGTACGATATGATCTTTGACCCTGTATTAGATAACATGGATAACTTTGGGTTCCTCCTTGCAGTAGGTCGATAACTGTGTTGGATCTCTCGGTACGACAACTTTAGACGTTGCATAGTCCTTCAGTGCATGCTCATCTAGCAACAAAAGTATCATGGATTTCCACATACCAAAGTTTGATGCACCATCAAGTCTATCTTGATCCCTCAAACTAGCTGAAGCGATTTCTGAAACCCTCAAACAATAAACCCTAATGGATCTGACGAACATCAACCTGTGTGATGAAACCCTTGATTTCTCTTTCGAAGCCCTAGCACTCTAATGAGAAAACCCCTACGCTGTAGCGATTTCTGATACTATGTGAAACTTCCACTACCTAAAAAGTGCTATTAACCCAACAAATTATTCTGGTTACTTATACACAACAAAATTAAATTTTCAGTTGAAAGTAATGAATAAAAACATGAACAACATTGTTCACAAAATTAAAATGTAGAGGAATATACGAGAAACCAATTACTCAATTAACACATTTTTGGAGAAATGTCCCTTGAAAAACCTCAAGATCGGGAAAACTAGTTTTGACGGTTTAATTATTAAATCTTCGGCAAATCTACTAATGAGAAATTACACTTACTGCTTGCCTAACACTGGTAAATCGATCTTCGCTTTTGTTGATCAAATCGGTTAGGAAACCCCCACGACCTTCCTTTTGTAAACCATATGGCCCTCTGGAAGCAACTCCCTTTGGAAGCTACTCAACCCTTGTACGACCCTCTTTCGTGGCCCACATGTGTGGCCCTGAAAGAACTCAGCCTCCTTTGGCAAATCTCATGGCCCCTTTATGGTCTGGAGAAAAAATCGTCTCCGTCTGCAGAAAAATAATACGGCCAACAAAACCTCCCTCTGAAACCTAGACGCCATAATTCTCTCAATGAAGAATAAACCTCGAAAAAATCCTTCTCAATTACTAATGCTGAAACCCCCTTGGTGTCATGCTAAAAACTCACCCATCAATACTCAACTCAACGTGCTCCAATGCTACACATCGATTTCCCTATATAATCTCTCATTCACAAATGGACAACCAAGATTAGAAGTTATCTGTGAAAATTCCTTGAATGCAACAACTGGAAATTATTCTCCTAGCTGAATGCAACTTATTTGTTTTCTATTAATTATTAACGACAAATAGCGAATAATTTAGTGAAGCATTCTTCACAATAAAAACGTTGCGGAAATAAAAATAAGGAACTGAGAAATAGATGCACACATACATGCAAATTGACACAGTTATTTTTGGACCACTGTCCCTGGAAAAACCTCAAAGGGAAAACTAGTGCAACAAATGAGGATTTTATTATTATGCAACAATTTGAGAGAAATATTACAACTGGTTTCCCAACTAGAAAACCTCCAGAAATCTACTAGCAAAATATCTGGAAGACAATCTTGTTTCCCTCTGCTACCGATCTGACCTCTCTTAGCAATTCACACTCTCCCATGCTATTTGCACTGCCTCTTGGATGTTAAAATTTGGCAAAACTAGTGCAACAAATGATGGTTTTATTATTATGCAACAATTTGAGAGAAATATTACAACTGGTTTCCCAACTGGAAAACCTCCATAAATCTACTAGCAAAATATCTAGAAGACAATCTTGTTTCTCTCTGCTACTGATCTGACCCTCTCTTAGCAATTTGCACTCTCCCAGGCTATTTGTGTTGCCTCTTGGATGTTAAAATTTGGCAGCTTAGGGATGAATTTCTCCTAGAAGAAGTCATATCTTTTAGTTCTATTTCAACCACCTATAATAAAATTACATCTCTGACATATGACTTTCCAAAAATAGTAAGTCACATCTCAATTTGGAAGCAACTTTCCAAAAATATAAAGTCATGTCTAAATGATCAAGGATGATTTCGACATATGGAATCCACTTTAAAATCAAATCAATCATGATTATACAAGTCAAGAATTAATATTTTATCCTTACTAGTATTGTTATTATTATTATAATACTATTTTTATAAAATGTCTAAAGTCATTCACCTTTTAATGGATAAAAAAAATGAATTCTCAATAGTTTCATGGAAAAGTCAATTAAATTGAGAATCTGTTACTTGGCAAATCGAACCTCTCTCTTGGAATAAAATAGTAACTCCACACCTAAGAGAATCTAACTCTCCCTTACTAATTTGATGTATGGAAAAAGTGTAACTACTCATTAAATGCACTTGTAACTCCTTCACTCAATTCGATTTGTAACTCTCACCAAATATTCTCTCATGTCTAAGTGTAATTCTTTCTCTCCCTAATTCTAATTGTAACTCCTCAAGACAAGTGTACCTCTCTCTCTATTCTTGGGATGACTTACACTTCTCTTGAAGTAACTCCTCCCTCATGGAATTTGATCCTCCTATTGTTGGTCGAATGCATGAATTGATTTTGTAATTCCTCTCCTTTCTCATCTATTTAAGCAAGAATAAGTGAGAGTTGAGGATAGCATGTTCATTGTTAAAAAAGAGAGCAAGGGTTGAGTGTGTGTGAAGGACAAGATCTGATCAAGAGGAGGAGATCTTCAAGCAAAGAGAAGGAGCATTTCAACTGCAAGTTGATCAAACATTGGTGACTTTATTCATTCTCATTCTCTCTCTCTGTACTCTGCTGAACAATTGAAGAAATCTAATAGAAGAAGAATAATTTGGGTTTTCCCTTTTGAGGGGTTTTTGCCCTGGTCATTGGACCTAAATCTCAGTGTCCCATGTTTGTGCTTGACTGTCTTCATATGATCTTTAAGTTTATGTTCTATCTACAATTGTTGATCTGAAAAGTTTTGAAAAAGAAATCTGCATTCTAAGTAATTGTAACAACTTAGAGCATTTAGTTTTCTGCAAAGTACTTTTAAGGCCCAACATAGAACATTCTGTTTTATGCAAAGTACATTCAATTTTCTGCAAAGTACAATCAGTTTTTGGAAAAGCACATTCAGTTCGCTGCATAGAACTTTTAATTTTCTGCAAAGAATTTTTAAGTTTTTGCATAGAACTTTTAGACTTTAACATGGTATCAAAGCCTTGGTGAAGACAAGTCCAAGGAGACCAGAGATCACCTGAAGGGACTCCACTTGCTGCCAAAGTTTTCTGATCAAGATGGCTTCGTCCTACTTTAAGGTAGAGGAGAAAATGAATGATGCTTCAAACTTTTGTCCAATGAAAACAATGCTAGATATCACTCTTGAAGAACATGAAGTTTTGGCGTATGTTGAAGGCAAAATCACTGATCCACCAGAGAATGCAAGTGCTCCTGCCAAATCCAAACACAAAAAAGGTGAACTCAAAGCTAGCAAAATTATCTTTGATTCTCTTAGCGATCATCTCATTACTTATGTTTCTATTTTGAATAAAGCTAAAAATGTGTATGACAAACTAATTGACATGTTTACAATTAGTAACTTGAATCAAATTATCTTGAAGAATCAGCTGAAGGACATCATGATGAACAAAGGAGAGACGGTTCAAGCATACTTCTTGAGAATGACCAAAATCAGGAATCAGTTGTCAACAATTGGTGAAGTTGTACATGACAAATAAATGGCGTTGACTATGCTTGGAGGCCTTTTTCCTGTTTGGGAGACTTTTATCACCACATCAACAATATCAACACTATTCCCACATTTGATGAGCTTATGGGAAAGTGTATTCAAGAGGAGTCCAAAATAATCTCCAGAGGGAGTTACAAATCACGAAGAAGGAGAACCCACTGCATTTTCAACTTATGACAAGCGAGCGAAAGGTAATAATCATTTTTCAAAGAGATCTGATTTCAAATCAAATGATTCCTTTAAAGGGAATCTAGACATGTCAAAAGTTAGATGCTTTAACTGTCAAAAGCATGGTCACGTTGCTTGTGTCTGTAGAGAAAGAAGAAAAGCACCTAGATTCAAAAACAAATCTGATTATAGAAAAAACACTTCTGAAAATCAAAGAAAAGACCATCCTAAGAAAACAATAAATCCAAGGTATAGAAATAATGCAGATGACCTGAAATGTAGACTTAAAAATGAGAACTGTGGAGATTCCGAGCTTTGATTCTAAAAATTATTTTCTTGTTTCTGCGCTTTCCAGTTCTTCTTCTGCAGATTCATTTGATAGCTGATTAGTTGATAGTGGTGCTTCCAAACATTTTACTGGTTACAAAGAAGCACTCTTTAATCTAGTTGAGAGGGAGACTAATTTAAATGCTATCCTTTGAGATAATTCTACTCACCAAGTTAAAGGTTACGGTTCAGTTTAATTTCAGTTAGATGATGGCAAATCTATTTTTCTGCAAGGAGTTTTGTATGTACCCCGTTTAAAAAAGAATCTTGTATTCATATCTGCTTTAGAAGATAAATGAATGAAAGTTGTTTTTGTTAATGGAAAGTTCTAACTTGGCCTTTGAATTCAAGTATGAGAGAAGCCTTCACTCTTTGATCAAGATGTGAAGGGCTTTACAAAGTCAACAGTAATCTCATTCATACATTGTTCCATGATACCGATCTTCAGTGTGAGCTATGGCACAAAAGATTCACTCACCTACACTACAAAGCCTTACCTCATGTAAGAAAGATGGTTTCTAGAATGCTTGAGATCAGAATGGATCATGAAGGAGTTTGCCCAGGATGTGCAAGTGGAAAGCATGTAAAGGTACCATTCCCTTCAATCAGAACAAAATCTAGTCAGATACTTCAACTCATACATTCTAATGTATGTGGACCTATGCCTGTTACTTCTCTTGGTGGCTACTTGTATTTCATAATTTTTGTTGATGATTTTTCTCGCGAGTCATGGACATTCTTTTTGGAAAAGAAAGGGGAATCGTTTGACATGTTAAGAGATTTCAAGGCTCCGATTGAAAATCAAACTGGAAAATTGATCAAAGCTTTCAAATATGATAA
Organism: Pinus albicaulis; assembly: GCA_034641835.2. Lineage (NCBI taxonomy): Eukaryota > Viridiplantae > Streptophyta > Pinopsida > Pinales > Pinaceae > Pinus > Pinus albicaulis. The sequence goes on from CM076574.1 coordinate 393,006,568, forward strand.
TAGGCGAGAGTTCATCTCCAATGATTTTAATGATCTCTGTAAAGACGTCGAAATAAAGAAAGAAACCACTGTACCGTACAGTCCACAATAAAATGGTGTTGCTGAGAGGAAGAACAAAACCATTATGGAAGCGGTCAGAGCCATGCTGCATGATCAAAAGCTACCAAAGTTTATGTGGAGAGAAGCTGCAAATATTGCTGTTTATGTGCAAAACAGAACTCCTCATCAGGCCTTAGACAATAAGACTCCTGAAGAAGTCTTCACTGGTAAAAGGTTTGAGGTGAGTCATTTGAGAATCTTTGGCTGTCTTGAGTACTTCCATGTGTTGAAAGAGAAAAGAAATAAACTAGAAGCTTCAGGTAAGAAAGGTACGTTTGTTGGTTATTGTGATTGTTCAAAAGCTTATAGAATTTATGTGGCTGGTCAAATAAAGATAGAGTTTAGCATAGACGTAACATTTGATGAAGATGTAACTCTTGAAAAAGCAAGAGACTCTCCTCCTCCTACCATTGCTGGAAGACAAGCTATTAATGAAAAAGTGCCTGCATTTGAGTCTGAACTGGAACCTGAGAATGAGCTTGCTGATAATCCTATGGGTTCCATGGATCCTCTAGATTCTTCACCACATGATCTTCCTGCCAGAAAGAGACCACTATGGCTACGAGATACCTTGCAAGATGCCAATCAACATGTTGCCCCAAGAGAAATTTAAAAAAAGTAAGAAGTCAAGTCATCTTCAATGATAATGGGGGAGAGTTCATCTCCAATGATTTTAATGATCTTTGTAAAGACGTCGAAATAAAGAAATAAACCACTGTACCGTATAATCCACAATAAAATGGTGTGGCTGAGAGGAAGAACAAAACCATTATGGAAGCGGTCAGAGCCATGCTGCATGATCAAAAGCTACCAAAGTTTATGTGGGGAGAAGCTGCAAATACCGCTGTTTATGTGCAAAACAGAACTCCTCATCAGGCCTTAGACAATAAGACTCTTGAAGAAGTCTTCACGGATAAAAGGTTTGATAGGAGTCATTTGAGAATCTTTGGCTGTCCTGAGTACTTCCGTGTGCTAAAAGAGAAAATAAACAAACTAGAAGCTTCAGGTAAGAAAGGTACGTTTGTTGGTTATTGTGATAGTTCAAAATCTTATAGAATTTATGTGCCTGGTCAAAGAAAGATAGAGTTTAGCATAGACGTAACATTTGATGAAGATGTATCTCTTGAAAAAGCAAGAGACTCTCCTCCTCCTACCATTGCTGGAAGACAAGCTATTAATGAAAAAGTGCCCGCATTTGAGTCTGAACTGGAACCTGAGAATGAGCTTGCTGATAATCCCATGGTTTCCATGGATCCTCTAGATTCTCCACCACATGATCCTCCTGCCAGAAAGAGACCACTATGGTTACGAGATACCTTGCAAGATGCCAATCAACATGTTGCCCCAAGATGAACGTTAAAAGAAAGTAAGAAGTCAAGTCAATTTCAAGGGTATATTGCTGCCAGGAGCAACATAATTCAGGCAAAACCACACACCTTTAAGGAAGGTGCAAAAGAACAAGTCTTGAAAGATTCCATGACTGAAGAATACAAGTCCATCGTCCAAAATGATGTCTGGGAAGGGGTTCCTAGACCTCAAGGTAAATTTGTTGTCACTTTCAAATAGTTGTTTAAGATTAAACATGGTGCAAATGGTATTATTGAAAAATATAAGGCTAGATTTGTAGCTAGAGGTTTCTCGTAGAAAGAGGGAATAGACGACAATGAAATTTTTGCACTTGTAGCTCGATATACTACTATTCAATCTGTTGTTGCCTTCACTGTCAGCCAGGGATGAACTCTTCACCAAATGGACGTGAAAACTGCTTTCTTGCATGGCTTCTCAAGGAAGAGGTATTTGTGGAACAACCACAAGGCTTTGAAGAGCATGACGAAGAAACTCATGAACATAGTGTAAAGAAAGAGCCTTATATAGGCTGTAGCAAGCTCCAAGAGTTTGGTATGCTCGCATTGTAGCTACCTGATGAAGCTTGGTTTCACTAGAAGTAGTGCAAACCCAAACCTCTACTTCAAGGCTGTCCGAGGTATACCTTTGATTTTGGTATTGTACGTTAATGATTTATTCTTGACAGGAGGAGAACCTCTTATCCTCCAGTGTAAGAGGGAGTTAGCTTCTGAATTTGAAATGAAAGACCTTGGTTTGATGCATTACTTTCTAGGTCTAGAGGCTTGGCAAAGACCCGATGAAATTTATCTTTCTCAAGGAAAATGTGTTGTTAAGCTTCTTGAAAGGATTGCTGTGGTAGAATGTAAGTCCATGCATACTCCTATTGAAATGAACTTTAAGAAATTATGTGGCAAAGATGTAGGACCTAATCTGGCAGATCCCACAAAGTATAGACAACTCATTGGTGCTTTGATGTTTTTGGTAAACACTGGGCCTGACATATGCTTTGCTGTAAATACTTCAAGTCAACATATGATTAATCCCTTTCATGCCCATTGGATTGCTGTAAAACATGTACTTACATACTTGCATGGAACTATCAATCTAGGATTGAAATACACTGCTAAAAATGTAAGACTTCATGGATAAACTGATGCTGATTGGGTTGGTAACTCTGCTGATAGAAAGAACACTTTTGGGTGCTACTTTAGCTTGAGATTTTCCATGATCTTTTGGATGAGCAGAAAGCAAAAGTCTGTTGCAATGTTTTCAGCTTCAACTTTGGCGAAGAAAGCTGTTTGGGGAACTATTTGAGCAAGTTCCATACACAATAGTTATATATTGTGACAATAAGAGTGGGATTCGTCTTGCAAAAAATCCTGTGTTTCATGACAAGTCCAAGCATGTTGAGATCAAATATCACTATATCCGGGATATGGTGTAGAGAGGAGCAGTGAGGCTCCATCATATCTCCATTGATGATCAGATAACTGACATTCTTACCGAGCCTTTACTGAAAAGAAAGTTCTTGGTTTTTAGTGAGCAACTTGGACTTATGGACGTGACCCTTCTGGGAAGCGATCACAACTGATCGAGAACACTGAGATGCCTTTCCCCCCTGTTAGAGCTCACAAGATTAGGGATTGATGCCGAAAAGCTCCTGAGGATGAGGGACCTTTTGTGTAGGCCTCAGTATGCATCCGACCCACAGTCTGGGACGTGAGAAGAGCCACCTATCTAGCCAATAGGTGTAGTGAGACATGTCTGTGTGACTTGTTTAAGATGCAGATGTTCCACCACTTAATGTTTAATGAAACTTGGTTGTGATTGATTCTTGTCTATGTGACTTGTTCTAATCTTGTCTATATGTGATGCCTGTGTTCTATCAATTAATTTTTGAGATTAAAATTGGTTGAGTGTAATCCTTGTCTATGTGACATGTGATGGTCCTTTCCTTTCCAAATTTGTGGCAAGTGGATGATTCTTTTTTAGATTGTGACTTCATTATTACAGATGTTACAAAGTAGAGTTGAACTGAGATGAATGAAAGGGATCAGAGGAAGCAAAGATCTTTGATGCAGAAATAAATTTCTCTCTAGCTGATAGGGGGTGTTAAAATTTGGCAGCTTAAAGATAAATTTGTCCTAGAAGATATCATATCTTTCAGTTCTGTTTGAACCACCTATAATAAAATTTCATCTTTGACAATTCTAATATGACTTTCCAAAAATAGTAGGTCACATCTCAATTTGGAAACCACTTTCCAAAAATAGAAAGTCATGTCTAAATGATCAAGGATGATTTCGACATATGGAATCCATTTTAAATTCAAATCAATCATGATTATACAAGTCAAGAATTAATGTTTTATCTTTATTAGTATTATTATTATGATACTATTATTTATAAAATAGTCTAAAGTCATTCACCTTTAATGGATTAATAAAAACGAATTCTCAATAGTCTCATGGAAGAAGTCAATTAAATTGAGAATCTCTTACTTGGAAAATCGAATCTCTCTCTTGGAATAAAATAGTAATTCCACAATTAAGAGAATGTAACTCTCCCTCACTAATTTGGTGTATGGCAAAAGTGCAACTCATTAAATGCACTTGTAACTCCCTCACTCAATTCGATTTGTAACTCTCACCAAATATTCTCTCATGTCTAAGTGTAACTCTCTCTCTCTCCTTAATTCGAATTGTAACTCCTCAAGACAAGTGTACCTCTATCTCTATTCTTGGGATGAGTTACACTTCTCCTCAAATAACTCCTCCCTCATGGAATTTGATTCTCCTATTGTTGGCTCAAGGCATGAATTCATTTTGTAATTCCTCTGCTTTCTCATCTATTTAAGCAAGAGCAAGTGAAAGTTGAGGGTAGCATGTTCATTGTGAAGAAGTAGAACAAGTGTTGAGTGTGTGTGAAGGACAAAATATAATAAAGAGAAGAAGGAAATCTTCAATCAAAGAGCAAGAACACTTCAGCTGCAAGTTGATTAGACATTGGTGACTTTATTCATTCTCATTCTCTCTCTCTCTCTGTGTACTCTGTTGAACAATTGAAAAAATCTAATAGAAGAAGAATCATTTGGGTTTTCCCCTTTGAGGGGTTTTTGCCTTGGCCATTGGACCTAAATCTTAGTGTCTCATATTTGTGCTTGGCTGTCTTCATGTGATCCTTAAGTTTATGTTCTATCTACAATTGCTGATCTGAAAGGTTTTGAAGAAGAAATATGCATTCTAAGTAATTGTAACAACTTAGGACATTTTGTTTTTTGCAAAGTATTTTCAAGTCTAAATGTAGAACATTCAGTTTTTTTGCGAAGTACATTCAATTTTCTGCAAAGTACATTTAGCTTTCTACAAAGTACATTCAATTTTCTGGAAAGTAGATTCAATAAATTGCATAGAACTTTCAAGTTTCTGCAAAGAATTTTTAAGTTTCTACATAGAACATTCAGATTCTAACATTGGAAATGCGTACTGCCGCTCAAGATAAATTTGTACAGCCCTGGAACTGCCTCCACGTGAGTCATCCTGCCTCCCTCTACCTTTGGAATCAATTTGCTTTGCCTCCCGAGAATAGATTCAGGCACTATCAATTGAATCGATGCTCCTTCTAGCAACCTGCACTGGGAATATGGCTAACCCGCATTGTAAATCTGGCTAACTTGCACTGCAGGATTCAACCTCCTCTGCAAATAATTTGGCTTTCCTCTTTCCCGTCTCCCAGGCACTATCAATTGAATCGATGCTCCTTCCAGCAACCTGCACTGGGAATCTGGCTAACCCGCACTGTGAATCTGGCTAACTTGCACTGCAGGAGTCAACCTCCTCTGCAAATAATTTGGCCTTCCTCTTTCCCGTCTCCCAGGCACTAGAAAACTGAGGAAATCTTCCTCTGGAATCTCTGTTGCTCCCTCTTTCCGATGCTTTCCCTAACTTCAAGTGTGCCCTTGCTGAATGCTGCAAACTGGGTAGTTGAACTGCTCAAACTAACTCGATCTAACTAATGCCTTTCTTCAATCTCTCGACTTGCTCTTATAATCTTCTATTGGACAATCAACGACCAAGATCTAATCCCAATTAATGGCTTAGATCTCTTTGACTCCATCAATAGAAGTCTCTATAGCAAAATTGAATTACCTTAAATAATTAACTTTAATTAACCAAATTCCCTAAGTTAGACTTAAGAAATAATTAAATTATTGGCTGATTAATTTAATTAAGGTGTTTTTGAGTCTTATCTTGTGAAAAATTTTCTGGGTTTTGAAGATCTCGTGTTTCTTAGCCTTTTAGCATCATCTGAGACTAGAACACCTGTTCGCTGCTACCAAAAGCTAAAACTCCCTCTTAGCGAGGAAGGTGTTCTCCACTATACCTATTTGTTCTCTGAAATAGGCGAACTTGGCTTTGCTTAGAGCCTTCGTGAGTATATCAACCACTTGTTAGTCTCTGGGAACATGCTATAGCCGAACTGATTTATGCTGCTGATGTTTCACATCTTTGATACCTCTTTTCTTCACATCTTTAACCTGATCTGACTTTCTATCACTGGAAATCATTGTGAAGAAAATATTCACTATCCAACATGCTACTATGCATACTCTGATCTCACACTATTGATGCCTCTGCACTGCTGTAACCACTGCAACTGTGTGTACTGATCTTCTCAAAATCTTGAAGATCAAGCTTCCATAGGGCTGCTCCCTTTGAAGCCTGACTCCCTCTGAGTGTCAAACTCTCCTGATCTACTATGTCACTGCAACTGTCTCTCAAGTATCTGACTGCAACTAGCTTTGCACTGGTTTCTGAGCCTCTGACTTTGCTTCACTGGCTCTGCAACTATCTCTTCAACATATGACTGCAACTAGCTCTGCACTGTCTCTCAAAAAAAAAAAAATCTGACTGCGCCTTGCTCACATTTCGGTCTTCCTGCTACTTTAAATCTGTGGGCTCTTGTAGCAAAGGTACTGATCCATGAGAGATACACAACTGGATTTGATCTATTGATCAAGCCAATCATGGCTAGATCTAGACATCCTACTGCTCCTCCCTCTGACCTTGCCCGATCTCACATACTGGAGTATCATACTCCTCCATATGAGGATAATTTTGCAAACATAATGAACTCATCCTCCAAACTGGCGGACAAGTCATCAATTTCTGTCAGTGCTACGGTCTGCTTCCCCTTCTTGTCCTTCTTCCACTTCGGACACTTGGTGACATAGTGACTAAATTCACCACATCTATAGCACTTGACCCTTTAACAGGTCCTTCTTCTTGTTTTCCTTTGAGTCTTGCCCTTGACTGGGACCTTTCTTCGCCTTTCCATTTCCTGCAAGGGCTACGTTCTCTTCTTCCTACTCCACTTTCGGTCCCTTACCACTACTACTGGTAGTGCCATCTACGTGTTGGTCAATAATTGTCATTGATGAAAATACGAGCACTCTTGAAGGTTATACAATTGGAGACCATATGATGACATGGATGATGGTTGGAGACATGACAGTTGGAGACCACACTTGAATCCCTAATGAAAATACCCTAAGCCTCACTCTGTCCCAATATTCTTATACATGGAGAATCCTAAAAATCCCAAGGTCTGTACTAGAAAATTCCAAACAGTCGTAAAGATAATTATTTTTGACCTCTTGTAGACATCATTTTTCAATGCCTCCTTGACTATCCTGTAGAGGACTCTTTCCTCTTTATAATGAGCCCTCACTTGCCTCCTAACTCCCAGTAGTCTAAGAGAAATTGATTTTTCAAGGTCATATATTCTATCTTTTTATCCTATCCGACTTATGATCAACTACACTAAGTCGGCTTCACTCCAGAAAGACGTGTCCCTTCAGGTCAATGTAAAATTCATATAAAAAGAAGCTCAGATCTGTCATTTCAACTCACTTATTCGGTCAACAATTACAGAGAGACATACACAGTTCGCAACTCGTGAACTTGGAGGCACCAAGGAGAGGAAACTTGAAAGATGAGGAGAGAGTTTGCAGATAATTCTGGAAATATTGATTGGGGTAAAAATCTTGATGAAACAAGTCACTCAGATTTCTGTTGCAGTCCAGAACTCGTGTACACCTACATCATCTCTGTTTTGATCTTGAGCACCCTTGGATTAGGGTTACAGAACCTAGGAGTAGTGTCACGGAACCTCAGCTTAGTGCACAGACTTTCGGACCAAGCTACAGGCACCAAACACTAGACACAGTCTCTCGGATTAGCTCAGTCACAAAACACTGTCTCTCGGATCTACCAGAAGTGTGGAAGCTCGGAAATGTGACAAGATAATACCTTCCAGACTGCGGATTAGGTTGATCGAACTTCTTAACCATCTACAACACTACGAACCTTTGTATTGGTGGCTCGGATACCTTAAAACAACAACTTCTGGACCTCTGATACCTTGACCAGTGATATAAAAGTGTGGAGGACTGTGATCTATTCGGACTACTGGAGGGCTGATATACATCAAGGGACACCTACAGGATTTGTGATCTGGTTCAGACAGTTAACTTAAGACAGTCAAGTCAAAATCATTTACTTGAGGAATTATCAGTTTGGAAGCTTGTTTTTATGAAGCTTGTTGCAGCCTTGACCTAAGGTAATTTGGCTCAGACCTGTGGAGACTCATCGATAGTAAAGGAGCTCATGAAAAACTTAACAGTTGGATGATGAAACAGTGATGAATTTGAAGGCATAAAACTTATTCTGAATAGTGAAGTGAAAATTTTGGAGCAGTGAAGCATTAACTGTTGTGGAGCAATTCAAGTAAGTTACTTATTCATTTTTATTAAAGACTGAAGGGTTGTTGCCCTAGGGGTTGGAGCCTCTAAAATTCAGGTTGGAGTCTTGAGAAGGATAGGGTTGGAGCCTGGTAGATTGAAGGGTTGGAGCCCTCAAACATCAGTTTACTCAAATTTTTCTAAAAGAGGATTGGTGTCCTCACTTATTTCTAATAAAATTCTTATTATTCTTTTTCAGATTAAAATTGTGAAGAATCTTAAGTGGTAACCATAACAATTGAAAAGAAATACTGATTCACCCTCTTCTCAGTATTTCGAACAATTGGTATCAGAGCCAGCTTCTTCATAATCAGCCTAACGGCTGGAAGAAGGATTCTTAGGTCACAATGAAGAATTAGGAAACAAGAAAAATCCCCCAATTTGATGGAACAAACTTTGGCTTTTGGAAGCGAAGGATGACATTCTATTTAATGTCCCTTGGACCTGAAGTATGGCAATCAGTTTTGGATGGATATAAAGTTCCATCTACTCCTCCAACAGATCATGACAGAAGGAAAGTTTATATAGCAAATGCCAAAGCACTAAATTCTATAACAAGTGGAATTTCTGATTCAGAATTCACAAAAGTGATTAACTGTGATTCTGCCGAGGAAATGTGGGACAAGCTTATTGCTATCTATGATGGAGATTCCAAAGTCAAGAAGGCGAAACTCCAAACTCATATAAGACAATTTGAGAGTCTTAAGATGGATGACGAAGAAGATATTGCAGCCTTTTTCCTCCGAGTGGATGAAGTTGCCAACCCACTGAAAGGTCTGGGAGAAAACATTGAAGAAAGTACAGTTGTCCAAAAAGTCTTGAGATCACTTCCGGAACGATTTGACTCCAAAGTAAGTGCCATAGAAGAAATAAAGGACTTGGATACTTTAAAGATGGATGAACTTCATGGGATTCTCATTGCATATGAAATGAGAAAAGGAATCCCAAACTCCAAGGAAGCTGCATTCAAGGCTTCAAAGTCATCAAAGAAACGGAAAAATTATAGTAGTGATGATTCCGACACTGCATTTGAACTACCACAATTCGTAAGGAAACTAAGGAAAGGATCCAAGCTCAAAGGTAAGTATCCTCTCATTTGTTTTAAATGTAGAAGTATAGGACATTATGCTGCAAAATGTCTTCATAAACATGATAGTGATGATGAAGACGAATAAAAAGAAGATGTTCAAGAAGAAAGGGTCTAATAAGAAGAATTTCTTCTCCAAACAAGATGACTTCGATGAAGAATAATTCGTTATTACTAAGAAGAAATCAACTAAAAATACCTTTCTACACAAAAGAGATAATGATGAGTCTGATGAAGAAGAAGACTATGTTGGAAGTAGTGAAGTATTATTTATGGCATTTACTAATAATTATGATTCCAAACAAGAAGATGAAGGAAATGTGGATGAATTGCTAATGGGTGCCATTGAAGAAAATGAGAAATTAAGAAAGAATGTCATTTCTCTTAAAGTAGAAAAAGAAGAAGGAAAAAGGAAGGAAGAATTATTGAACAATAAACTAAAAGAAAGAGAAGAAATTTGCGAAAAACGTGAAGCTGAAATCGTTTCTCTAATGAAAGAGTTGGATCAAGTTAAAAAGAGTTGGCAAAGCTCTCGAACTCTTGATAACATCCTTAATACTCAAAATCTCAACATGACAAGTCTAGAATTGGTTTCAAAGGAGAATCATCAAGTTCAAAGAAGAATGGAAATGAAAAAATCCAAAGAAGTTATGCTGATGTCCTTTGCAATCATCCTTAGTATCAAACTATCTTTCTTGGTTGTTGTTTCCATTGTAAAAACTTTGGTCAGCAAGCTAAGCATTTGAAAGCTCATAAGGATAATACCTCAAGATATAAGATCAATTATCAAAACAAGCCACGTAGGTTAAAGGAACAAGGACAAATCAAGACCTTCAATTCATTTGATCCTTTGGCTAAGTATGATCTAGCTTGCTCAAACTGCAATGATTTTGGCCATGATGCACAAAATTTTCCTTTTATATCAAAAAGGGAAGAGTTGAAGAAGGAGGAACCTGCTACAGATAAATGTGGCCTAGCTTTATGTGCACATAGTGATGAAAATCAATGGTTTGTGGATAGTGGATGTTCAAGGCACATGATAGGGGACCAAAATAAGTTTATTTCAATAATAAAAAAGGATGGAAATGCATCCTTTGGAAGTGGGTCTGCTAAAATTGTCGGGAAAGGAACGATTTCTCTTGTTAATGGAAAGGGAAAGGCACAAAATGCATTGCTAGTGGAAGGGCTCAAACACAATCTTCTAGGTGTTAGCCAGATTTGTGACCAAGGACATAATGTTATCTTCAGTACTAAACACTGTGAGATAAGAGAATCCTCTTCAGGAGAACTTGTGGGTAAAGGAGTAAAATACAAGAAGAAAAATTCTATATGAGTTGAACAGATGAAATTTGGTTATGGCACAAACGATTGGGACATCTAAACTTCGATAACTTGCTTAATATTAGCAAAACAAGTGCAGTAAGGGATATTCCAAAAGTTATAAAGCCGGAACAAGTTGTGTGTGGGCCATGTCAACATGGAAAACAAACCAGAACTTGCTTCAAAACTAAGGAGTTCTCAACATCAAAACCTTTGGAGATCATACATGCAGATTTATGTGGACCATCCAGAACTCCAACTCTACAAGGAGAAAGGTACTTTGCACTATATGTAGATGACTATACTAGAATGATGTGGGTATTCTTTATAAAATTCAAATCCGAAGCTTTTGAAGGTTTTAAGAACTTCCAAGCTTTTGTAGAAAATGAAAAAGAATAAAAAATCAAGTGTCTTAGAAAAAATTGACGAGCAGAATTCACTTCAAAGGAATTCAATGATTTCTATAAAATACATGGAATCGAAAGAGAACTCTCTGTAGCTAGAATCCCTAAACAAAATGGAGTTGTAGAAAGAAGAAACATATCTGTACAAGAAATGGCAAGAACAATGTTACTAGTAGCTGATTTGCAGGCTAAATTTTGGAGAGAAGCAGTCGGGACAACAATATATACCTTGAATAGAGCTCAATTGCGACCAAATAATGACAAAACTCTGTATGAATTATGGAAAAGAAGACCTGCTACAATGAAATATTTTAGAATCTTTGGAAGCAAATGCTTTATGAAGATCAATGATGACTCACCAGGCAAGTTTGGCTCTTGTGTTGATGAAGGAATTTTTCTTGGATATTCTACAAGGAGCAAAGCTTACAAATGCTACAATAATCGACTGCGAAAGGTAGTAGAAAGCATTGATGTAAAGATTGACGAAGCACTTCCAGAAAATTAAATTGAAGTCCACGAAGAAGATTATATTTTTGAAGAATTCGAAGAGGAGTCAGTGAAGGAAGAAAAAGATCAAGAAAATCAAAAGGAACCATCCCAAACTCCATTAAAGGTAAAATTCCTCCAAAAACACCATATGGAAGAACAAATTATTGGCAATGTAGATGATGGAATACAAACCTGAAGAAGGATGACAAGTACACCAAGAAAAGATGATGTTGCCTTACTATCCACGGTAGAACCATAAAACTTTGCTCAAGCTAGTAAGGACCCTCATTGAATGGAAGCTGTGGAGGAAGAAATGTTTCAAATCGAAAATAATGAAACATGGGAACTTGTACCTCGTCCAAAAGATAAAAATATAATTGGAACAAAGTGGGTGTTCAAAAACAAAATGAACGCAGATGGACAAATCATCAGAAATAAGGCAAGGCTTGTTTGTAAAGGGTATTCACAAATTGAAGGAATTGAATTTGAAGAAACCTTTGCCTCGGTAGCTCATTTGGAAGCTATAAGAATGTTTTTAGCATTTTCTTGTTCAAAAGGATTCAAAGTTTATCAAATGGATGTGAAATCAACATTTCTAAATGGTGATCTAAAGGAAGAAGTTTACACGGAGCAACCAGAAGGGTTTGACCTAGCAGAAGGAAAAGACTTTGTATGCAAGTTGAAAAAGGCGTTATATGGATTGAAACAAGCTCCTAGAGCTTGGTACACAAGATTGGATCATTATCTACAACAACAAGGCGTCAAAAAGGGGGTGGCAGGAAGCAATCTCTACATGAAGATGGACAAAGACAAAGCTAGTCACTCTTGTATATGTTGATGATCTAATTTTTGCCAACAACAATGATGAGATGAGTCAAGAATTTGCTCAAAATATGGCTAAGGAGTTTGAAATGTCTATGATTGGTGAGCTATCTTACTTCCTTGTCTATAAGTAACTCAAACCAATGTAGGTATGTTCATATCCCAAGCGAAATATCTTAAAGACATGCTTAAGAGATATGGGATGGAAGAATGTGCTCCTATGAGAACACCGATGAATACAAATTCCAAATTAAGCAAAGATGATGAATCCCCTTCCATAGATGCGACTCTTTACAGGTCAATAATTGGAGCTCTTATGTACTTAACTACTTCACGACCCGATATTATGCAAGCAATAGGAATGGTGGCAAGATTTCATTCATCCCCTAAGGAATCCCATTTGATGGCTGTAAAAAGAATTCTCAGATATTTGAAATGTACTCCAAACTTTGGCCTATGGTATCCCAAAAGCACAACACTTACCGTGACAGCTTACACCGATGCTGATTGGGCAGGAAGCGTAGATGATCGAAAAAGTACTAGCGGAATGCAATCTTCATGGGAGATTGTCTAGTATCTTGGCTCAGCAAAAAACAATCTTCTATATCTCTCTCCACAGCTAAAGCCGAATATATAGCTGCTGTAGATTGTTGTACACAAATATTATGGATGAAGGAAGCATTGAAAGATGTCAACATAGAGACTAATCAACCGATCATCATATATTGTGACAACACCAACGCCATCAGTCTTTCAAAAATCCGGTAATGTACTCGAAGACAAAACATATTCCAATCAAATACCACTTTCTCCGTGAGCAAGTTGCTGAACACAATATCAGGTTGGAATACGTTAATACAAAGGAACAAATTGCAGATATCTTTACAAAACCACTACCATGAGACGTATTTGAATATCTTCGCCAAAATATGGGGGTCATTGCTCTTCCATCACATTAAGAGAACACATCGACAAGGGTAGAAGCACCATGACTGGGGGAGCAGCATGACAAAAAGCAACTTGATAGGGGGAGTACTTGGACACTCCATTTGCCATTGATGTCAAAGGGGGGGAAAATATTGGAAGAAAGAAGATTTCCATCAATGACAAAGGGGGAGATTGTTGGTCTATAATTATCATTGATTAAAATACGAGCACTCTTGAAGGTTATACACTTGGAGACCATATGATGACATGGATTATGGTTGGAGACATGACAGTTGGAGACCATATATGACATGGATGATGGTTGGAGACCACACTTGAAGCCCTAATGAAAATACCCTAACCCTCACTCTGTCCCAATATCCTTATACATGGAGAATCCTAAAAATCCCAAGGTTTGTACTAGAAAATTCCAAACAGTCATAAAGAAAATAAATTTTTGACCTCTTGTAGACATCATTTTTCAATGACTCCTTGGCTATCTGGTAGAGGACTCTTTCCTCTTTCTAATGAGCCCTCACTTGCCTCCTAACTCCTAGTAGGCTAAGAGATTTTTTTTTTTTCAAGATCATATATTCTATCTTTTTATCTTAACCGACCTATGATCAGCTACACCAAGTCGGCTTCACTCCAGAAAGATGTGTCCCTTCAGTTCAAAGTAAAATTCATATAAAAAGAAACTCAGATGTCTCATTTAAACTCACTTATTCGGTCAACAATTACATAGAGACATACACAATTCACAACTCGTGAACTTGGAGGCACCAAGGAGAGGAAACTTAAAAGCTGAGAAGAGAAAGCTTGCAGATAATTCTGGAAATATTGATTGGGGTAAAAATCTTGATGAAACAAGTCACTCGGACTTCTGTTGCAGTCCTGAACTTGTGTACACTTACAACATCTCTGTTTTGATCTTGAGTACCCTCGGATTAGGGTCACAGAACCTTGGATTAGTTTCACAGAACCTCGGCCTAGTGAACATACTTTCGGATCAAGCTACAGGCACCAAACACCAGACGCAAGTCTCTCGGATTAGCTCAGTCACCAAACACTGTCTCTTGGATCTATTGGAAGTGTGGAAGCTTGGAAATGTGACAAGATAATAACTTCAGGACTGCAGATTAGGTTGATCAGACTTCTTAACCATCTACAACACTACAGACCTTTGTATTGGTGGCTGGGATACCTTAAAACTACAACTTCTGGACCTCTGATACCTTGACCAGTGATATAAAAGTGTGGAGGACTGTGATCTATTCGGACTACTGGAGGACTGATATACGTCAAGGGACACCTACAGGACTTGTGATCTGGTTCAGACAGTTCACTTAAGACAGTCAACTCAGAATCATTTACTTGAGGAATTATCAGTTCGAAAGCTTGTTTTTGTGAAGCTTGTTGCAGCCTTGACGTAAAGGTAAATTGCATTAGACCTGTGGAGACTCATACACAGTAGAGGAACTTATGAAAAATTGAACAATTGGATGATGAAACAATGATGAATTTAAAGGCATAAAACTTATTCTGAATAAAGAATTGAAATTTTGGAGCAGTGAAGCATTAATTGTTGTGGAGCAATTCAAGTAAGTTACTTATTCTTTTTTATTAAAATATTGAAGGGTTGGTGCCCTAGGGGTTGGAGCCTCTAAAAATCACGTTGGAGCCTTAAGAAGGATAGGGTTGGAGCCCTAGAGGTTGGAGCCTCACAAAAGTCCAAGTTGGAGCTTGGCAATAGGTTGGAGCCAGGGAGATTGAAGGGTTGGTGCCCTCAAACATCATTGTACTCAAATTTTTGTAAAAGAGGATTGGTGTCCTCACCTATTTCTAATAAAATTCTTATTATTCTTTTTCTAATTAAAATTGTGAAGAATCTTAACTGGTAACCATAACAATTGAAAAGAAACATTGATTCACCCCCCTTTCAGTATTTCCAACACTACGAGGTTGGGCCTTAGCTTCTCCCGAGTGAAGTCACTCCATAGGCGCTTCTAACTAGGAAGTGTGTCTCACCCATAAATCACTTCGACGAATGTACACCATTCTTTGGTGAACCCGTTGAGTGTTGTGTGCACTAGTTCACTATCTGATGGTTTCTCTCCCACAACTGCAAGTTTATCTCTGACGCCTCGAATCCTGGTGAGATAGGATGTAACATTCTCGTGCACCTGCATTTTGACCATTCTCAGCTTCTCCTTGAGAATCATCTTCTGGTTCTCAGATGGATCATGGTACAACTTCACAATGACATCCCACATGTCCTTCGCCGTGTTCTTGTTTGCGATATGTAGGACAATGTGATCCCAAATTTCGTGTAGGATCATCCTCTTTGCTTTGGTCATGTCCTTCTTGAATTCCCATAATTGGGTAGGATGTGTCGATTCAACAAGAATTTCTATCATGAACTCTTTCTTGTCGTGCTCATCCAATAGGAATTGCATCCTAGCCTTCGGGATGCCAAAGTTAGAGGCCCCGTCTAATCTGTCCTGATCTCTGAATCCTGTTGCGGCCATCTCTGCGAAACTCAAATAAACTGGAGAACTATACGTTGGAAATCTCCTTCTCCTTCCAACAAATTGACTCTGGCTGCTCCCTACTACTCGCACTCCTGCCTGCAACTAGATCTTGCAACTCACATTGGACTGCACAATATTACCCTAGGACACTGTCACTGCCTATTGCTGAACACTGAAGTTGCTTGCTCTACCTCCATTCTGGTACTGGCACACACTCTACAACCTCTGCAACACACATTGGTTGACCGTGTAACTCGAATTGACAATTGAACTACCTACAATGGTCTCTTCTGCTAGAAATTGTGGCCTCCTTTCCTCTTCTAGAAGGCTGGAAACCCTTTGAGAATTTCAGGAAATTCCCTCTATGTGTCCTTTCTCTTCCTTGCCCTGCGTTTATTTGCTGTTGCAAAACCCTTGTTGCCGATCACTACGCTAGATATGCTCTGGAAACTCACTGATCTACTCACTAGAAACCCCTCTCCGACAATCCTACTACCTGTTGCTACTGCTCCTGAGGCAAATCAAACTTTTCCTCCACTTTGGAACGAAGATTGAATTTCTGCCTCATTGCAAATTGCACTACCTGGCTGGCCTGCGCAGGTCTCCCTCTTAAATTGCACAATCTCGCTTCCTTTCGTGTAGAGATTTTGATTTGATCTTTGACGCTCTGATACCATGTGAAAGTTCCTTTAACGCAAGAACTGGAAATTATTCTTCTAATTGAATGCAATTATTCGTCTTCTATTAATTATTAATGGCAGACAGCGAATAATTCACTGAAGCATTCTTCACAATAAAAATGCTATGGAAATAGAAATATGGAACTGAGAAATAGATGCACACACATATAAAAATCGACACAGTGATTTTTGGACAATTGCCCCTATAAAAACCCCGAAGGGAAAACCAGTGCAACAGATGAGCATTTTATTATTATGCAATAATTTGAGAGAAATATTACAACTGGTTTCCCAACTGACAAACCTCTCGAAATCTATTGGCAAAATATCTGGAAGACAATCTTGTCTCCCTCTGCAACTGATCTGACCCTCTCTTGTCAACTCACACTCTCCTAGGTTATTTGCACTGCCTCTGGGAAATGTGCACTACTGCACAAGATAAGTTCGCACAACCCTGGAACTGCCTCCAAGTGAGCCATCCTGCCTTTCCCTGCCTCTAGAAACAATTTTCTCCGCCTCCCGGGAATAGATCCGGGCACTAGAAACTAAATCGATGCTCTTTCCAACAACTTGCATTGGGAATCCGGATAACTCACACTGTAGAATTCAGGGTCCTCTGCAAATAATTCATCCTCCCTCTTTCTTGTCTCTTGGACACTAGAAAACTGAGGAAATCTTCCTCCAGAATCCGTGCTTCCAAATCTTTGCTGCACCCTCTCTCCGATGCTTTCCCCAACTTTAATTGAGTCCTTGCTAAATGCTACAAACAGGGTAGTCGAACTGCTCAAACTCACTTGATCTAACTGATGCCTTTCTCCAATGCCTCGACTTGCTCTTATAATCTTTTGTTTGACAACCAATGACCAAGATCTAATCTCGATTAATGGCTTAGATCACCTTGACTCCATAAATAGAAGTCTCTAGAGCAAAATCGAATCACCTTAATTAATGAACTTTAATTAACCAACTTCCCTAAGTTAAACTTAGGAAATAATTAAATTATTGGCTGATTAATCTAAGTAAGGTGTTTCCGAGTCTTATCTCGCGAAACCTTTTCTGGGTTTTGGAGATCTCGTGTTCCTTATTCTCTTAACACCATCTAAGACTAAAACAGTTGTCTGTTGCTACCAAAAACTAACATTATCTTGTCCTAATCAGTGACTAAGATCATCTTAGAAAATTTCAAGAAGCTTCTTGAGGCAAATCGACCTTATCTCAATTAATGCAAATTAACTAACCAATTTTCCTAAGTTTTAAGCTAGGAAACATTTAAAAAAACTTTAATTAACTTAATTAAGGCATTTAATGTAGGTGAAACTTAGGAAAAATTACATGGGCTTGAAGATAATTCATTTCTCTGTGTTCCTAGCCTTAGTGACACTTCTCAAGACTAGAACACTTGTCTAAGCCACAATATTTAACATTTGATATCCAAGTATGTTGACTTTGTTGACATATATGATGAGGAGGGAGTTGATTGAGGATCACCATGTTGATGATGATGGAGCCTAAAGGATTTCATCTGCAGTCCAGGATGAGGTTTAGGATGATGAGCCTTGGTATGAATGATCGAGCAGAGAGCTTGAGGAGTCTACAGAAACAGTTGGAGTAAATGGTTAGCCCGAGCATTTAGAGTTGAAGCGATTGATTGAGGATAGTGAGTGTAGGATAGGTTCCTATCCCCTTTTGTTGAGATACATCGCAGAGAGGTATGGGGGGTTCATTTCGGGAGGAGGAGGACCATTTCCAAGGTCAGATAAGGCATATTCAAGAGAGCACAATACATCTTTAGGAGATAGAGTTGGAGTGTGGAGTGGTAGTCCTTGAGGCTACCCCACTTCTTCTTCATTGTGAGCTCTTTAAGATGGGCTCATTATCAATTGCTCAAGGTTACAAGTCAATGGAGATGTGGAGTGCCTAATATAGGTACTTCTTGGTGAGCAGATTTGAGATTTGAGATGATGGATATATGTGGAGATGTTCGGATGACATGGGGAGATGTGATGGTGTTTGCATTTGTTCGAGTGACGTGTGTTCTTGTGGAGTTGGCAACACGATTGGGTTAGCTACTTGATTCGTTGATGACATGAGGGTATCCAACACATGGCATTCTTACAGAAGCATCCACATAGTCACAAAGTTGAGCATTGTTAGGAGATGAGCATTCTTCATACGATTCATGTAGTTGGGTGGTTGTTCGATGGTAGCTTCATGAGGATGCAATACCTTTGGTGATTGATGGTTTGCCAGTGGAGGTTCGTTTTTGAGGACGACAACACTTTTTTGGCGGGGGAGGATGTGAGGCCTCAGTGCATGAGCATCCACTTGTGACATGAGTTAGATGAGGCGAGACAACCATTGAACATTTTGTGATGATATTTGCGACGTTTTGGATGTTGTGGTATGAGAAGACCAAGCACGCCCAAGGTGCTCGAGTCGGCATGAAAGTGCTCGCACAAGGTGCCCGAGTCAGCACGATCGTGCTTGAAATTTGGTGCCTAAGATGGTTGATGTGGGAAGGAAGGTGCTCGAGCTGGCCCATAACGCGCTTGCATGATGGCGTTTGAGTTTGGCTAGGATGGGACTGATTTGGTCCCAAGGCGCCCAAGATGGAATAGAGATGCCCACCTGAACGCTGAACAAGTTGGCCTGAGATCACATGAAGCACCCCTACGAGATGGAGCAGATCGACCTGCCTCAAATTTGAGGTTTCTTGCACAACGAAGGATAGAATGAATGTTGGCCTGATCGATCGATGCTTGCCCTAATGGAACTAAGGAACGTATATATAGAAGACAAAACGAAGTGAAACAAGGAAGAGCAGAAGCCACACAATGGAGTAAGTGAATGAACCGAATGGAGGTGCAAGGCCGAACAAATTGAACGAAGTTGTAGGACCGAACAAACTCAACAAATTTGAGGGAGCTGAACGAAACGACTGTGAGACCATTCCAACTAAGCTGCAGGGCGAGTTGGAATGGACTGAGCCGAGAGGAGTCATGCACGCCCAAAACCCTGTGTGAGAGAAGTCTTGAACAAAGAGTGTGAGGTTTTGGACTTTGTTCAAGAAACCAAGATTGCTCTCCCTAGATTTATGTAAGTCGTAAGTTGAAGGAATAACACATAATTGAAGATAGGATTGAAGTATCTCGTTGTACAAATTTGGTGTCTTGTTTGGAGAAAACTTGTATCGCATATATGTGATGAAATAATGTCTTTATGTGACAAAATATTGTAGCATATGTGATGATGTTATGAATGTGAACTATATGGAAAACATTAAATTGTAGTTGGGCATTATACTTGTGTTAAGATTAAATGTTGGATTCCGCACACATAATATATCTTACACGTGAATAAGAAGTAGTAGTCGTAAGTTGGTCACAAATATTGGGATAAACCTTGCCGGTGCCGCACATCCAAAGGACTCGGCAAACATTCAAATTTACAAACAAACATTCAAATTTATAAGCCACATAATGGAAAGTTGGTCACAACCATTGGGATAAACCTTGCCGGTGCCGCACATCCAAAGGACTCGACAAACAATCAAATTTACAAACAAACTTTCAAATTTATAAGCCACATAATGGAAAGTATACCATTAACTTATGGTATAAAATAGGTTATCTAGCAATTGTCAACAATAACGTGATCAAATAGTTATGTGTACAATATAGGTCATTTGCACACCGAAATATAAAGTTCAAAAGGTCCAAAACAATAAATTGAGCTACTAGTTGACAAGCAATGTTCCACCAGTGGTTATATCAAGATCCCCATCATTAGTATAATCCTTCATTCTTTACGTCTTGTCTAGCCTTTTTTTCTACCTCAATCCTCTAGGCACATCAGTTGACACCACCCAATTTTGACAAAACCACCTAATCCAAGCCCTAAAATATGGTAGAAAAACCTTTTAATATGGCCGGTTAATGATTTTGGTTTGAGGGAAAAATACTTTTTGCTAAAGACATGACAAATGAGTTCAACAAATAACACCACACAACATTAGGATACATATAGGGTTTGTTGCTTTTGATTAAATGCCAATCATGTACCAGGTACCTTCATACATGATAGAATCCAATGAAGATATCACAATCCCATCAATCCTGAAATGTTGAAAATTCTAAGTTTGCTGAATTTTGAATTGGATATGAAATTCTACTTTTTCTATATGAAGTCTGATGAGGTTTGAAGTTTGAACCACTCTCAAACATCTTGAAATAATTAATGATAGTGTTAAAAAATTAAGTAAAATGATAAAAAGGAAAGATAAAGGAAATGTAGATGAAAGTTGACAATTTTTTTTATCTTTCCTTTTTATCCATGTTGATATATATTTCCTTTATCTTTCCTTTTTATCCAAGTTGACATTTCCTTTATTTTTTGTTTTTATCCATGTTGATATACATTTCCTTTATCTTTCCTTTTCATCCAAGTTGAAATTTCCTTTTTATCCTTGTACTTAAAAAAAATAATATTACCATTAGGGAGTGCCCAGGGAGCATTCACAGAGTGGGGTTTGATTGTGGAGGGAGCATGGTTCTAAGCTTTGGGAGTGCCACACTCTCAAATTGGAAGGGAGTGTGCCCAAAAGGTCTGGTGCACACTCCCGGATTTTGGGAGTGCACTCCTTGAGCACACCCACTGGAGCGCAGTTCTATGGCTGGAGAAGGTGGGGGGTTGATGCTTTTGGCATCCTTGGTCTAGAGTCTAGACCACTCTAGAAAGTTTGTCAGGAAAGTGGAGTCACAAGGGTAACTTGTGTCTGATATGAGCCCTTAAGCTCCTTATATCAGAAGGGTTGTAGATTCTGGGAGTGATTAGCAGCTATGTCAGTTCTTGGGAAAAAAACATAATGAGTTCCTATGTCATTATTCAGTAATTTCAAATGTTGTTTCTCAAGTTTGAAATTTGGCATGTATAATTGACTGCTGTAGAATTGAATGTTTCTTGGTTACTATGTTTTTTTTTTCACTATCCAAGGTGGAAAGAAGTTAAGCTTAAAACTATGGTAGTTATCACTGCAATATGGAAAGAGTCAGGACAGACTAGAAAATTTTCAGTCCAAGTTAAACTTGCTGAAGTTGATGAGAGCTTTCTCTCAATTTTTTTGGAATCTAATTAGAAACTGGAGCAGGGTAGATGTTTAAGGTCAGGATGATTAAAATTGGTTTCCTTGATGAGCTAGAAAAAGCTGATATGGATGCAATGACTGCAAAAGTTCTTCAAAAGAGAAAAGGACATAATTTCTAGAGGAAACTTAATGTTCTCACACCTTTAAGCTGCTGAGTGTACACTGGAGATCGTAGTTTTAGCTATGAATATATGATGGATTAAGTTTTCAAGTTTGCTTGGGCTGTAGGGGAGTCTTGCAGTTGTCTTGATTGTTTTGTGATGGGTGGTCACTTTGGATGAAAATTCATATGACAAGGTCTACGTTGTCGTATTCTCTGCACAGAGTAATTGGCAAATGAGTCTGGACAGAAGAGTTAAAGGTGTTGGTGAAGGTGGTGGTCTTGTGTGTATGACAGCACAGTTAGACTAATGTTCAGGGAGTGTAGCAAGACTTTCATGTTATCATGTAATGTTTATAATGTATTGTTGAGCTGCATTGAACTGCCATTCTATTTTCTTGTTATTTTTAATGCATGGAGTATTTGATATCCAATGGGTTCAAGTTTTAACTTAGAAAAGAAATTTCTAGCACACCTATATAGCAGTTGTGGTTACCAGTTTATAAATATTTTTGGGGTGGGGTTGGGTTGTTGTTGGGGGCCTAAATTTAAGCAGAAACAATCATTCGATCTAAATTATAGTTCTTTGTTTGTTGGTTTTTTAATTTTATAGTAACTAGTGGCTTTGCAGTAGGTTGTATCCTTTTGGATTCTGATTTCTTGAGTTGGGTGAATTCATATGAGGTCTTCTCATGCTCGTATACTTCAGTGTGGAGGACTTTACAGAGTAAACAAAGAATATTTTATATATTGACTTTCAGATTAAACAAAGAATATTCTATATATTGACTTTCTTTTAAGATCTATTTAAAATAGTGTTGCTGAAATTGTTTGTATTAGTTTGAATATTCTACAAATGAATATATTGATTGTTTTAATTATTTATGTCTTAATATCTTTTTGTGACAAAAATTTGGTAAACGGCAGTTCGGGATAATTTGAGAGCTGCCAAAAAGGAATTTGATAAAACTGAAGATGATTTAAAATCTCTTCAAAGTGTTGGTCAAATTATTGGAGAAGTGCTGAGACCTCTTGACAATGAACGATGTGAGTATCTTATCTCTCATGCTTCTGTAATAAAAGTAACAAGGAAAGAGAAGTGAATTTGTCATGTATTATGATAATAATTATGATCTGTAAGGAATGATAATTGTCTGTTGGCTAGTTTTGGTTGCTTACTGAAAAACAAATATTACCATTCAAATATCACAGTGCTGATAATGGAGAAATATAAACACACAAGTCAATACATATTTTCTGTTTATCGCAAAATGACGAGTTTAGTTTTACCTGCCCTGTTGAAAGGGAAGAAACTGTCTTGCTTGATAAGTACTGGAAATATTTCGGGAATTTTTGAGTCCCCATTTAACTTTGCATTTCAATGTAGTTATATATGTCTCTGATTATTTGGGACTTAACTATTGATTGTCTTTGATCAGGGTGCAATTATAACAACTTGCTTTAAGCATTTTTTATTACAAACGGCTAACTTTCACTGCTTGATACCATAGAGGTGTTTTGGTATTCATTGTATACTTTTCTCACGCAACATGACTATGCCTGTCATAATATTATCCTTGACCTTTATACATGGTTTCTTATTTGTTATATTTTTAGATTTATATATGCATTTTCTGCAATATTCAAATGCAAATATAGAAAGAGGTCTGTCTAGGGTATCATTTAGTTTTGCCATTGTTTAAGACAATTGAAACTCTCCATAACTATGCAGAAGTTCTGTGGTGATAACTTGGATTGTAGTAGTATTGGCCGCTTTGAAAAGAAAAAATAGTTCTGTTTATATAATATAAATACAGATAAAAATGTAGTTTTGAAAATTATTTTCTGAAGAGATGAAAGGGATTGGATGCCACTTGAAGATGCACATTATTTTTTAACAAAACACATATATATTTTATTTCATTAGACAGTCAAATATTGTATAAATTGTGCTTGTTACCCACAAAAATATTGTTCATATTACAAAATCTAGCAGTCCTGCTATTTGTCCACCTTGGAACTTATAAAAACCAATAAATCCCAGATTGGTCCCAATGATTCGTATGCAGAAATTTGTGATGATGTGAAACACTCTTTAAAATCTTCTTTAACAGCTTGAAAATGCATTATGCCACTCCCATCCCTATTCCTATCCCCAGCTAACCTGTAGGGATTGTACACTTGGTGAGGGTCTTGTTACCCACCAAAAGTGGGTGACCCCATAGGAGAATTTCTCTCCTAGATATTATTAGTTTTTGGTAGCAGCGGACGCGTGTTCTAGTCTTGGATGATGCTAAGCGGCTAAGGAACACGAGATCTTGAAAACCCAGAAAAGGTTTTTCAAGATAAGACTCTGAAATGCCTTAATTAAATTAATTAACCAATAATTTAATTATTTCCCTAGTCTGAAAGTTGGTTAATTAATTAAGGTACTTCAATTTTGCTCTAGAGACTTCTATTGAAGGAGTCAAAGTGATCTAAGCCATTGATCGAGATTAGATCTTTGCCGTTGGTTGCCTAACAAAAGATTATAAGAGCAAGTCAAGGGCTTGGAGAAAGGCATCGGTTAGATCAGTTGTATTGTGAGCAGTTCTACTACCTAGTTTGCAACGTTCAGCAAGGGCGCAATTGAAGCTAGGGAAAGCATCGGATGAGGGAAAAACAAAGATTTGGGAGCAAAGATCCGAAGAAGAGATTCCTAGTGATTTTCTAGTGTCAGTGAGGCAGGAAAAGGGAGGCCGAATTATTTGTAGAGGAGGCCGAGTTCTGCAGTGTGAGTTAGCTAGATTCCCAATGCGAGTTGCCGAAAGGAGCATCGTTTCAGTTGCTAGTCCTCGGATCTATTCTTGTGAGGCAAAGCGAATTGTTTCCAAAGGCATAGGGAGGCAGGATGGCGCACTTGGAGGCAGTTCCAAAGCTGTACGAATTCATCTTGGACAGATCTGCGCATTTCCCAGAGGCAGTGCGAATAGCCTGGGAGAGTGTGTGAAAATTTCTAAATGGAACCCCAACTGCAGTAACTGATATTATTTCTTCTACTTATTAATTCATAAACAAGTTATTTATGGTGTTACATAGTAAATACCGAATAAATTCTATTGCAACCTTCACAATTAAAATACTGTGGAAAGTAAATGCAAAGAAAAACACTAGCACAAGTACAATCATAATGACAGTTATTTTTGGACAATTGTCCTCGAAAAAACCCAATGTGGGAAAACCGGTGCAACAAATGAAAGTTTCTTTATTATTCTTCAACAAAATCTCATGTACAAAATACGACCAACAGAATAGAAGAGGAATTTATCTGAGAAATTTTACAAACAATTTTCTCGCGCTTCACTGTGAAATTCCGACTCTGGAGAGGACTTGCTGCCTCACTGTGTCACCCTCTGTGTAGTGACTGTGCAGTCCCAACATTTTGTTGTCCCTGTCCCAACGTCACAGCCTCTGCGTTGTCCCTCCTTTTCGTTGCTTTCTCCTGTCTGATCTTGCACTCCCGACTACTGCTGATGCCCTCTCTCTCCAACCTGCAACTTTCCTTCTGATTCGATTTTCTCTTGCTGAGCTTCAGCCAGTGAGAAAATCGATCTACTTGGGCAACTGAGTATCTACTTGGTCTGTCTCCAAATTAACATCGAAGTCCTTATAATCTTCTCGTTGAGAAATCAACGACTCAGATTAAAACATAATCAACGGCTAAGATTAACTTGACTTGATCTTTGTCTTTTTCTAGAAGATTCACACCCAATTCCATTAATACTCTTTAATTATTTTAATTCCCTAAGTTTAGACTTAGGCTGCCATTAAAAATAACTAATTATTTTAATAAAACCTCATCTGGGTGAAATTTCCCAAAACACTTTTTGGGTATTTTGGAATACATTAGAGCACATCTGATGCTACTAGAAATCAACACTCCCTCTTAGGGAGGAATGTGCTCTAGTAATGCAACCTGCTGAAACATCACTCTGACTCTGTAATATCTCCCTCTGCGGTGATGATGTCTGACACTGCTGTCCACCAACTACTGCGCTACTGCATATATGCTGCTGTTGGCCCTGCATACTGCTGCCAATTACTGCATCTGCACTGCAACTCCCTCTCATCTGTTGCTGTTGCAACTAAGGACCCTTTAGTTTCTGCTACTGAAACGGGTTTTCTACCATACCCATTTGCTCCCTGAACTGAATGAACTTAGCTCTTCCTAGAGCCTTTGTGAGTACATTTGCAACTTGATCTCCTGTGGGGACATACTGCAGCTGTATTGCCCCACGCTGAACACAGTGTCTGATAAAGTGACATCTGATATCTATGTGTTTCAATCGATCATGAAACACTGGATTCTTAGAGAGTTTGATACAACTTCGATTATCACAGTAAACACTGGTCGCTTCCATCCTCTTCCTGAACAAGCTCACAAGCAGCTTTCTAAACCATATAGCTTTGCACGTTGCTGTGCTGGCTGCCATATATTCAACTTTCGCTGAGCTCAGAGCTACTTACTTATGCTTCTTGCTGCACCAAGAGATCATTCCTGATCCAATGCTGAAGCATTAACCGGAGGTACTTTTCCGATTTGCTGAATCTGCAATATGAATCCGTTCAATTTGACATCATCTCCTCAGGTGTATTTCAACCCATATCCAACTGTTCCACGGACATATCTGAGAATGTGCCTAGATGCTGCCCAATGTACCCTTTTTGGTTCCACCATGAACTGACTAAGGGTGTTGACAGCGAAACAAATGTCTGGCCCAGCGTTGACCAGATACATGAGTGACCCAATAAGCTGTCTGTACCATAGTATTAAAAACCAGAATCGGTGACTGGACTAGTGGACCTAATGAACCGGAACCGGTCAAACTAGGACTGGTGAGATCTCAATAAACTGGTTTTAAAAAAAATACATTAAATAATTAATTTTTAATAAAAAACTATTTTTAAGATTTTCAACCATGATTCCAAGCCAGTAGAGACAAAATATGCAAAGTTTGCTCATTTATATACCATGTAAAGGTGAATATATGAAAATGGCATCGAGTGCAATACATATCATCGACAAAACACATGAGCAATGAGGCTCTAAATCATAGTATTCAAAACCCATCGGTTTGAGTCGGTAACCGGTCAAACCGGCCGGTCAGGAGCGTAACTGGTCAAAAAACCCGGTCAGCCACCCCATTTTGCATTTTTTTCTTGTCAAACCAGTGCTAACCGGCCGGTTTATTGATAAACCGGCCGATTAACTGCCACAACCACAAAAGGGACCCACAAAATTTGATTTGGCCGGTAATGGGTGGTTTTGGAGGGAAAATGAGGGCTTTTCCCTCCATAAACACCCTCCCCAATCCTTTAAAGGCAGGGGTAACCTCTCATTTGTCTCACACATCTCATTTTGAGCTTTTGTGAGTTTGATTGAGAGCTTGGAGAGTGTTGAGTTTTTGCTGGAGTAGTGGAACAACATAGAGTTTGAGCTAAGTAGTAGTCATCATGCCTCCAAAAGCCATGGATACTGCATGGGCTCATTGTGATATGATTGATGGAAAAATGATCTGCAAATATTGCCAAAAATCTATTGTAGGAGGGGGTATTTACAGGTTCAAGCAACACTTGGTTGGGATAGGAGGCCATGTAAAGCCATGTGGAGCACCAAATGAAGTAATAGGGCATATTAGGGCAAAATACCTTCATAAGTTTGAGATTCAAGTCATTGAACCAATATCGAAGTTTGTGACTTGAAGAGTTGCAAAGTTTGGCAGTCGAAACTCAACCAACTGAGTTTGATCATGACGAGAAGTTTCAAGTGATAATGTTGATCACTAATATCATATATGTAGATTCGTAGTAGGCCAATGGCCTCATAGCTTGTAGCATTGTTTTTGGACTTTATGGGCCATTTGGAGCCTCATTGCTTATGTATTTTTTTGATGATATGTATTGCACTTGGTGCCATTTTGATATATTCACCTTTACATGGTATATAAATGAGCAAAATTTGCATTTTTTGTCTCTATTGACTTGGAATCATGGTTGCAAATCTTAAAAATAGTTTTTTTTTTTTTTGATTAAAAATTAATTATTTAATGTATTTTTTAAAAACCGGTTCATTTAGACTTGACCAGTACCAATTAGACCGGTTCCGGTCAGAAACCCGGTTCATTAGGTCCACCGGTCTGGTCACCGGTTCCCGTTTTTAATACTATGCTCTAAATGGCCTCTAGAGTTCAAAAACAAAGCCTACAAACTATGGGCCCACTGGCCTATTACAAATCTACATATATGATATTAGTGATCAACATTATCACTTGAAACTTCTCATCATGATCAAACTCAGTAGGTTGAGTCTTGACTCCCAAACTTAGCAACTGCTTGAGTCACATCTCTATTGGTTCAGTGACTTGAGTATCAAACTTCTGAAGGTATTCTGCCCTAATATGCCCTATTACTTCATTTGGTGCTCCACATGGCTTTACATGGCCTCCTATCCTTGCGAAGTGTTGCTTGAACCTATAAATACCCCCAACCGCAATAGATTTTTGGCAATATTTGCAGATCATTTTGCCAGCAATCATATCACAATGAGCCCATGTAGTATCATTGGCTTTTGGAGGCATGATGGCTACTACATAGCTCAAACTCTATGTTGTTCCACTACTCCAGCAAAAACTTAACACTCTCTGAGCTCTCAATCAAACTCACAAAAGCTCCAAATGAGATATGTGAGAAAAATGAGAGGGTATCCATGCTTTTAAAGGATTGGGGACAGTGTTTTTGGAGGGAAACAACCCTCCTTTTCCCTCCAAAACCACCCATTACCGGCCAAATCAATGTTTGTGGGTCCCTTTTGTGGCCTAGTAGCTAACCCATTGGTTTATGGATAAACTCGCCGGTTAGCATTGGTCGGACCATAATTTTTGGCGAAAGCCCTCCTTGAATTGTAGGAATGTACAGGGTAAGTTCCTTAGATCAAAAACCAAAGGTCACCACTCATAAATAGATCACAAATCAATACAACAGTATTATCACGTGGTTAAAACTTTCGAAGAGGGAAACAGTCCACGTCCTGAGACAATGCGGCCACTTCAGGCAATTTTTAATATAAAAAGAAAAATTGCATATGTTTCTCTCATAAACGGTTACTGGACAAATGACCCTCCATGCTCTTTAAATAGAGATCATGGACCAATCAGGTGTTAAGCCACGAATCAAGTGTTGTTAATACCGAGGAGAGAGTGAACCATCGGATCACTACAAATCGTGACCGTCAAATTCTAAGTTACAAATGTACATAGTAAAGAAACACACTTTACCTAACTCTACACTAGACTAAGTTATTCTTAACTATTTCCTATGTGTCGGAATATCCTAACATCCCCCCTTGAGAACAACTTGGGATAGGATTGAAAGATTTACAAAGGTGACACAAAAGGAGCCTATTTCCTATGTGTCGAATTATCCTAACATCCCCCCTTAAGAACAACTTGGGATAGGATTGAAGGATTTACAAAGGTGACACAATAGGAGAAGGAAGGAGGCATTAGAGCCTATCCCCCCTTAATGATAACTTTCCTGAACTCCAAGCATGGATCGAAGTTTGGTAAACTTCGCTTCTGTGAGTTCTCCAAATTGATGTGGTGCTTCTTCATTGCTGCTTCCAAGGCTTCCATCTTCTTAAAACATTTGGACTCTATATGGGCATCACGACTACAAAAGTTGCAATGTATATCTGTCCTCTTCCCTTTGTTTTTATTTGCCTTATCATTTTGGTGAGTTGCTTTTTTCAGTTTGCGGTTGAAATTGCTTAGAACCCTTGTTTGGTTTCGAACCATACTTTTTAGGATACTTCTTCTTGGGATTATTTTGATATGATTGCTGTTGGGATGCTAAGGCTTTCTTAGAAGTGTTTCTAGAAGTGATAAGACCAAGTTGTAAGAGTTTTTCTTGTTCTCTTATCAAAGAATCACAGAAGGCATCAAAAGAGGGGTTCTTGTAGGTGGTTCCTGAAGAAATGATGGCTTCTCTAGTGGAATGGAAGGTGGAAACAAATACAGAGTATGCAGGGCCAAGCTTAGCAAGAATGCAATAGATGTGGCTACCATCTTCCTTTTTGACCTTACAACCTTCTAAAATAAGTCTAAGGGTCTTGAATTTGGACAAAAAATCTTCAATAGAGGAGAAATTATTGGGGTCCAAAGTCAACAACTCATTTTCAAGCTGGTGGGCCCTGATTTGATTTTGAATGCCAAAGACAATATTTAGCTTTTCCAGGGCTTCATGAGGGGTGTCAATGTCAAGGATATGAAATCGAAGATCTTGAGCAATGAACATTCCTATCAACCCTCATGTTTGATCTTGTTTATTTTCCCATTTAGCGACTTTATCATCATCGGAAGGTTTAGTTTCTTGTCCTGTGGCTATTCTATAAAGCCCTTTACTTCTAAGTATATCTACCATGTGAGGTAGCCATTGGAAATAATTGGTGGTGTTAAGAATAATCGGGCATGCACGTTTCATTTAAAAAAAAAAACTGAAGCTGAAAAAAGCTGAAATTAACTGCTCCAATGGAAAGATCTCGAAAAATTAGGCTGATTAAAAAAACCGGCTTGAAAAACGGCTTCCGGATGAAGAAGTTATGCGTTTTTGAAAAAACTGAGTTGTAGATGCTGAATAGTTACGAGAACGGTTTGAAATTTGATGATGAAGTTCAACTTAAAAAAAAAACCTGTCCCTTTAACAAAAAATACTTTTTACAAAAGAAGCTTGAGAAAGAGACTTGAACCCAAGACCTCTATTCTCATAAACTAACTTCTCACCAAGTGAGATAGTAAAATGATTCTGTAATTGTTTGAAAGGAGGAAGGGTTTTTTATTTTTTATTTTTTTCGTCTTCGGTGTGCGTGCTTTTTCCTGCACAAAAAACACAAAAATCCGAGCAAAAAAAAAACGAAATGCAAGCCTTACGACAGAATATTAGATTTTTGGTTAGCCTTACAAGCAACTATCTATTTTTTCACTATTTCTGATTTCCTGAGATCGCACAAAGGCGCGGGGAAAGAGCATACGTAGCAAAAAAATCCCTTCTTCCTATTTCTGATTTGCTGAGATCGCACACAGCGCAGAGCAAAGAGCATACACAAAGAAAAAGGTATAGATCCGACAAATAAATAAAACCTAAAAACTGAAATAAACAGAGGGAACCGAAATAAGTAGAACTATTAACAAATATAACTGCAAAACAGATACTTTATACCTCCAGATCTAAACTGACATAACTTGGGCAACCGGGAACCTTTTCGCATGAAACGAAAGGCGTTCCTCACTGTAACAGACGCTCCGGACACTATAGAGTAGTTCTCCAGGCTCGAAAATGTTCAGAAATAGTAGATCTAGAAAACGACAGTCACATGTAGTCAAACTGGCTTCGGATTTGAATCAACAACGGATGCTGCCCTCAAAATAGCTCCGATACCATGTAGGAATGTACAGGGTAAGTACCTTAGATAAAAAACCAAAGGTCACTACTCACAAATAGATCACAAATGAGTACACTAGTATTATCATGTGGTTAAAACCCTCGAAGAGGGAAACAGTCCATGGCCTGAGCCAACGCGGCCACTTCAGGCAATTTATTAATATAAAAAGAGAAGTTACATATGTTTATCTCATAATCGGTTGTCAGAGAAATGACCCTCCATGCTCTTTAAATAGAGATCATGGACCAATCGGGTGTTAAGCCACGAATCAAGTGTCGTTAATACCGAGGAGAGAGTGAACCGTCAAATCACTACAAATCGTGACCGTTGGATTATAAGTTACAAATGTACATAGTAAAGAAACACACTTTACCTAACTCTACACTAGACTAAGTTATTCTTAACTATTTCCTATGTGTCGGAATATCCTAACATGAACCCGGTTTCCTGGCCGCTTTGACTCGACTGGGCATCTGACCGGCCGGTTTGATCGGTTACCAGTTCAAACCGACCGATTTTGAATACAATGGTCTGTACAAGGTGGAGTCTACTTCCCTGTCTCTTGATGCATCTATTTTCTTCCAGTTGGTTATCATAGGCGTTGCCATGGGTCGACAATCCTGCATTCAGAATCTCTTCAGAATCTCTGTAGCATATCTTCTTTGTCCAACGAATATCTCCCCATTTTTCTACTAAACTTCCAATCCTAGAAAGTAATGCATCAACCCCATATCCTTCATGTCGAATTCTGTTTCAAGATTCTTCTTGCAGTGCTTTATAAGCCTAGATGACCCTATAAGAAATAAGTCATCTACATATAATACCAGAATGAGTGTCTCATTCTCCACCATCAGATAGTAGAGATTGGGATCTGCATCACTCTTTATGAATCCCAACTACTGCAAGTAACTATCATTCTGACCATACCATGCTTTGGATGCCTGCTTGAGCCCATATAGGGCTTTCTTCAACTTGCATAAATGAGTTCTCTTCTCATGAGTCTCGAAGCCTTCAGGTTGTTCTATATACACCTCGTCTTCTATCACCCCGTTCAAGAATGTTGTCTTGACATCCATCTGGTGAATCTTCCATCCCATCTGAGCTGCTAGGGATATAACAGATCTAATAGAGGTATATCTAGCCACAGGGGCAAAGGTCTCCTCATAGTGTATTCCTTCCTTTTGTGCATATCCCTTTGCCACAAACCTAGCCTTATACTTCTCTACACTGCCATGTGCAGTGCACTTGATCTTGTAGATCCACCTTGATCCTACAAATGATCTATCCTTCGGTCTAGGTATCACTTTCCATACATCATTCGTCATGATAGAACTGTATTCTTCTACCATGACATTCACCCATACTTGGTGCTGTACGGATTACTGAAAACTGGAAGGTTCTTCAACTTGTGCTACCAAGGCTTGTTATCTGTCAGGTTTCCTATGATGCCTTTTGTCGGTTCTGGGAGCTCCAACAAACTCCTCTGCGTCCCTCAGTGTCTGTCATACTTCCCTACTGGTTCTACCATTGGTGGTAGGAGGCTCACTCAAATCCTCCTCCTGTTCCTGCTGTTGTATTTGCTGAGAACTGCTAGGATCTCCTACTCTTAAGGCAATGTTGGTACTGGTCATTGTACTCGATCCTGGTGTCTGTCCTCCCTGCTGCCCCTGCTGCTGTTGGACTAATGGAACATCAATAGATTGATCTTCTGCTGGCATCTTACGAGATTTCCTGAAAGCTATATCTTGCATGAAATTTGCATCTCGTCTTACTATAATTTTCTTGTTGCTAGGAATGTAGATTCTGTATGCTTTTGAGGTCTTGCTATACCCTACGAGATACCCCTTCTCTGTAGTCTGATCCTGTTTACTACGCTTCTTGTTTGGTATGTGACAATATGCCATACTTCCAAATATCTTGAGATGCCTCACTTCCGACTTTCTCCCTGTGAAAACCCCTTCAGGTGTTTTCTTCCCCATTGCTTTGTGAGGAGTACTGTACACCGTTGTGTTGCATGCCTCTGCCCATAAGAATCTAGGCAGGTTCCGGTCATACAACATAGCCTTTGCTGCCCCAACAATAGTTCTATTTTTTCGCTCTGCTACTCCATTCTATTGTGGATAATATGGAGCTCTCTGCTCTCTTTTGATGCCCTCCTTTGCGCATAAATTTGTGAAGTCTTTGTCTGTATACTCTCCACCATTATCTGAATGCAATACCTTTGTCTTTTTCCCTATCATGTTCTCTACGAGAGCCTTAAACTCTCTGAACCGATCAAAGACCTCATCCTTGGTCTTTAAG
Source organism: Pinus albicaulis (assembly GCA_034641835.2). Taxonomy (NCBI): domain Eukaryota; kingdom Viridiplantae; phylum Streptophyta; class Pinopsida; order Pinales; family Pinaceae; genus Pinus; species Pinus albicaulis. Next base: position 393,040,095 of record CM076574.1, read on the forward strand.
AAATAGATCCAGGTTTTCCTGGAGTGATCATCAATGAAGGTGACAAAGTATTCGCCACCACTAAGAGCTCTAGTGGACATTGGGCCACAAATATCTGAGTGTATCAATCCCAAATTCCAATACACCTTTTGCTCTGTTGGCACTTTCGGGAAAAGCTACCGTAGCGTACTTTCCTAGTACGCATCCTCTGCATACATCATCATGCTCAGTACTGAGGACTGGAACTCCTGTAACAGTGTCTCTGAGCATATCCTTAGTGATCCATGGTGTAAGTGCCCCATAAGCCTATGCCATAGTTCACTCAGTTCCTTTTCACCATTGAGATAGCTGCCTATCAGTGCCATCAAAGAATCGAGCTGCAATCTATACAGTTTGTTGCTTCGAGGACAATCTATACATTGTTGCTTTGAGCTCCAATTTGTCCCATCTTCTTCCAGCTTGGATGTTTGATGTACACCTTCCTTCCAATGAAGTATACATCGTATCCCTTCTCCTGTAACTGGGCCACCGAAATTAGATTCATTCCTAATCCGGGCACATGCAACTCATTAGTGGCTCTGATGCTGGTTCCTACTTCCGTCTAAAACACTATGGTGCCTCTCCCTATTGGAGTACACTTTGTTATGTTTCCCATAGTGGTCTGGAAGTCCATCTGTTCTTCTTTATAGCTCGAGAAGTATTCTTGTACTCCAGTCATGTGAGTTGAAGCCCCGCTATCAATATACCAAACACGTGCTGATGTTGAACTTGACAAACATGCGAAGTCTTCTTCCAATCTGGAAGATAGTTCAAAGACATCTTGATTTTCCATACTTATGTGTGCTATTTTTCCTTTTGATTTCTGACGCTTTTTCTGCCCAACAAAATTGCGTTTCACCTGAAGACTGTTCTGCGCTGCTCCCTCTGTCACTGGAAAATTTCGATTTGGAAATCTCTCTCTGTCGACTCACTCAGAGAGAGATTTTCCAAAGAAAATTTTTGCCCTCCTAGATTGGACTGCGCAATCCCTCTGGGGATTGGATGTGCTGTCTACGCAGCTCTTCAATCTTCCTCTTCTGTTCAATGCTGGCTCTTCTGACTCTGCTCTCTTGATTTACCTTAGCTTTGATACCATGTGAAAATTCCTAAATGGAACCACAACTGTAGTAACTGATATTAGTTCTTCTACTTATTAATTCAGAAACAAGTTATTTATAGTGTTACATGGTAAATATTGAAACAAATTCTATTATTGCCTTCACAATTACAATGCTGCGGAAAGCAAATGCAAAGAAAAATACTAGCACAAATACAATCACAATGACACAGTTATTTTTGGACAATTGTCGCCGGAAAAACCCAATGTAGGATAACCGGTGCAGCAAATGAGGGTTTCTTTATTATTCTTCAGCAAAATCTCATGTAAAAAATACGTCTAGCATAATAGTAGAAGAATTTCTGTGAGAAATTTTACAAACATTTTTCTCACGCTTCACAGTGAAATTTTCTACTCTGGAGAGGACCTCCTGCCTCACTGCTTCACCCTTTGCGTAGTGATTGTGTAGTCCCAACGTCACATCCTCTATGCTATCCCTGTCCCAGCGTCAACCTTTGCGCTGTCCCTCCTCTGCACTTCTTTCTCCGGTCTGATCCTGCACTCCCGACCACTACTGATCCCCTCTCTCTCGAACCTGCAACTCTCCCTCTGATTCGATTTTCTCTTGCCGAATTTCAACCGGTGAGAAAATCGATTTACTCGGGCAACTGAGTATTTGCCTGGTCTGTCTCCAAACTCCCATCGAAGTCCTTATAATCTTCTCGTTGAGAAATCAACGACCCAGATTAAAACATAATATAGGGCTAAGATTAACTGGACTTGATCTTCGTATTTTTCTAGAAGATTCACACCCAGTTCCATTAATACTCTTCAATTATTTTAATTCCCTAAGTTCAGACTTAGGCTACCATTAAAAAAAAAAATTATTATAACAAAACCTCATCCGGGTGGAATTTCCCAAAATGCTTTCTGGGTATTTTGGAATACATGTGTCTAAGCCTTCCTGCAAAATTTGAGAGTTAGAGCACATTCGATGCTACCAGAAATCAACAGAGTGCGAGTTGTGGAGAGGGTCAGATTAGTTGTAGAGGGAGACAAGATTGTCTTCCAGGTATTTTGCGAGTAGATTTCCAGAGGTTTGCCAGTTGGGAAACCAGTTGTAATATTTCTCTCAAATTGCCGCATAATAATAAACCATCATTTGCTGCACTGGTTTTCCCTTCGGGGTTTTTCTAGGGACATTTGTCCAAAACAAACAGTGTTAATTTTTATGTGTGTGTGCATCTATTTCTCAGTTTCCTATTTTTAATTCCGCAACATTTTTATTGTGAAGAATGCTTCAGTGAATTATTTGCTATTTGTCGTTAATAATTAACAAAAGACGAATAAACTTCATTCAGTTAGGAGAATAATTTCTGGTTGTTGCATTAAAGGAATATTCACATGGTATTAGGGCATCAAATATCAGATCAAAAGCTCTAGGCAAAAGGAAGTTGGATTTTTCAGTTTTAGAGGGAGATTTGAAGCATAAAATTCTAGATCTACGTAGGCCAGCGAGGCAGTGCGAATTGCAGGGAGACAGAGATCAATTTGTAGTCTAGTGGGGAGGAAAAGCTCAATTTGTCTAAGGAGCAGTAGCAAAAGGCAATTGCTGGAAAGGGTTTCCAGTGGGCAGATCATTTAATTCATAGAACAAATCTAGTGCAGTGATATTGTAGCAACATATCAACGCAGGGCGAGGAAGAGAAAAACACATACAGGGAATTTTCAGGAAATTCTCATAGGGTTTCTAGTTTTCCAATAGCAGGAAAGGAGGCTGCAATTTCCAACAAACGAAGGCCATAACAGGCAAATCGATTTGCCAGTGTGTGCTTTCCAGTCTAGCTAGTGAGTATCTCAGGGTCAGTAGTACATGTGCTAGTGCCAGAGGACATCCAGAGGTAGAGTGAGTTACCCAGAAGTGAAATACCAGGCAGTGCGAGTTCTGGGAAGGAGACTGAAGGCAAGTGCGAATTTCCTAGAAGAATATTTTCACATTCCAGGAGGAGTGCGAGTAGCAAGGAGGAGGTCAAGTTAATTAGAAGGAGAAGGGGAATTCCCAGTTGTTTCCCCAGGTTTTGAGTTTCGCAAAGGTGGCCACAACAAGACTCAGAGATTAGGACAGGTTAGACGAGGTCTCTAACTTTGGCATTTGGAAGGCCAAGATGTAATTCCTATTGGATGAGCACAGTTTGAAAGATTTCATGTCAATAGTTCTTTTTGAACTGATAGATCTTATTTAGTTATAGGAATTCAAGAAGGACATGGCCAAAGAAAAGACGATGGGCCTAAACGAAGTTTGGGATCACATTGTTCCGCATATCGCGGACAAGAACATGTCGAAGTACATGTGGGATGCCATCGTGAAGCTGTACCAGGATCCATTTGAGAATCAGAAGATGATTCTCAAGGAGAAGATGAGAACGGTCAAAATGCAGAAGGGTGAGAACGTTACATCCTATCTCACCAGGATTCAGGGTGTTAGAGATGAACTTGCAGTTGTAAGAGAGAAATTGTCAGATAATGAGCTGGTACGTACGACACTCAATGGGTTCTCCAAGGAGTGGCATACATTCGTCAAATTGATTTTTGGGAGGCACACTTCCTGGTTGGGAGCGCCTATGGAGTGACTTCACTCAGGAGGAGCTAAGGCTTAGCCTCGCAGATGGTACCAACAATAATGGCAAGGGACCGAAGGTGGATAAGAAAGAAGAGAACATAGCCCTTGCAGGAAAGGGAAAACTGAAGAAGGGTCCCAGTCAGGGACAAGACTCAAAGGGGGAGAAGAAGAAGAAAGGATTGTCGAAGGTCAAGTGCTTTGGATGTGGTGAGGTTGGTTACTATGTCACCCAATGTCCGAAGAGTAAGAAGGACAAGAAGGGGAAGCAGACCGCAACATCAACAAAGATTAATGACTTGTCCACCAGATTGGAGGATGATTTTGCTATGTTTGCAACATTATCCTCGAATCAAGGAGGAGTATGATACTCCAATATGCCAAATTGGGCAGAGTCCATGGGAGGAGCAACAAGAGGTCTAGATCTAGCCATGATTGGCTTGATCAGTAGATCAGATTTAGTTACTGTGTATGCTTCACATGGATCAATACCTTTGCTATGGGAGCCCACAATTAAAGTAGTAGTAGGATTGAAATGTTTAGCAAGGCACAGTCAGAGACAGTAGAGACATAGTTGTAGTCAGATGTTCGAGAGATAGTTGCAGAACCAGTTAGGCGTTGTCAGAGACTTGGAAGATAATGCAGAGCTAGTTGTAGACAAATACTTGAGGGACGGTTGCAGAGCCAATTGCGGTGGCACAATATATTAGAGAGAGTTTGAGACTCAGAGGGAGCAACCCTATGGAATCTTGAACTTTAGGATTTTGAGCAGATTGGTACACACAGTTGCAGTGGTTGCAACAACACAGAGACAATGCAAAGGCACCAATAGTGTGAGATCAGAGTATGCATATTAGCATGGTGGATAGTGACTATTTTCTGCACAGTGATTTCCAATGACAGGGAGTCAGATCAGATTGAAGATGTGAAGGAATGAAGTATCAACAAATGTCAGGCATCATTAGCGTGGATCAGTTCAGATACATCATGTTCACACAAACCAACAGGTGGCTGATATACTCACAAAGGCTCTAGGGAGAGCCAAGTTTGTCTATTTCAAAGAACAAACAAGTTTTGTGGAGAATGCCATCCTTCCTAAGAGGGAGTGTTAGGTTTTGGTGGCAGTGGACAGGTGTTCTAGTCTCAAATGATGCAAAGAGGATAAGGAACACGAGATCTCCTAAACCCAGAAAAGGTTTTGCAAGTCAAGACTCAGAAACGCCTTAATTAAATTAATTAGCCAATAATTTTATTTCATAAATCTAACTTCAGGAAGTTATTTATTTAATTAATTAAGGTAATAAGATTTTTCTTTAGATACCTCAATTGAAGGTGTCAAAGTGATCTAAGCTATTGATCGGGATCAAATCTTGGTCGTTGATTGCCCAATCGAAGATAATAAGAGCAAGTCGAGGGCTTGGAGAAAGGCATTTGTTAGATCAGTTGTATTATGAGCTGTTTGACTACCCAATTTGCAGCATTCAATGAGGGCGCAGTTGAAGCTAGGGAAAACATCGAAGAGAGGGAGCAACAAAGATTTCGGAGCAGAGACACAATGAAGAGATTCCTAGTGTCAGAGAGGCAGGAAAAGGGAGGCCGAATTACTTCTAGAGGAGGTTGAGTTCATTGTGCGAATTAACCAGATTCGCAGTGCGAGTTGCAGGAAGGAGCAACGTTTCAGTTGCTAGTGCTCGGATGTATTCTTGGGAATTGTTACCCACCAACTGTGGGTAGTGTATATAGGAGAAATTTTTTCTCCTAGATGGTCCTCAGCCGGTAGCCAACAACCCCTTGCAGCCACCAGATAGCTTGATGTGCCATTATCTCCACAACCTGAGCCAACCGTGTGGTCCCTCAACCACTTGTCATGATTGTATGTTTGAAGGTGGGCCTCCCGACCCCAAAGGTATGGATTTTCATTAGTATAGTTGAGTAATTTTATTTACTTGTCATGGGCACTTTTGGGCATGGATTGGTGGGGAGATTTGGGGGAAAGAGTGGGTTAGGTTTGTATTCTTGTCTCCACTGCCTGATATCATGGTTACCCTTGTATCCTAGTCTTGCATGATCTCCTTTACAAGCCATTAGCTTTAGGATTCGCACTACATGGGAAATCCCGATTTTGGTTGCATGCTCCCGCTTCCCGGCACCATCTACATCACTCCCTTTCCACTCATTAAGCCCCATTCATCTCTTTTCCCATCTAGGTACACATGTGTCCACTGGGTCCACATAGGGTTAGCCTGCCCTTCTCCACGCCTTGGGTCGGGCTTGAGATGATGCCCCAGAGGTTGATGCATCTAAAAAGAAAAGAAAAAGCATAAGTTGGCCACTCTCAACAGGAAATGTACCACAAATCGCAAAAGATGGTCGAGACATACAAATTTCGCACATGGGTAAAAGCTAAACATGAGCTCCACCCCTTACCCATGGCCATCACCCTGGTTCCTATGGTCCCTAGATGAGCCCCTTCAATCATTAAGGTGTTGAAAAGTGTAACTAGGTCGGTCTAAAGAAAAGAAAAAGCATAAGTTGGCCACTCTCAACAGGAAATGTACCACAAATCGCAAAAGATGGTCGAGACATACAAATTTCGCACATGGGTAAAAGCTAAACATGAGCTCTACCCCTTACCCATGGCCATCACCCTGGTTCCTATGGTCCCTAGATGAGCCCCTTCAATCATTAAGGTGTTGAAAAGTGTAACTAGGTCGGTCTTCATGTTGAATATGTAATTATGTATTTATGAAAAGAAGAAGGCAAAATAAATAAAATGTATTTTTAGTTTACTTGCTTCATGGGCTTCATAAGCAAGATTGTATTAAGTAAATGGACTTCTTCTTGATGTCCATTAGGCTTGAGTTAAGTATGCTTCAGGACCTTATGAAAGAAGCTCACAAACCTCAATACAACGATGGAAGACAACCCTTAAACGCAGTGAAGAAATGCCTCTCCAACGCATGAAATTCACCATGATCTAGTCGGCCTCATTTACCATGAAACTAGTCGGTCTAATAACTATATGGTTGGCTTGCTTAAAGAGATATGCTATATATATGTATATTCATTTGATGGGTGGTCATAATAGAAGGAAGAAGATTGGACATCTCTAAGAATACAATGTGGATATCTACAAGGATGCAGTGCAGATATCTACAAGGAGATAGTGCAGATATATATAAGGAGATAGTGCAGACATTTACAAGAAGACAATGCGATAAAAGAAGAGATTACAGTGCGGATAAGGGAAGGACGCAGTACGGATGAAGGAAGGATGTAAGTGCAGATAATTGACATTATAAAATGCGGATCTGAAACAAAGATATAGGAAGAGGATTGCGGATATCAAGAAGTACAGGATTGCGATCATACAACATTGGTATAAGCAAATGTCTCAGGACTAAGATATACAAGCGTAAAGGTTATGATGAATTCTGAAGTGTAAAGTAAGGAAGGTAAATCTGTGATTTACCTTCCCACAATAAAAGTGTTACTTCTGCATAACATTTGTGTCTTGTGCATTTTGATAATTGACTTAATGAAAGATTAACTAAGGGAAGACATAAGCAACACAAGCAAGCTCACAAGTAAGTATCAAGAAGAGAATTTGTATTAACCTTAAGCCCTCCAAATTCTCAACATGGTATTAGAGCGAAGGTGAGAGTCAAAGAAAGGCACCTAAGAGGCACTTAAGGATTAGATCACAATCAACAATTCATATAAGAGGCACTCCAGAAGGAGCTCGGTCAAAACAACACACGATCTAGGTGATCTCAATGCAGCTTGGATCACAGAAGTTCACAGGTTCGAATCTCCTCTAAAATTTCGGTGATGAGGTGTAGATAACAGTTCGGTGAGATCTCTGTTTTGTATGGATAAGATGAACGGATCTTTGAAACAGTTCACAGAGTTCAGATTCTCTGAGTTTTTTGGAAGAGATCACAGAACAAAGACACAAACCACAGTTTGGATCACCATATGTAGTCTCGGGCTAATCACAGAATCTCAAATCGGAAGAATGGAAATGATATTCTCGGCACAAACAGTGCGGATCACAGTGAAGACAATCTCGGTCTCCTCTGAGAGATATTATTGTATTTTGGACGGTATATATATGACAAATCTCCAATGGAATCAGATCCTTTTAAGAGTTTGGTTTGCAAGGACATAATAACTGAGTGGTATAGCAGTATGGTTCGGACCTCGGTGATATTACAGAATGCTACCAAGTGTCACATGACTTTGGTACTGCTACAATCTTGGATCTCGTTGCTATCTCTGTCATTATAATGCCGATGTTACACCCTTGGTAACTAGGATGACACTGGACAGTGACAGTAATGATAGCAATGAAGAATATAAGAAGAAGGAACAGTAAAGTATACATCTATCTCGGTGCAATAATAAAGGAGATCTAATCATAAAATGGAATCATGATACGATCTCAGTTATGAGTCTAGAAGAGATCTACAAGGCTAGGCATCCCAAAGTATAGAGAAGCATTTCTGATCTACATTCATTCAAAGAAGTCAAAGTATCTTGAAGGCAATAAGGCAAGTTCCCTATCATTGCAGCAAGGATCTCATCCTTATCCTTGAAGAAGATCATCCGAGAAAGCACCAATACATCTTCTTCAACCACCATCAAAGTGATCAAGCTGAAGTTTTCATCTTCACTTGCCAAGTAAGTATTTTTAATTCTATAATCAATTTTGGTAAAACGACTTCGTGTTTGCAAGAATATCCATAAACTAGTTGGGTCATCAAAACTTCTTGCATGAAAATGAAGGATAGACATAATCCTCGAAGAAAGTGAAGTCATGGAAAAGGGTCTCCTATGAATAGTAATACATGAAGAGGATTCATATGAAAGATCCCATGATATAGTTGGATTGGAGACCTCACGGGAATATATGATAAGCTAAAAGAAATATTCTTTGAAGATGCAGTAAAGAAGGTCATATCACTTAAACTTGATCTACATAAAATTGAAGGAATATCTTCATAGAATCTCAATTGTGAGATCTGGAGAAATGATAAAAAGATAATCATCACTACTCTAACTAATGAGCAAGGTAACAACTGTCCATGGGACAAGAAAGTTATCTCATCCAACAACTAGCGGCTTCTATGCTATATAGAAGAAGACAAGTTGAGGGAAAATTGTTGAAAGTTAAGGGATTCAGACATTACAGAAAGAAAGCTCATATCATCGGAAAGGAGGAAGCTGAAGAAAAGAAGATCAAGGAAAGAGGGAATAAGAGGTCTCTACTATGATTAAGATAGTCTCTCTATGTACATTAAGAAGCATCTCGATAGAAGCATTCAGTGAATCAACTCCAGGAAAACCTCTCTGATAACATCAGTAATGGAAAGCAGTCATCAAGAGAAAAGGTCATCATGGAAACAGATTTCTGGGATATTGATGGAGCATGCCAAGAGAATGAAGCTCTTCATTCTTGAGAAATTGCTAGAGGTTGACTCAAGGGAAAAAGGGTATGAGGTATATATATATATATATATATATATATATATACGCTGACATTAGATGTTGTGAAGTCATGTCATATGGTTGCAGGTAATGGACTTCTGTACTTAGAAGTATGATCTATGGAGGAGTATCTCTCAATACATGGACAGATGAAATCAACATAATATGTCTTCATGGAATATGAGGTAGATGTATATGAACAAGAAACTAGAAAAGTTGTATGTTCCTGGGAATCAAGAATGTGTAGAGAAGAAGAGATCATGAAATGCAACCATGTCAAGAGGCAGTTATCATCCAGAGGCCAAGAAGATGTGACTAGGAAATCTTTTGGAAAGATATGTAGACTCTGAAAAAAGTCTGGTAAAGAAGAAGACCCTTGGAAAAACATACCATTAGGAGATGTGTCAATCTGTATGAAGGATGTCGATGCCTACAAGAAGGTGTCATGGTGAAAGGTCATCACTAAGGTAACTTTTGTTTTAAAAAGTTCATATGTATATGTTTATCTGGATGAATTTGTGCAGGGCTGCTAATCATGAGAAAGGATGTATGATCCTGGGAGATGATTCGAAGGAAAGCAGCATGGCACAATAGTGAACCAAATAAGGAAGTCTGATGAATCACTTTGTGACAGTTGACATGACTCAGGATGAAAGTGATGGATGATCTGTGCCCTATGAAGCTAAAAGTTGGAGATTGCTCAATATCGAAATCCATGACATCGAGGACAGGAATTCTTCATGAGCAGCTGGGTGTCTAACCATTGCTACTGGAGGTCCCTAGTTAAGAGGGAGCTCGATGATAAGTTTCTTACTTGGAAGAAACTTAGTAATTCCTAAGAATGAGCTTAGGTACATTCCTTGTATAGGAATGAGTACATTCCCTTGTGGAATAAGGTCCTCTCTGGTTGAGAGGGAGAGATAGACCAAAGTAACAAAAATCGCGATCGGGATAAAATCGCCGAGGGGAAAAAATCGGAAAAAATCGTAAAAATCGGGAAAAAATCGGCACATACAAAAATATTCATTTTTTTAATTTTTTTAATATCTAAAGCATCTACAGCATAAAATAAATGCATTGACACATAAATATGAAAAAAAAACTAATATATAAGATGTGTAATATCATGTCTAGTGCTACATCACACATAAAACTGAATCCTGTCCTGAATACTAAGTCCTAAGTCTCAACTCAACCTCAAAATATCAACAAAAAATATAATAATGTATCTCATATCATGAGTCATAATGCTATATACAAAGGAATGCACCAAATAACCTATACTACTGATTTCCTCTGCCCCTCTTGCGAGAAAATGTAACAGCTTTCCCTCTAGACGAAGAAGTTGGCGAGGCTGGCAATGGACTCTGTTGTGCTCCAGATCCTGAAGCACTAGGAGTTAAAGGAGGTAGACCACGTCCTCTACCAGTAGCAGGGGTAGGTGGTGTCACCTCCTCCTCCTATTGTTGCTCCTCCTCCTCCTCCTCCTATTGTTGCTCCTCCTCCTCCTCCTCATGAAACTCATCATTGATTCATCGCTACTAGAAATGGGATCATCAACAAGAGATACATAAACATCATCTAGCTCAAAGTCTTCAGACTTGGATTGCTCAACCTTAAAATGCGGTAGAAAAAGATTAACATGCCTAACCAGTTGTTTTCCTTTGAGTGAAGGGTACATTCTTATTAAGGCCACAGTAGGGGAGTTCAACAATCAATACCACCAACATCAACAAAGTTCAACAATCAATGCCACCAACATCAAGGTTCTTAAAGGACTTCATACTCTTGATCAAATGCCAATCTCATACCCTTACACATAATAGAATCAAATGGAAACAATGCAAATCCTCAAACCATGAAACCCTGAAAACCATTAAGTCTGCTAAATTTTGAGTGAAATCTAAAATTCTAGTTTCTCCATATGAAATCCAATGAGGTCGAAACCACTCTTAAACATCCTGAGTCATTTCATGGTAATGTTAAAAATTTAAGTAAAAGGATGAAAAATAAAGGAAATATCACTTTTACTTTAAGAATTTAACATTACCATGAACTGCCAACAGGGTGTGTCAGGAAAATGAGAGGGCTGCAAAAATGACAAAAAAAAAAATCGATTTTTGAACTTATAGGGTTTCTGTTTGATGGGCCCACGATTTTTACCATAATAATCGCGATTTTTTCGTAAAAATCGCGATTTTATCGCGATGACGATTTTTTCAAAAAATCGTTCAAAAAATCGCCGATTAAATCGGCCGCTTGAAAAACTCGCGATTTTTTGAAAAAAAATCGCGATAACATCGCGATTTTTGTTACTTTGAGATAGACACATCATTCTGGTCTTGGGAACACTGAATGGAGGATTGGGTAATCATCTGGCATTCGATACTCTTTGAGAATGTGTTAGGGCATTCAAGATAAGAGTAGTCGGGGACCGATATTCTTTGAGGGCAAGCTACCTAAGAGAAGAATAGTCCAAGAAGTTCATACTTTGGGAACACTCGGGTGGAGTATATACCTTGGAGAGACAATGACGAAGGTGTCTATAAATCATGTGTCTCGCCAACATTGTAGCCCATTGTCTCGTTAAGAGATGGGGCTATTAGTCAAGGCCTTGCACTAGGACAATGCTGGTTGATACGATGCTATACAGATGCGATTACCAATCCGATTCTTCTTATGAGATTATTCAGTTTGAAAGTGACCATGTACCTGTATGAATACCTCCCTAGTTAAGAGGGAGTGTTGAAAAGTGTAACTAGGTCGGTCTTCATGTTGAATATGTAATTATGTATTTATGAAAAGAAGAAGGCAAAATAAATAAAATGTATTTTTAGTTTATTTGCTTCATGAGCTTCATAAGCAAGATTGTATTAAGTAAATGGACTTCTTCTTGATGTCCATTAGGCTTGAGTTAAGTATGCTCCACGACCTTATGAAAGAAGCTCACAAACCTCAATACAACGATGGAAGACAACCCTTAAACGCAGTGAAGAAATGCCTCTCCAACGCATGAAATTCACCATGATCTAGTTGGCCTCATTTACCATGAAACTAGTCGGTCTAATAACTATATGGTTGGCTTGCTTAAAGAGATATGCTATATATACATTTGATGTGCGGTCATAATAGAAGGAAGAAGATTGGACATCTCTAAGAATATAGTGCGGATATATATAAGGAGATAGTGCAGACATTTACAAGAAGACAATGCGATAAAAGAAGAGATTACAGTGCAGATAAGGGAAGGACGTAGTACGGATGAAGGAAGGATGTAAGTGCAGATAATTGACAATATAAAATGCGGATCTGAAACAAAGATACAGGGAGAGGATTGCGGATATCAAGAAGTACAGGATTGCGATCATACAACATTGGTATAAGCAAATGTCTCAAGACTAAGATATACAAGCGTAAGGGTTATGATGAATTCTGAAGTGTAAAGGAAGGTAAATCTGTGATTTACCTTCCCACAATAAAAGTGTTACTTCTGCATAACATTTGTGTCCTGTGCATTTTGATAATTGACTTGATGAAAGATTAACCAAGGGAAGACATAAGCAACACAAGCAAGCTCACAAGTAATTATCAAGAAGAGAATTTGTATTAACCTTAAGCCCTCCAAATTCTCAACATAAGGAACCCATGATTGTCCCAACTCCTGGTGGGCGATGAACTGTCCCACCTTAAGGGGATATCCACTGCTACATATTACACATCATGCTCTCATCCCTTGGACCCCCAAGCAATTATGAAGAAAAATCAATCAAAGGAAAAAGGCATATGAAGAAGGGTGGAAAAATATAGGCCAGGGTAACTCATGTACCACAATTTTCTCCCTCCTACACTCATATACCTAGGTGTGGGCTTCCCTTGTTAGAGTTACCCTTGTACCATGACATGTGGTTTGGATGATTCCCCTGATCGCCACTTTGCTCCAATATTATATCATTTTCCACCTACCATTTGAGGGATGTACCATTGACATGTCACCCCCTTTAGAGGTTGAAACCACCTAATAGGGTCCTTGGTTAACCCCTTATTGAGCTTGGAGGCACTTGTACATGCCAAAGCCCGATATGGAAGGGCATGCCACCACGAAGTGCCCCATTGATTCCATGACTTGTAAGATCTTTTACTTGATTGTTCAATGACTTGTTGTATTGGAGGGCAAGGGGATGCATTGGATCTTCTGTAGGATTGCAGGCGAGTCTCCATTTGGGGCTTGGTCTCCCTATATGGGGTCCTAGTCCTCCAAAGGGCCACATTGGCACTTAGGGTGAGCGTTGAGAGCCATGGGCCTCCACCATAGTAGAGATTACTTCATAGATCCCCAACACCGTTCATCAAATGACTATGTTACACCTTTTGGATGAGGATGATGCACCTAGTTCACCATGCCCAACTGACGCCATATTTGCACCATACACTTGGCGGATGTTTCAGGGTCTAGAGGATTGTCTCCCGCTACAGAGGGAGGGTTATATCATCATTCCAACCCTAACAGATAGTCTACAGGCATATTCGATCCACTTGGAGACCCATGAGGACGTCCTTGTGCCCCCACACTCCCTTGGGAGCACCACATCTTCTTACCTGGAAAACAAGGGGCCAACCCCTTGTCCACTATGTTTGGAGTCCATTTCTACATCATGGCACCCCTTGGACTTCATTAAGCCTCTTCAAAGGCCCAACGACTCACTATGTTGATCATTCTGCCTTCTTAAGAGACTTACCTTTACGTTATTGAGCTATTTGGTGGGCTTGTCACCAAAAGTATTGCTATTATGCACATTTTTTTATTTTAGGGGCTAAATTAGGCCAATTTAGCTAAATCTAATTCATTAGTGTATTAATAAAAGTGAGATGATTTATTTTTATCATCACTTGGATTGGGTTATTAGCTTTTGTGAGATTTCGCTATCCCTTTTGGAGGACGAGTTTGGATGATATGGATGAATTTTGATGTTTGGATTTCTCTCTCTTGTCTTGGAGCTTCATTATTGGCATGATATGCTGATTGGATATACTATTTTGTACATGTAAGTGCTATTTTCATGCTTATTCTTGTTATTTACTTTTTTCACATGAATGTCGCTGGGATTTTCGCTATACAAGTCTGAAATTTACTGCTTTTCTATATGAATTGGTGGAAATTGTGATCTTTTATAGCGTTGCATCATGTCATGGACCATGTATGAATGGGTGAATGTTCCTAGAGATAATTTGTGTTAATTATATCTCGACAAGGCATCAATTATTGCAAATCGAAGCATAAAGACCTTGAAGAAGCTGCTCTAATGCCTTAATGCCATGCGAAGTTGTTTGAAGGCCTCCTTGATTGGGTGATTTCTTTTTGAACAGTAAATTCTCATTGACTCTATCTCTCCCAAAGGACAAGGAACTAATCGTCCATAGATGATCACTTTCAAAACTAATTTCTATCACCTTTCCTTCTTCTTCTAGGCGTAGCTCCCATAGGTCAACTAGGGCATCATTTATCTCACATTTTAGCCATCCAAAGACTTCGATCCCTTGCCCTCTATTACTCTAGGGTTTTCTCTAGAGTCTCTCCAAATTTCATGAAATTTCGACAGAAGGATCTCGAGATATTGCAAGCCCTAGCTTAAGGATCGTTTTTTGCCCTAGGTTTCCCTTGGCTAGTGACCTCATTGGGATCATTGCATTTTATTCTAAGAAGATTTGTCCATTGATCCTCTTCCCTTCCATAATTAGGTCAAACCCTTCCTTGGTTGATAAATTCCGCACCTTTGACCTAGTTTTGGGTCTGCTTGGCATCATGTGGTACCACAACCTATTAACACAAATTTCACAAAGATCACATAAAAGCCAAGTCTCTGTAAAGATATCTAGGTCTAGGAGCCATCTTGACAAGTTACACTCTCAAACCCTAGCCCTAAGGATACTCTTGGCCCTTCCTAAAGAACCTATCACCTTGCTTCTAAAGCAAGCAACCCATCTAATTGAATCTCTCTTGTGAATAGGCTCAGGAACCACTCCTCACCCTTTCCATTGATCCATTCATCTAGTGATTCCAGTACACTGGGTCTCCTCCCATTGGTGAAAGTCCGTAAAGAGCAGGGACCCTTAACCGAGGCAACACTAGGTTATTGCTCCATTATTGCCCTTAACCTAGTAGCTTCTCTATAGGATCCCCTCCTAGGACCCCCTGCTAGTTTGAGCAATAACATTTTGGTGCTGTTGTCGGGGACATGAGACGTATGTTTTGTTCCCCATATGACATATTGACATATCATTATTGGCAACTCCATTGGAAGAACGAAGCCGTAGTTCTTCATTGAACTTCAAATTTAATGCTTGTAGGGTGAAGCAAGCATCTATTAAGGCATTCTAATTCATCTTGGTGACTCCATTTTTATCCTAATATGCAAAATCATGAAAAATGGACTATTGTCTAAGCAAGATTAATCTTGGTCCTACATTTGCAAAATTCAATGATCAAGACCTTCATGAACTACAAAAAGATGTGGACAAATATGTTGAGTTTTATGAAGATTTATTTGAGAACATGGATGAGGAATTCACGCTCAAGTTTCATGGGTCAACACAAAAGAAACTCTATGTAATGATGTTTGCCTATGAGAAGGATCCTAGTCGTCTCCTTGACTTTCTTGGCCTAACGTGTGCTTTTAATATTCTGACTAACCTAATCAATGAAAAATATTATAATCAGTCACAAAACCCCATGAAAATAAATCAAATGGAGAATCAAGGTGATACTGAAGAAAGTTCAAATGTGGAGGATAATCATGAAAGTGAGGAATATATGGAAGAATGGAATCAATCTAAAGAAGATAGTGATGAGGTCTGTAGGGATCTAAAGGATGGGCAGGAAGATGAGTCCTTGTCGGGTCTACATAATGAAAAGGATGATTTTGACAACATGTGTTGGGAAGGATTAGTTGAGTCTATGGAAGTTGAAGTTGAGACTAACCTTAAGGATATTACTCCCGAAGACTTTTCTTTTGAGAACCTTAAGGAAGGTGATCCCATTAGCCCCTTGGAAGATGTCATTGGAGATTACTTTCTCATTGAAAAGGAGAAATGGGAAATTTTCGGTCCTCAATTTGATTGTGCTCGCATTTACGACAACGACAAGGAGGATGAGGCTGAGATTGTTCTACCCTTTCTTTCGGGCATTATTTATGATGGGATATCCATCGATACCCTTGGGAAGGAGAATTATTATTTTCCCTTGCATGAAGAGGGGCAGTTGGAAGTAATCGATTCTCCTTTTAGGGGAGACCCAATCTTTGATACTATTGATGAGGAAATCAATAAGGCTCCTACCTATCCTCCTTATGATTCTATATTCAAATCACTTGAGCCTTTAAATTATGATTTTAAGGAGGAAAAACCCGTTGAATATGAGACTTCACCATCCCCTTTGCCTTTTTCTCTCGTTCATCATCTTGAGTCTTCCACAAGTGAATCCCTCACCCCTTTTCGTATGATATCCAATGACCATGGGCCCTTTCACGTCCCTAGTTATGATGTTGAGGAAGAACCATCCCACTAGATGCATCCCTCCTTCCACCTCATACCCTCAGAGTTGTGAATGCAATCACTCCATTGAGCAACCAATTTGTTGTCCCCTTTCGTGTGTTAGTTTTTGTAGCATCAGATGTGTTCTAGCCACGAGATTTGGCAAAGTGACTAGAATACATGTATTCTCCAATACCCAGAAATTGTTTCTGGAAATTCCACCTAGAGGCTACTTAATTAAATTAATTAGTCAGTTTTTAATATTTCCTAAGTCTGAACTTACGAAATATGATTAATTAAAAGGAATTAATTAAGTCACAGTGAGAATGTTCTAGAAAAGTACATGGATCGATTTCTTATTAATCCTCGCCATCGATTAAGATTTAATCGTGGCCTTTGAAGTCTCAACGCAAGATTATAAGAAGAACTGGATGGGGCTTGGAGAAAACACACCAAATCAGTCGAGTATTCGATTTGCTGGGAAATCGATCTCCAGAGTAGCAACATTCAGTTGTCGGAGGTGATTTAGTGAAGTCGAAGCAGTGAGAGAGGGCTAGAGATAGTGAGGGCGAAGGAAACTTTTCCAGTTCCGGTGAGTACATTGCAGAGAGGCAGTGAGTGCCACAGAGAGGCAGTGCAGGAGGTAGTGAGTGCCACAGAGAGGCAGTGCAGGAGGCAGTGAGCGCCACAGAGAGGCAGTGCAGAGCCTTCTTGGGGAGATTCCGTTTTGCTGGGGAGAAGCAGTGATTCAGTGCCAGAAGCTGGGCAGAGAGTCCGGAGGCCAGAAGAATCAATTTCCCATACGACAACTGGCGAAATATCAAGAGGAGACGCAGTAACTGCATAGGGTGATGTAGTGACTGCGCAGAGGGCGCAAGGGGCAACTCAATTTGAGCTGAGGTCAGTGTCAGATCGTCTGTGGAGTGAGAAATTTTCTCCCTAGCTTTTATTGCTTGTCATTTCTCTGTTTTGGATTGCTAGATTAAGCATCCATAGATTGTACTCAGATTTCACTGCTACTTAATATAAAAACCCTCAGTTGTTGCACCGATTTTCCCGAGTTGGGTTTTTCCTAGGACTTAGTCCAAACATAACAGTGTCATATTGTGTGTGTGCATCTTTTCTTCCAGTGTTTATTTTTCTTCCGCAATATTTTTTTTGTGAAGGTTGTAGTGTATATGTTTTGATATTTGCCGTAGCACACAACAAATAATTTGTTTAATTAATTTAACAATTAGAAGAAATTTAATCATCTGCTACAATAGGATTTGGGATTCCCAAATTTTGACTTGGTATCAGAGCGCAGATAGTAAGCTGGAGACCTCAGTAGCAGAAAGGAAGAGGAGCTTCGTAGCACTGCGTAAGCAATTGTTCGAAATCCCAGAGGCAACGAAGTTCCTTTGGCCAAAAGGGTCAATTTTTGAGAAAAAATCGATTTCTCTGAGAGAGTAACAAAGATATCAGATTTCTTTAAATCGAAGAATACTAGAGGCAGAGGGAGCAATAGTATTTTTCCTTGCAGAGCAGATATCCAACTAGACACAGTGTTTTGCAGCAGTTGCTAGTGAAAATTAGCGTCAGGTTGAAGAAAGAACACACACTGAGGGAAATTTTTCCTCAGGGGACTTCTAGCTTCAAAAGTTTGATTTCTCATTTCTCATCAGCAGTCGTCGTGAGTAGATTTACTAACTCCAGCAGGGAATGCATAGAGCCTAGCAGCAACTGAGGAGAGGAGAAGAGGAGGATTTCAACTTATCTTTTGAGATGGCATCAACCAGGCTGAGAGATCAGGATAGGTTGGATGAAGCATCCAACTATGTGATCTGGAAGGTAAGGGCTTCCTTCCTTCTAGATGAATATGATCTCAGGGCATACATCGATAACGTGGTGGCTGTCCCCACAGATCGAGATCAGTTGAAAGCGTACAAAAAGGAGATGGCGAAGGCGAAGAGATTAATTCTTGATGCGGTTTGAGATCATGTAGTATCAGATATAGCTGGCAAGGACACTGGCAAGTAGATGTGGGATGCTCTCGCCATGCTATACCAGGGATATTCCGAGCAACGAAAGATGTATTTGGAAGAAGTTGAGTTGCATCCGTATGCAGAAGGGTGAGCGCATAGACCCCTTCCTTGTAGGGTTCAGGAGGTTCGAGACCAGCTATTAGCTGTAGGGTCAGCACCGCAACCCACAGAGCTAGTGCGATTAGCTCTCAACATTGTTTTCGAGGATTGGCAGGTCTTTGTCCAGATTATTTTGGGCAGAGACAAGTTGCCAGAGTCAGACATGATGTGGGCTGATTTGCAGCAAGAGGAGATGAGGCGAGATTTGGTGAATAACACCATCAGTGGCAACAACAACAATAGTGGGACGAAGACGGTGAAGGAGGAGGAGAATGTGGCCCTCACATCAAAGGGGCCACGAGAGCAGCGTTGGAAGAAGAAGGTCCTTCCTAAGGTCAAGTGCTTCAGGTTTGTCGAGCTAGGCCACTACATCACTTAGTGTCCTCTCAAAAAGAAGGACAAGGAGTGGAAGCAAGATCAGCATGCTGCTTCCGCGAAGATCGATAGGTTGTCTTCCATGCTTTAGGAAGATTTTGCCATGATAGCATACATCTCTCCAGGAGTGAGGTGGGGTGACTTGGTTTTGTAGCCCTAGAGTGCTACAGGATGGGCAAGATCCTTGAGGAGGTCCACCTCTTGAATTAGTGCCTTGATACGGGAGCCCATAGTACGCAATAGTAGGATGGACCAGTGGTAGTTGGTGCAGTCAGATGCTAGAGTGACATATGCAGTGGCTAGTAGCGGTCAGATACATGACAACATAGTGCAGAGTTGGAAGCAGTGCAGTTCACACATTTGCAAAGTCAACAACAACGCATAGGCTTCAGTGACAATGCAAAGACTAGTAGTAGTCAGGACTCAGGGGACAGATGCATCATACTGAACACAAATGGTTCATTATCGTGGATATTTCTCAGTTGCAAATGCTGTAGTTGTAGCAACAACAACTGAGAGGGTTTTGCAGATGTTTCAGTAGCAGCAACAACAAAGTTGCAGTTCAGATGCAGTGTCGGCAGCAGTTCAACAGGGTCAGCAGTAGCACAGATGCAACGCATATTAGATTTGCGCAGTAGTTGGTGGGCAATAATAGCCAAACATCAGCAGCGTGACAGGAGATGGTGCAGAGACAGTGTATTGTAGCAACATTTGTAGGATTATAACACTTTCCTTGCTAAGAGGGATGTTAGTTTTTGTAGCATCGGATGTCTTATAGCCACTAGATTTGGCAGAATGACTAGAATACATGTATTCTCCAATACCCATAAATCGTTTCTGGAAATTCCACCTAGAGATGACTTAATTAAATTAAAAGTCAGTTTTTAAGATTAATTAAAAGGAATTAATTAAGTCATGGTGAGAATGTTCTATAAAAGTACATGGATCGATTTATAGTTAATCCTAGCCACAGAGTGACTAGAATACATGTATTCTCCAATACCCATAAATCGTTTTTGGAAATTCCACCTAGAGATGACTTAATTAAATTAAAAGTCAGTTTTTAATATTTCCTAAGTCTAAACTTAGGAAATATGATTAATTAAAAGGAATTAATTAAGTCATGGTGAGAATGTTCTATAAAAGTACATGGATCGATTTATAGTTAATCCTAGCCATAGATTAAGATTTAATCATGGCCGTTGAAGTCTCAACAAAGGATTTTAAGAAGAACTCGATGGGGCTTGGAGAAAACACACCAAATCAGTTGAGTATTCGATTTTCTATGAAATCTATCCCCAGAGTAGCAACATTCAGTTGTCGGAGGTGATTCAGTTAAGTCAAAGCAGTGAGAGAGGGGCATAGATAGTGAGGCCGAAGGAAGCTTTTCCAATTACGGTGAGTACGTTGCAGAGAGGCAGTGAGTGCCATAGAGAGGCATCACAAAGCCTTCTTGGGGAGATTCCATTTTGCTGGGGAGAAGCAGTGATTCAGTGCCAGAAGTTGGGCAGAGAGTCTGAAGGGCAGAAGAATTCATTTCCCAGACAACAGTGAGCGAGATAGCGAGAGGAGACACAGTTCCGAGCTTGTGGGACGTAGTAACAGCGTAGGCTGACACAGTGACTGCGTAGAGGGAGCAAGGAGTAGCTCAATTTGAGCTGAGGTTAGTGTTAGATCACCTGTGGAGATAAATTTTCTCAATAGTTTTTATTTCCAGTCATTTCTCTGTTTTGTATTGCTAGATTAGGCATCCATTGATCGTACTCAGATTTCACTATTGCTTAATATCAAAACCCTCAGATGCTGCACTGGTTTTCCTGAGTTGGGTTTTTCTGGTGATTTATTTCGAAAATAATGATGTCATATTGTGTGTGTGCTTCTTTTCTTCCAACTTTTATTTTTCTTCCGTAGTATTTGTTTTGTGAAGGTTGCAGCGTATATGTTTTGATATTTGCCCTAGCACACAACAAATAATTTGTTTAATTAATTTAACAATTAGAAGAAATATTATCAATTGCTGCAATAGGATTTGGGATTCCCAAATATTCAGTTGGTATTAGAGTGCAGATAGTAAGCCGGAGAGCTCAGTAGCAGAAAGGAAGAGGAGCTTCGTAGCATTGAGTTAGCCGTTGTTCGAAACCCCAGAGGCAAAGCAGTTCCTTTGGCCAGAAGGGTCAATTTTTGAGGAAAAATCGATTTCTCTGAGAGAGCGACAGAGAAATTAGAGTTCTCTAGATCAAAGACTACTAGAGGTAGAGGAAGCAACAATATTTTTCCTTGCAGAGCAAATCTCCAACTAGACGCAGTATTTTGCAGCAGTTGCTAGTGCAAAATAGCGTAAGGAGGAAGAAAGAGCACACACTGAGGGAAATTTTTCCTTAGGGGACTTCTAGCTCTAGAAGTTCAATTTCTCATTGCAGATTAGCAATCATTGTGAGCAGATTTACTCACTCCAGCAGGGAGTGCGTAGAGCCTAGCAGCAATTGGGTAGAGGAGAAGAGGAGGATTTCAATTTATTTTTTGAGATGGCATCAGCAGAGCTGAGAGATCAGGATAGGTTGGACGGAGCATCCAACTATGTGATCTGGAAGGTAAGGGCTTCCTTCCTTCTGGATGAGTACGATCTCAAGGCATACATCGATAATGTGGTGGTTGTCGTCACATATCCAGATAACGCTGAAAGCGTACAAAAAGGAGATGGTGAAGGCGAAGAGATTGATTCTCATTGGGGTTTGAGATCATGTAGTATCACATATAGCTAGCAAGGACACTGGCAAGCAGATGTGAGATGCTCTTGCCCCTCTATACCAGGGATCTTCCAAGCAGCAAAGATGTATTTGGAAGAGAAGCTGAGATGCATCCGTATGCTGAAGGGGGAGCGCATAGATCCCTTCCTTACCAGGGTTTAGGAGGTCCGAGACCAACTATCAGCTGTAGGGTCAGCGCCTCAACCCACAGAGCTAGTGCGATTAGCTCTCAACAATATTTCTGAGGACTGGCAGGTCTTTGTCTAGATTATTTTGGGTAGAGACAAGTTGCTAGAGTGGGACAGGATGTGGGGCCTGGGCTGATTTGTAGCAAGAGGAGATGAGGCGAGATTTGGTGAAGAGCACCATCTGTGGCAACAACAACAGTAGTGGGACAAAGACGGTGAAGGAGGAGGAGAATGTGGCCCTCGCATCAAAGGGGCAGCAGGAGCTGCGCTGGATGGGCATGATTCTTGAGGAGGTCCACCTCTTGAATTAGTACCTTTCTATGAGAGCCCACAGTACACAGTAGCAGGATGGACCAGTGGTAGTTGGTGTCGTCAGATGCCAAAGTGACAGATGCAGTGGCTAGTAGCGGTTAGATGCTGGACAACATAGTGCAGAGTTTGTAGCAGTGCAGTTCGCACAGTTGCAGAGTCAACAACAACACGAGTTTGTAGCAGTGCAGTTCGCACAGTTGCAGAGTCAGCAACAACGCAAAGGCTTCATTGACAGCACAAAGACTAGTAGCAGTCAGGACTCAGGTGACAAATGCATCATACTGAACACAAATGGTTCAGTATCATGGATATTTCTCAGTTGCAGATGCTGTAATTGTAGCAGAAGTAGATGAGAGGGAGTTGGAGATGTTGCAATAACAACAACAACAGAGTTGCAGTGCAGATGCAGTGTTGGTAGCAGCTCATCAGGGTCAACAACAACACAAATGCAATGCATATCAGAGTTGCGCAGTAGTTGGTGGGAAACAATAGCCAGACATCAGTAGCGTGACAGGGGATGGTGCAGAGACAATGCATTGTAGCAACAGTTGCAAGACTAGAACACTTTCCTTGCTAAGAGGGAGTGTTAGTTTTTGTAGCATCAGATGTGTTCTAGACACGAGAGTTGGCAGAGTGAGTAGAATACGTGTATTCTCCAATACTTAGAAATCATTTCTGGAAATTCCACCTAGAAACGACTTAATTAAATGAAAAGTTAGTTTCTAATATTTCCTAAGTCTAAACTTAGGAAATATGATTAACTAAAAGGAATTAATCAAGTCATGGTGAGAATGTTCTGGAAAAGTACGTGGATCGATTTATAGTTAGACTTAGGAAATATGATTACTTAAAAGGAATTAATTAAGTCATGGTGAGAATGTTCTAGAAAAGTAGATGGATCGATTTATAGTTAATCCTAGCCATCAATTAAGATTTTATCTTGGCCGTTGAAGTCTCAACGGAGGATAATAAGAAAAACTCGATGGGGCTGAGAGAAAACACACAAAATCAGGTGAGTTTTCGATTTGCTGCGAAATTGATCTTCAGAGTAGCAACATTCAGTTGTTGGAGGTGATTCAGTGAAGTCAAAGCAGTGAGAGAGGGGCATAGATAGTGAGGTCGGAGGAAGTTTTTTCAGTTTTGGTGAGTACATTGCAGAGAGGCAGTGAGTTCCATAGAGAGGCACCACAAAGCCTTCTTGGGGAGATTCCGTTTTGCTGGGTTGAAGCAGTGATTCAATGCCAGAAGGTGGACAGAGAGTTCAGAGGCCAGAAGAATCCATTTCCCAGACAATAGCGGGAAAGATAGCAAGAGGAGACGTAGTTTCGAGCTTGTGGGACGTAGTAACTGCGTAGGCTGACACAATGACTGCGCAAAGGGAGCAAGGAGCAACTCAATTAGAGCTGAGGTTAGTGTCAGATCGCTTGTGGAGTGAGAAATTTTCTCACTAGTTTTTATTGCGAGTCATTTCTCTGTTTTGGATTGCTAGATTAATCATCCATAGATTGTACTTAGATTACACTATTGATTAATATCAAAACCCTCAGCTGCTGCACCGATTTTCCCGAGTTGGGTTTTTTCGAGGACTTAGTCCAAAAATAACGATGTCAAATTGTGTGTGTGCATCTATTCTTCCAACATTTATTTTTCTTCCGCAATATTTGTTTTGTGAAGGTTGCAGTGTATATGTTTCGATATTTGCCCTAAAACACAACAAATAATCTGTTTAATTAATTTAACAAATAGAAGAAATATTATCAGTTGCTGCAATAAGATTCAGGATTCCCAAATTTTTACACCGTGTCCCAAGTCTCCTTTCTCTTCCCATCACGACCTTCCAACATCTACAAAGCATAATATTATGAGCAACGATTGTGATAGGGAGTTCTTAAGGGTGATCATTCATTCCACCATTGTGTACTTAGAGGGAAAGCCACACACTTCTAGATTGACTTATTTTCCTTCTCCTAGGGCTTATTTTTACCTCAAATGGAGATCATATTTTCCCACTTCCCACTCACTTCATCCTCGATGTGATCGTGTTTGCATTCGCTTTGGTTTTTGCTACATGAATAATTATACGGGCATGCGTATGTATATTGATATGATGATATGTTGGTTGCACCGGCTTTATGATTACACTTAGTATTAGCCTTACTATATGCATGTTAGGGTTGAATGCATTGCATGCTGATTTTCGCATTAGAACTAACATCATATGATATTATCGTGATAGATTAGTTGCATTTAGATTAAACTTGTACTGAAAATGATTATTCTTTCTTGTTGATTTATATGGCCTAATACTAAGCATGGGTGATTATAAGACACCACAAAAACATGCTGCCTTGTTTGCTTGGACTTTTATATGTGTAGGTAACAGGTTTGCGGTACCAAGAGATTGATGTTTTTCTCATGACCTCTCGTTCGAGTGGCTTCGTGCACTTTCCCGAGAGTTCATGTCCCAGATGGAGCCAGATGTTACCCACCACTTGTGGTTAGTTTATATAGGAGAATTTTTTTCTCCTAGATGGTCCTCAACTGGCAGACAACCACCCCTTGCAGCCACCAGATAGCTCGATGTGCCATTATCTCCGTCACCTGAGCCAACGATGTGGTCCCTCAATCACTTGTCATGATTGTATGTTAGAAGGTGGGCCTCTCGACCCCTAAGGTATGGCTTTTCATTAGTATAGTTGAGTAATTTTCCTTGTCTTGGGCACTTTTGGGCATGGATTGGTGGGGGGATTCAGTGGAAAGAGTGGGTTTGGTCTGTATTCTTGTCTCCACTGCCCGATATCGTGGTTGCCCATGTATCCTAGCCCTGTGGGATCTCCTTACTGGCCATTGGCTTTAGGGTTGGCACTACATCGGAAATCTCGATTTTGGTTGCGTGGTCCTACTTTCTGGCATCATCTACATCACTCCCTTTCCACTCATTTAAGCCCCATTCATCTCTTTTTCCATCCAGGTCTACATGTGTCCATTGGGTCCACATAGGGTTAGCCTCCCCCTCCCCTTTCCCCTTCTCCACACCTTGGGTCGGGCTTGGAACGATGCCCCAGAGGTTGATGCAACTAAAAAGAAAAAAAGAGAGCATAATTTGGCCACTCTCAACAGGAAATGTACCACAAAATGCAAAAGATGGATGGGACATACAAATTTAGCACGTGGGCAAAACCCAAACATGATCTCTACCCCTTACCCATGGCCATCACCTTGGTTCCTATGGGCCCTAGATGAGCCCCCTAGATGAGCACTACATGGGAATCTTGATTTTGGTTGCGTGGTTTTGCTTCCCGACACCATCCACATCACTCCCTATCCACTCATTTAAGCCTCATTCATCTCTTTTCCCACCGAGGTCCACATGTGTCCATTGGGTCCACATAGGGTTAGCCTCCCCCTCTGCTTGTCCACACGTTGGTTTGGGCTTGGAATGATGCCCCAGAGGTTGATGCAGCTAAAAAGAAAAGAAAAAACCATAATTTGTCCACTCTCAACAGGAAATGTATCACAAAATGCAAAATATTGTTGGGACATAAAAAATTAGCACGTGGGCAAAAGCCAAACATGAGCTTTACCCCTTACCCATGGCCATCACCCTAGTTCCTATGCTCCCTAGATGAGCCCCCTCTATCATTAAGGAACCCACGATTGTCCCAACCCTCGGTGGGCAATGAACTGCCACACCTTAAGGGGGTATCCATTGCTACATATTACACACCATGCTCTCATCCCCTGAAGCCCCGAGCAGATATGAAGAAAAATCAATCAAAGGCAAAAGACATATGAAGAAGGGTGGAAAAATAAATGCTAAGGTAACTCATGTACCACAATTTGCTCCCTCCTACAGTCATATACCCAGGTGTGGGCTTCCTTTGTTAGAACTACCCTTGTACCATGACATGTGGTCTGGATGATTCCCCTGATCCTCTCTTCGCTCCATTATTATATCATTTGCCACCTACCATTTGAGGGATATACCATCGACATGTCACCCCCTTTAGAGGTTGAAACCACCTAATAGAGTCCTTGGTTAACCCCTTATTGAGCTTGGAGACACTTGTACATGCCAAAACCCACTATGGAAGAGCATGCCACCATGAAATGCCCCATTGATTCCATGACTTGTAACCTTTTTTACTTGATTATTTTGATGACTTGTATTGGAGGGGAAGGGGACACGTTAGACCTTATGCAAGATTGCAGGTGGGTCTCCATGTGGGGCTTGGTCTCCCTATACGGGTCGTAGCCTTCCAGAGGGCCACATTTCCATTTGTAGGGTGAGCATTTTGAGCCGTGGGCCTCCACCATAACAAAGATTACTTCATGGATCCCCAATAGAGCTCATCGATTGCTTGTGTTCCACCTTTTGGATGAGGGTGATGCACCTAGTTCAACATGCCCATCCCGCTCCATAGTTGCACCATACCCTTGGCAGATGTTCTAGGATCCAGAGAATTGTCTCCTGCTAGAGAGGGATGACTTATATCATCATTCTAGCCCTTACAGATGGTCTACATGCATATTCGATCCATTTGGAGACCATGAGGACGTCCTTGTGCCCTCACACCCACTTGGGAGCACCACATGTTCTTACCAGGAAAACAAAGGGCCAATCCCTTGCCCACTATGTTTGGAGTCCATTTCTACATCATGGCACCCTTTGGCCTTCATCAAGCTTCCTCAAAGGCCCAACGACTCACTATGTTGATCATTCTGCCTTCTTAAGTGGCTTATCTTTAAATTATTGAGCTATTTGGTGGGCTTAGTTACCAAAAGTATTGTTACTATGCACATTATTTTATTTTAGGCGCTCAATTAGGCCAATTTAGCTAGATCGAATTCATTAGAGAGTTTATAAATAAAAGTGAGATGACTCATTTTGAACATCATCACTTGGATTGGGTTGTTAGCTTTGGTGAGATTTTCGCTATCCCTTTGGAGGAGGAGTTTGGACGATACAGATGAATTTTGATGTTTGGATTTCTCTCTCTTGTCATGGAGCTTCATTATTGGCACGATTTGAGGATTGGATATACTCTTTTGTATATGTAAGTGTTATTTTCAGGCTTATTCTTGTTATTTACTTTTGTCACATGAATGTTGTTGGGATTTTCGCTATACAGGTCTAAAGTGTATTATTTTCTATACGAATTATTGGAAATTGTGATATTTTATAGTGTTGCATCATCTCATGGGCCATGTATGAATGGGTGAATGTTGCTAGAGATAATTTATGTTAAATACGTCTCGACAAGTCATCAATTATTGCAAATTGAATTATAAAGACCTTGAAGTAGTTGCTCTAATGCCCTAATGCCATGCGAAGTTGTTTGAAGGCTTCCTTGATTGGGTGAATTCTTTCTGAACAATAAATTCTCCTTGACTCCATCTCTCCTAAAGGACAAGGCACTATTCCTCCATAGGTGATGACTTTCAAAGCTTATTGCTTTCACCTTTCCTTATTCTTCTAGGTCTAGCCCCCATAGGTCACTTAGGGCATTATTTTTCTCACGTTCGAGACATCAAAAGACTTTGATATCTTGCCCTCTATTGCGCTGGGGTTTTCTTTAGAGTCTCTCCAAATTTCACAAAATTTTGACGAAGTGCAAGCCCTAGCTTAAGGATCGTTTCCTTCCCTAGGTTTCCCTTGGCTAGTGACCGCATTGGGATCATTGCATTCTATTCTAAGAATATTTTTGCATTGATCCTCTTCCCTTCCATAATCAGGTCAAGCCCCTCCTTGGTTGATAAATTCCACACCCTTGACCTAGTTTTGGGTCTGCTTGGCTTCGTGTGGTCCCACAACCTATTAACACCAATTTCACAAAGATCAAATGAAAGCCAAGTCTCTATAAAGATCTCTAGGTCTAGGAGCCATCTTGACAAGGCATACTCTCAAATGCTAGCCCTTAGGATCATCTTGGCCCTTCTTAGAGAGCCTATCACCTTGCTTCTAAAGAAAGCAACCCATCTAATTGATTCTCTCTTGTGAACAGGCCCAGGAATCACTCCTCACCCTTCCATTGATCCATTCATCTAGTAATTCCATTATATCGGGTCTCCTCCCATCGGTGAAAGTCTATAAAGAGCACAGAGCCTTAGTCGAGGTGGCAGTGGTTTATTGCTCCATTGTTGCCCTTAACTATTAATTTTAGTTAACCATGGTATGTTCTATGCTTAGAGCAGTCTACTTCAATCTTTCTTATTAGCCCAATTCAATTTGTAGATATGCGATCACATAATCATTGATAGTAAATGCTGATAGAACATAAATAAATTGACAGAAGACAAGCCAAGACAAGAAACACAAATAATCTTGTAATTCTTCTTATTCAGCAGAGAGAGAGAGAGAGAAAATATATTTTACAACAGTTAATAGGATGCCCTAGCTAACAAAGTCTTCGCTGGTCAAACCAATGATTCAGCCTCCAAACAAACTCTGTCAAACTCAACCTTCCATCAAAATCAAACACAACCCAAAATAGTCCACAAATCTGGTCAACATAGTGGTCAGAGTCAGCAGTCAAAACAATAGTCAAAGCTGCAGTCAATGTTGTGGTCAACAATAGTCAAATTCAACATTTTGCCTCGGTTTTTGTGCCTCCAGCTGTGGCCTCTCCAAATCGGAATTTTGACCCAAAAAACACAGTGAAATCACAAGAGTTGACCCAAAGTCAACGCTTTCCAGAAAAGCCCTAAACCAGTTCGAAAATTGCAACTTCCTGTTTCACAGAAGCCTCTAAGGATGTACGAACCAATCAGATGAGAGAGAGATGTGTGAGATGAATGAATGATGAAATGAGGATCACGTCTCTCGTTTTTATACCCATGACTATGGGTGTGTGGCACAACTTTGGGGCTTTTGAGCCTACATTACAATTCTGGCTGACCTTGACAAATTGCACGTGTGGAAAGATAAATTCAATATACAACTTCTGCTCATCCAAACAAGATGATCTTTAAATCAATCTTGCACCTCTCCGAAAGAGGAATCCAACAAAAATATCATCTACATCATATGAGTAGTTCAACATGAAGTTTGACACTAGTTACCAAATTTAACACTGTTGATTTTGGGCAACTAGGTCCAAACTCCATGTTGCACTGCTCATATGATCATGATCATATTGTTGTTGGATTCCTCTTTCGAAGAGGTGCAAGATTGATCAAAGGATCATCTTGTTTGGATGAGCAGAACATTTATTTTGAATTTATTTTCCACACATGTGCAAGGTCGGCCAAATTTGTAATATAGGCTCACAAGCCTAATAGATGTGTCACACACCCTCATTGATGGATATAAATTGGAGAGACTTGGAGGTCATTTGCTCATAAACTCATCACACATTCTCTCATTGTGATCTGATTGGTTCGATAGCCTTTGGAGGCCTCTTTCCTTCACACATGTAGAGCTGAAGCTGGGGAAATCTGCAGATCTGTTTTAGGGCAATTTTGCTAAGCATTGACTAGCGCTGACCCTGGTCAACCCTTGACCGTTTGACCTCCAAACTTTGTTGAAAATCTAATTTTTAGAGGTCATACAACTGGGCACAAAAATTGAGGAAAAATGAGCAGTTTGATCGAAGCCCTAATTTGCAGTGTTGACTGTCCTGCGTTGACTTTTCTGGGTTGACTTTTGGTTGACCAATGTTGACTTTTGATGAGCTGTCTTTGAGGGCCGTGGGTGTGACACTTGGAGGGTTGGCCGATCTAAGAAAGACTTTGTTGGTTGGTGCATCTTGTTAACTGTCGTAACACACTCTATCCTATATCTTTGCTGGACAAGAAGAATTGTAAAATCTGATCTATATAATGGGCTTATCTTCTGTTGATCTATTATTGTGTTCTATCAACATTTTACTTTCATGTTTATGTGATTGCTTGCCATATACAGAGATATTCTTGGAAACTAGCTTCTTGAGAATTTTCAGACCGGCTATCAAAGCCTAGTCATGCTAATTGGATCGGGCCTAAGAAAGATTGAAGTAAATTTGCATTAAGTATAGAACACACCATGGTTATCTAAATTTAACATGGCATCAGAGCTGAGGTGAAGACAAAGCCTAAGCTAGTGTGAAAAGCAATCACCGAAGAAGAAATCCTATCAAGGACCAATGGCCTCCTCAACCTACAAGGGTTTCAATTCTAATGATAAATTGACTAATAAGTCTGATTATAACGCGTGGAAGATGTGTCCTTGGATTTGGCACTAGAAGATCAAGGTTTCATGGACTATGTGCAGTGAAGATTCATGAGCCTCCATCAAATGCACCTGCTGCCACAAAGACGAAGTATAGAAAAGGGGAAATCAAAGCAAAGATGATTATCCGGGATTCTATTCATAAGCACTTGGTTGCTTACATTTTTGAGCTGAGCACATCTAAAGGGATGTATGATAAGCTGGTTAGCATGTTCAGGGCTGGCAATGCTAATCAAGTTCTTTTCTTCAAGAATCAATTGAAGAATATCAAGAAGGGCAAGGATGAATCCATTCAATCCTATTTTATGAGGGTCACTAAAATCAGGAACAACCTTCTAGCTATTGGAGAAGAAATAGTTGATCGAGAGATGGTTCTCATTGCGCTTGGAGGTTTTCCCCGTGATTGGTATGTATTCAATATCACTATTCTTAATAATAATGTGATTCTCGATTTTGATGAAATATTGACGAGATGCACTCAAGAGGAGACAAGAATGATGGAGAGAGAACATCCCTCTAATGGAAATGGAGGTGACCCTACTGCCTTCACCGCTCATGCAAAGAAGATGAACAATGGTGGTCTGAGAAATTAAAACCATGGAAGAGCGGGGCTCAAAGGAAGGAGGGGAAGATGTTACACTTGTAACAAGTTCGGTCACTATGCAAGAGAGTGCCCTAATAGAAAGGATTCTTCCAGGGATGATGACAACAACAACAACTCCAGGGGTAATGACAATGAAAGGAACAACAGGTTCAAAGGAAAAAGGAAGGATCCCTCTGATCGTAGTGGAAATGGACAACCTTTCAAGAGGTCAAGAAATTCCAGGTATGATGAGTCTAATGTTGTTGATAATAAGAGAAATGAATTTATTTTTGTATCTACCCTCTCTGCTGCATCTCCTCCTGACATCTTGGATGTCTGGTTAATTGATAGTGGTGCTTCAAGGCACCTCACTGGTTATAAAGAAGCCCTCTCTAATTTGATTGAGAAGGATACAAATCTAGAAATTATCCTTGGAGATAATGCCATGTATCCCGTGAAAGGGACAGGGACTGTGACCCTTAATCTATCTCAAGGTCAAGTCGTCTGCTTACAAGATGTGTTGTACGTACCTGATTTGAAGAAGAACCTTGTGTCTATTTCGGTAATGGAAGACAAAGGGTTCAAGGTGGCATTTGGTGATGGAAAGGTATGTATCTGGAAGAAGAACTTCAAGGAAGCTCTTACTATTGGTTTTAGAGTTGATACACTCTACCAGGTTGGAGGAAGTCCATTGGGGGCTATGTCATGTGATACAACTCTTCAAACAGAGTTATGGTGCCAGAGGTTTACACACCTCCATTACAAAGCCCTTCCCGAAGAAAGGAAGGTGGTGACATGGATGCTCGAATTTAAAGATGATAATGAAGGTATATGCGAGGGTTGTGCTGAAGGGAAGCATACAAGGGGACCATTCCCCTCAAGTGTCACAAAGATAACTGATATCTTGCAGTTGATTCATTCTGATTTATCTGGTACGTTGCCCGTGACATCCTTGGGAGGATGTTCTTATTACATGACTTTTACAGATGACTTCTCCCCCAAGACCTGGATATATTTCTTGAAGAAGAAGGACAAAGCATTAAAATGGTTTCGTACCTTCAAGGCCTTGGTGGAAAATCAAACCGAGAAGAGAATCGAAGTTTTGAGGACCGACAATGGGACCGAGTATGAGTCAAATGAATTCAATGACTTTTGCAGAGAAGCTGGGATTAAGAGGGAGACCACAACTACGTATACTCTTGAGCAAAATGGTGTTGCTGAAAGAAGGAACAAGACCATTGTGGAAGTTGCCCACGCCATGCTTTATGACCAAGGTCTTCCAAAGTTTCTAGGGAGAGAAGTTACAAACACTGCTGTGTACGTTCAAAATAGATGCCCACATTCCGCTCTGGACTCCAAGACTCCTGAAGAAGTCTTCTCTGGTAAGAAACCTGATGTTTCTCATTTTAGAGTCTTTGGTTGTCATGTATACTTTCATGTGCTGAAAGAAAAGAGAAGCAAGCTGGATGTTTCTGGAAGGAAGGGAATGTTTGTGGGCTACAGTGAAACTTCGAAGGCATATAGAATTTATGTGCTTGGTCAAAGAGAAGTGGAGATATGCCATGATGTCACCTTCGATGAATATGATGCCCTCAAGAAAGTGGGAAACCTTCCTAGCTCCAAGGAAGACAAAGAAGATGGAGCAGGGAAGTAGGAAGAGTCAAAGGATGAACCGATGCCTGATGTTGAAGGACCTATGGATCCTATTGAGTCACCTCCTTCAAATAAAAGAAGACCCTCATGGCTCAGGGATACTCTCGCAGATGTCAAGAGACATATTGCCCCAAGGGGGACATTTCGTGAAAGCAAGAAGCCGAATAGATACCAAGGGTATCTAGTAGCCATGGGTACAATTGTACAATTTGAGCCTGGATCATTTGAAGAAGCCGTAAAGCATCAAGTTTGGAAGGATGCTATGCATGAAGAATATGAGTCCATTATGAAAAATGATATTTGGGAAGTGGTCCCGAGATTGGAGGACACATCTATTGTCACCTCGAAATGGCTCTGAGGAAGCATGGATCTGATGGTAGTGCTGAAAGGTACAAGGAAAGATTTGTTGCCCGAGGCTTCTCTCAAAAAGAAGGCATAGATTATGATGATATATTTGCACCTGTGGCCCGCTATACCACCATCAGATCTATTATTGCCCTTGTTGCAATGCAAGGATGGGGTCTCCATTAGATGGATGTGAAGACCGCTTTTCTGCATGGTTCTATAGAGGAAGAAGTGCATGTGGAGCAACCTCTGGGTTCGAAGTCTGAGATAGAGACACCTATGTATGCAGGTTGAAGAAAGCCCTTTATGGGTTGAAGCAAGCCCCCATGGCTTGGTACGAGAGGATAGATAGCTACTTGATGAAGTTGGGATTCACTTGAAGTAATGCTGATCCAAAAATAAATTTTAAGGTTGATAGAGAAAGGCCTCTCATTCTAGTTCTCTATGTGGACGATCTCTTCCTGACAGGTGCTGACCCTCTCATTCATCAGTGTAAGAGGGAGCTAGCTTCTGAGTTTGAGATGAAAGACCTAGAACTGATGCACTACTTCCTAGGTTGGAGGTCTGCCAAAGGCTAGGCAAGATTTTCCTTTCTCAAGGAAAATATGTCGTGAAGCTGCTGGAGAAATTTGGTGTGGTGGAGTGTTCGTCTGTGTCTACACAGATGGAATTGAACTTTAAGAAGTTGTGTGGAAACGCTGCTAGGCTCAAGTTGGGAAATCCTATCGAGTATCGACAACTCGTGGGGGCCTTGATGTTCTTAGTGAACTCCTGTCCGGATGTATGTTTTGCATTGAACACTTTGAGTCAACATATGGTTGAGCCTCATCACATTCACTGGATTGGTGCCAAGAATCTATTGAGATATCTTCGGGGCACAATCAACCATGGGCTGAAGCCTGAGATACACTGCTGGGAGTTTGAGACTCCATGGATATACCGATGCCGATTGGATTGGCAGTGTGGTGGATCACAAGAGCACATCTGGATGTTGCTTCTGCTTCGATATCATGGATGAGCAAGAAGCAGAAGTCGATGGCTTTGAGCACTGCCGAGGCCAAATACATTGTAGCGAGTATGGCCTGTTGTGAAGCTGTTTGGTTGCGAAAGCTCTTCAGTGAGTTGTTTGGGCATGTGCTAGATACCATCGTTATCCTTTGTGATAACCAAAGTGGGGTTTGTCTTTCTGAGAATATTGTGTTTCACGTTCAATCCAAGCATATAGATATCAAGTACCACTTTATCCGAGATATGGTACAATGAGGCGTCGTAAGGCTCGATCATATAGGAACTGATGAGCAGGTCGCAGGTATTCTCACGAAGCCCCTGGGGAAGGTCATGTTCGTAACCTTCCGTGAGAAGCTTGGAATAATGGAAAGACCCTATTTTGAGGGTCCTGCTTGAGTTGGACTATGAGCTCTAGTAGCTATAGGGGGCTTGGGGATAGCTTCTTGGAGCTATAAGCACACACGGGGCTAGGCTTGCCGAACCTTGTTGTGCTTCTGCCCCACCGTTATGATATTGAGTTGGTTCACCTCTCTTTGAACTATGCCCCGCATGCATCCTACCCATGGAGATTCAGACTCATGGGAAGTACCTCTCATTTGGCCAATGAGGTGGGAAATGTGGATAGAGACCAATAGCAAGACCGATAGACACATCAGAGATTGCCGTACTCTCTATGTCTAGGATGGCACGTGTCCAACACCTTGATCTGGGATCAAGTCTGATGAGGTTCTTACCTCTAGACTGACTTCGGGTCAGTAAACTAACTTCGGGTTAATATGTGACTCTTTTTGAGTCTATTGAGGTTTTATCCTCTAAACTGACTTCGGGTCAATAAACTAACTTCGGGTTAGTATGTGACTCTTTTGAGTCGAAGCTGACTTCAGGTCAGCAGAGTGTGATGTCTTTGTGACTCACTCTCCTTGTTCTATTTGAGACGAGAGCAAACAAAGCAAGTTACGATAGGATGACGCATGATGCTATATGATAGTACACGATGGTATGATCCGTGGATGGCATAGGTGGACAGATGGAGTTCTCCCTAGTTGAGAGGGAGTGTTGATTTTGGGCAACTGGGTCCAAACTCCATGTTGCACTGCTCATATGATGATCATATTTTTGTTGGATTCCTCTTTCGAAGATGTGCAAGATTGATCTCTAAGGATCATCTTGTTTGGATGAGCAGAACATATATTTTGAATTTATTTTCCACACGTGCAAGGTCTGCTAGATTTGTAATGTAGGCTCACAGGCCTAATAGATGTGTCACACACCCTCATTGATGGATATAAATTGGAGAGACTTGGAGGTCATTTGCTCATCAACTTATCACACATTCTCTCATTGTGATTTGATTGGTTTGATAGCCTTTGGAGGCCTCTTTCCTTCACACATGCAGAGCTGAAGCTGGGGAAATTTGCATATCTGTTTTAGGGACAACCCTTGACTGGCGTTGACCATGGACAACCCTTGACCGTTTGACCTCCAAACTTTCTTGAAAATCTGATTTTTGGGGGTCGTACAACTGGGCACAAAAATCGAGGATAAGGAGCAATTTGACCGAAGCCCTAATCTGTAGCGTTGACTTTTTGTTCACTGTCCTGCATTGACTTTTGGTTGACCAACGCTGACTTTTGATGAGCTATCTTTGAGGGCTGTGGGTGTGACACTTGGAGGGTTGGCTAATCTGAGAAAGACTTTGCTGGCTGGTGCATCCTGTGGACTTTCGTAACACACACTATCCTATATCTTTGCTGGACAAGAAGAAATGTAAAATCAGATCTATATTATTGGATTGTCATCTGTTGATCTATTATTGTGTTTTATTAGCGGTTGAAATTTGGTTACCGGAGGACAGGTGGTTCCCTAAGGCTTTGATCTTTGGCCTAGGGAAAAGTGTCCAAAAGAATTTAATTTTTCTCCTAAAGTGACTTTATAATTTTAAAAAGTCAAATCTAATTTAAAAGTGACTTTAAGTGATAAAGTTACTAAAGTCTAATTTTAAAGTGACTTTAATAAAGTCAATGTAAAATTAGAAAGGAAAAGTGACTTTGGAAATAAATGACTAAGTGGGGTGAATTAAAAAATAGAAAGTGAGATTTAAATGAGCATTTAATCTCAGCCCTAGATCTTAATCTATTTCAGCCATTGGATTTAGGGATTCCCCAAAAGTCACTTAGGGTTAGGTTAAAGGAGGAAAAGGAGGAAAATATCATTCATTCTTTCATGAGCATATTGGGAGAAGGAGAGAAGGAGAGCAAGGGAGATTTCTGAGCTGTGAGGAGAAAGAGGGCAGCTGATAGAGACTTTAGCGAAATCCGTACAGCAGCAAAGAGACACGATTCCCAAGGCAGAAATCCGTATAGCAGAAGGTTGGCACATTTTCCGAGGGAGAGAGGCACAGTTTTCGAGGAAGATCATACAGCAGCTTCAGCATTTATTTCTGGGCAGATTTTGGGCACGAAAATCGAGGAGAGAGACTGTTGGTTGGTGGCACGAATTTCTAGAAATCCATACAGCAGCTGCACAACAGCTTCGACACAGATTTCGAGGCAAAGGAGCACGAAAATCGAGGAAGAGGGTTTGCTGTCAAATCTGTACAGGTTGTACAGCGGTACGGCCGTACAGTTGGGCACACAATTCGAGAAAGTCAGTTCAGCATTTAATGCTGTAATAAATGCTGTAAAATTTCTGTTTTGAGTTTTTCCTATTTGGCACGTTTTCCAAGGCAGAGTGAATGCACAGAAATCGAGATAAGTACAGTTGTTTAGTTGCTAAAATTTTTGTTGTAATTTTTGCCTCACTGTAAAAGCATTTTCAGAAATAAGGAGGAGCTCTCAAACTGGTTTTCCCCAAGAGTTGTAGGGGGTTTTTCCAGGGTCACCTTGACCAAAAATTATTGTGTTATGATGTGTTGAATGGCTGTTTGTATCTGCTAATTTTTATTTCCGCATTTTCCAGCATTCTGTAAATTTTCAAGAATTTGTGTTTTCAACAAAAAATTATTTTTCTGCCGTTGAATGTAAGGATATGGGAAAGGGCATTTAACTAAAAGGGGAAATAAGGTGAAACTGAAAACCGGGGAGGGAAAGTCAAGAAATTTCTACATGGTATCAGAGCTTGAGTGCTGAAAGTGCAGTTTGGGATAGCAAGAAGAAAAATACAGTGTGCTGATTTTTCACTCAGAAAATTCCAGCAAGCTGATTTTTCACACAGAATTTTATCTTTACTACAGCAGTGCTATTTTTCAGTTTTTAGGACAGCAGGATGTCATTGGGATCGAGGGTGGAGGATAGGTTGGATGGGCATACCAATTAACAGTGTTTGGAAGGAGAGAATGCAGAGTATCTTTGAGGAGGCAGAAGTCTGGGACATCATGGTGCATACCACACAGAACCCTGTTGTTGTGTCTACTGATGCTGTTCAGTTGGCAGCATATAATAAAAAGAACAACAAGGGTAAGAGACTGATTCTAGACGAAATCAAAGACCATTGCATTCTTCATGTGAGAGGAAAGAGAAATGCTCATGAGATGTGGACAGCATTGTCCAATCTCTACCAGAGTACCAATGAGAATCGGAAAATGGTCCTGAAGGAAAAGCTGAAGACCATTAAGATGGGTAAGACTGATAGTGCAGCTGGATATCTCACAAAGATTACTAATGTGAGAGATGAGTTGGCAGCAGTTGGAGAGGTCATTCCACCCATTGAGTTGGTGCGGATTGCAGTGAATGGCCTCCCCAGTTCATGGATGAACTTTGCTGATGGGGTTTGTGCACGTGAGACCCTTCCCACATGGGAGAGGTTTTGGGATGATTGCATTCAGACAGAGATCAGGAAAGGTCAGCTTGGGGCAGACAAGCCAGTTGAGCAGGATGAGGATGTAGCACTGTTGGCAGGACGCAAGAAAGGCAAAGGGAAGAAGCAGGCTTCCACAAGCAATGGTGGGGGCAAAGGCAAAGGTAAAGGTAAACAGGATAACTCACAGAAGGACTATTCCAAAGTGAAGTGTTGGAATTGTCAGAAGATGGGACACTATGCAGTTGTGTGTTCGGAGAAGAAGAAGAAGAAGGGGAAGAACCAGAGCATGGCAGCTTCAGCAGAGGTTGAGGACTTTGCAGATCGTTTTGACTGGGAGTTTGGGTTCATTGCGTGTGAGTCCTCTAGTGCGGGATTATCTGCCATAGAGGTTCAGAGGGAGCATGCTTTTCCCTCGATTAGCGGAGCATCTTCGGGTATCTGGTATGTGGACAGTGGGGCTTCACGTCACATGACAGGAGTCCGTGAGTACTTCTTAGAGCTTTCAGAGAGTGGCACTGATATAGAGGTAGTACTCGGTGATGACAGAGTTGTTAGAGCAGTCGGTGTGGGGACACTGACATTTCAGAGGGAGTCCAAACCTCCCTTGAAGGTGTCGGATGTTCTTTATGTGCCAGGGATGAGGAAGAACCTCATATCCGTCTCAGCTTTGGAGGACAGAGGATATGAGATACTATTCAGGGGAGGACAGGTGTTGATGTATCCCAGGGGCACTCCAGCTGATTCGGCTAGAGTGATAGGTGTACGCCATGCAAAGGTGTACAAGTTTGCATTTCAGCCCCTTTTGGCATTGAGCAGTAGTACCGACAGCAGATCTAGCAGTTCTGAGCTGTGTGAGATTTGGCACCGCAGGATGGGACATATGTATCATGGAGCCTTGAGGACTTTGCGGGAGATCACTACAGGTGTGCCAGATTTCAGTACTGATCACTTTGATACTTGCAGAGGATGTGTGATGGGCAAGTTTGCCAAATCCCCTTTTCCCAGCAGTGACAGCAGAGCGACTGGGATACTTGATTTGATTCATTCCGATGTGAGTGGTCGGATGTCTCATGTTTCTTTGAGTGGATATGAGTACTATGTGTTATTCATTGATGATCACTCCAGGAGGACCTGGATTTATTTCTTGAAGACCAAGAGTGAGGTCTTCAAGCGGTTTCAGGAGTTCAGAGCTCTTGTGGAGACACAGACAGGTCGAAAGATCAAGTCCCTGAAGTCGGACAATGGAGGAGAGTACACCCTTGGAGAGTTTGTTGACTATTGTGCGGAGGCAGGCATTAGGAGGGAGCTCACTGTTCCTTACAACCC
Source organism: Pinus albicaulis (assembly GCA_034641835.2). NCBI lineage: Eukaryota > Viridiplantae > Streptophyta > Pinopsida > Pinales > Pinaceae > Pinus > Pinus albicaulis. The sequence goes on from CM076574.1 coordinate 393,079,471, forward strand.
CCAGCAGAACGGGGTTGCGGAGAGGAAGAACAGATCCATCGGAGGGGCTGCCAAAGCCATGTTACATGATCGGGGGTTGCCATTGTTTTTGTGGGCAGAGGCCTGCAACACAGCTGTTTACTTGCAGAACAGGAGTCCGCATCGTGCCTTGGGGCACATGACTCCGGAGGAGGCTTTTTCTGGGAAGAAGCCTGATATTGGTCATCTTTGTATCTTTGGGTGTATTACATACTCCTACATACCCAAGGAGAAGAGGACCAAACTAGAGCCCACCGCAGAGAAGGGTATCTTTGTGGGCTACAGTGAGACCTCAAAGGCCTTTCGGATTTACATACTTGCACAGAGGAAAGTTGTTGTCAGGCGGGATGTGAAGTTCGAGGAGGATAGGGCCTTTAGGAGGTCACGGAAGTTAGAGTATCTGGATCAGCCAGACCCTCAGCAACAGCTGAGTCAGTCACAGGGATCCAGTGGGCAGGGATCAGGAGGATCCGGAGGTACATCTATGACAATGTCAGGTCCGTCAGTGAGCAGTGGCTCACAGAGTCAGAGGGGTGGTGCTTCGGGCAACATGCAGAGCAGTCCACAGAGCAGTTCAGTAGGGAGTCCACTGATGGACAGTTCACACGGTACTTCAGCATCTACAGGTTCAGGTGCAGGCAGGAGGACAGCAGACAGACAGTCAGGAGTTCAGGCTCCTGATGATGATGATGAGGAGGAGTTTCATTCTCTAGTGGGAGAAGTGTGCTTAGGGAAGAGGAAGCCCAAGTGGCTTCAGGACACCCTGAGAGAGGCCACATCTGTTGCTGGGCCTAAGAGGCCGGTCAGAGAGAGCAGACCACCTGAGAGGTTTTGTAGCTATATGGCAATGGCTACCAACATCCTTGACTCTGAGCCTTCTAGCTTATGAGGAGGCAGCTAGCCAGCAGGTTTGGAGAGAGCCCATGCAGGAGGAGTATTCTTCTATCATGAAGAATGATGTTTGGGAGGTGGTGCCGAGGCCTAAGGGCAAATCCGTGGTTACTTCTAGATGGCTTTACAAGGTAAAGCATGCTGCAGATGGTAGCATTGAGAAATTCAAAGCGAGATTTGTGGCTAGGGGGCTCTCCCAGGTAGAGGGAGTTGATTATGAGGAGACCTTCGCTCCCGTGGCTTGATATACTTCGATCCGCTCCATTATATCGATAGCAGCAAAGATGGGTTGGAAGATCCACCAGATGGATGTGACGATCGCATTTCTCAATGGCTTCATATAGGAGGAGGTGTACATTGAGTAGCCACAGGGCTTTGAGGTGCATGGGAAGGAGTCCCATGTGTGCAGACTGAAGAAGGCCCTTTATGGCCTGAAGCAAGCTCCCAGAGCTTGGTACTCCAGGATAGATACTTACTTGCAGAAGATGGGTTTCACAAAGAGTGAGGCAGGTCCGAACCTTTACTATATTGTGATAGGTGAGGAGCCTCTCATTCTGGTGCTGTATGTGGATGACTTAGTCATTACAGGTGCAGAGAGACTCATAGAGCACTGCAAGAGAGATCTTGCGGCGGAGTTTGAGATGAAGGACATCGGCTTGATGCATTACTTTTGGGTTTGGAGGTGTGGCAGGAGGAGGGGCATTTCTTCCTGGGACAGGGGAAGTATATTGTGGACATCCTTGGCAGATTCCACATGGAGGATTGTAGACCCATGTCGACATCGATGATCACCAACTGGAAGAAGCTTCATGCTTCGGATTCCGAGTTGGTGGATCCCACATTGTACAGGCAGCTGATTGGTTCCTTGATGTATTTGGTCAACACTAGACCAGATATTTGTTTTGCAGTCAACACGATGAGTCGGTTTATGTGTGAGCCTAGGAAGGTTCACTGGGTGGCTGCAAAACACATTTTGCGGTACTTGCAGGGGACAGTGGATTATGGTCTGGACTACAGGCAGGGGGATGGAGTGAGATTGGCAGGTTACACTGATTTTGATTGGGCAGGTTGTGCTTCTGATAGGAAGAGCACTTCAGGGTGTTGTTTTGGGTTGGGTTCGACAGTGGTGTCACGGTTCAGCCGAAAGCAGCAGTCAGTAGCATTGAGTTCAGCGGAAGCAGAGTATATGGTAGCCAATCTAGCTAGTTGTGAGGCCATCTGGCTTCGCAAAATGTTGTTTGGCTTATTTGGTCAGCCGTTGAGACCTTCAGTGATTTACTGTGATAATCAGAGTTGCATTAAACTCACAGAGAATCCAGTATTTCATGATAGGTCAAAGCATATCGAGATCAAATATCATTTCATCAGAGACTATGTTCAGAAGGGAGCTGTGAAGCTTGAGTATATTCCCACTGATGAGCAGGTTGCAGATATTCTTACCAAAGCCTTACCACGGGGCAAGCATGTCTACTTCAGAGACAAGATGGGTGTGGTGAGGAACACCTTCCTCGATAAGAGGGAGTGTTGAAATTTGGTTACCGGAGGACAGGTGGTTCCCTAAGGCTTTGATCTTTGGCCTAGGGAAAAGTGTCCAAAAAAATTTAATTTTTCTCCTAAAGTGACTTTATAATTTTATAAAGTCAAATCCAATTTAAAAGTGACTTTAAGTGATAAAGTTACTAAAGTCTAATTTTAAAGTGACTTTAATAAAGTCAATGTAAAATTAGAAAGGAAAAGTGACTTTGGAAATAAATGACTAAGTGGGTCTTTATTAAAGTGGGGTCAATTAAAAAATAGAAAGTGAGATTTAAATGAGCATTTAATCTCAGCCCTAGATCTCAATCTATTTCAGCCATTGGATTTAGGGATTCCCCAAAAGTCACTTAGGGTTAGGTTAAAGGAGGAAAAGGAAGAAAAGATCATTCATTCTTTCATGAGCAGATTGGGAGAAGGAGAGAAGGAGAGCAAGGGAGATTTCTGAGCAGTGAGGAGAAAGAGGGCAGCCGATAGAGACTTCAGCAAAATCCGTACAGCAGCAAAGAGGCACGGTTTCCAAGGCAGAAATCTGTACAACAGAAGGTTGGCACATTTTTCGAGGGAGAGGGGCACAGTTTTTGAGGAAGACCGTACAACAGCTTCAACATTTATTTTTGGGCAGATTCTGGGCACGAAAATCGAGGAGAGAGACTGCTGGTTGGTGGCACGAATTTCTAGAAATCCGTACAGCAGCCGTACAGCAGCTTCGGCACAGATTTCGAGGCAAAGGAGCACGGAAATTGAGGAGGGTTTGCTGTCAAATCTGTACAGTCCGTACAACAATACGGCTGTACAGCTGGGCACACATTTCGAGAAAGTCAGTTCAACATTTAATGTTGTAATAAATGCTGTAAAATTTCTGTTTTGAGTTTTTCCTATTTGGCACGTTTTCCAAGGCGGAGTGAATGCACGGAAATCGAGATAAATACAGTTGTTTAGTTGTTGAAATTTTTGCTGTAATTTCTGCCTCACTGTAAAAGCATTTTCAGCTATGTTGCCAGGAAACGTGGGTGCGGGGACGGGGACGGGGACGGGGACGGGGACGGCACTTTTTGAAACAGGGTGCGTGGGTGCGTCGGGGGTATATACTATATATATATTATATTATATAATATTATATATAAATTATAATTTATATATTTGAATTTGTATAAAACAAGAAAAATAAAATATTTTTGATTTAAAATTAAAGTTTAAACTTCAAAGATTTAAACATGCACATCATTGAACATTCAACATTCACATAATGATATATATAATATGAATCATGATAATATTAAATAACTTAAAAGTTAATAACTTAATAAGTTATAAAAGTCACGATATATGTCCATTGTCATACTACATTCAAAATTTCCCTTAAGGGCAAAGACTCAAGAGTCAAGACATCTCCAAACATGAACTAGGAAATTTCAAAATACTCAAATAAAAATTTAAAATAGTGAACAATGGCTTCCTCAAGCCACATCATCAGCATCCATGTCATCAGCATCACTTAGATCTTCAGTCAGCATGCTCTCAAGGTAGGAATCACTCTCATCTTGAGCCTCCTGCTCATCCATAACAGTTGAAGGTAGCTCAATAAGGCCATCTTGTTGTATTTCCTCATCCACACACATAGCATCATCTGTGTATTGGTCCCATCTCTTGAAAGGACCCTCCTTGTACCCAGGGTCTTTTCGAGATATGAGACGAAGTGTGCTATGAATGTACACTAAGTTCTCTGCCTTCTTTGAGCCCAACCTATTTCTTTTTACTGAATGGATAAAGGCATAAGTACTCTAATTCCTCTCGCAAGATGAAGAACTAGCTACCTGGAAAAATAGGGGAAGCCCATTAAATTAATTAAAAATTTAAAAAGAAAAGCTAAAATGAAAATTGAAAATCCAATACAAAAATTTAAATGAGAAATAAGATGAGGAACTCCAAACTAGTTACCTGTCCAAGTAACCGTATGGCAAACTGCTGCAACTCAGGAGCATCAACACCATGAAGCCACCACCAATCAATTGGATCCTTCTTCTTGCGTCTATCGGTTGTAGTGGTATAGTCGATAGACTATAGTTCGGTTGCAGTGGTATAGTTCTAACAGTTAACTTTTTAGGGTTGGTCGATCTTAGCCTTTAGGTTTACCGTTTAACTTTAGTGTTAAAACTTATAACTTATAATTTTTATTTTTAAGTTTTAATTTGATTTTTAGTTTTTAAGTTTATGAGTTAAGTTTTAAATTTTAATTTTAATTTTTAATTTTTACGTTTTTATTATTTAATATTTAATAAATTAATTTAAATTTTGAATTTAATTAAAAAAAAAAAATCGCCTTAAGAATAGACTAGAATTAACTTATAAATTATTTAATTTTAATTTTAATAAAAAAATCTTAAATTTTAATTAAAAAAATTAGATTATAATTTATAGTCAAATTTTGATTAAAAAATTAAAAAAATTAGCCTAAATTGCCCCTCGAAGAACCCGAAAAGAACCAATTTTCGGGGTTCTCCGTCGCCGAAGAACCCTAAAAGAACCCTAAAAGCACTCGAAAAGAACTCGAAGAACCCTTAAAGAACCCGAAAAGAACCCGAAGAACCCGAAAAGAACCCTGTTTTTGAGTTGGACGTTTCGGGTTCTTCCATGAAGAACTAGGTTCTTCAGGGTTCTTCTGGGAAGAACCCGTCCCAGCACCCGGTACGTGGGGACGGGAACCCGATGCGGGTGCGGGAACCCTACCCCTGGGTGCGGGTACCCGTGCAACATAGATTTTCAGAAATAAGAAGGAGCTCTCAAACTGGTTTTTCCCAAGAGTTGTAGGGGGTTTTTCCAGGGTCACCTTGACAAAAAATTATTGTGTTATGATGTGTTGAATGGCTATTTGTATCTACTGATTTTTATTTCTGCATTTTCCAGCATTCTGTAAATTTTCCAGAATTTGTGTTTTCAGCAAAAAATTATTTTCCTGCTGTTGAATGTAAGGATATGGGAAAGGGCATTTAACTAAAAGGGAAAATAAGGTGAAACTGAAAACCGGGGTGGGAAAGTCAAGAAATTTCTACATCAGCATTTTACTTTCATGTTTATGTGATTGCTAAATTGAATCGGGCCTAAGAAAGATTGAAGTAAATTTGCATTAAGCATAGAACACACCATGGTTATCTAAATTTAACAAACACTCCCTCTCGACTATGGGGAACTCTATCTGTCCATCCATTTGTCCACTTGTGTAATCCTGTTATTCAGTACCATCATGTACTATCATATATCATCATGCAATCCTGTGTCATCTTGCTGTCTTTGCTTTGCTAGCTCTGCTTTGCTATAGAAGAAATAATAAGAAAATATTATCGAGAGTGAGTCACAAAGACCTTACCACTCTCCACTGACCAAAAGTCAGTTTAGAGGTAAAAACCTCAACCAGACTTGATCCCAGATCAAGTTGTTGGACACATCCCATCCTAGACATAGATAGTACGACAATACATGATGCGTCCATCGGTAATGCTATGGTCTTTATCCTCATTTCCCAACTCATTAGCTAGATGAGAGGTACTTCCCACGAATCCCGGACTACATGGGTAGGATGCATGTGGGGCATAGATCAAAGAGACGGTGAACCAACGCAATATCATAATGGTGGGGAAATAACACACCAACAAGGTAAAGGCGAACCTAGCCCTGTGGTTTCTTATAGCTCCAAGTAGTTATCCCCAAGCCCCCTGGAGCTCCCAGAGCTCATAGTCCAACTCAAGCGGGACCCTCACAATAGGGTCTGTCCACGATACCAAGCTTCTCACGGAAGGTTAAGAATTTGACCTTCCCCAGGGGCTTCGTGAGAATATCTGCAACCTACTCATCAGTCCCAATGTGATGGAGCCTTGTGACACCTCGCTGAACCATGTCTTGGACAAAGTGTACCTAATATCAATACCCTTGGATCGGTCCTGGAACACGAGATTCTCAGAAAGATGAATCCCACTTTGGTTGTCGCAAAGGATCATAGTGGTATCCAACACATGCCCAAACAACTCAGTAAAGAGATTTCTCAACCAAACAACTTCACAACAAGGCCAAACTTGCTGCAATGTATTCGACCTTGGCGGTGCTTAGAGCAACCGATTTCTGCTTCCTGCTCATCCAAGAGATCGAAGCAGAACCTACGGTGAAGCAACATCTAGATGTTAGTTTACGATCCACCACACTGCCTAACCAATATGCATTGGTATATCCATGAAGCCTCATACTCCCGACAGTGTATCTCAGCCCATGGTTGATTGTGCCTCGGAGATATCTCAAGAGATTCTTAGCACCAATCCAGTGAATGTGATGAGGCTTGACTGTGTATTGACTCAATGTGTTCACTGCAAAACATATGTCCGGACGTGAGTTCACTAAGAACATCAAGGCCCCTACGAGTCGATCATACTCGGTGGGATTTCCCAAATCGAGCCCAACGACACTTCCACACAACTTCTTAAAGTTGAGTTCCGTCGATGTAGTCACGGACTTGCAGTCCACCATCCCAAATCTCTCCAGCAGCATCACAACATATTTTCCTTGAGAAAGGAAAATCTCACCTGGCTTTTGCCAGACCTCGAAGCCTAGGAAATTGTGCATCAATCCGAGGTCCTTCATCTCAATCTCAAAAGCTAGCGCCCTCTTACATTGATGAATAAGAGCGTCAACACTTGTCAGGAAGATATCATCCACATAGAGAACCAAAATGAGAGACTTGTCATTATCAACCTTAAAGTAAAGGTTTGGATCAACATCACTTTGAGTAAAGCCCAACTTCATCAAGTAGCTATCAATCCTCTCATACCAAGCCACGGGGCTTGCTTCAACTGGTAGAGGGCTTTCTTCAACCTGCATACATGTGTGTCTCTATCTCGAACTTCGAACCCGAGAGGTTGTTCCACATAGACCTCTTCCTTGATTGAGCCATGTAAGAAGGCAGTCTTCACATCCATCTGATGTAGACTCCATCCTTGCCATGCAACAAGGGCAATGATCGATCGGATGGTGGTGTAGCAGGCAACAGGTGCAAATATTTCATCATAATCTATTCCTTCTTTCTACGAGAAGCCTCAAGCAACAAATCTTGCCTTGAACTTTTCAACACTTCCATCGGCTCCATGCTTAATCTTGTAGAGCCATTTCGAGGTGACAACAGATTTGTCTTTCGCTCTACGGACCACATCCCAGACATCATTCTTCACGATCAACTCATATTCCTCGTGCTTAGTATCCTTCCAAACTTGATGCTTCACGACTTCTTCCAATGTTCCAGGCTCAAATTGTACAATAGTGCTCATGGTTGCTAGGTACCCTTGGTACCTATTCGTCTTCTTGCTTTCAAGGAATGTTTCCCTTGGAGAAATATTTCTGTCGGCATCTTCGAGAGTGTCTCTAAGCCATGAGGGCCTCCTTTTATTTGAAGAAGGTGGATCTATAGGATCCATCAGACCTTCAACTTTGGGCATCGGTTCATCCTTCGGTTCTTCCTTCCTTCCAACTTGTTCTTCTTCTTTGTCTTCCTTTGAGATAAGAAGATCTCTAACCTTCCTGAGGGCAGCGTCTTCGTCGAAGGTGACATCATGACATATCTCCACTACTGTTTGACCAGGCACATAGGTTCTATATGCCTTCGAGGTTTCATTGTAGCCCACAAATATTCCCTTCTTTCGAGAAGCATCCAACTTGCTTCTCTTTTCTTTCAGCACATGAAAATATATGAGACTTCAGCACATGAAAATATATGAGACTTCTGAAAACTCTAAAGTGAGAGACATGAGGCTTCTTACCAGAGAAGACTTCTTCGGGAGTTTTGGAGTCCAATGCAGAATGTGGGCATCTATTTTGAACATACACAACGGTGTTGGCAGCTTCTACCCATGGGAACTTCAGAAGACCTTGGTCATAAAGCATGGCACAGGCAACTTCTCCTTATAGGAACTTTGGAAGACCTTGGTCCTAAAGCATGGCACGGGAAACTTCTCGCCATTGGAACTTCGGAAGACCTTGGTCATAAGGCATGGCACGGGCAACTTCCAAAATGGTTCTATTCTTCCTTTCAGTAACACCATTTTGTTCGGGAGTATACATAGTAGTAGTCTCTCTCTTAATGCCAACTTCCCTGCAATAGTCATTGAATTAATTTGACTCGTATTCGGCTCCATTATCAGTCCTAACAATTTTGATCTTTTTCCTAGTTTGATTTTCAACCAAGGCCTTGAAGATGCGGAACCACTTGAATGCTTCGTCCTTTTTTTCAAAAGGTATATCCACGTTTTGCGGGAGAAATCATCTATAAAGGTGATATAATACAAGCATCCTCCCAAGGATGTTACGGGCAACATACCGGATAGATCAGAATGAATCAATTGTAAAATATCAAATGTCTTTGTGACACTTGAGGGGAATGGTCCCCTTTTTTGCTTTCCTTCAGCACAACCATGACATACACCTTCATGATCATCTTTGAAATCGGGCATACCTGACACCATGTTCCTTGCTTCGGGAAGGGCTTTATAATGAAGGTGTGCAAACCTCCGGTGCCATACTTGGATTAAGGAGTTGTGTTACATGTCATGGCTCCGAGAGGACGACTTCCAACCTGATTGAGTGTATCAACCTTGAAACCAAGAGTGAACGCTTCTTTGAAGTTCCTCTTCCAAATGCGTACCTTTCCATCGATGAATGCCACCCTGAATCCTTTGTCTTCCATTGCCAAGATAGACACTATATTCTACTTCAAGTTAGGTATGTACAACACATCTTGCAAACAAAGGACTTGACCTTGATTTAAATGAAGGGTCACAGTCCTTGGCCCTTTCACGGGATAGGCGACATTGTCTCCAAGGATAATTTCCAAATTAGTATCATTTTCAATCAAATCATAGAGGGCCTCTTTATATCCATTAAAGTGCCTTGAGGCACCACTATCAATCAACCAGTTATCCAGGGTGTCGGGAGGAGATGCAACAGAGAGGGCAGATATAAGAATATATTCATTTCTCTTATTATCAATAACATTGGATTCATCATACCTGGATTTCCTTGACCTCTTGAAATATTGACCATTTCCATTTCCATTTCGATCAGAAGGAGCCTTCCTCTTTCCTTTGAAACTGTTGTTCCTTTGATCATTCCCCTTGAAGTTGTTGTTGTTATAGTCATCATCTCGGCGACAGTCCCTTTTATTGGGGCATTCTCTTGCATAGTGACCAAACTTGTTACAATTGTAACATCTTCCATTCCTTCCTTTGGGACTCGCTTTTCCATGATTTTGATTTCTCAGACCAACATTATTCCTCTTCTTTGCATGAGCGATGAATGCAATAGGGTCACTTCCATTCCCATTTGAGGGATGGTCTCTCTCCATCATCCTTGTCTCCTCTTGAGTGCATCTCGTCAACAATTCATCAAAATAAGGAATTATATTATTATTCAAAATAGTAGTATTAAATACATATCATGGCTGGGGAAGTCCTCCAAGAGCAATGAGAGTGAGCTCTCGGTTAGCTATAATCTCTCCAATAGCTAAGAGATCATTCTTGATTGCGGTAATCCTCATGAAGTAGGATTGGATGGACTCTTCCTTGTCCATCTTGATGTCCTTCAAAAAGAGAATATGATTAGCATTGCTAGCCCTGAACATGCTAACCAACTTATCATACATCTCCTTAGATGTGCCCAGCTCGGAGATATAAGCAACCAAGTGCTTCTGAATAAAATCCCTGATGATTTTCTTCGCCTTGTTTTCCCCTTTCTTATACATTGTTTTAGTGGTAGTCGGTGCATTTGATGGAGGCTTGGTGATCTTTCCCCGCACATAATCCATAACATCTTGATCCTCCAATGCCAGATCCAAGGACATTTTCCAAGCATGATAATAAGACTTATCATTCAACTTGTCATTAGATTTGAAAAATGAGGAAGTCATTGGCCCTGGTCCTTGTCTATTCAACTACGGTGATTGCTCTTCTCACTCTTGCTGCGGCTTTGTCTTCACCTTTTAGCTCTGATCCCATGTTAATTTTAGTTAACCATGGTATGTTCTATGCTTAGAGCAATTTACTTCTATCTTTCTTATTAACCCAATTCATTTTCCAGATATGCAATCACATAATCATTGATAGTAAATGTTTGTAGAACATAAATAAATCGATAGAAGACAAGCCAAGAAAAGAGACAAATATTCTTGTAATTCTTCTTATTCAGCAGAGAGAGAGAAAATATATTTTATAGCAGTCAATAGGATGCCCTAGCCAACAAAGTCTTGGTTGGTCAAACCAACAATTCAGCCTCCAAACAAGCTCGATCAAACTTGACCTTCCATCAAAGTAAAACACAGCCCAAAACAGTCAACAAATCTGGTCAACGCAGTGGTCAAAACAATAGTCAAAGCTACGGTCAACAACAGTCAAAGTCAACGTTCTGCCTTGGTTTTGTGCCTCTAGCTGCGGCCTCTCCAAATCAGAATTCTGACCCAGAAAACACATTCAAATCACAAGAGTTGACCCAAAGTCAATGTTGTCCAGAAAAGGCCTAAACCAATCTGAAAATTGCAGCTTCCTGTTTCACATGTTTGGAGGTGAGAGAGAAGTCTTTAAGGTTGTACGAACCAATCAGATGAGAGAGAGATGTGTGAGATGAATGAATGATGAAATGAGGATCATGTCTCTCCTTTTTATATCCATTGGTGGTGCGTGACACAACTTTTGGGGTTTGTGAGCCTACATTACAATTCTAGCCGACCTTGACAAATTGCACATGTGAGGAAAAATAAATTCAAAATACAACTTCTTCTCATCCAAACAAGATGATCTTTAGATCAATCGATCAATCTTGCACCTCTCCGAAAGAGGAATCCAACAAAAATATCATCTCCATCACATGAGCAGTGCAAAATGGAGTTTGGCCCTAGTTGCCAAATTTAACATTAACCTAGTAGTTGCTCTATATGATCCCCTCCTAGGACCCCCTGCTAGTATGAGCGATAACATTTTGGTGCCGTTGTCAGGGACACGAATGCGTGTTTTGTCCCCATACGACATATTGACATATCATTATTGGTGACTCCATTGGAAGAACAAAGCCTGAGTTCTTCATTGAACTTCAAGGTTAATGCTTGTAGGGTGAAGCAAGCTTCTCTTAAGCCATTCTAATTCACCATGGCAACTCCATTTTAATCCTAATATGCAAAATCATGAAAAATGGAGTATTGCTGAAAAGAGATTAATCTTGGTCCTACATTTGCAAAGCTTAATGATCAAGACCTTCAAGAACTGCAAAAGGATGTGGACAAATATGTTGAGTTTTATGAAGATTCATTTGAGAACGTGGATAAGGAATTCATGCTCAGGTTTCATGGGTCAACACAAAAACAAATCTATGTAATGATGTATGCCTATGAGAAGGATCCTAGTCGTCTCCTTGACTTTGCTGGCCTAACCTGTGCTTTTAATATTTTGATTGACCTAATCAATGAAAAATATTATAATCAGTGACAAAACCCCACGAAAGGAAATCAAATAGATAATCAAGGTTATACTGAAGAAAGTTCAAATGTGGAGGATCATCATGAAAGTGAGGAATATATGGAAGAATGGAACCAATCTAAAGAAGATAGTGATGAGGACCATGGGGATTTAAAGGATGAGAAGCAAGATGAGTCCTTGTTGGGCCCACATGATGAAAAAGATGATTTCTAGAACACATGTTGGGAAGGATGAGTCTATGGAAGGCGAAGTTGATTCTAACCTTAAGGATATTACTCTCGATGACATTCCTTTTGAGAACCTTGTGGAAGGTGATCCCATTAGCCCCTTGGAAGATGACATTGGAGATTACTTCCACATTGAAAAGAAGAAATGCGAAATTGCCGGTTCTCATTTTGATCATGCTCCCATTTACGACACTAATAAGGAGGGTGAGATTGAGATTGGTCTTCCCTTTCTTTCAGGCATTATTTATGATGGCATATCCATTGATACCCTTGGGAAGGAGAATTATTATTTTCCCTTGCATGAAGAGGGGCTTTTGGAAGTAATCGATTCTCCTTTTAGGGGAGACCCAATCTTTGGTACTAATGATGAGGAAATCGATAAGGCTCCTTCCTATCTTCCTTATGATTCTATATTCAAATCACTTGAGCCTTTAAATTATGATTTTGAGGAGGAAAAACCATTGAATATGAGACTTCACCATCCCCTTTTCCTTTTTCTCTCGTTCATCATCTTGAGTCTTCTACAAGTGAATCCCTCACCCCTTTTTTGTATGATCTCCAATGACCATGGGCCCTTTCACGTCCCTAGGTATGATGTTGAGGAAGAACCATCTACTAGATTCATCCCTCCTTCACCCTCATACCCTCAGCGTTGTGAATGCAATCACTCCATTGAGCAACCAATATGTTGTCCCCTTTCGTATCCCAAGTTTCCTTTCTCTTCCTAGCATGACCTTCGCACATCTACAAAGCATAATATTATGAGCAACGATTGTGATAGGGAGTTCTTAAGGGTGATCATTCATTCCACCATCGTGTACTTAGAGGAAAAGTCCCACACTTCTAGATTGACTTATTTTCCTTCTCTTAGGGCTTCCTTTTACCACTAATGGAGATCATATTTTCCCACCTCCCACCCTCTTCATCCTCCATGTGATTGCGTCTACATTTGCTTTGGGATTTGCTACATGAGTAATCATACTGGCATGCATATGTATATTGATATGATGATATGTTGGTTGCACTGGCTTTATGATTACACTTAGTATTAGCCTTACCATATGCATGTTAGGGTAGGATGAATTGCATACTGATTTTTGCATTAGAACTAACATCATATGATATTATCATAGTAGATTAACTGCATTTAGATTAAACTTGCATTGAAAATGATTTTTATTTCTTGTTGATTTATATGGCCCAATACTAAGCATGGGTGATCATAAGACACCATGAAAACATGCTACCCCGTGTGCTTGGTCTTTGATATGTGCAGGTAACAGGTCTGCGGTACCAACATATTGTTGGTGTTCTCATGAGTCATGACCTCTCGTTCAAGTGGCTTCGCGCACTTTCCCGAGAGATCATGTCCCAGTTGGAGCCAGATGTTACCCACCACTTGTGGGTAGTGTATATATGAGAAATTTTTTCTCCTAGATGGTCCTCAATTGTTAGTCAACAACCCTTATAGCTACCAGATAGCTTGATGTGCCATTATCTTCGCCCCCTGAGCCAACCATGTGGTCCCTCAACCACTTGTCATGATTGTATGTTTCAAGGTGGGCCTCCTGACCCCAAAGGTATGGATTTTCATTAGTATAGTCGAGTAATTTTCCTTACTTGTCATGGGCACTTTTGGGCATGGATTGGTGGGGGGATTCGGCGGAAAAAATGTGTTAGGTTTGTATTCTTGTCTCCACTGCTCGATATCGTGGTTACCCTTGTATCCTAGTCCCGTCGGATCTCCTTTCCTGGCCATTAGCTTTAGGGTTGGCACTACATGGGAAATCTTGATTTTGGTTGCGTGGTCTCGCTTCCCGACACCATCCACATCACTCTCTATCCACTGATTTAAGCCTCATTCATCTCTTTTCCCATCGAGGTCCATACGTGTCCATTGGGTCCACATAGGGTTAGCCTCCCCCTCCCCTTGTCCACACCTTGGGTCGGGCGTGGAGTGATGCCTCGGAGGTTGATGCAGCTAAAAAGAAAATGAAAAACCATAATCTGTCCACTAAACAGGAAATGTACCACAAAATGCAAAATATCGCTGGGACATACAAATTTTGCACGTGGGCAAAAGACAAACATGAGCTCTACCCCTTACCCATGGTCATCACCCTGGTTCCTATGGTCCCTAGATGAGCCCCCTCTATCGTTAAGGAACCCATGATTGTCCCAACCCCTAGTGGGCGATGAATTGATGCACCTTAAGGGGGTAACCACTGCTACATATTACACATCATGCTCTCATCCCCTAGCGCCCCAAGCAGTTATGAAGAAAAACCAATCAAAGGCAAAAGGCATATGAAGAAGGGTGGAAAAACAATGGCTGGGGTAACTCATCTTCCACGATTTGCTCCCTGCTACACTCATATACCCAGGTGTGGGCTTCCCTTGTTAGAGCTACCCTTGTACCATGACATGTGGTCTGGATGATTCCCATGATCCCCACTTCGCTCCATTATTATATCATTTTCCACCTATCATTTGAGGGATATACCATTGATATGTCACCTCCTTTAGAGGTTGAAACGACCTAATAGGGTCCTTGGTTAACCCCTTATTGAGCTTGGAGACTCTTGTACATGCCAAAGCTCACTATGGAAGAGCATGCCACCATGAACTGCCTCATTGATTCCATGACTTGTAATCTCTTTTACTTGATTATTCTGATGACTTGTTGTATTGGAGGGAAAGGGCATGCATTGGATCTTATGCAAGATTGCAGGTGGATCTATAGGATGGCAGGTGGATCTCCGTTTGGGCCCTGGTCTCCCTGTACGGGGTCCTAGCCCTCTAGAGGGCCACATTGACACTTATAGGGTGAGTGTTGAGAGCCATGGTGTTAATTTTGGCAAACTAGGTCCAAACTTCATGAGTGGCTCATATGATGATGATCATATTTTTGTTGGATTCCTCTTTTGGAGAGGTGCAAGATTGATCTAAAGATCATCTTGTTTGGATGAGCATAACTTATATTTTGATTTTATTTTCCACACATATGCAAATTTACAAGGTCGGCCAAATTTGTAATGTAAGCTCACAAGCCCCAAGAGACGTGTCACACCCTCATTAATGGATATAAATAGGAGAGAGATGATGCTCATTTCATCATCATCTCATCACACATTCTTCTTGTGATCTGATTGGTTCGTACAACCTAGGAGAGGCTTCTATCCCTCACACGTGTGAATCTAAAGTTGGAGAAATTGCAGATTGTTTTAGGGCTCTCTGAACAATGTTGACCAGTGTTGACTTTGGGTCAACCCTTGAGCTTTGACCTCGATTTCAGCACAAAAATTTCGATTTCTTGAGGCTGCATTGGAGGACACCAAAATCGAGGCTAGACATTGAATCTGACTACTGATCGCAGCTTTGTCCGTAGTGTTGACTTCTGCGTTGACCATTTTCTGTTGACTTGCATTGACTTTTTGGAGCTGTCTTTGAGGGGTTTGTGTGACACTTGGTGAAGGGCTGATTTGGTATGTTGGAGAAGTTGGTTTGGCCAACTAAAGTCTTTGCTGGCTAGGGCATCCTGTTGACTACTATAGTAAACATTTCTCTCTATATTTGATGGACAAGAAGAATTACAAATTCTGATATATATATATATATATATAATTTTTTTTTTTTTTTTAATTTTTTTTTTTTTTTTTTATCTGAATAAGACTGATTCTATTAAGAAAGCATATGGTACAATATGAAGTTACAATCAAGAGAAGCTAGATAGGGGGGGAGCCGGAAATGATACACTATCAACCTCGATCCTGATGAGTAACCATGAAATACGCAAAAAGGATCACAAGGGGTAACAGGGAATCAGTGGGCTAGACATAGGAGTCTACCTAGAATGGATCGAATCATCCATACGACATTTTTTCCCTTTCTTTTTACTAACTTTGACTCACCATTGTGGTGCAGATGGGCCACTTGCAAACTGTTATGGGCTGAAGGAGGAGTCTCCTTGTTTGAATCGGAGGTGGAAGACTCATGGGTGCGTTTCTGCGAGTTCGGTGGTTCAGTGGGCTCCTCAGGGCTTGCCGAGGGCGAGTCCTGTGTTTGCTTTGCTTCCTCCCCATCTGCTACATCCTCCTCTTCATCTGAGCTAACGTACTCAATGTCATCCATGGGGGGTGGATCACATTGTTTCTAGGTTTGGATTTCGATTGCGAATGTTTTTCTTCTTTTGGGCGAGGAACATGGCATAGGAGTTCTGAAGGTGCCCTGTATGATGGTAGTGGCGGCATTGAAAGGCGGTGTTCTCATAGTCCAGGGTCTGTGTCCATAGGAAGTCCCTAATTTTGAGGTTGATTTGATCGGGCAGACCTCTACTCGTGTCTATTTCCGCGTAGATTCTGCCATAGGTGTATATTCCCTTCTCCCCCCTAGAGGGGTCTGTTGCCAGAAAGCAGCCCAGAGTGTTTCCAATCCCTTGGAAGACAACAGAGTGCCATAAATGCGCAGGGAGGTTCGGAAGTTTGACACAAATGGGAAGCTTGGTGATTACTGCCTAGAGGGGTCAATGTCTGGGAACCAGGGGGGTGAGGAATAACCCTGCTATTCCCCAAAACCATGGGCCTTCTGTTAAGGGCCAAGGATTTTTAATAATCTTCGCTAGAAGCAAACACAACTATGAAGAAACCCTTTGAGCAGAATAAAACCTTGTTGTTGTTGGTCCAGTTTGAGTGGATCCATTGGTATAGATCTGCAGTGCGCGACCATAGTACATTAAATCCGCAAATAATGGCGGATTCTCCATACTTTTGGAATTGATCATCCAACGATGGATGGGAGATTTCTATGGAGGGTATTTCCTCTAGTTTATCCACCAAAAAAGGCTTGGGATCCTCAGTGGGTAGAGTTGATTTCTTGGGTGGCTGTGCACAACATCTTTGTAGGAGAAAGCAGGAGCAGAGGGTGGTGTATATTCCCTACATTCTACGCAGATTCTGCCATAGGTGTATATTCCCTTCTCCCCCCTAGAGGGGTCCGTTGCCAGAAAGCGGCCCAGAGTGTTTCCATTCCCTTGGAAGACAACGAAGTGCCATAAATGCGCAGGGAGGTTCAGAAGTTTTACCCAAATGGGAAGCTTGGTGATTACTGTCGTAGAGGGGTCGAAGTCTGGGAACCAGGGGGTGAGGAATAGCCCTGTTGTTCCCCAAAACCATGGGTCTTCTGTTAAGGGCCAAGGCTTTTTGATAATCTTTGCTGCAAGCAAACACAACTATGAAGAAACCCTTTGAGCAGAATAAAACCTTGTTGTTGTTGGCCCAGTTGGAGTGGATCCATTGGTATAGATCTGCAGTGCGCGGCCATAGTCCATTAAATCTGCAAATAATGGCGGATTCTGCATACTTTTGGAATTGATCATCCAACGATGGATGGGAGATTTCTATGGAGGGTATTCCTCCAGTTTATCCACCAAAAAAAGGCTTGGGAGCCTAAGTGGGTAGAGCTGATTTCTTGGGTA
Source organism: Pinus albicaulis (assembly GCA_034641835.2). NCBI lineage: Eukaryota > Viridiplantae > Streptophyta > Pinopsida > Pinales > Pinaceae > Pinus > Pinus albicaulis. The sequence goes on from CM076574.1 coordinate 393,097,110, forward strand.
GCTATGCACAACATCTTTGTAGGAGAAAGCAGGAGCAGAGGATGGTTGCCCAGTTGCTCCCCCTCGCAGACGAAGGGTTAACACAACAGAAGCATCTCTTTCAATACTATAAAAAGAAAGGGGAAGAGGGTCCTCTAGTTGTTTACCTTCATAAAGAAGTCTCTGAAGAGCAGAGGGTATCCCCAGCCTGTGTTCAAGGTCGTGCGAGAGGTTCTGCACCAGATCCGTTGAGTGCACCCAATGCAGCATGGTTTTGCCTGAGAGAAGTGAGATCTGGATCTGAAAAGAAGGGGAAGAGAGATCTGAAAACTCCTGCCTGCCGGTGCAGAGCTGAGTCGGGAACGTGCTAGATCTATGGTATCCCAGATCTGCCAGGCCTTGCTGGGGCTTGATGGAGGTTAAAAGATGAGAGTAGCCACAATGAAATTGTGTTTTTCCAACCAGTAGAGGCTCCTCTGTGCACCCAGCTTGCATATCCGAGAGGCAGAGCTGCAGCGAGGCATAGGCGATGGGAGAGTCTGTGTATTTGGTTATGCAGGCTCCATTTGCACTGTGGAATACTGCGTCACTAAACTGGATCAGATTCGAATCCCTGTTGTTGAGGCAAACAACGATTGGTGCTAACGCTGTAGCAGTGTATTCATCCATGGTGGCGGTGACAGAGCTATTTGTAGCAGTGTATTCTTCCATGGCAGCGACGGCAGAGCTGTTTGTGACCTCATCGATGGCAGCGGTTGCAAAGCTTTGTGGAGCTCTGAGCCAGGTTGGGTCCTCCTCTCGGCGGGGAGTTGCAACTAGTGCAGCCATGAGTTCAACTATTATTATGTTATATCAACATTTTACTTTCATGTTTATGTGATTGCTTAATCTGAAATGGGCCTTAAAGAAGACTGAAGTAAATTGCATTCATGGTAATCTAAGTTTAACATGGTATCAGAGCTATAAGGTGAAGACAAAGCCCAAACTAGTGTGAAAAGAAATCACCAAAGAAGAAGTCTTATCAAGGACCAATGGCCTCCTCAACCTACAAGGGTTTCAAGACTGATGATAAGTTGACTGATAAGTCTGATTATCATGCCCGGAAGATGTCTTTGGATTTGGTATTGGAAGATCAAGATGCCATGGATTATGTGCAGGGGAAGATAAATGAGCCTCCATCAAATGCACCAGTTGCGACCAAGACAAAATATAGAAGAGGGGATGTCAAGGCGAAGATGATTATCAGGGATTCTATACATAAGCACTTTGTTACCTATATCTCCGAGCTGGGCACATCTAAAGAGATGTATGATAAGTTGGTTAGCATGTTCAAGGCTAGCAATGCAAATCAAGTTCTTTTATTCAAGAATAAGTCGAAGAATATCAAGAAGGGCAAAGATGAATCCATTCAATCATATTTTTTGAGGCTCACAAAAATCTGGAATGATCTCCGAGCCATTGGAGAAGAGGTAGTTGATCGAGAGCTTGTCCTCATCGCTCTTGGACGACTCCCCCGGGAATGGTAGGTATTCAACACTACTATTCTTAATAATAATGTGATTCTTGATTTTGATGAATTGTTGACGAGATGCACTCAAGAGGAAACAAGGATGATGGAGAGAGACCTTCCCTCAAATGGGAATGGAGGTGACCCTACTGCCTTTACCGCTCATTCAAAGAAGAGGAACCACGGTGGTCCAAGAAATAAAAACCATGAAAGAGCGGGGCCTAAAGAAAGAAAAGGAAGATGTTACACTTGTAACAAGTTTGGTCACTATGCAAGAGAGTGCCCCAATAGAAGGGACTCTCCTAGAGATGATGACAACAACAACTTCAGGGGGAATGGCAATCAAAGGAACAATAGGTTCAAAGGAAAGCAGAAGGCTCCCTCTGATCGAAGTAGAAATGGCCAATATTTCAAGAGGTCAAGGAATTCCAGGTATGATGAATCCAATGTTGTTGATAATAAGAAAATGAATATATTCTTGTATCTGCTCTCTCTGCTGCATCTCCTCCCCGACACCCTGGATGTCTGGTTGATTGATAGTGGTGCTTCAAGGCGCCTCACTAGATATAAAGACGCTCTCTCTGATTTGATTGAGAAGGGTACTAATTTAGAGATTATCCTTGGAGATGCTATCTATTCCGTGAAAGGGACAGGGAATGTGACCCTTCATCTATCTCAAGGTCAAGTCCTCCGCTTACAAGATGTGTTGTACGTACCTAATTTGAAAAAGTATCTTGTGTCCATTTCGATAATGGAAGACAAAGGATTCAAGGTGGCGTTCATCGATGGAAAAGGTACGCATTTGGAAGAAGAACTTCAAAGAAGCTCTTACTATTGGTTTTAGAGTTGATACACTCTATTAGGTTGGAGGAAGTTCGTTGGGGGCCATGTCATGTGACACAACTCCTCAAACCGAGCTATGGCACTGAAGATTTGCACACCTTCATTACAAAGCCCTTCCCGAAGCAAGGAAGGTGGTGACAGGGATGCCTGAATTCAAAGATGATCATGAAGGTCTATGTCAAGTGTCATGAAGACATCTGATATTTTGCAATTGATACATTATGATCTATCTGGTATGCTGCCCGTAACATGCTTGGGAGGATGCTCATATTACATGACTTTTATAGATGACTTCTCCTGTAAGTCTTGGATATACTTTTTGAAGAAGGATGAAGCATTCAAATGGTTTTGTACCTTCATGGCCTTGGTCGAAAATCAAACAGGGAAGAAGATCAAAATTTTGTGGACCGATAATGGGACCGAGTATGAGTCAAATGAATTCAATGACTTTTGCAGGGAAGCCGACATTAAGAGGGAGACCACTGCTGTGTATACTCCGGAGCAAAATGTTGTTGCTGAAAGTAAGAATAGAAGCATAGTGGAAGTTGCCTGTGCCATGCTATATGACCAAGGTTTTCTGAAGTTTCTATGGCGAGAAGCTGCAAACACTCGTGTGTATGTTCAAAATAGATGCCTGTATTCCGCATTGGACTGCAAAACTCCCAAAGTCTTCTGTGGTAAGAAGCCTGAGGTCTCCCATCTTAGAGTTTTTGGAAGTCCTGTTTATTTTTATGTGCCGAAAGAGAAGAGAAGCAAGCTGGATGCTTCTGGGAAGAAGGGGATGTTTGTGGGCTACAGTGAAACCTCGAAGGCATATAGAATCTATGTACCTGGTCAAAGAGAAGTGGAGATATGCCACGATGTCACCTTCGATGAAGATGCTGCCCTCAAGAAAGTAAGAAATCTTCCTAGCTCCAAGGAAGACAAAGAAGATGAGGAATCTTCCTAGCTCAAAGGAAGACAAAGAAGAAGAAGAAGATGGAAGGTAGGAAGAACCGAAGGATGAACTGATGCCCGATGTTGAAGGACCAATTGATCCTATTGATCCACCTCCTTCTAATAAAAGGAGATCCTCATGGCTTAGGGACACTCTCGAAGATGCTGAGAGACATATTGCTCCAAGGGGAACATTTCGTGAAAGTAAGAAGCCAAATAGGTACGAAGGGTACCTAGCAGCCATGAGTTCTATTGTGCAATCTGAGCCTGGATCATTTGAAGAAGTTGTAAAGCATCGAGTTTGGAATGATGGTATGCATAATGAATATGAATCTATCATGAAGAATGATGCCTAGGATGTGGTCCCAAGACTGAAGGACAAATCTATTGTCACCTCGAAATGGCTCTACGAGATCAAGCATGGAGCCGATGGAAGTGCTGAAAAGTACAAGGCATTTGTTGCCCGAGGCTTCTCTCGAAAGGAAGGCACAGATTATGATGATATATTCGCATCTGTTGCCCGCTATACCGCTATCCTATCAATTATTGCCCTTGTTGCAATGCAAGGATGGAGTCTCCATCAGATGGATGTGAAGACTGCCTTTCTAAATGGTTCAATCAAGGAAGAGGTTTATGTGGAGCAACCTCTGGGGTTCGAAGTCCAAGATAGAGACAGATATGTATGTAGGTTGAAGAAAGCCCTTTATGGGTTGAAGCAAGCCTCCAGGGCTTGGTATGAGAGGATCGATAGCTACTTGATGAAGCTGGGCTTCACTCGAAGTGATGCTCATCCAAACCTTTATTTTAAGGTTGATAAAGAAGGGCCTCTCATTTTGGTTCTCTATGTGGACGATCTCTTCCTGACAGGTGTTGACCTTCTTATTCATCAATGTAAGAGGGAGCTAGCTTCCGAGTTCGAGATGAAAGACCTAGCACTGATGCAATATTTCCCTGGTTTGGAGGTCTGGCAAAAGCCAGGTGAGATTTTCCTTTATAAAGGAAAATATGTTGTGAAGCTGTTGGAGAGATTTGTGTGGAAGCGCTATTGGGCCCAAGCTGGGAAATCCCACCGAGTATCGACAACTCGTAGGGGCCCTGATGTTCTTAGTGAACTCCCGTCCAGACGTATATTTTGCAGTGAACACTTTGAGTCAACATATGGTTGAGCCTCATCACATTCACTGGATTGGTGCCAAGAATCTATTGAGATCTCTCTGGGGCACAATCAACCATGGGCTGAGATACACTGTTGGGAGTTTGAGACTCCATGGATATATCGATGCAGATTGGGCAGGTAGTGTGGTGGATTGTAAGAGCACATCTGGATGTTGCTTCACCTTGGGTTTTACTTTCGATATCTTGGATGAGCAAGAAGCAGAAATCGGTTGCTTTGAGCACCGCTGAGGCCAAATACATTGCAACGAGTATGGCCTGTTGTGAAGTTGTTTGGTTGAGAAAGCTCTTCAGTGAGTTGTTTGGACATGTGCTAGATACCACCGTTATCCTTTGCGATGGGATTCGTCTTTCTGAGAATCCCGTGTTCCACGATCGATCCAAGCATTTTGATATTAGGTACCACTTTATCCGGGATATGGTACAACGAGGCGTCGTAAGGCTCGATCACATTGGGACTGATGAGCAGGTCGCAGATATTGTCACAAAGCCCACGAGGAATTAACGTTCCGTGAGAAGCTTGGAATCGTGGACAGACCCTATTGTGAGGGTCCTACTTGAGTTGGACAATGAACTCTAGGAGCTCCAAGGGGCTTGGGGATAGCTTCTTGGAGCTATAAGCAACCATAGGGCTAGGTTCGCCGAACCTTGTTGGTGTGCTTCTTCCCCTCCGTTATGATATTGAGCTGGTTCACCCTCTCTTTGATCTATGGTCCACATGCATCCTACCCATGGAGTTTTGGACTCATGGGAAGTACCTCTCATTTGGCCAATGAGGTGGGAAATGTGGATAGAGACCAATAGCAAGACCGATGGACTCATTGGAGATTGCGGCACTCTCTATGTCTAGGATGGGGATGTGTTCAACACCTTGATTCGAGATCAAGTCTACTGAGGTTCTTACCTCTAAATTGACTTCGGGTCAGTAAACTAACATCGGGTTAGTATGTGACTCTCGTGAGTCCGATTGAGGTTTTAACCTCTAAGCTGACTTCGGGTTAGCGAAGTGTGATGCCTTTGTGACTCACTCTTGTTTGTTTGTCCCCTGAGCCAACAAAGCATGGTACAATAGGATGACACAAGATTGCAGGATGATGATGATGATGATGATAGTACATGGTGGTACTGGATGACAGGATGGCACATGTGGACAAATGGAGTTCTCCCTAGTTGAAAGAGAGTGTTAATTTTGGGCAACTAGGTCCAAACTCCATGTTGCACTTCTCATATGATGATTATATTTTTGTTGGATTCCTCTTTCGGAGAGGTGCAAGATTGATCTAAAGATCATCTTGTTTGGATGAGCAGAACTTATATTTTGATTTTATTTTCCACACGTGCAAATTGACAAGGTTGGCCAGATTTGTAATGTAGGCTCAGAAGCCCCAACAGATGTGTCACACACCCTCACTGATGGATATAAATAGGAGAGAGATGATGCTCATTTCATCATCATCTCATCACACATTTTTCTTGTGATCTGATTGGTTCTTACAGCGTAGTAGAGGCTTCCATCCCTCACACTTGTGAATCTGAAGCTGGAGAAATTGTAGAGTGTTTTAGGGCTTTCTAGACAACGTTGACTTTGGGGTCAACCCTTGAGCTTTGACCTCGATTTCAGCATAGAAATTCTGATTTCTTGAGGCCGCATTGGAGGGCATGGAAATTGAGGCTAGACGTTGACTTTGACTACCGACTGCAATGTTGACTTCTACGTTGACCATTTTCTGTTGACTTGCGTTGAATTTTTGGAGTTGTGTTTGAAGGGTGTGTGTGACACTTGGAGAAAGGCTGATTTGGTATGTTGGAGAAGTTGGTTTGGTCAACTAAAGTCTTTGCTGGCTAGGGTATCCTGTTGACTGTTGTAACAAACATTTCTCTCTATATTTGCTAGACAAGAAGAATTACAAATTCTGATATATTATTTGGCTTGTCTTCTGTTGATCTATTATTATGTTCTATCAGCATTTTACTTTCATGTTTATGTGATTGCTTAATCTGAAATGGGCCTTAAAGAAGACTGAAGTAAATTGCATTCAAGCATAGAACATACCATGGTAATCTAAATTTAACACACAGGCCTCCAACATAGTAGAGATTACTTCATGGATCCCCAAGAGCACTCATTGATTGCTTGTGTTCCACATTTTGGATGAGATGATGCACCTGGTTCACCTTGCCCAACTAGCTCCATAGTTGCACCATACACTTGGAAGATGTTCTACTGTCCAGAGGATTGTCACCCGCTACAGAGGGAGGGCTTATATCATCATTCCAACCCTTACATATGGTCTACAGACATATTCGATCGATTTGGAGATCCATGAGGACGTCTTTGTGCCCCCACACCCACTTGGGAGCACCACAGGTTCTTACCTAGAAAACAAGGGGCCAACCCCTTGTCCACTATGTTTGGAGTCCATTTCAACATCATGGCACCCCTTGGACTTTGTTAGGCCTCCTCAATGGTCCAACGACTCACTATGTTGATCTTTCTGCCCTCTTGAGAGGCCTATCTTTACAATATTGAGCTATTTGGTGGGTTTGTCACCAAAATTATTGTTATTATGCACATTATTTTATATTAGGAGCTCATTTAGGCCAATTTAGCTAAATCGAATTCATTAGGGAGTGTATAAATAGAAGTGAGCTGATTCATTTTGATCATCATCACTTGGATTGGGTTATTAGCTCTTGCGAGATTCTCGTTATCCCTTTTGGAGGACGAGTTTGGATGATGTGGATGAATTTTAATGTTTGGATTTCTCTCTCTTGTCTTGGGGCTTCATTATTGACATGATATGCTGATTGGATATACTCTTTTGTACATGTATGTGCTATTTTCATGCTTATTCTTGTTATTTACTTTTGTCACATGAATGTTGCTGGGATTTTCGCTATACAAGTTTGAAGTTTACTGCTTTTCTATACGAATTAGTGGAAATTGTGATCTTATATAGCGTTGCATCGTGTCATGGGCCATGTATGAATGGGTGAATGTTCCTATAGATAATATATGTTAAATACATCTCAACAAGTCATCAATTATTCAAATCGAAGTATAAAGACCTGAAGCAACTGCTCTCATGCCCTAATGCCATGCAAAGTTGTTTGAAGGCCTCCTTGATTGGGTGAGTTCTTTCCAAACAATAAATTCTCCTTGACTCCATCTCTCCCAAAGGACAAGGCACTAATCCTCCATAGGGGATCACTTTCAAAGCTTATTTCTTTGACTTTTCCTTCTTCTTCTAGGCCTAGCCCCCATAGGTCACCTAGGGCATCATTTATCTCAGGTTCTAGCCATCAAGATATTTCGATCTCTTGCCCTCTACTATGCTAGGGTTTTCTCTAGAGTCTCTCCAAATTTCACGAAATTCCGACAGAGGGATCTCGAGATATTGCAAGCCCTAGCTTAAGGATCGTTTCTTGCCATTGGTTTCCCTTGGCTAGTGACCTCATTGGGATCATTACATTCTATTCTAAGAATATTTGTCCATTGATCCTCTTCCCTTCCATTATTAGGTCAAGCCACTCCTTAGTTGATAAATTCCACGCCCTTGACCTAGTTTTGGGTCCGCTTGGCCTCATGTGGTCCCACAACCTATTATCGCCAATTTCACAAATATCACATAAAAGCCAAGTCTCTGTAAAGATCTCTAGGTCTAGAAGCCATCTTGACAAGGCATATTCTCAAACCCTAGCCCTAAGGATCCTCTTGGACCTTCCTAGAGAGCCTATCACCTTGCTTCTAAAGCAAGCAACCCATCTAATTGAGTCTCTCTTGTGAATAGGCCCATGAATCATTCCTCACCCTTCCATTGATCCATTCATCTAGTGATTCCATTATACCGGGTCTCCTCCCATCGGTGAAAATCTGTAAAGAGCAGGGAGCCTTAGCCAAGGTTCCCTGGAAGCGGGAGCGGGAGCGAAGCGCGGAGCGCCATTTTTAAAAGTTTCCGGGTCCGGAGCATTTTCGGGAGCGTTTATATATATATATATATATATATATATATATATATATATATATATATTTTTTTTTTTAATATTTTTTATATTTTTTATATTTTAATGAATATATGTCAACAAAAACATGTAGAATGATGAATTAGACATAAAAAACATAAAAACATAGATTGAATCATATAACATCAATCATATAGAAGTTATAATCTTCATCAACCATGCCCACGAGTTGGAAGCATACAACATATTGACTCTTGAGTCTCGCAAGTCATCAATCTGAAGGTTTCAAGCTTTCAAAATTCAATATATAACATTTATCGTCATTGATAATTTGATATATAACATTTATCATCATTGATTCATTGATTTCAAAATTCAATATACATTTATCATCATTGATATATAACATTTATCATCATTGATTCATTGATTTCAAAATTCAATATATAACATTTATCAACATTGATATTATATAACATTTATCATCATTGATTCATTGATCACCATATAACTTTCATGAAGCATCATATTCATAATTCATAATGACTTGTAAACAGTAAACTTATAAATGCCAACTTCAAAGTTTCAACTTTCAAATTCAAACTTCAAACTTAAATTGTCATTAAATATATGAAATCAGAAAGAGTCAAGTTTCAACTGTTCAACTATCAACAACAAATAGAAAATAGTAAACAACAAATATATTTTATCTCGCTGGCCCCTTGCCACGCCCACGAGAAATGTCTAATTTTTGTGAGCCACGAGGAAATGTTGGTCTTCTAGTACTCTCAGGAGTACCACGACCATGACTAGAAGGTGGAGGCTGGATCTGCAAAGGAACAATAGTGTAATATCGAGAACTGGCACTAGCACTTGCACCCGCACCCGCACTGCTACCAGTAGATGGTGGGACTGGCCCTATGTGTGGCGGTGCTGCTGATGTTTCATCCTCATCCCTAAAAAGTTATGCTTCCAATTCTTCCAGATGTAACGTGCCGTCCTCCAAATTATCATCCTCTGGGTTGTTGTCCCAGACTCTGTATGATTGATCCTCATTTGTCCGATCACAGTAATGGCTCAACAACCTCAAGTTGTAATGCACATAAACCAAGCTTTCAGCTCGGTTTTCATTCAGCCTGTTTCTTCTCACATTGTGTATGAAGCTGTAGGTGCTCCAACACCTTTCTGCAGAAGAAGTGTTCACAACTTGTGAGAGAACTTTTTTAGCCAACTTTGGCAAAAGTCCCATGCCGCCATATGCTTCCCACCATGTGAGAGCATCAAATCTGTCCCTGTCTTCCATTGCATGGAAAGAACCAAAGTTAGCGGTGCAACTGAAGTATTTGCCTAATTCAAGGCGCAATCTAGCACACTCTTCCCTGTCAGGTACCAATTTGTCCAATGCCTTCATGTACCCTTCTTGTACCTCTGGATCTGTGTGAGGTTTCACCCTAACCCCACCTCCAGGTGCAGGTTGGCCCAACCAAGATGGAGAGTAATATTTTGGCATAAGGATATATGCCAAAGCATGTAGTGGAACATTGAGTTTATTCCACCGTGCACACACAGTCATGAATCATAGCATACAAGTTGGGATCATTATCCTTAACAATATCTTTTATTTGCCCCAACATGCTATCCATCTGCTCATAAACCTCTCCAATCACTGGTTTATCAGTATCTGCAAAGCGAATCATGTTATAAATGGGCTTGGTAAAACTCACAATTTCCCTCATACGTGCCCAAAATAGAGGGTCAAGGGCGGTCTCCTCCACATGTTCGAAACCTTGCCTGTCAACTATTGTTGCCGCCCTGTCCTTTAATAGCTTCCAGTGTGGGCTTGATACCATTGCAGCCAATGAATCTCTTACCCTCAAAAGGCACCTGAAGGTGAGGTAATAGCTAGCAAATCTAGTTTTTTCTATTTTCAAAAACTCCAATTTGGAGTGAGTACAGAAAATCCCATGGGTATTTCTATGATTTGTAATAAATTTGATCATTTTTTTACCTCTCTTGTACAAATCACCAAGCCATTTGAATTGAGGTTGTTTGTTTTTTATGATATCATGCATCAAAAGGTTCATTGTGTGAACCAAACACCCGTATCAAAATGTTAAAGTATTATCTCTCAACACCACTCATTACTTTACAATGGCAGACACGCTGATGACCGAGGACATTGTATGGCCCACTTTTTCAATTATATTTACATTGTTCGCAATGTTAATGGTGTTTTGAATTTTTGAATAATCATAGCCGCCAGAAGACTACTCATCATCTGATACGCCACTAAAACATTTATCAATGGTTTTCCTTTTACATTGGTCCATCCATCAGAGACAATGGACAGCCCATGCTCATTCCACGAACTTGTCATTTTAGCCAAAGAATTGTTTATTTTAGCTTTTTCATGATCAAGACCCACGGTTCTGGCCTTGTCATACCTAGGGCTTTTGTATCCTTTGGGGGCATCATTAATGGCAGAAACCATTTCATGCCAATAAGGTGAGCGAAGAACATTGAATGGCACCACACATGCATATAGAAACCGGTAAACTTTTGAATCCACATCATTCCTACACCCTTCGTCTAGGAAATCGGATATGGTTCTACGCCTTAATCCAGTGCCACTGCTTCCAAAACCACTGGCATGGGTGGAAGTTGAACTTGTTTGTCCATGATGTGTTGGGCCTGAATCAACGAAACCCCTAGATCTTTTAAATGATCTCTGTAGGGCAACCCCCTCTTCCTTCCTATATATCTCTCTCTGTGGTGCTGGCACATAAGTACAAACTTTGATTCCAAGATTTTTAGTTCCATCTCTTGGCATTATCCCACAAAGGTGCCTTCTCAGACGGGTGTATGAACCATGGTATTGTTTATTGCAATGGGGGCAAATAAATTTAGTGGTTCCACCACCTTTCCCTCCTTCCATTTTTTGAACATATTTCCACAAAGGATATTGGTCTTGTTTAGTTGGAGATTCTATTTTCTCAGGGTCTCCACTCCCCACTTCCTCCTCAGCATAATCCTCCTCCTCTTTAGGATTTTCTTCAGATCCACCATAGCCCTCCTCTTCATCCTCCTCTTCTCTGATTTGCCTCTTTCTTCTAGCACTCTTCAACACCATTATCACAAAGAAAGGAACCAACATGAGGAAAATTCCTAGCCATATGGCCATGATGGAAACAAGTTTCAAGTTTCTAGTCTGCAAAACAAATGGAAAAATGCCAAATGGGAATAGGAAATGCAACATAGGAAAAAAACAATTCATTTTTAAAGTTTTAAATCCAATAAAATGCAACATTCAAGAAAAATTCAAGTTTTCATTTTAAAACAATTTAACAATCTACAAATTCATCCTAGAAAATACAAAATTGGATTAGAAGGCCTACCTCTTTCTTGCAATCCTCCTGTCAGCCTTGCTCCTTGTTCTCCTGTCAGCTTTGCTCCTTGCTCTCCTGTTAGCCTTGCGCTCTCCTTGCTCTCCTTCTTGCTCTCTCTCTCAACTCAACAAACAATAAAATGCAAAATGAAACCCCCCCCGTCTGCCGGGGAGCATTCGGGAGCGAACGCTCCCCGAATGCTTCCGGCGTTTAAAAAACGCTCCCGAAGCGTTTTTTAAACGTCGGAAGCGCTTAGGGAGCGTTCGCTCTCAAGCGCTTCCTGAAACGCTCCCGAAAAAACAGGGAGCGTTTTTTGTACGGAAGGTTGTTAACGCGCTCAGAATGATCCAGTTTAACGTCGGGAGGCCTTCGGGGCGTTTGCTCCGCGCTTCTGAAACGCTCCCGAAAAAGCCAGGGAGCGTTTTAAACGGGTTCGGGCACGCGCTCAGCGCCCATGGGGAGACGTTTTCGGGAGCGCGTTTCCGAAACGCTCCCGCACGGAGCGCATTTTGGAAACGGGAGCGAAGGGGGTTTGAAGCTTCCCCGCAACCTAGGCCTTAGCCGAGGTGACAGTGGGTTATTGCGCATTGTTGCCCTTAACCTAGTAGTTGCTTTATAGGATCCCCTGCTAGTTTAGCTGTAATAGGAATCAGAGCGAATTGTTTCCAGAGGCAGAGGAAGGGGAAGGTAGGATGGCTTACCTGGAGGCAGTTTCGGGGTTGTACGAATTCATCTTGGATAGATTTGGGCATTTCCCAGAGGCAGTGCGAATAGCTCTGGAGAGTGTGAGTTGCCAGGAGAGGGCCAGATCAGTGGTTGAGAGAGACAAGATTGTATTCCAAATATTTTGCTGGTAGATTTCCGGAAGTTTGCAAGTTGGGCAACTGGTTGTAATATTTCTCTCAAATGGTTGCATAACAATAAAACCCTCATATGTTGCATTGTTTTATGTGTGTGTGTGCATCTATTTCTCAATTTCGTATTTTTATTTCCGCAACGTTTTTATTTTGAAGAATTCTTCAGTGAATTATTCGCTATTTGTCGTTAATAATTAATGGAAGACAAATAAACTGCATTCAGTTATGAGAATAATTTCCAGTTGTTGCATTCAAGGAATTTTCATAGACATCTCTTCAGTCGGCAACTAACAACCGCTGATGTAGCCGATATATTGTGCCATTTGATCTCCGTTCCTTGAATCAGTCATATGTCCCCTCACCCATTTGTTGAAATCATATGTTCAAAGGTGGGCAATCCAATCCGAAAGTTATGTTTTTCATTGTGTAATCGGTTGCTTATGCTTGTTTTTCATTGGGCATGGATTATTAGGTGACTTGGAAGGTGGGGTTTTGACTGGGATTTTGGTCCCTCACCTTAAAAGGCGGGGGGGGGGGGGGGTTAATCCTCCACCCTACTCTCATAGGATCTCCCCTATTGGCCTATGGCTTCAGGAAGGGCACTACTGCAGAAACATCGATTTTGGTAGCGTGGTCTTGTTTTCCCGTTTCATATTTTTCACTCCCCTCTGCACAGTACAAGTCCTATTTCATCATCTTTCCTGTTTGGGTCCACATAACCACTAGGACCACAAGGCATTGGCACACCCCCTCCCCTTGTCCACATGTCTGGGTTAGGCTTGGAAACATTGCCCTGGAGGTTGATGCAACTAAAAGAAAGTTAAAAGCATATCATGGCCACAAGCAAGAAACAAAAGAAAAGAATACTATAAAATGCAAAAGCTGGCTGAGACATTAAAATAGCATGTGGGAAAAATCCAAACATGAGCTTTGCCCCTTATCATTATGGCCATCACCCTGGTTCCTAGGGCCCGTGAGTTCGCCCACATCATTGAGGAACACATGCATGTCCCAACCCCTGGTACGTGCTAAACTACCCCACCTCAAGGGGGTAATAACTGCTTACTTCATACACGACATGTTCTCATTTCTTGGAGCCCTGAGCAGTGATACAAGGAAAAATAAAGTAAAGGCAAATGAAGAAAGGTGGAAAAACAAAGTTCGGGGAAACTCATGTATCCACGATTGCTACCTCCTACATCTTTATGCCCAATATGTGGACATTCCTCGTCATTGCCACCCTTGTACCCATGGTATTTGGCCTTGAGACCCTTGTGTGCCCATCCATCTCATCATTATTCACATGACCCCTATCAATTGAACGATGTACCTTGGAATTGTCTTTTCCCTTGTGGGTTGGGAACACCTAACAAGGTCATTTATTAACCACTCCTACCTAGGGAGGTAACACTAATTCGAGCTCAAAGCTCCAAATTTGGAAGGGAAACCTCGTATGAAGTCTCATTGTGCCCTTGATTAACAAGCTCGTTTCACTTAGATGCACTAATGAATTATTGTACCTGAAGGTGAGGATGCACAATGGACATTATATGTAATTTGCAGGTGGTTTCATCATGGGCTGGGCAACTTATTTGGGGCCCAAGCCCACCAAAGGATCATATTGACACCACAGGGGATGCATTGAGAGCCATGGGACTTCCATCATGTGCAGAGCATTATTTCACACCATGGGCACCTTAAACACCTTCAACAGTTTGTTTATTGCCCCACATTATTCACGAGATGATGCACTTGGATCAGTGTGCCCAACCAACATACCATTATGGAGTGGTAGCGGATCCGGGGCCCAAACGAAGTTTGTCTCACCCTTGAGACTTGGGAGGGCAGGCACCATCATCAGAACCCTCATTTGGAGCATTATACAGGCTATTCTATCATCAGGAGACCCATGAGACCAACATTTGTGCCCCAAACTCAATTTGGGGCCCCACATGATGACTTGCATGAAGAATTAGGGGCCATCCCCTAATTGGTGATTTATGGAGCCCTCTCTCTCATCTTTGCACCTAGAGGACTCAGCGTGGCTCCCCAGCGACCCTACATTAGCATCAACTCGACTTACATTTAGATGACTAATTTATGCTTTGAATAAGCTACTTGGTCGGCTTGTGACTGAGGCATGTTTCTTGCCCATTATTTTAATATTTTGGGGGCTAATAGGCTAATTTGACTTAGGAGGACTCATATAAATAGAACTTAGGTTCATTTGTGAGAGATCATCATTGCACTTGGGAATTTCGGCCTTCTTGGCAAATTCAATCTTTTTCTTTTGTTGGCTATTGGATTTCTTGGATGCATTTTGACATTTGGAGCTGAAATTTTCAATCTTCTTTGGAGCTATCTCATGAATTGTGGATGGATACATCATATTGTTGTCTTGTAAGTGCTTTTTGTTGAAGTTTTCCTTGGAATAATGTGTAATGTATGGAATTGTTGCAACTAGGTTAATGCTATTGTGCCCTAATTTATTGAAGATCATTTTTGAAAGCTATTTGGTTGACAATTGCATATGTTATTCATTGTATGGCAAATGATGAACGTTCGTAATGGATGCAATTTTGTTTTTCTTCCATAAAACTCCATAAGTCTTGAGTGGGTAAATGTTGAAAGTTGGTAGCTAGGGCATCAACTTTTGACCTCCTTAGAGGCGATTTCGGCTAATTTAAGAGCATCTAGGACTCCATAGCCCAAAGGAGAAGGCATTGGTCCAAGCCATTTGATGATCAAACCCTTCTCTCTCCATAATTTCTCCTCTTAAAATTCTGTCCTTTAAGGCTAGGGCGAAAATCTAGGGCTTGCAGTGAAATTTTAGGGAGTTGATTTTTTGAGAATTCAAGCCTAAACATCAAGCTTAAGGTCTAGGCTACCTATGCTCGAAGTTTGGTGGGCATCCATTCAAGTTTCATCCATAAAATCTCTTGCCCTAGGTGTTACTCCAACAGGGAAACCCTAGTCTCTTCTTCCTCAACTTGAGGACTTCTTTGAAGGTTGTATGAGCTTAGTACTTGTTGAAGTAAATCATAAGAAGCCTTTTCTCTTGGGCTTTGACCTTGTGAATGCCTAATACCATCGAAAAACCTCAAAACCCTAAGTCTTGTTCCTTCTTGTCTAGGGATTTTCTTGGAGAGAGATTTGCTTCTTTGAAGCCTTGTACCCTTATTGAACCTCTCTTTCGAATGAGTTCTAGCTTGATCACTTTGTGCCCTATACCTAGCATATCTATTAAAGGTGATTACTATCTATCAGGACTCCCATCTGTGAAAGTCCGTAAAGAGCAGGGGACCTTGGTTGTGGTGACAATGGGCCATTGCCCCATTTTTATCACTCAATCTAGCTCTTTGTCCTTTTGGGTTTCCCTTTTTGGGCCAGATTGTGTGGTAACAAAGCTTATTAGGGAGGTTATTCATTTTCTTTCGCAAAAAAATATTGCAAAAGGTTATACAACTAGAATGTTAAAAGATTGCTGAATCTTGGATATGTTTTTCTTTTTGCACTCAAATGTCATTCATTTAATCTGACTGCCTTTAAGGTATTGATTGGACTGCCCAAAAGTTGTCGAACTTTGGTAATGAGCATCCATAAGTGAGACAAGAAACATTGAAAGAATTATTTCAGTAATGAAGAAGTCAATTGATACATTGAGGTTGATGCCCTTTCATTCATTTATTAGGTAGTTGTACAACAACTTAACTGACCTAACTTCTTATAAACTAACTAATGATTACCTTTTAGCAAAGTCCCCAATACATTTAATACATCATACTAGTCATTATACCTTTTATTAAAGGCACCTTTACAACAATACATCATACTATACATTCTAGAACTCCTACATTATCGAGCATATTGGAGCATTATATTTTAACATCCTCTCTTAGTGCTACAATACCAAGCCTTGATTGATAACAAACACATAAAAGAAAATTCTCCTTAAGTAACTTCACTCCTCCACAAACTCAGGTACTCCATCAAGCTATCTCATCACCCTGGTAAGGGTAGAATTCCCCTAATTCCTCAATTCTTGTACTTCGAAATCCTTCTAATTCCTGAATTGCCAAATTACTTCGACAATAATCCATGCGGAGTTAAACCCTTCTCTGAATCCCTTATGTCTTGGAGAGTCAGCCACTCAGAGCAAGTATTCACAATGAGTTTTGTCATCATCTGTTGCCTTCTTTGTTTCACTGGGACAAAGGTTTTTGTTTTATTTTCTTGAGAGGTAAATAACCTCATCAAAATAGCTCAACAGTGCAGATGTCACCTGAATTCTGGATAAACCATGAAGTAGGCAAGCTATGTGCTGCGATTGAGAATGTCAAGATTAGGTCTCTCTCATATTAGACTTTCTCATTCTATTTTGTCGTTCTATAAGCTGTCACAAGTTTGCTGCTTTTATCTTTATAAAGTTGAATTTAAATCATTTGGGAGTCAACAGTAAGCCTTTATATGACAGGGTTATAGCGGTAAGCTTTTTTAAGGAATGGCTAGAGTGGTGTTGTTTTTAGCCAAGATGTGATCCCAGCGAGCGATATGATGCTTGTTGGAGACTAAGTCTGTCTTCCTTGCACAGTGATTGTCAAAGCTAGCAGTGGCCCTAGATATGTTGTTGGCTGCCGGAATAAGGTGGATAAAGAGAAACTCACTGCAGGCACACGAGTTGTTCTAGATATGACAACTCTTACAATAATGCGTGCTCTGCCTCGTGAGGTAATTGATCTTTAATATTTTAATCACAAGGTTCCTGTAACTGGTCTGTCTATTTCTGTAACATAAACTGTTTTTATTTATATTTGTATTTGGCACATGTTGATTATAGGTGGATCCTGTTGTATATAATATGCTTCATGAAGATCCCGGCAATGTGAGTTACTCTGCCGTGGGGGGATTGGCGGATCAAATAAGGGAACTTAGAGAGTCTATTGAACTTCCTCTGATGAACCCTGAACTTTTTATTAGAGTTGGAATCAAGCCTCCCAAGGTAAATCTTTGCAGAGCCTATAATTTTAGCAGGCGGATTTCTGTTTATAAAGATGATCTGCATGCTCTTTCTTATATTTTGGTATGCAGTTGTATTTTTTTTAAAGCTTGAACTGCATGCTTCCATTTTCAGGGGGTTCTTCTATATGGCCCTCCTGGTACAGGTAAGACACTGTTGGCAAGAGCTATTGCCAGCAACATTGAAGCCAATTTCCTAAAGGTATTACGTGATCTCACTTATTGTCCATTTTACAATCTTAAGTCCTTGCAGCTTTCTTATTGTGGGCAATTGCAGCTTTTGCTTTATTTATGAAGTCACTTCTTTATGATATGGTATGCTATTTTTCAGGTTGTTTCGAGTGCCATAATAGATAAATATATTGGTGAAAGTGCTAGGTTGATAAGGGAAATGTTTGGATATGCACGAGATCACCAAGTAGGTATTTTTGCTTGTTTAAATGTAATTATGAGGAAAATAATACCATGATTTATATACGTCTCTCTGCATGTACAAGAGTGCATAACTTCTTGATGCATGTTAATGTAATTCAAAGTTAGTGCCTCTTTCTCCAAAGCTGGTGATTTCTTATCTTCATTTCACTCACTCCATATTGCCAACGCTATCCTTCGGTGTACTATCATCTCAGTACTTCTACTATCTGTATGTCAAAACAAGTCGGCTAATGGTGTGAAATTTGTTGTTGTCATGCTTTCAAATTTAGGGATTATGCGGATTTTTCTTCCAAATTTCTGTCTCTTGTAATCTACGTCCGCTGTTGAATTTTATATACTATGCAGTGTTTTTAATTGACGATAGATATAATTTCTACTGTTATTGTGGTTTTCAATTGCAGCCATGCATTATTTTTATGGATGAAATTGATGCAATTGGCGGACGCCGTTTCAGTGAAGGAACAAGTGCTGATAGAGAGATTCAGAGGACTCTAATGGAATTACTCAATCAGCTGGACGGGTTTGATCAATTGGGAAAAGTATATCATATTCGAAGGCGTGCTTTTATTCGATGATTGAAATTTACTATTTCAGAATGCATTATCATATACGATATATCATATATGTGATTGAAGATTGTTTCAGTTTCGTTATGTTCGTTTTTCATTCTATGGAAACTCTGGATTATTAATATATATTGGTTTAGGTAAAAATGATCATGGCCACCAATCGACCAGATGTTCTGGACCCCGCCTTGCTTCGACCAGGTCGTTTGGATCGGAAGATTGAAATTCCGTTACCAAATGAACAAGCAAGAATGGAAGTTTTGAAAATACATGCTGCAGGAATAGCAAAACATGGAGATATAGATTATGAAGCTGTAGTAAAGCTGGCTGAGGTGTTCCTCTATTTGTTTCATAGTTTTTATCTGAAATTTTCATCTACAGAAGCTTCTCTATGTTACAATGTTTCCTGCATTGATAATGTTTTTGTAATATGTACAGGGATTCAATGGAGCGGACCTTCGAAATGTTTGCACAGAAGCTGGCATGTCAGCCATCCGAGCAGAGCGTGATTATGTAATTCATGAGGATTTTATGAAGGTGATTCGTTTTGCCTTCTCTTTTCAACATTCCCAAGAACTGAATTTGCTTTTGCTTCAGAAAGTTGTCATTTTTTGCCCTTTAATCTGTTTGTTATTCATCTTTATAATTTCAGGCTGTTCGAAAATTGAATGAAGCAAAGAAACTAGAGTCTACTTCACACTATAATGCGGACTTTGGAAAGGACTAGTAAAATGATGAAGAAGTAACAGAACCAATAAGAGATAAACTCTGCGATTTAGTTCATTTCAGAGGCATTTTCCTTCGCCGTCGTTATAGTTTCCTGACAAAGGATGTGTTATGCATCATCGTTGATATGGGTCATTTTACCTCTCATGTCCCGTGTGCCATTTGATGACAATGATTTACATATTCTACAGAAGATTGGACATTCAAGAGTATGGAAATAATATATCGTTGTGTTGCAGAAGATCAACATTTCAAAGCTTGGACATCTCTATCCAGACATCTGGGTAATTACGTGATACGATTTTGGGAAATTTCATCATAAATTTCTTGGGACATGATCAGTCTAACCTTTTTCATTAAAAGCTTGGTTGAAATATGAACTTGGCACCCAGGTGCTTTGTTTAACGGAGCCTGTATGGAAGGACAGGCTACGGTCTTATGCATTGTACTACTTGACTGATTGTTTCGACATTCTCAACATATACACATGTTTCATTTCTTCACATGCTTGCTTGCTATATTCTATGGTTGGCCTAATTTGATTTTTTTATTTATTCTGTATGTTGTATTTTCAGGCTGGTTGTCATTATTACAAAGTGAAGAGTCTACTTATAATCCTGATGTATAATTTTCCACAGTTTATTATCTTCTTGAGAAATTTCAGAAATGTATATCTATTGATTCTATACAATCATTTGGATAGGTCAGATACACATTCAATTTTAAGAGAACAGGATTCTTGTTTGCAAAAATTTCAGAACATAATACATATGTGAAGAGTTAAATAACTATGCATTATAATCAGTAAAAAGCTGTGTTTCTACAATCATTGCCACAGTTTTGAATTGGCCTCTCATCAATTTTGAACCACACAAAATAGGAAGAAACACTCCGGTATTCATGGTACAGTGTACACTTATGCACACAAAACAAGACACACCTTGAATTCTTTCCCACAGCTGTGTAGTCTATTTAGAAATAACACATCGGTTGGATCAACAATGGTTTCCACATGCATAATCAGCTACTGCTGGGATGGAAAGATCGGATCCTCAAGTTTTGGAACAGGCTACATTGCCCTATCATCAATCATATATATCGGGAAAATAATACAAGGGCAGATCGACTATCCAAAATGGGGCTTGCTGCTGAATTTGGTTTCATGTATCTCTCTCACTTTGCAGACGGAAGTTTGATCGCGGAGCAATCGATTCCTATCTCATGATCTCATGCTTCAGCAGCAATTGGATACTTTTTGGTTCATAATTTTGCTGAGGAAACAAGATCATTACAGACAAATCTATCTGTTCAAGAGAATCACAGGTGTTAATGTCTGAGATGGATATGCATGTAGAAAGTTATGAAGATGCAACCAATACAATGCAATTATGTGCCTGCCCCTTTTCAGTTCCCGCAGGCTATCCTCGTTGATTTACAGCAGATGTCGCGCAACCTTCATGCATCCTTCCAATTTGGGTGCTAAAATGACATTTTTATTTACAAAGAAAAACATCTATAGGAATGTGTATAGTTACCGCCACAAATTCATCTACGCTGTCTCTATTGTGACCAAGCAAACGTAGAAATGTCCACAATTGAGAAACAAGAAACATCCAGAATTCTATCCGCATTTCAGACTGGAGATGTCCAGATTTGAGTTCACAGTGACATTTATGATAGACTGTTGTGACGTCTTCAGAAATATCCACATTAGCGTCTGTCATAATGCCCACAATGCCCACATTCGAGTAGAAATTAGAGTCGTATTTTATATGGCAACATGCTACATTTTAGAGTTTTTGGGTAGAGTTGAAGGACTTTTTTGGGGCCAAATTTTAATTTTTGTTGTTTAAAATGAGTTTTTACATTTTAGAGTTTTTGGGTAGAGTTGAAGGATTTTTTAAAGATCAAATTTTAATTTTTGTTGTTTAAAATGAGTGTTTTCATTATATATGGATTCAGCACTTTGAAAAATTCCGAGGCACTGGGATTATGGAGAGTTTACAAATCAAACTTGTGATTCCGAGAAATCCCTGCCATATACCATATTCTGAGCAAATTAGACTGAAAAATATGCTACCATATGCCATATTTTGATCAAATTAAACTGAAAATTATGCTGGTAAACAGTTCAAAATGTACAACGAATAGACTAAAGCATTTATATTTGCCGTAAACATCCGTATTTTGGACTCAGTTGCAACAAAAATGTCTTATTTGGTGTGAGATGCTTCCAAAAAAAAATGTCCCAACAGACACACATATATAAAGTTAAAATATTGAAAATTTATTTTTTGCAATTTTTATTATTTTATTTCAAAGAATAATTGCTGCAGATTTATTTTAATTTCAATATGGGCAAAATATGAAGATATAATTACCGTTCAAAATATTTGATTCTCCTTAACTGGATAAAACCAAGATTAAGATGATTTTAGGCTGGTTTAAATATATATCCATATCATATCTTTATTGAGTACACTTTTAAAGATTTATCCCTCTAAACACTTGAAAAATCTGTTATGCTAATATTACTTTTTATAACTGTCATATTTTATTTTATACCACTATATAATTTCAATATTTTTTTTCTCCTTAATACAACAGTTTTTTTTTATATTTATCTCTCATTTTTGCACAAAAGTACTTTTATTTTAAATATTAAAAAAAAACTAGGCTGTATGTAAAACCATACAAATATAAGTAAATGACATAATATATTTTTCATGAAGGGTAACTTTGCAGAATTGCCTCTTCTTCTCTAGATCTCTTGGAACATGGCATTATGCACTGTAAGTGAAACATAGGAACATTACATTTTCCATTTTGAAATGCTAAAATGTAGAACTGTGAGATGAGAATTGTATGATAAAACATATGCAAAATCGCTGAATGACTAAAGAAATGGATTGTAGAATAACAATCTGTCACCAAAAAGTAAAATTACTGCAACATTTGCTAGAATCAATTTATTTATTTATGTAAAATTTGATAAAAGATGGTCTAGATTGAATATGTTATACAAAACATTATAACTATAATTGATACACAAGAGCAAACATATATACAACTTATTGACATTGGTAAAATATGAGTTTCTATAATACCAATTCTTTATTGCCAAAATGGCTTTATAGTGTGAGAGGGATGAGATGAAGAAAAGTTTCACCTCGCTATGACAATTGGCAAAGATGCATCGGGTATCCAAAAAATTATACATGTTAATCATTTTTTTTTTTTTGGCATGAATTGTATATATTAATCTATGACCATATGACCATATATATGAGTATTAGTTGTAACTAGCCAATTTCTCATGATTTTGGAAAAGTCCACTTAGCATTCATTGCATTTGGTGATGTTCACATGGGTGAAGAGTGGAATTGAAACTAACAAATGAATCGCATAACATCAAATCACCTCCTTTAGGGCTTGTACCCAGTGACAAGGACTTCTCAAGAGGTCACCTATCCCAAGACTCCTTTGGTTCAAGCATACTTAATTATGGGGTTTTTCCCAATCAAGCTTGTTTAGCTTGCTAACCCATTTGCAAAATTTAAGTGTGTGTTGTGCCTTTTGAACTATTCAATTAGAGCTCCATTCACTTTTTTTATTTAAGCATCGAAGTGCTTCCACAATGCAACATGTTAGATATAATTTGGGGATTAACGGTGTAGAATAAGTCATTAATCTATGACCATATCCACAAGTATTAGTTGCATTTTACCAATTTCTCATGATTTTTGAATAGTCCACTTAGAATTCGTTGTGTCAAGTGATGTTCATAAGACTAAAGAAGTGAGATTTAAAAAATAGTGAAATGAATTGCAAAGCATCAATCATTACTTGCATCTCACATCAAACAATAATCTACATGTTACATCTCAAGCATGTGCATTGAAAGCTTCCACCA
The DNA here is from genome assembly GCA_034641835.2 of Pinus albicaulis. Classification (NCBI taxonomy): domain Eukaryota; kingdom Viridiplantae; phylum Streptophyta; class Pinopsida; order Pinales; family Pinaceae; genus Pinus; species Pinus albicaulis. The sequence goes on from CM076574.1 coordinate 393,120,410, forward strand.
CATAGGTTTGTGGCATAATACCAATTGACATAGGACACTCATTCTTGTGGTCACCTATTATTAAATTTTACCCATTGGGCACATTCTAGGCATTTGCACATGGCTGCCCACTGAAACTAGTTTGCTAAAACTGATGTGTTTGTTTTTAATATCCTCCTTGCATAGTTATGTGCACCATTAACAAAACATCTCTCTTTTTGGGAACTAATTCCTTCTATTATCGAAAGCAATAGTATTAAATAGATATACTAGCTATTTCTATTGTCACGACTTGCTAGATTGGAAACTAGACTAATGTCATGCTTATAATTAAATATGTTGTGTGAGAGCTCTATTGGAAGATTTGTTGGGGTTTTTTATTTAGCAAACACCTATTGCATTCATGTAAGACTATAATAACGATCTTCCGCATGCCAAAAGAGGAGTACCACCTTTGGAAAAACAGAAAGGGGATCTCGATAAGTCATTTGAGATTTCCCAAGGAGGTTGGATGTTGTCCATAACAAGAAAGAAGATCAACATTTTTGGAAACCACATTGGGGAGGAAATTCGTTTTCAAGAAATATGATACTTTATTTGAAGCATCATAAACTATTGAGAAATCGATCATTTTGTTTTTTGGGAAAAGATTTGTTAGATTTCTAGCCACATAGTTCAAGATGATTTGGGTTCTTGAAAACCTTGTGCAAAGAACATCACAAAGCCTTCAGGATTATGGAGATTCAAGTACATATATGCTATGGAAATTTCTTGAAGACCAAGAACCATCCAAGATATGGGGGAATGAACTCTCTAATGACTCCATTATTGAAGCTTTTGATTTCGAAGAAAGATGCCCTCACAACTCCACTAAAAAGATCCCAAAATTGTGTGAAGATTTGTGTGGTGACTCGAATGAAAAGTTTCTTCCATGTTATTATGATAATTTGTCTTCCCCACCAAGTCCATTAGGATTTTTATCCAAGTTATAGAAAAAGGAGAAGGCCCCCAAAGAATGAAACTAGTGTATAGGAGTTCCCTCAATCTGCAAGGAAAGATTCATTCCTTGTTGGATATTTTTGTGGAAAGGTTTCCTAGTTTTTTTGGAGATACTTCAGAAGATACAAAAAAGCATTTGGCTAAGTTTGATAGTGCCTCTCACATTTATAATATAGCTAAAGATGATGTGTTTTTTGATAATTTGTTGTCTTGAATCTACAATTACATGATCATGAATGGTTTTATTCATAGATGTTGGAACTATCACAACTTGGGATGTATTGAAAGATTTATTTGTTGATGTTTCTCAAGGAAAGACCCATATTATTTTTTTATTGAAGATGTTTGCATTAGAGGAAATTTCAGCCTAAAAGTTCCCATGAAATTTTCACGTACATAATATGTAAACCAATCAAAATCCTTTAAATTAAAAAAAAAAAAAGTACATGTATATGTTTTGGAGGGAAAATAAACACTACTTTTTTTAATTGCATTTTTGGCTTATCTCCTTATAACTTTACCCAAATTTCAAGTGTAGACACTCGTTGGATGCATAATTAAATTCCACATCCAACTATTTCCCATTATGCATATTTCTGAGAAGACCCACATTGATAAAAAATGAAGATACATTAAAAATGCTTGTTCAACACGTTTTTTTAATGTATTTGCAATTTTTTTCCATGTGGGTCTTTTCATAAGTATGCATAATGGGTGCTTGTTGGATGTGGAATTTAATTTCGCATCCAACGAGTGTCTACAATTGAAATTTGGGTAAACCTATAAGGAGATAAGCCAAAAACACAATTAAAAATAAAAGTAGTTTTCATATTTTCCCTCAAAATTCATAACTCTTATTTTATTATTTTTCCTTAGGAGACCACTTTTAGGCTGAAATTTCCTATAATGTAATCTAGATGAATGGAAAATAAAAAATTAAACACTTCTCTTTTAGAGTTATAAAAGTCTTTAATGAGATTCCTCAAAAAATGTTTCCATATGATTTCATCATTTTTAGATGCTATGAAAAATCTTTTTCTATGAATATGAAATTTCTATTGAAGTAAGAGAAAATGTGCAATTAAAAATAGTTAATGCAAAGAGCTCAATACGTTGAAGAAAACATTCATGAAAGTGGTGTTGATATCTTAAAATTTCTACTATGGTTTCAAGAAAATAAAAAGGGGGAATTTAGAAAAAAGATTTGAAAGATGTGAAAATTTGTGCACATTAGATTATGTTTCTCAATTCGAGAATCAAATTGTTTCAATTCAAGAATCAAATTGTTTCAATTCAAGAGGAATACCATTAGACACATGCTCTGTGGGAAGGGGACTGCAATCTCTTAAATGTTCAATCTTGAAGAAATGTTAATAATAAGTTTAAAGATGGATTGACTGAGCTGCCACTAGATACACGTGAAGACTTCATTCAATATCATTATGGTGAAAATATTGTAAGGGGTTCTCAAAGCCCATAGCTAGTTTGTACAAAGCCACAAGATGAATGGCAACATAAGATTTACAAAGTGATGTTTATTTCTCATCTAGAGTAGAGTTTAATGAAAATGAGGTCCTTCCAACATCAACAATAAAGAGACATCTACAACAAGATGAATGGATAATATGTTTTTATTTTCTAAGACAACAATATTATTGATAAACAACAGGAACAAACCCTTTAGTTCTCCATGGATTTTCATCATAAATTCACCTTTTTAGTTTTGTCGTGGCATAATTGTTATGGCTTAATGGAGGAGTGTTTTTGGAATATGGGAGAAGACATATAAGTCGGTTACATATATGCCTTCATTGGAAGTCTACTTATACTTGAGAGCTACCATTATCTCCAAGTATGTTAGGGTAGGTACATCTTGTATATAATGTTGTTACTTTGGTTAAGTTTTGTAATAATCATTTGTTGGAATGAAGATAATGGTTTGCAATGACTCCATTGCCAAGTGGAGAAGGAAATTGGTATAATTTTTGGGTTCTTAGCAATGCACATTGGGTCATTGTCCTACAGTTGGAGCCAAATATTGATTAACATTCTTAATCAAATCGAAGGCCAACATTTTCTCTTTTGAATGTGCCAAATGATCTTCGTGAAGGCCCACATAGTTTGAGAGTTTAAAATCAATTCAATACGTGGTGCTTCCATATAGAAGCCTAATTAGGATGACTTCCTCTTCAAAAAATGAAAGGGTTACTAAAAAGGAAAGAAATCGGATGTGTTCATCTTTTCAATTGATAGCCCTATGTTTCAGCTACATCCGACACTTTATAGAGTCTAAAACAAAGATCATTTGCCTAATATAGTGCCAATTTGATTGAAGAAGTTAAACCACACGCAACATTTTTATTCCACCTTCCTAAATTTAGCTATTGTAGCCTTTCTCCATTTTTATCCATTTACCATTTACCTTTATACGTTTACCATTTTTTATTTTTTATTTTTCCATTTGTTTTTCATTATTGTTTATCTACCCCATATTATTCTATAATTTTTCATACTTCCATGCTTAGCCTCTTCACTTTCCATTTTCCACTCTTTTCCCTTTTTACCTTTTTTATAACTATTCATTTCCATTTCCAACTAGTTCTTATATTTCTACATTTCAGTTCACTATATTTTTGGAAAAAACCATTTTATTTTCTATATTATTTCCTTTTCCATATTGTTTCTATTTCCCTCATATATAACATCTCCAAAACTCCTTTGAACTTCCACATATATATTATATCACTTAACTATTTTTTAGCACCTTTTATAAGGAATCTTTGGTGCATATTTCTTTCGCACAACTCTTTCCTCCACCTCTAGACACCATTTCCTTTGCACAACCATTTCAACTCTTTCATCCCTCACATCTAAACACCATTTCCTCCACACACCTCTACAAACTATTTTATTACTTAGTCCCCTTTACCTTTATTTACTTTTACTTCTTCACACTTACAAAATTTCCCAATTTCCAGCATCTCACCTCAACATTATTATTATTTCTTGTATAATTCCTAAGTTCCTTTGGAATATATCTCTATGATACGTGCAAGCCAACTGGGCACATCTTGAGATGATATTTGGAGGGAATTGGTCGGACACTGTGAAAATTCTGAAAATTTGGAATCCTATTGCAACAAATGGAAGATATGCACCTAATTGTTAATTTTAACTTAACAATCTATTTGCACTTTTCTATGGAAAACATTGAATACATCACACTGAAACCTTCACAAATAAACTGCAGAAGAAAATACTAGTGCGGAAACAAAATTGAATAAGAATAGATCACACACACATATGTCACAGTTATTTTTGGACCAATATCACTGGAAAAACCTAATGCGGGAAAACCAGTGCAACAACTGAGGGTTTATATTATTATGCGGTAATTGTTTCTAATTCCAAGTCTATGATTGACTGGTCTGTCAAATCATGCATAGAAACTGACAAGAAAGATCTTGTGACACAAACCTCACTCCTCCATGGGAACCCGTCACTGATCAACACCCAAAACGGACTGCCCTGCACTGCCTCTGCGCAGTGACTGCGTTACTCTACGTAGTCTTTGCTTCACAGCTACGACTACTCTCTGTCTCTGAGCTGATCTCTCTGCTGGTTGGAAACTAAGGCCTCCTGGCCTCCAGAAAATCTCTCTAGGATCTGGCACTGCCCCAATGTTGTCTCCTCAGCAAAATTACTACTTCCCTTCAAGCTCTGCGTAAGCACTGCGTCATTGGCTCTACGCTGCTTCTGTGGCTCTTTCTACCTCTTCTGCTATGCACTCTTTGGCTCATGAATGATTCCAAATGGAATTACTTCCCCTCTCTACAAACTATTTCTCGATCGAAGTTTTTCCCTGAGCACTGCTCACTAAAGAAATTGATCTCTTGATTTTTACTCTGCCAAAAATGTGTTTTCCAAATTACCCTTCAAGCCATTCTTATAGTCTCCTTGCTGAAACTTCAACAACCCAGATTAGATATCTAATCAACGAATAATATTAACTTTTGACTTGATTCGCCTTTTCTAGAACATTCACACCCATATTCTAATAATTCCCTTTAACTATTTTATTTTCCTAAGTTTAGATTTAGGGTCCCTTTAAAAATAATTAATTATTTTAATAAGATACAATCCAAGTGGAATTTCACCAAATGATTTCTGGGTTATTTGGAATACACATGTCTAAGCCTCCCTGCAAATTTTGAGACTTAGAGCACATCCGATGCTACCACAAGTCAACACTCCCTCTTAGTGAGGAATGTGCTCTAGCAATACACCCTCTGAGTACTGCTCTGACTCTGGAACATATTCCTCTGCACTGCTGATGTCTGACACTCTTGCCCATCAACTCTGCGCAAAGACTGCATCTGTATTACAATTCCCTCTCAATTCTGCATCTGTGCTACTGTTGACTCTGCCACTGCCAATTGTTACTGCACTGCATCATAATTTCTTATTGCAACTGAAAAACACCCAAGATTGGACAAGTATGATGCATCTCAGTGAGGAAGATCTGACTGCTACTACCCTCTACGCTGTCCCTCCAACGCTGCTGCGCTGCTACTGGCTTCTGCCCTATGCCTTCCTACACTGCTACCAACTCTGCTCTGCGCTGCCCAGACTCTGTCGCTGCTAATTACTGCACTGTCACTTTTGCACTCCTTTGCACCAACTGTCACTCATCCATCCTGCTACATATGATTTGGGCTCTCGTTGCAAGGTGATAATTCGAGAGGTGGACTCCTGAAGGATCCTGCCCAACTTGTAGATATTTTTTTCTACAACTCCAAATCACCCCACCTACCTCCTGGAGGTATATGGGCAATCATCGTGAATTCCTCCTCCTCTATATTCACTACTTCGGCCTGAGGATCATGCTTCTCATCCTTGTCCTTCTTCTTGAGAGGACATTGTGTTGCATAATGTCCCATCTCGCCACAATGAAAGAATTTGATCTTGGAAAGATCCTTCTTCCTCCCGCGCTGCTCTTGTTGCCCCTTTGATGCAAGGGTTGTATTCTCCTCCTCCTCCTTCTTGACCTTTGAACCACTGCTGCTTTTGCTCTCAAGCTGACACTTGAGTAAGTCTCTCCTCATCTCTTCTTGCTGAAGAGCTGCCCACATCCCTTCCCAATCAGAGAAATTCTCTTTGTCCAAGATGCTCTAGACAAAGACTTGACAGTCTTCGGACACAAAATTTAAGGCAAGTCTGACCATTTCTATGGCCTAAGGATCTGATCCCACAACTACCAGTTGATCTCGGTTTTCCTGAAGTCTAGACAGGAACGTATTAATGTGCTCTCCTTTCCGCATCCCGGTGGTCCACATTTTCTCCTCCAGAAACATCTTCCTCTACGCGAAAGATCCCTGATATAGCGTTGCCAACGCATCCCACATCTCCTTGGCAGCCCCTTTGCCAGATATGTGTGAAACAATATGATCCTTCGATCCTTCAAGGATCAACCACTTGGCTTAATCCATATTCTTCTTGAAGGCCCTTAAAGGTGTTGCATCCAACGGTTCAACGTAAGCACTGTCGATAAAGTGCTTGAGGTCATGTTCATATAGAAGGAAGGAAATCATTGCCTTCCATATTACGTAGTTGGAGGCACCCCCCAACCGGTCCTGGCCACGCAATCCACTGGTAGCCATCTCACCCAACTACTATCGATTTTTTGCCTCTAACCCTATGCACAGCTGGCTTTACGGACTTCTTGTTGGAGCAAGCCAAAAACTCTATTGCTTCTATAAGGGAAATCTGAGTTCCTTGGGCAAGAAACTCACTGAGGTCAGAAATCCTCAAAAATGTCTTTAACTATTCTTCATGACGCTTCTGCATCAGAAAATACTGCTCCACAACAAACTGCGTCCCTCGAGCTGTTGATTTGCGTTGTTCTACTGTGCTACTCCCTCTGCCATGGAAAAACTATGATCTGGGAAATCCTACCTCTCTTTCGGCTCATTCAGAGAGATATTTCCTTGTAACAACTAACCCTCCTCACTTGGACTATGCACTTCACAGGGAAATCGATCTGCTGCTTATGCAACTCTTTGATCGCCAACTTTTGTTTCAACGTTGGATCTGTTGGATCTGTTCTTTGATCCTCCTACACTCATCTTAAACACGCTCTGATACCATGTGAAAATTTTGAAAATCTGGAATCCTATTGCAACAACTAGAATATATTCACCTAATTGTTAATTTTAACTCAATAATCTATTTGTAGTTTCCTACAGAAAACACTGAATACATCACACTGCAACCTTCACAAATAAATTGCAGAATAAAATACAAGTGTGGAAACAAAATTGAACAAGAATAGATCACACACACATATGACAGTTATTTTTGGAATAATGTCCCCGGAAAAACCCAATGCGGGAAAACCGGTGCAAAAATTGAGGGTTTATATTATTATGCAATGATTATTTCTAAGTACGAGTCTATGATTGACTTATCTGTCAAATCATGCATAGAAACTAACAATAAATATCTTGTGAGAAAAACCTCACTCCTCCACGAGAACCTGACACTAATCAGCACCCAAAACAAACTTCTATGCACTAACTTTGCGGAGTGATTGTGTCACTTTGCATAGTCTCTGCATCACAGCTACGACTGCCCTCTGTCTCTGTGCTGGTCCCTCTACTGGCTGGAAACTGAGGCCTTTTGGCCTCCAGAAAATATCTTAGGGATTTGCACTAACCCAACGTTGTCTCAACAAAATTACGACTTCCCTTCAGGCTCTGCGCAGTGATTGTGTAAGCACTACGTCACTGGCTCTATGATGCCTTTGTGGCTCTCTCTGTCTCTTCTAATATGTACTCTCCGGCTCAGGAATGCTTCAAACCGGAATTACTGCCCCTATCTGCAATATATATCTCGATCGAAGTTTCTCCCTTAGCACTGCTCACTAAAGAAATCGATCTCTTGATCTATACTCTGCCAAAAATCTGTTTTCCAAATGACCTTTCAAGCCATTCCTATAGTCTTCTCGTTGAAACTTCAACAACCCAGATTGGATCTCTAATCAAGGGCTAAGATTAAATTTTGACTTGATTTGCATTTTCTAGAACATTCACAACCATATTCTATTAATCCCCTTGAATTATTTTAAGTTTAGACTTAGGATCCCTTTAAAAATAATCAATTATTTTAACAAAATGAAATACATGTGGAATTTCCTCAAAAAAATTTTGGGTTATCTGGAATACAAGTGTCTAAGCCTCCCTACAAATTTTGAGACTTAGAGCACATCGTATGCTACCAAAAATCAACACACCCGTGACTAGGCGATGAGTTGGTGGACAAAAGACAAAGGTTTACACTCTTCACAAGCTGCACAAAGTTTCAGGACTCTATACTTAATAAATGGAAAAAGAGGGGAAATATATCTTTATAATACGTTGAAGTATATTATCGCTATGCATGTGGGATTAAAATACATACTTATAAATTAAATGCCAAGATTTATGTTGAGAAAATCAATAATCACTGAGTCATGAACTTTTGGAGACCATAACATGAGTTCTTGATGTTCAATTTGGGAAAATGAGAGATCATTGGAAATATAGAAGCACAAAGAACACATTGGGAGTGATTTCTATAGGTAAAATTATAGATATCATTTTACACAATTAAAATAATAGTCATGGCCATTTTGATCCTATTACCAAATTATTCTTGAAAATGATTTTATAAAAAGAGAAATATAGAAATGGGACTCAGTTTGGACGACAAATTCATAACTTCGTATTTCCAAAATGGATATTTATTCAGTTACCAAAAAGAGGAAGAAACTAATCGTTGAGTAGCTACAAAGATGAAAACAAAATCATAAATGGAGAAAATGACATTCATAATAAGGTGTGTTTTTTTGGGGATTTTGTTGAAGACGAGTTTTCCTTTCAAGAATAATTTGTGAATAATCCTACTCAACTTTTACTTTCTTATATTCTTCTACATCTATATTTCCATTATATTTCCCATGTGTGCTTAACTATAGGGAGTTATAGGTTTAATATGTCTTCTCATCTCTTCCAATCACTTCATATCGTATCTCAAGTCCAAAGTAACAGTATCCCTAGTTATAATAAAGAAAATGCAATTTAATTACAATTTATCTATTTGTTTTTTGTTGTGTAATGCTCGTCTTTATATTACTGAATCAAAAGGATACATATGGTTTTCCTATGTACTATTGGCTGCCCATATGGTATACCGACCTAATAACACAAGTTCAAATTCTTAATATTATTAATATTTTTCTTGACTAACTTGTCCAAAAAAAAGGACTTAGACTAGAATTGTTGTGATATCATTACAAAAATGATAACTCTACTCCTGAAAGCGATGTAAACTAGGAATTTTTTTTTCTAGCAGCTCCATACCTAAGTTGGCATTACAAAGAATAATTGTATGACTAAACTAACCAAGTACTAACCTACCATCATCTGCCAACCATCATTGTTGGCCCGAAGTGTTGACCAACCATCATCCGCCAACCATCATTGTCGACCTGGACCATTGGAGCATTGTCATGGACCACCGCGCGGAGCCTTGAGACAAATTTTATTACAGGAAGGATCCCTATCATTTCTTCCCCCTGATCCTCCAAGAAGGAATTTTGTGAATTTCTATATAGCGTTAACTAGGCTCCCTCAAGAAACCAATTGAGACCCCGTTGTGGCTGACTATAGTCTAGGAAGGGCTTCCATTTTGTGCCCAGATATGGTATGTATTGTGTGTTCTGAAAACACCGTCTAGGCCCCATTAGGAGACTAATTGAAACCAATTGTGACTTACTGCAATCCACGGTGACTCATGAGCCTTAAATGAACTCTTGTATACCAAAGAGGGGAATTTGATAGCCGCGACCCTACATGAACTCTCACACTTGTGGATGTTGAGAAATTAGGGGCTTTTATTAAAATTTCTCTTTCATGATTATTACTTTGGATTTCTTTATGCTTCTTTCACTTAGATCTTATCTTGGTTAGATTATTACGTTCTTCATCAAGTGAATTATCAAATGCACAAGAGACACAAAATTTAGGCTAGCAAGCCAAGGCCAAAACCTCTCCATCTTAGAGAGGAAAACTCGATCAAAATTATTCTTATAGATATTCAATTGACGAGTACCAAGACCATGACAAATACCCTTGACACTAGTATGTATCCAAGACCCTTGTCACTGTTCTTCTCAGGGCTTCTTATTTTGATCTTCCTTTTTGTCACTTTTCTGCATCAACACTAGGGAGCTCGGTCCCTTATCTAATAAGCCTAGACAATGTGTTGCCCTCCTTGATCGAGTCTTGACCTCCTAGAGATGTCTTCTCAACATTATTTCTGGATTCCCAAGACTGAGCTCTTTGTCTTGTTGTAGTGGCCTTCCTCCACGCTATATATACCTTAGGCTCTTTCCAAATAAGGTGATCCAGGATTGAGGCTCACAGTGATTGCAACCTCCTTTATGCACTGTATACTTCTGAGATATTAGAAATATAGTAACCAAGTAAGAGACCGGAGTTACCTTCTCCTTGAAATCCTTGCGATGTCCTTGTTTTTCACTGTCAAGACACCTACTACAATTCGAATGTGTGACCCAAAACAGAGATCCGAGACTACTATCCCAAAACAAAGATCCGAGAGGATCTCTCTTCCTTCACTAGATACACTTATTTCCTCGTTGTACTATCTTCTTCTCTACGCATCAAACTGTAGACTGTGATCTCAGACTTGTCCGAATACATGTCTCAATAATGAGGTCACAATCCTATATATAGGGATTATATCATTACCTTAGGCTTACATGATCATCTGTGTGTAGGCCGACATGATCAAGGAGAATTCTAATCTATTCTAAGCCAACTTTGTGGAGCATATTGACAAGGTATTGGAGCATACAAATACATCAATAATTTATCCCTTTACAAGTGTAACATCACTTCATATACATGACTCTAAATTATATTTATGACAAGACAAAAAACTCCTAAAGACATCAAGAAGAAGTCTTTGACCTATAATAGAAACTTCTTTCTCATGAAGCCCATGAGGCAAGATTTACAAAATACATTTTATCATCTTTGTCTCTTCATTACATAAATTTATAAGTAGAATTCATTATGAAGAGCGAACCTAGTTACACTTTTCAACACTCCCTCTTAAATAAGGAGGTATTCATAATGGTACATGGTCACTCTCAGTCTGAAGAATTTCATAAGAAGAATCAGATTGGTAATCCAATTTTTATAACATCATATCAACCAACATTGTCATAGTGCAAGGCCTTGACTAACAATTCCATCTTTCCACGAGATATTTGAGCTACAATGTTGGTGAGACCAATGATGAATAAACACCTACATCATTGTCTCTCTTAGATCATATCCCACCCAGGTTCGCTCAGGATATGTCTAGGACTATTATTATCTTTGATTCCCGGTCCTCAAAGAATATATTTCCTTCCATGACTACTCTTATCGTGGATTCCCTAATACATCCTCAAGATTATCAGATGCCAAATAATTATCCAATCCTCCATTCTGTCTTCCAAGGTGAAGACTAGAATGATGTGTCTATCTCTCCCTCTCAACTAGGGAGGACATAATACAAAAAGGAATGTGCTCATTCCTATACAAGGAATGTACCTAAGCTCCCTCTCGGCTTAGGAATTACTAAGTTTCTTCCAAGTAAGAAACTTATTACGAGGTTCCATCTTAATGAGAGACCAACAGCAACAATGATGAAAAAACCTAGCTGCTCATGAAGAACTCTTTTCTTCGATGTCATGAATTTCTTCGTTGTTGAGGAGTCTTCAACTTTGGGATATCTTCATAGGGTACAAATCAACCATCACTTTCATCCAAGAGTCATGTTGTCTATTAGGAGGTGATCCATCAATCTTCTCATCTGGTCTAGCTTCATGCCATGTTAGTTTCCTTCGAACCATACATCTTCCAAGGATATTTCATCCTACCATATGGTTATTAACTTGTGGAATACATATGCTTCGCTTTGGCAGCCCATCATAAGCTCATCAGATATTATTTAATTATAAATATGAAAATTTAAATCAAAATTTACCTTAGTGATGATCCTTCATCATGACATCTTCTTGTAGGCATCGACATCCTTCGTTACAGATTGGCACATCTCCTGTAGACATGTATTTTTAAGGATCTCCATCTTTTCCAGACTTCTATCAAAGTGTACATATCTTCCCATGATATTTTATAGTCAAGTCTTCTTGACTTAATTGGATGTTGACTGATTTTTATCATGGTTTCACTTCTCACAATCTTTGCCTTTCTTTCTCCACACAATTTTATTTCATTCCCAAGAGCTTCCAATGTGCAGTTCCTTGATTGTGTACAAACACCTCATATTCCATATGTTGATTTCATATGGTGTGGATCATGCCTTTTGTAAACCTATGCATTGAAGTAAATTTTATTTTCCTTTGATCATACTTCTAAAGATAGGAGTATACTACCTGCAACCATATGACATGAATTCATAACATCCAGTATAAGCATAAATATACACGTACCTCATCTCTTTTCCTTTGATTAATCTTTCAGCAGGTTTCCTTAGAATGAAAGAGTTTCATTCTCTTGACCTGCTTCATCAATATGTCATCATATTCTAATCCCATAATTCTGAAAGTTAGAATTATCGATGAAATATTTTGCTTTCTTTATAACCAGTGAATCCAACGAGGACTCCATTAGAAAATGTCAACACCCGTTTCCATATTGATTAGTGAATGATGAACCTTGATCTAGATGTCTAATTTCTATAAATGTTATTTTCATGAGGTTCTCAGGAGCCACTTATCTCATAACTTAGTTGTCACATATGTGTTACAGACATCCTCCTACGACGAGTGCTCCTCCTTCAATGCTTCCATCATGATGCCAATTCTAATGAGATGAATCTATCTAATATACGATGCTTCCTGACATACTATTTTACAATTGACAGATACCTCTTAAAGAGGAAGATGATCTCAATCATAGTATATATATTTCACTTCTTATTTCTTAGGTTTCTTTGAATCTGGTTCTTCATTTGTCTGGCGATATGGGCTTCTTCCTTTTTCCTCTTTTCCTTATATTTTATTTTTTATTATTATTATTATTATTATTTATTTTTAATGTAGTGCCCAAGTTTATTACATCCATATCATCATATGATGATCGTATCCATGTTTCTCCTTTTCTTCTAAGGACCAAACTTATCAAATATTCCCTTACTTCTTGACATGGCGGCATAGGCTTGATTTTATTCATTTGATCCTGTATCAATTTTAGATTTTAATCTAGTCTTTTCTATCTTGCATAGAGACCATACATACTGGAATGGTGTTTCTTCTTTCTTCCTATAGATACTTGAAGTGAATTTTCCCCATCCCTCTGGTAGATAATTTAGTACCATTGTAGTAATTTCTCTATCAAACATTACTTCTCCCAATTCCTACAATTGATATAGTATTTCAGAATGTTCATAAAATATGAAGTGACTCCTTCCTCTCTTGATAAATTCAACTTGTATAGTTCTTGTCTCAGAGATATTACTTCCCTACATTACTCACCGAGAAAAACTCCACCAGTTTGTCTTATAGTTCTTTTGAATATTCTATTTTTGATACATAGGGGATGAGAGAGTACTTTATGAATTATATAAGAATCCTCTGGGCTCTTATGTCTCCCTTCATGTATTTGGAATGTGCTTGGGTTTCTTATTTTGAAGTTCTAGTTGTTGATCCTTTGATATAGTCCATGACTTCATTCTCAATAAGATTTATATTTTCCCTTTTCTTCCATGCAAGAAAGTTTGAGATCCCAACCAATTTGTTTCTTTCTTTGCAAAAATAAATTTTGAAAGCTTCATCTTAATTCATAAATATACTTACTTGAATATATGCTTTCTTCCTCTACTGGATTCTTCCTTGTTGATAATGTAGATAGTAGTATAATCTCCCTCTTAGATTGAATTCTTCAAGGGTGGTGTAAAGAGGTAGATCACCTTGGATCCTTGATGATGATGATGATCAAGGATGGTTTGATGACTTCAACAAAATGATTATTTGATGATGTCTCCAATGATGTTGACTTGGATTAAATCACAATATAACTTTAGATTCCTTGAACATAAAGATCACCTCCTTGATATTTCTTTCCTCTTGAAAAGACCTTGATGAATAATTCCTTTGAGTGAGGTCTTTTGTCTTCTTGAGATGGTTTGATTGTTTTCCTGCAAACTTATCTTCTTGAATGAATGAAGATCTTATTAGATCTAGAGATTTTCTTTACCAAGTAGATCCTTCTTTTAGCCTTAATGTATTCTTGAAAACTGATTCTTGATGTCTTATTTGAATCTTGAACCTTTTGCCTTCTTGCTAAACTTCCCTTTCTTGTCTTCAACACCTTAGCTCTGATTCCATGTTGAGAAATTAGGGATTTTATTAAAATTTCTCTTTCATGATAATTACTTGTTATTTTGTTATGATTCTTTCACTTATATATTATCTTCTTTATATTATTACGTTATTCATCAAGTCAATTATCAAATGCACAAGAGACACAAAATTTAGGCTAACAAGCCAGGGCCAAAACCTCTCCCTCTTAGAGAGGAAAACTTGATCAAAATTATTCTTATAAATATTAAACTGACAAGTAACAAGACCATGACAAAGACCCTTGACACTAGTATGTCTCCAAGACCCTTGTCACTGCTCTTCTATTCTTCTTATGTTGATCTTCCTTTTTGTCACTCTTATGCACCAACACTAGGGAACTCGGTCCCTAGTATAATAACCCTAGACAATGTGCTTCCCTACTTGATCTAGTCTCGGTGTCCTAGAGATGTCTTCTCGAACTTATTTCTTGATATCCAAGACTGAGCTCTTTGTCTTGATGTAGTGGCCTCCCATAGTATAATAACCCTAGACAATGTGCTACCCTACTTGATCCAGTCTCGGTGTCCTAGAGATGTCTTATCGACCTTATTTCTTGATATCCAAGACTGAGCTCTTTGTCTTGATATAGTGGTCTTCCTTCATACTGTATATACCCTAGGCTCTTTCCAAATAAGGTGACCCAGGATCGAGGCTCACACTGATTGAAACCTTCTTTATGCACTGTATACTTCTGAGATATCCGAGATATAGTAACCAAGTAAGAGACCCAAATTACCTTCTCCTTGCAAGGTCCTTGTCTTTCACTGTCAAGACACCTACTACAGTTCGAATGTGTGACCCAAAACAGAGATCCGAGACTACTATCCCAAAATAGAGATCTGAGAGGATCTCTCATGCTTCACTAGATAGACTTATTTCCTCACTATATTGTCTTCTTCTCTACACATAAAACCACATACTATGATCTCAGACTTATCTGAATACATGTCTCAACAATGAGGCCATGTCCTATATATAGGGACTGTCTCATTACTGTAGGCCGACATGATCAAGGAGACTTCTAGAATATTCTAATCCGGTGTTATGGAGCATATTGACAAGGTCTTGGAGCATACAAATAGATCAATAATTTTTCCCTTTACAAGTGTAACATCACTTCATATATATGAATCTAAATTATATTTATGACAATATGACAAAATCCTAATTACATCAAGAAGAATTGTTTGACCTATAATAGAAACTCCTTGCTCATGAAACCCATGAAGCAAGATTTACAAAATTCATTTTATTATCTTTGTCTCTTCTTTACATAAATTCATAATTACAACTCATTATGAAGATCGAACCTAGTTACACTTTTCAACAGTTGAACCTGCCCGAATTGCTCCAATTGAGCTATGCCGCCTCTGTTTGATTACCAAATTGATCCATAGACAAAGAAGTATGGAAAGAGATCAACCATACAAATAATTTCCTCTTTATAGCTAAATTATACAAATGATAGGAAATAAAATGAGGTTTTGGGAAGGCCAGATAAATACAGTGAGCGTAGGGGGCCATTTTAGGTTCCAAAACCATCCTACAAGAACTGGAGGTCGAGGAAGGGAGAGAGTCCAGAAAATTATGACACAGACATTCCACCTCTGAGAAAACCACATAATACTCAGGAATAGGCCAATCGTCGAGTGCAAAGAAAGAAACAACATCAAAGGAAATTTTCCTCTGCATTGATACCGTCAGAAACATTGTTTCTTGAGATGAATGGACTCCAATGGAGGTGGGAAAGAATGAAAATAGACTTGAGGGTGTTGAAAAATGCAACAATAATGTCTTAATTTGACTTTTCCTTGGTCAAATTGTGAAAATTCGAATTTCCACATCAACAGACGACTTGGATGCAATTAACTTGTGTGACATTGCTCTTCTCACTTAGTTAGCTCAGTAAATTAGAGTTAGATGGATTGGAGTTTAGTTAAGAATGTGTTATTTCAAATTTGTAGCAATCAAGGTTAACTATTTCAAGTTTTTTTCAGTTAAACTAGTTCTAATGGATGGATGAACTAGTGGAAGGTCAGTTGTGCAATGGGACAGTAGTCGAACTCAGTGATCAATCAACCCAAAATAGCTAGTGCACGTAGACAATTGGAGTTCCCCAGTTGTGGTGGAGATTCCAAGGCAGTGTAACATCAGTTGTAGACTAGTCTTGAGTGTACATGTGTTCCATATAGTCATATAATCAACCTTGGGAATTTCACAGTTAATTGGAGGAAACTTCCTAAATAATAGGGGCCTAATTCCTCAGGATTTGTGCAAGGAAATAGGGGCTTAAGTAGAGGAAATTTCTTACTAAGTATGGTTCAGAGCTTCTTAGTGAGCAGAGATATAAGTTATTCACTTGTAGGTTGTGCTCAGAGCGAGCAAACAATTGTAATACAAATCTATTCATCTGATTAATGCAAGCATGAATAAGTGGTTTTTAGCAATTTATTTTCCCTTGGAAAAATATTGTGCATGTGTGTTATTTCTTATTGCATGTCTGAGATTGTTGTTCTAAATTGTGAATTGAAATCTGTAGAGTAGTAGAGTAGGATTGTGTCTCTTGATTTAGATTAAAATTTCATGAGCAGTTACAATTCTACACCATAATTTCTACATGGTATCAGAGCCAGATTCACATTAGAACAAGAATTTCAAAATTGTTTCTCAAGAGGTTCGAATTTACAACTTCACAGTAGTAGGGTCTCTTAAGAGTTATGAAGATGACCTTCAACAGGATGAGATTATAGTATGCCTTGGAAGGCACCTCGAATTTCATTTCATGGAAGGATCATATGGAGGTGGTGTTGGATGAAAATGGATTGCTATAATATGTCAATAAATACATTACAAAACTAGGATTAGTTGATGCCTAGAACCTAGCTCAATGGAAGAAAGATGTAGCTAAGGTGAGGAGAATAATATTGGAGGGAGCATGAGACCAAATTGTCTCAAATATCAATGGGGAAGAAACTTCCTTTGCAATGTGGAGGAACTGATAGAGATGTTCGAGAATAGGAGTGACCACAGGGAACTGGCTCTCAAAGACAAACTTTGAAATATCAAGATGCAGAAGAATGAAACTGTGCCATAGTATCTCAACAGATTTACACAAGTTCGTTATGAGATTGGAGGGGTTGGTGCAAATTTTGTATAAGATGACCTGGTAAGCCTAGTGTGGAGCCAACTAATTGTTCCCAAAAGGCCAACTAGCTACTACACATTAGATTTTCAACCTGAGGTCTCATCTTTCTTTTTCAAGGCTGTCCGAACAATTTATGCAAGCGAAATGTTGGTATAAATAATCACTATTATACTAACAGAAAGTGAAACTTCAATGATAAAGGAACCAACCCATAAAACAATTAATAACTTATGCTTCTAACTAAACCAAACCATTCAGAGCATCAAATACTAAATACTTTATGTAAAAGAATAGTATTAAACATTGAGTTGTCACCTAATGAACAACAACTATAAAATGTGATAACAACTCTATCGAGAGGTATTTAAGTAATGCAAATAATGATCCTATTATGATATCCAAGAAACAAAAATAAAGTAACAACAATCCCAAATGAATTAGCTAAAGTAAATCCACTCCTCAATAACCAATTGTAATTTCTATTTAAAACAAAAAATGTGATTTTGCAATTACTCAACCAACTGGAAATTGTAAATTGAAAGCGATTAACCAAATAAATAATTGAAGCGAAAGAACATAACATGGATTTAATGATACAAATGAAGACAATGTTGCTTCTAGGATCGAGCCCAATTCACCAGAATCAAATTGTCTTGTAAAAGAAACCATCAACTTAACTCCAGATAATAAAAGATTTCATTGAATTATAGAGGATAGATTACAATCAATGTATTCTCAGGTTCCCGACTTATGTCAAAAATGTTATAGCTGAACAACCTCTCTCAAGGCTCAATTCCTAGTATTTATACCATGAGTGTAGAAGATAAGAACAATAAATCTATTTTTGATAAAGAGAAATCCCGAGAATATGAAGATTCTAATGATGCTCATTTAAGTTACAAGAAATATTAATATTTACGGATGACCAAGTCGGAAGCTCATCCTTAACCGATTTTCTCTAAACAAGAATCAATATCATCAAGCTATTTGATCTTCTATGATCAATTCAAGGAACAACATCAAGTGCCAACTGCTCTATAGATTCCTATTCAAAATAAGGATCCAACCGTGAGTAAATAACATTTTTGTGATCAATTCAGTTTATAAAGGAAATATAATAATAGAGATACATTAAATGCCTCTAGAATCCATATTACATTTATTATCATGTCCTAAATGCAAGAAATGCATAGGAAAATAATACAAGAACTAAGAAATAAGGTAAGGAAATTATAACAATTATAAGGCACAACATCACCCCCAACTGAGATTTTTTCATGATCTCATGCAAACAAATGATTAACATGCAAGGCAGTTAAGTAGTAAGCTTCATAAGATTCTTCTCCTCTATGTTTAAACCCATTCCTACTTCTGAGTTCCTAAAAGGCCACATACTTACTTGCCTTTGATAATTCATAGTCAGATTTATAATAAGATTGAGGGCACAATATCATGGGGCATATATACCTGCACCCTATCCAATTGATACCTTTTCCAGTATTAGGTGGACATATTCCCATACTCTAGTCATGGCATATTGAAAATTATGGAAGCCAATTGTTTCTCTATTTTTGACTACGTTAGGTGATGCCTCCCATCTTGCTTTGGCTCCACGAATAACCTCTCCTCTGATATCTTCCAGATAGTACAAACCTGAATGTAGGACATCATTATGAATATGTGCATGCACATATGCAACACCATGTTTTTCTATGAAAATATTATGTTGAGTAGTGTACGAAAAGTATTCTGAGGCTCTCCTATGAACCAAAGATCAAGACCATGCTCTCTCCTCTGGAAGTTGTGGTAGGATTTTACCCATTTCACCTAGTTTCAGGCAAATGAAATGAAGGCATGCAACTAAATGTATCTAATAAATGAAACATGATTCTCATTCACATGTTCCTCCAAAAATAATTTGTGTATATATAGTTCACACGTAAGGTACTTTGTGTGATCATCCCATTTATGGAAAGTAGTAATAAAATATAGGACATCTTTGAACTCATATGGTTTCCCATAATGTACATCTTTTATTTTGAGAAACAAGTATCGCTTATGTAGAAACAAGGCATAATTCTGGGTCGGGAACCTGCATGCCAATGCATATGAATCAATGGAGCATATTTTCTTTGTTTTATGTATAGCCTTATTAAGGTGATCCTTTAATTCCTTGATTCTATTCTCAGATGCTACCAGTTATGCATAAGTTCATCTAATTTTTCTGCCAGTGCCCTAAATCGTTGAAGCAATTCTTGATGTTACTTTTGAGGCACCACTTCTCTCCTGCTATCTCTCCATGGATCTGGTAATGAATTGGGGTTATACCCCTTTCCTTTCTTGACTAACTCTTCACTAGGGTTCAAAAATAGGAGAGCTTGATTTTGGAGCAAAGTATGCATTTCATACCATTTTTATCCCCCTGTAAGAATACTTGTGACTACTGTTATTGTACCTTCGCTCACTTGTACTTGTATGATTTTTACCATTTCTACACCATTATCCAAATTCTTTGTGAATTACCATGTGTTGACGGGTTGGAATGTATCACCAACAATTAGGGGGTCTCCCCAGTGTGAATTCCCAATTAGACCTCACAATGTTTGGGATAGGAGCCGCATCTGGTATGTGGGCCTGGTTGCCACCATGAATATTTCTGCTCTTGGTTGTCAAATGAGAAGGTGTCAGAGTGGGGACTAGAATGAAATGCCCAAAAAATGAAACAAAATCAACCCAAAATTGACAGACTACATAAATAGGTACAATCAAGTCACAACAACAATAAGAAAGAGTATGCCATGAGAAGGATCGGTGAGCCAAAACCCAATCAAACATACATGAACAAGAACATGCCAGAGGTAATTACGAATTAGTTCACAAAATATCACCGACATGGAAAGAAATAAGTGAGAAAAGATTTGAAATCAAGCATACATGCAATAAATATGAATCAATCCATAACATATTACGTATACGAAAGCACACATATGAATACAGTGAAAATATCAAACAACTATTACAACCACCATGAGAAAGCATGGGAATCAATGCCAAACATGAAGAACATATTATTAATGTTGTTGTTGAAAATTAAAGTACATATCTTGCAATTTGCCAAAACCCAATAATGGAACAAGGGTTGCTCATATCATTTCCCAATGCAAAAACCTAGCCTTGCTACAACTCACTCTACTAGCTACTAAGAGCCGAGTGCCTCTAGCTCTCAAGCACAATTCAACTATCTAATCCTAGCCTCAACTCAAGTGCTAAAAGTCCCATACAATGAGGCATGAGGGCACATTTATAGAGATGAGGTGATTAGTCACCTATCGTGACCCTTGACCTCCCCTCATGGCTCTTTAACTTCCTCATTGCTCTCTCATACCTATTGCTTAGTAAAGGTTGAATTGATCTCAACATAACTGTCGACATCTCGATGTAAACATTCACATATTGATAAAAGATATAATGTGAGGAGAAAATTCCTAAACCTGAAATCCTTATTGAGGAAAACTGATATTACTTATCCTACTTGATTAATTATGCAGGTTATTTATTGTGTTATGCTAGTAAATAATGAAGAATATACACTACAACCTTCACTACATAAATAAAATTTGGAAAAATAAACACAAAACAAGATCTGAGCAAGAAGAAAACTAAAGACACATGACACCGTTATTTTTGGACTAAGTCCCCGGAAAAAACCAATGCAGGAAAACCAATGTAGAAGATGAGGGTTGATTTATATTAAGAAGAAGTTCTAAATACAATATGGGATGACTTATTGGCCATCAACACAAAGAATATGACTAACAAAAAACTAGTGAGGATTACCTCACACTGACACTGGAAATCTGGAACTAACCCAACATTGAATTGATGAGCGCCACACAACCTCTGCACAGATCTGTGTCACTATGGTCGTGGAATGCATCTCCTCCTTCTGCTGACTCAATGCTTCTCTCTAGCCCTTCTGGTCTCACACCCCAACACTGGATTTAATTGATCCTTCGAAAATTTTCAGATCTTCTCAAGGCTACAATACGGCCTTTGCGTGGCACTGCGCTACCCAACGTAGCTTCTATGCTACTTGTTCTGCGTACTTCCCTCTTCCTTCTCTGCAAAGTATTCCTGGCTCAGGAAGAGATCTTTCAACCAGAACTATCAATTTCCCTCACTGCAATCAAATCAACTCGAACAAATCCTAGGGATGATTTGTGTTGCTCTCTTTAGAAATTCAATCTCTAGACTCAGTTGGTGTGTTTTCCAAATTCCCGTCGAAGTCCTTATTATAATCTTCTCATTGGATAACCAACAACCCATATTAAAACGTAATCAAGGGCTTATATCATATTGACTCGATCTCCATATTTTTCTAGAAGTTTCACACCCAGTTCTATTAATATATTTTAATTCCCTAAATTTAGACTTAGGCTCCCATTAAAAATAGATAATTATTTTAATAAAAACCCATTTGGGTGGAATTTCCCAAAACACTTTTTGGGTATTTTGGAATAAATGTGTCTAAGCCTCTTTGAAAAAATTGAGGCTTAGAGCACATCCGATGCTACTAGAAATACACACTCCCTCTTAACGAGGAATGTTCTCTAGTAATGCATCATGCTGAAGCACTACACTGACTCTATAATATCTCCCACTGCATTGTTGATGTCTGACATTGTTTCCCACCAACTAGTTTGCTGGTGTACCTGCATACTTCTTCCAACTGCAACTCTGCTGCCCACATTCATTCCCAGTCCAACAACTTCTCTCTACCCAGGATACTTTGGAAAAAGACCTTCCATTCTTTGGAAATGGAATTCAGAGCCAATTTGACCATCTCTGTGGCTTGAGGTGTTGACCCTACAACTGCTAGCTAATCTCGAACATATTGAAGCTTTTAAAGGAACAAGTCTACGCGTTCTCCCTTCTACATTCTTGTAGACTACATCTTTCCCTCCAAAAACATATTTCACTTCTTTAAATAACCCTCGTATAGCTTGGCCAATGCATCCCACATATCCTTTGACATCCCTTTTCCAGAAATATGTGAGACAATGTGCTCCCTCACTTTGTCGAGGATCAACCGTTTGGCCTTTTCCATATTCTTCTTGAAATCTTTTAATGGATCTGCATGTACTGGTTCAGCTATCGCACTGTCGATGAAGGCCTTGAGCTCAAGCTAATCCAGAAGGAAGGAGATCCTTGCATTCCATATTACATAGTTGGAGGCATCCTCCAAACGATCTTGATCACACAACACAGTGGCTGCCATCTCACCCAACCAAATTTCAAATTGCTGCCTCTAACCCTCTGCGCAGCTGGCTCTACGCACTCCTTGTTGGAGTAAGCCAAATAAATCTTGGTCACACTGCTTCTACATGGGAAATCATATTTTCTTGGGAAATAAATTCCCTGAGGTCAGAATTCCCTCAGTATTTTTATTATTCTTTCTTTTTCACTTTCTGTACAAACAAATGCTGCTACAAAATACTGCGTCCCACCAGAAACTAGTCTGCACATAAGTTTCTACTGTGTTGCTCCCTCTGCCACTGAAAAAATACAAACTAGAAATCATACCTCTCTATTGACTCACTCAAAGATAATTTACCTTTCAAATTGTTATCACTAAGTTGGTACTGATGGGATGCTCCACCAGACAACCTAGAGTAACTCTTTCAAACCAACTTCTAGCTTAAAATTAGCCTTTTAAGCCTGAGAGGGCTCTCTCAAAGATATTGATAATATTATGTAAATGAAGCTCACAGATGGCTAACTCTGACGAAGTTTTTTAAGTATTTTTGTATGCAGGTGAAAGATGTCTAGAATTAACTACCATTGGGCTTATGGACTCAGTGTTAAGAAACTGAGTGACATGGTTCTTCTTGTGGAAGCTGAGGCATATAGATGTTTTATGAAAATGAAATACACACAGATACACAAAAGTCTAATTCTTGAACGAAGTTAGAGCATGATGTACATGAATTCTAAGTAATCAAACATCAAAGTACTTAAGACAAAATAATAGGATACAAAAGACAAGTGCTCATAAAAACATAAGATGAATCTCAGGTGAAGAAAGAGCCAACAACCACTATATATTACTAATAATAAATTTTTTACAATAGTTGTTCTGTAGTCAACATCATTCAACCCACTATTCTTCGATATATTTTTCCTATTAATAGGTTTCAACATATTTACATTGGATCTGCTTGCATGTTTAGATCATCGAGTCTCTTTGCTAACAACTAATCTAACAATAATAAAATTACATGGAAGTAAAAATGACAGCTACTAAATTTAGGACTTAGAGATCTACTAGGACTCTATAGCCTATTTATTACATCAATCAACTGAAAAAACTGCATATTTACATCGAGGATAGTCATGTTCTTGGGTGGCACTAACCATGACCAAAACATAATTTCCCCCACCAAGTTAGGAGACTTGTCTTCCTATCTTTAAGGAGGTGGTGTCATGTTCAATGATGAGTGTCTTCATGATGAGCTGGTGAATTGAACAACCTTGTCGAATACTATGCCTCCACCAAAATATTCCTCTAATACCCTTTAAGCTTTCCACGTGGCTGACTTACCTCCAATAGACCATCAAAACTAGAAAATTCTACAAAAACTTCCTCTCTGCAGAAACAAGGGAGTTAAGGCAAGTTTGTAGCAAAAGTTTGCAGTAATTTTATTTTACCTATCTCTGCCACCTGTTAACTCTCTTTGTTGATTTGGAACTGTTTGTTAAGTCAAAAGAGCTAAATACAAATTTTTACCCGCCTTGATTATGACCATATCTGTGATTTGTAACAAAAAGACACCTATAGTGAGTTCATAGCGAATTCTGGGCTTCAAGCCTGAGATACGTTGCGAACTTGCCTAATTGGTATCAAACTTGAAAATTGTGCTTTCTTTCTTCAAAATTTTCCTATATCTGTGTAATATGATAAGATGAATCATTAAGGCAAACTTGGTTCAAAATATCTCTTACCCTCCTCAAGAAGCAACATTTTCATCTTCAGCAAGTTCATCTACAAATGAAAATGGAGTTGTTTTTTCTGAAAACTAGGCCTTAAAAATGATCTCCTATCTCTAGATTCTTGATAGATGTTGAAAAACGGGAGGATATTTTTGTAAATTAGTTCGTTATTAAGAAAAACCTCTCTTGGTTTTTTGGAAACCATCTCTAGTAGTTTGGAATATGCATTTGAAAAACATGTCTAAAACATGAAAAAATTGAACTCTAAAAATGGATCCCAAATATGTCTTCGAATCTCCCAATATGTAACAACTGTGAGAAAAGTGAAAGAGGTTGATGTTCTTTGATACATGTTCGAAAATAACCTCTCTTAGTTTTTTATAATTCATCTATGTTTTCCTATAAAATACTCTTGAAGTTGACTGCATAAACAATCCAAAAACACAACAAATCCTCTTGTAACTTCTGATATAATCTCATGTAATAAACTTTGATGAAGGCCTCTGTAACACTAGGGTCTTCCATGACCAAGTTTAGGTCCATAGGTTCATAATTTACCACTGAAACTCCCCTTTTTATGTTCTAATATATTTCCATCTCCTCCAAATCAATGCTGCCTTCTTTGAAAGTTGACACCTGCAAAACGTGTATATGACAACAAGTTGTTTGTTGACATATGGTGGAAATTAACCTATGACAACAGCTATAGATATACTCATACAAAAGGTAAAAAGTGGTAGAAGCAGCTAATAGGGATTGACAAGGTAAGTGATTAGGCTCGAATGCATGGAGGCTACATAAGGAAAGGAAAGTGAGAGAGGAAAACAATATGATGGTGATGTAATGATTGCTAAGAATGTCATACACCAAATAATAACTCATAACAAGTAGGAACATGGTGACATACTCACTTCTAACCATTAAAAAAATGGCATCTCGTCGATCCCCATACCGCTTGCAAAAAACATGAGTTTGTAGCGAATTCAGTTAGAAAGTTGGCAGATTTTCTACGAACTTGTCAGGTGAGTTTGTAGCAAAAATAATCTGTTTTTCATAGAATTCATTGCGGACTCAGGAAAAAATGGACAACTGGCTAAAAATGAATTTTAAACCAATGCATGGAGATTTTTGATGCATTTCTATGGATTTTACCATGATAGTATGACATGTGGGACTCTTCAAACTTAAGATTAGGACCAATTCACAAAATTTTATGAATTTCATGAATTAATTTACTAAGACAATAAAACATATGCCTAATAAAAAACTGAAATTTTATTGGTGATAATAGTGGCTCCACTGGGGATGGTGTGCCCCTGTGGTACAACAAAGAACCTGTAGTTCCATTGCCTTTCTTGAAAAACTAAAATTGATGAAATTGATGAAATTTCTTCAAAATTTTATAGCCTTCTCCTCAGGCCCAAGCTTGTTGAAAACTGCAATCCAAGCTTAAAACTAAATCAGTACATGCTGAAAAAGATGCTCATAATACTTGAGCTTATTCACACACACTCCTACCTACCCTAATAACTGAAATCTTTATTGTTGATTCAAGCGACATGAAATCTCCAATAAATCCAATCAATGAGCTAATTTGATACCTGAACTCCTTAACTGTGCTTAAACCAAATGCAAAATGGATACTATAATGACCAAGGCAGCATAAAATGGGTCTGATTTTCACAGTGAAAACATAATTGAAAATTTGAACTGTATAAATCTTTCATGTAGTTAGCTATGGGATCATAGAAGGCATAGTTTGTTTGGTGATTGTCAAGACATTTTGCAGGTTTGGACAACTCATAGATGCTTTCTTTAGCAACATAAGATTTCAATTGTGTGTTATCAAACTCATTTTCAAAAACAATAAATCCCTCCTCAATCTCAAAAGAAAAAGGTAGCACCATCTTCTCTTTGTATTTTGGCATGGAAAAGATTTCAAAAGAATAATATTTACAATGAAGCCTATAGGATTGAATTTTATCTTCTAAAACTTTAATTTATTTCTCAATGTTCTTAGCAAATTCATCCAAAAATTGAATCTTATCTTCTGACTTACACTCAAATGACTTTAAATAAGAATACAAGGCCGAAGAGAAATTTTCATCCACTTCCTCATTAGTGTGCTCATCGTTCCCTTGCTTAAAACATTGAATGGAAAGAGAGTCTGCCACAAACTTTGTTTTTTGCATCCATGTTTCCAAAAAGATAAGCCAAAAATCTGCAAATGACTTAATATATCTGACCGGAAAACTTTCAATCCATTGTCTACATTTCTCCTGAAATGAATAATAGAACAATCTGATGAAAATATCTTCATGTATGACTCTAAGAAGCTCAGTAAAGTCACGAAAATTTGATATATGCTTCAAGGTCAAACTAAAATCTTCTCCATTAAATTTTGGACCATTCCTTAAAAAATATGCATCCTTGGGAAAAGGATTTGGGAAGCCCTAAATTTTTGAAAAATATACACATGCATACCTCGAAACAAGAATGGCAACATCTGAGCTCCTCATAAGACTAGTGGAGTCACCATGAAGCTATGAATTTTTGAATTCTTCAACAATGGAGTCACTAAGGTAGAATGCAGCCTCAAAAGCTTCTGAGCTCTTGCTACCTCCAAGAGTTCAAGATTTCTGTTTGAGCACAAAACTTTGGGAAAAATTTCTTTAGACTCCATGAAGACGCACCAAAATGTTATCACTAAGTTGGTATTGATGGGCTTCTTCACTAGACAACCTAGAGTAACTCTTTCAAACCAACTTCTCACTGAAAATTAGCCTTTTCAACGCGAGAGGGCTCTCTCAAAGATATTGATAATATTATGTAAATGAAGCTCACAGATGGCTAACTCTGACAAAGTGTTTTAAGTATGTCTGTATGCAGGTGAAAGATGTCTAGAATTCACTACCATTGGCCTTATGGAGTCAGTATTAAGAAACTCAGTGACATGGTTCTTCTTGTGGAAGCTGAGGCATATAGATGTTTTTATGAAAAGGAAATACACATAGATACACAACAGTCTAATGCTTGAAGGAAGTTAAAGCATGATGTACATGAGTTCTAAGTAATCAAACATCAAATTACTGAAGACAAAATAACAGGATACATAAGACAAGTTCTCATAAAAACATAAGATGAATCTCAGGTGAAGAAAGAGCCAACAACCACTGTATATTATTGATAAGAAAATGTTTACAATAGTAGTTATGTAGTCAACATCATTCAACCCCCTATTATTCGATATATTTTTCCTATTAATAGGCTTCAAAATATTTACATTGGATCTGCCTACATGGCTATATCATCGAGTCTCTTTGTTGACACCTAATCTAACAATAAGCAAATCACAAGGAAATAAAATTGGCAACTACTAACTTTAGGACTTAGAGACATATTAGGACTCTATAACGTATTTATTACATAAAACAACTGAAAAAACTGCATATTTACGTCGAGGACAGTCATGTTCTTGGGTGGCACTGACCACGACCAAAACATAAGTCCACCCACCAAGTTAGGAGACTTATCTTCCTACTTTTAAGGAGGTGGTGTCATGATAAATGATGAGTGTCTTCATGATGAGTTGGTGAACTAAACAACCTTGTCGAAGACCCTGCCTCCACCAAAATATTCCTTTGATACCCTTTAAGCTTTCCATGTGGTTGGCTTACCTTCAATAGACCATCAAAACTCGAAAATGCTACAAAAACTTTCTTGCCGCAGAAACAGGGGAGTTAAGGCAAGTTTGTAGCGAAAGTCTATAGCAATTTGATTTTACCTATCTCTGCCACCTGTTAGCTCTCTTTGCTGATTTGGAACTGTTTTTTAAGTCAAAAGAGCTAAATACAAATTTTTACTCACCTTGATTATGACCATATTTATGATTTGTAACAAAAACATACCTATAGCGAGTTCGTAGCGAATTCTGGGCTTCAAGCCTGAGATACGGTGTGAACTTGCCTAATTGGCAGAAAACTTGAAAATTGTTCTTTCCTTATTCAAAATTTGCATATGGTTATGTAATATGATAATATGAAGCATGATAAGGCAAAATTGGTTCAAAATACCTCTTACCCTCCTCAAGAAGCAACATTTTCATCTTCACCAAGTTCATCTACAAATAAAAATGGAGCTAATTTTTCTAAAAACTAGGGCTTAGAAATGATCTCCTATATCAATATTCTTGATAGATTTTTCAAAACGGGAGGAGTATTTTGTAAATCAGTTCATGATGAAGAATAAGCATTCGTGGTTTTTTGAGCACCATCTCCAACTTTCCAGAATATGCATTTGAAAAACATGTCTAAAACAGGAAAAAATCAAACTATGAAAATTAAGCCCAAATATGTCTTTGAATCTCCCAATATGTAACACTTGTGAGAAAAGTGAAAGAGGTTAATGTTATTTGATCCCTTTTTGACAATAACCTCTCTCATGTTTTTATAATTCTTCTCTGTTTTCCCAGAAAATACTCGTGAAGTTAACAACATAAATAGTCCAAAAACACAACAAATCCTCTTGTAACTTCGGATACAATCTCATGCAATCAAATTTGATGATGGCCTCTGCAAAAATAGGGTCTTCCATGGCCAATTTTAGGTCCATAGGTTCATACTTTACCACTTAACCTCTGTTGTTGTTTTCTTATATATTTCCATCTCCTCCAAAATAATGTTGCCTTCTTTGAAAGTTGACACCTGCAAAAATTGTATATGACAGCAAGTTGTTTGTTGAAACATGGTGGAAATTAACCTATGACAACAACTAGAGATATAATCATGCAAATGGTAAAAAGTGGCAGAATCAGCTAATAGGGATTAAGAAGGTAATTGATTAGGCTCGAATGCATGAAGGTTGCATAAGGAAAGGAAAGTGAAAGAGGAAAACAAAATGATGGTGATGTAATGATTGCTAAGCATGTCATACACCAAATAATAACTCATAATAGGTAGGCACATGGTGATATACTGACTCCTAACCATTAAAAAAATGATATCTCATCGATCCCCAGACCACTTTCAAAAAACATGAGTTCGTAGCGAATTCAATTAAAAAGTTGGCAGATTCATTACGAACTTGTCAGGTGAGTTCGTAGCGAAAATGACTTATTTTGCATAGAATTCGCTGCGGACTTAGGAAAAAATAGACATGTGGCTATTTTTTTTTTTTTAACCAATGCATATAGATTTTTTATGGATTTCTATGGATTTGACCATGATGGTATGACATGTGGGAATCTTCAAACTTAATATTATGACCAATTCACAAAATTTTATCAATTTCATGAATTAATTTACTATGACAATAAAACCTATGCCTAATAAAAAACCAAAATTTTATTGGAGATAACACAAATCTTTCCCTGTTGTATTGGACTGCACAATCCCTTGGGGATTCGATCTGCTGCCTACGCAACTCTTTGATATCCCTCATCCTCTTCAACGTTGAACTCTTCCAGGCTGCTCTCTTGCTTCACTTGCGCTATTGTACAATATTTGATACCATGTGAAAATTCCTAAACCCAGAATCCCTATTGCAAAAAACTGATATTACTTCTCCTACTTGATTAAACATGCAAGTTATATACTATGTTATACAAGTAAATATTGAAGCAAATACATTGCAACCTTCACTACATAAATAAACTGTGGAAAAATAAATGCGGAAACAAGATCTGAGAAAGAAGAAAACTAAACACACATGACACCGTTATTTTTGGACTAAGTCCACGGAAAAACCCAATGCAGGAAAACCAATGCAGCAGATGAGGGTTTTATTTTTATTAAGAAGAAGTTCTGAATACAATAGGATTCCTTACTGGCTATCCACAAAGAGAATCTGACTGACATAGAACTAGTGAGGATTACCTCACATTGACACTAGAGATCTGGAACTGACCCAACACTGTGCTGATGAGCCCCACACACCCCTGTGCAAATCTGCATAACTCTAGTTGGGGACTACGTCACCTCCTTCTACTAGATCTTCTGTTGGTTGGATGCTAATCTACGGATCTTCCGGTCACACCTTGACACTAGATCTGACTGATCCTCAGCAAAATTTCGGATCTCCTCAACGATACAACATTGCCTCTGCATGGCACTGTGTTGCTCAACGTAGCTACTATGTTTCCTCTTCTGTGTACTATCCTCTTCCTTCTCTGCAAAGTATTCCTGGCCCAAGAAGATATCTTCCAACTGAAACTATCACTTCCCCTCGCTATAATCGAATCAACTAGATCAAATCTTCTAGTTGCTCTGCGCTGATCTCTTGAGAAATTCGATCTCTAGACTCACTCGGTGTGTTTTCCAAATTCCCATCAAAGTCCTTCTTATAATCTTCTCGTTAGATAAACAACAACCCAGATAAAAACACAATCAACGACTTAGATCATATTGAATCGATCTCCGTATTTTTATAGATGGTTCACACCCAGTTCTATTAATATAATTTAATTATTTTAATTCCCTAAGTTTAGAGTTAGTCTCCCATTAAAATTAATTCATTATTTTAATAAAACCCCATCCAGGTGTAATTTCTCAAAACGATTTTTGGGTATTTTGGAATACATGTGTCTAAGCCTCTCTACAAAACTTGAGACTTAGAGCACATCTTATGCTACCAGAAATCAACACTTATGTTGTAAATTAAAGTACATATCTAACAATTGGTCAAAACCAAACAATGGAACATGGGTTGCTCATATCATTTCCCAATGAAAAATCCTAGCCTCGTTTTGGCTTGAGGGGTCCTGACCCAGGTTCGGAGTTATCGCGCAACCAAAAAACCCTCCAACTATTGACCCTTTCAGCAGTGGCCTTCTTGCGGAGATCAAAGTCTCACCTGGACCATTATGGGGGGTGTTGGAACTAGGTTTCCACACCCCGAGGAAGAATTTAATATAGTGGCCCCAAACATACTTATAATAGAACTATAACAGATGCACAAATCAACGGATTAACAGATCAACCCTTTGCATAATGCTTTAATATATATTTATGCATTGTAATTAGATATACTTCAATCATATATATTCATCAACTAATATACACACACCATGTACTTCATTCATTCACGCGGATGCAATTAACCATGAACATAAATAAATATGCAATAACAGAATATATTCATATCTTAATGAAAATAACATATATATAACATAGGAATTAGCATAACAATCTGGGTTCTCTAAAAAAATATCCTTTATTAAGATATCTAGCAGTTACAGTACATTTAGTCCTTCAATAAAATTCTACCCTTCAGTGCACACATCCAGCGGAGTCCGCACACAGCCAGGACTTAGGTCTCCATGCACACAGCCAACAGGAGCCTTTCTATCCAAAAACCCAGATCTAGATTAAAACCTTCAGAAATAACAATAACAAGATAACATATATCCTTTCATGATTTGATCCTTACATATTTATACTAACTTGACGCACATATACCATGCTCTCAAACCATGGTTTGAGACTCATGATTTTCCCTTTAAACCCATTACATTGATTGAGGGACTTTGACCTGCCCCAAAGCCCCTTTGACTCTTTCGCGCAGTGCATACAACAAAACATAAACAAAACATAACCAAAAATGTACCATAGGGGACCCCGCTCCAACAGGCCCCCAACACAACCTCGTGACTTGTTTTGACTCACTTCGGGGTGGTCTCCTTCATCTTGGCTTTGAGTGCTTTGATAGAGCTCTTCAGTGGCGAGACCACTTTGATGCTCTATGCGGTAGCACCTTGCGCTTCATCCATTAGCTTCGCAGTTTTCAGCCCTTCACCTGGTAGATTGATGCTCTGTTGTGTTTGTTGAAGGATTTTCAGGGCACCATCAAGGCTCTCTGAAAATTGTAGGGCTTCCGCAACCCAAGGCTACAACCTTGTCTTTGAAAGCTTCTCCTGAAAGTGTAAGTATTCAATTACTGTTTTGAATTGCCTTGCCCTCATGGAGGCGGGAAAGTCTCTGCGTTGTCACCAATGTGGGTGCCACCATCCAGATCTCTGTGAATTGTTGTTCCTTAACGCGCAATTCATTGTGCAACTGTTGTACCAACGGGTCATTCTGAACAGAATTCCAGACACCCATGGATTCATCCAATAATTGACCACACTCTGTAGCTGCGGCTGATATGTTATCTGTAGAGGCTTTGACCTTTGCGGCACGCTGCGCTCTGACCTTCAATGGTGTTTCAGGTTGAAGCTTCATCTGTAGCTCCACGATCTGCTGCCCAAAATTAGCCCGGACGGTCTGTAATTCGTTGCGCGATGGCTTGAGTGCAGCGTCCAGGACCTCTAAATTTTATGTAGGTGCGGCTGATGAAGGGATAGTGACCTATGTCAGGTCACCGCAGACTTACTGCTTTTTCTGTAGAACTACTGCTTTTTGTTGTGATTCCTTTGCAACGTAGTAGGCACGGTCCTCTCTATATTGTAATTCGTCGACAATAATATTGTGGATCATATAAATCTTCCTGGTTGGCAGCACCACCAGGTTGATTCTGATTTCTCCATAGGCTCTTAGTTTCACGCGCAAATTCGGTGACTCCACTCTGATGGCAGGCGGAGGGATCTGGATAAGGCGGCTATCCCTGTAAGATGGCAGCACTGTGCTGATGGGTTGCGTGCTAGAAGTGGTAATGCTCACTTGAAGCTGGCTCGCTTACGCCACAATCACTTGGATCTGGATTTCTTGTACTTTAAGATATTGTATGCCTAACTGCACTCCTTCGAGAACAACTTTGCAATGTGCTTCCATATCAGTCCACATGTATTTTGTTGTTGACTTAACTATATTTTCAACTTCAGTAAAATAATCTTCTGTTAGCGTGAGGTCCTCTATGCCGACTAATTTGGACCCTTTTCTCTTCTTGCGCAGACCTCCCACAGCCTGAGACCCGCACTTAGTTCCCTTGGTGGTTTACGTCTCAAGACCCTCATCACCTTCACCGTTCTTTTTTGCTTCTGTCTCTTTATCAAAATCGATGTTTTCTCTGGTTGTGGTAGGTTCAGGCTCTGCCTCGACGTCTTTACCCTTCTGGTGTGTATCTTTTTTCATTCTGGGCTTTGTCAAAGTATTCAAAACGAATGACGAGGCACGGTGCGTGACTCTAGAAAAGTAGGTGGCCACTCTTTTGTGATGCACACCAGGTCATATTGTGTGACCAGATTTGGAAAATCATACCAGATTCCCTCGACAATGCCCTTCACGCAGATATGTACATTATGAAACGTTTCTTTGAAATATACGATCAATTTGTACAGCTCATACAAGGTTGGGGACAACCATGGCTTTGACTGAATAGCTTGACATAACGTAGAGTCAAAAAGCACCCAGAAAATCTTATTTTAAGGTTAAAGCTTCATCTCCAGCTCCGTGATTTGCTGCCCAAACTTAGCCCGGACGGTTTGTACTTCATTGCGCGATGCCTTGAGCGCAACTGCCATAACCTTTAACTTTGATGTAGGTGTGGCTGATGTAGGGACAGTGACCTCTATCATGTCACCACAAAATTGGTCGATTATGGCCTCTAATGCAGTGCTTTGAGCCTCATCTGCATGACAAGCCTCTTCTATTGTCAACTGATTTTTCTATAGAACTGCTGCTTGTTGTTGTGATTCATTTGAAATGTGGTAAGCATGGTCCTCTCTGTACTATAATTCATCGACAATCATATTTTGGATCATATGAATCTTCCCGGCTGGCAGCACCGCCAGTTTTATGCTGATTTCTCCACAAGCTCTCAGTGTCACGCGCAAAGTCAGTGACTCCACACTGATGGCGGGCACGGGGATCTGGATAAGGCGACTATCACTGTAATATGGTAGCACCATGCTAATAGGATGTGCGCTGGAAGTGGGCACACTTGGTTGAAGCCGGTTCGATTGTACTTTAAGTTATTATATGCCTAACTGCACTCCTTCGAGCATAGATTTGTACTGTGCTTCCATATTGGTCCGCATGTTTTTTGTTGCTGACTTAACTATATTTTCAAATTTAGTAAAATCATCTTATGTTAGCGTGAGGTCATCTGTGCTGGCTAATTTGGACCCTTTTCCCTTCTTGCATAGACCTCCCGCAGCCTGAGACCCGCGCTTAGTCACCTTGCTGGTTTGCGTCTCAAGACCCTTAATGCCTTCACCGTTATTTTCTACTTTCGTCTCTTTATCCAAATCAATGGTTTCTCTAGTTTTGGTAGGTTTAGGCTCTGCCTCGATGTCTTTACCCTTATGGTGTGTGTCTTTTGTCATTCTAGGCTTTGTTAGAGTCTTCAAAATGAACGACGAGGCACCCCCAATGGTGCGTGATTGTAGCCAAGCAGGTGGCCACTTTGTTGTGATGCGCACCAGGTCATATTATGTGACCAGATATGGAAAATCATACCAGATTCCATCAACAACACCCTTCGTGTGGATATGTACATTATGAAACGTTTCTTTGAAATCTACAATCAATTTTTACTGCTCATACAAGGTTGGGGACAACCTTGGCTTTGACTGAATAGCTTGACATAGCGCAGAGTCAAAAATCACCTAGAAAATATTATTTTTTGTGACTCTGGCTCTATCTCTGGGAACTACATTTCTTCAAGTGTCTTCCAGTCGATGAGCATGATGATGAGTACTATCCAGGCGTAATAAAAGTGTTTCCCCTCCTCCTACGTCTCACACACATTTTCCAATATTTTTATGCATAAGTACTGCACCTTGTTGTACTAGACACCCTTCTTGCATTGCCCAGCAGGCGCAATAACATGTGTTGGGAATTCCTTCAGCTTTCACTTCCTCATCATTTTACAGGTGAGTACAATCGTTCCAAATTGGACTGGAGGGTCGCTGATTTCGCTGACAACAAAGCCGCGAGTGTTGCACGACACCTTATCATCTTTCTTAACCTTCTCAACAACCTTATTTTCTTGACCTTTACCTCCAAAGGCCGTCACAGGTTCACGCCCTAGTCAGGAAAGCCGATGATCTGATGGATCATTGCAACATCGATTGGTATGCACTCTCTAAGCCATAAAAAATCATCCTGAATTAGCGCGAGCAGTTGTCATACACATATATCATTGAACGGGCTGCGCCCGAAGTGTGGAATCTGAAGAAGGTTTAGCAAGGCTAATTTGTGCAGGCCCAACGCCCAGGGAATTGGCTCAAATTTTACTATTCCATCATCGTAGAGGGTTCTCTCTAAATACATATCAAGCGTGAGCTCTGGAAATTGCTCTGGATTTGTGAGGTCCCAATCCTCCATCTTGAGCAGCAGAATTTTGGCAAACATATCGCTCTCAACTAGTACGTTCTCTGGAAGCAATGGAATATTAATATATGAACATACTTTATCTAGGTTCTTAGGGACCTTCATCGAAGCTTTGCGCAGTGCAACATAGGTAGGTAGCCGCGAGATAGGATTAACAATCTCTACCACAGTTTCTTCCTCCATTATCGTTTCTGGAAACTATGCCATGGGCTTCTTCTGGCGCTCTACAGTAGTGGAGCATGACTTTGGAGTCTTTTCATGAGGCGCCTTCCTTGACCCCGAAGACTGTCCCTTCTTGGGTGTGGTTGACGCAGGGGTCTCAATAGCCTACACAGCGGGTTCTTCTCCTGGCTTGGTGGAAGTCATGCTGGGAGGAATTAGGTGACATAAACCATGATGACACAGCTCCTCCTCAAAGAGTGGATCAATCTCAGATATAGGATTTATAAAAACTTCAGAAAGGAGAGAGCTCAACTCGCAAAAATCACACAGAAAGAAAAGGGAACTAATGCGACCCCTTTGGTCATATTTTTAGCATATGTACATCTTAAATGGTCTCTTGTGCATTAAT
This sequence comes from Pinus albicaulis, assembly GCA_034641835.2. Lineage (NCBI taxonomy): Eukaryota > Viridiplantae > Streptophyta > Pinopsida > Pinales > Pinaceae > Pinus > Pinus albicaulis. Next base: position 393,156,835 of record CM076574.1, read on the forward strand.
GTAGCTCATAAATGCTAAAATGGCTCCAAATATGGCATAATACGTCATTAAATGCAACTTAGACGCTCCTCCAAATGGTAATAATACTGTCGTGTCCAGATTTATTGTTCCAACGACTATATTCTAGTACCTTTGTGACCCAATCAACCTCTATGTGCAACTACCGTGTGAACATCACACTTGTCTGCGCATCTGCCATTTTTTCAGTGCAGACCTGTATTTCCAACCATATAGTCATTTGGTGCATGTAGGGAGAGGGTCATCCCTGACAGGCTTCAATAGACTTCCATTGACATACCGAGGAAAATTTTCTCCGCTCAACGTGGCCAAGCACACTGCATCTCTGTCAGTGATTTCCTTAACAACATAGGGTCCTAGCCAGTGCATCTTGAACTTCCCTGGGTGGTTCGAAAACTTGCTGTCATATAACAAGACCAAATTTTCTTCCTTAAAGACCTTTTGTCGAATATTCCTATCATGCCAAGCCTTTTTGCACACCTTTTTCACTTGTTGATGGAAACATGCAATAAATAGATCCTCTTCGAGCGTGACCAACTATGACAATCATTCTTCCTTAATATCCTGCTCTTCCATATTAGTGAATGCTGCAATTCATAGACTTGGAATAATGCACTCCATTGGAATAAATGCTTCCTTCCCATACACCATCTTGGACGGTGTGTTCCCCGTCAACTTTTTTCACGTGGTTTGATATGCCCAAAGAACTGCAGGTATGCACACATCCCAATCATTTTGATTAGCATTGTAGACCTTAGTGAGCGCAGTCTCAAATATCTTATTGAAAGCTTCAACCACATCGTTCGCTTGTGGGTGATATGGAGTAATATTATGATGATGAATCGAGAATTCTTCTCTCAGAGCTTCAATAGTTTCATTCACAAAGTGCGTACCTCGATCACTCATCAAAATATTAGGGCAACCAAACCGAGTCAAAATGTTCTAAAAAATGAAGTGTGTAGCTGTGTCAGCACTACAATCCTTCATAGGCTTAGCTTCAACCCATCTAGGCACATAATATTTCGTAGTGATTATGTAACGCGCACCTGTCTTCTTTCCTAAAGGGTCAATAGGTTCAACAAAATCTATGGCCCATTTTTCAAAACCTTGCAACACCATCTGTGGGTGCAACGACATCTCATATCTGAGCGACGTCCTCCATGTCCTTTGGCATACATCACAAGCACAGAAATGCACATATGCGTCACTATGCAGCGTGGGCCACCATAAAATATCTTGTAGGATCTTCTGCGCAGTGGATTTCCCTGCATAATGACCTCAGAAAACCCCTCCACGAGCTTTAGCTAAGATATCTCGTCTCACAAATTCTAATACACACCTTCGCAACACCTCATTTGCACCCATCTTGTATAGCTGACTGGAAATTAGGGTAACGTCAGCTGTGCCCGCAACCAGCTCCTTTTGTTGCAATGTATACTCTGAGGGCGCACTTCTAGTAGTCAAGAAGGAATGATATCAACAAAATGATCATCAACCACATTTATAGCAAATAACTATGCATCAGGTAAACCATCCTCCAAGCTGGTAGGTTATTCTCCATTTTCAAGGCGCAATATATGATCTGGCCCAACATTCAGTCTCCCAGGTTTCACAATGACTTCAAAATCATACTCCTAAAACAACAACAACCATCTGCAGATCTTCTCCCCCGACGCATGCTTATTAACCGGGTACTTCAGTGTAGAATGGTCAGTAAACATTTTAAAGTGACCTCCTAATAGACAGTGGTAGAATTTCTGCAGTGCATAAACCATATCCAATCTTTCCCTTTCTGTAGTTGAATAATTATGATCCAAGCTTGATAGCTTCCTACTTACAAATGTAATAGGGTGATCGATCTCCCCAACTCTTGGCTTTGGTAAAATAGCTCTGAGCGGAATGAAGGAGGCATGAACATGTACATGGAATACCTTCGACCAGTCTGGAAAGACCAATATGGGCGCAGTGACCTCTGAGTGTGTTTTGTATTAGATGTGTTTCTCCTTGTCCCGTACTCGCCCTTGGTTATTTATGGGTCAATAGGTTGAAAGGATATGATGGGATTGTTGTGACTAGGTTGCTTTGTATAAAACTAATATAGGAATGGAGGTTAGGTGCTCTGCTAGCTAAACTGCCTGTATAAAGCTTCTCCTTCAACAATTCAAAACTCTTTTGACATTCTTCGTCCCAAAAGAATGACACATCCTTCTTGAGAAATTTCTCCATGGGCACAATGATTAGCGCATAACCTTGAATTAACTTTCGGTAATACCCTGTATACCCCAAAATTGAGCACAACTTCTTAAAATTTGCAAGAACTTGTAGATTAACAATAACTGCGATCTTGGATCCACCATCAACCCTTGTTGACAAACAAATTTCCCCAACAATATCCCGAATGGCACACAAAATATGCCCTTGTTTAGATTAAGTGAGATCTGATACTTCTGAAAAGTATCCAACATTAGGCACAGACTTGATACATGCTTATTCAACAATCCAAAGACATTCTAGTCATCAAAGTAGAATTCTAAGAACTTGTGGATGTATTCCTTGAACGCAGCTACTACTGCATGCGAGAAGATAGCTGGTGTATTCTTCAGACCAAATGGCATCATTGTATACTAAAAGGAGCCCCATTCTATTGCAAAGGTTGTCTTACTCCTATCTTCTGACGCAATCCTAATCTGGTGATATCCTCAGAGAAACCATATGTAAATGAATAAGCCTCCTGTCCTCCTAAATTATAGAGGATCTCATCAGAAAATGGGTTCGGGAATGGATCATGAATGCATGCATCATTCAATTTTCGTAGATCCATGCAAATCCTTATTTATCCTTTAGTCTTCTTATCTTGAACCACCATGGGATTCACCCAATCAGACTCCTCCACTGGTTCTATAATTCCCGCAACAACCATTTTATCCAATTATTCTTTGACCTTCTGCTTATATTTTGGATTCAATCTATACGGGCACTGCTTTACAGGTCACACATCAGGTTTCAATGTAATCTTCATGACCCCAGATCTCCTATTATCCCTTTCAGCTTAGAAAATTTTGTAGGAAATAGGTCATGATACTCAATCAACAACACAATGACTTTTCCCACCGTATCATCATCCCAGTAATCTTCGATCTTTACCAGTTTTGGTTGTTTTTGAGAGCCAATGTTCACTTGCTGAATATTCAAAGGCTTAGTTACATTTAATGACTCAATGGAAGGCCCAAAAACTGCGCGTTGTCCTTCAGATTCAGGGATTGTAATTGTTATTGCTGGAAAATTGGGCAAGCAAATATGACATTATTAAATGTCACGCAAAAGGATTTGCAAGGCTGAGGCACATTAGAGGACCTATAAATTTTTAAAAATTCGTAAGGTCAAGAGGAAAAATAAAATTTCCCACCAAGTACTCAGGAAAAATGTGCCTTTGTGCGCATTTTTATTCGATAAGCACGCCTTTGCGCGACTTTCCCTTGAAAATTTGTGTGGTTCTGGGAGTGGCAGAAGTCACTTTCTAGGACCACATGGCACACTCTAGGAAATTATCCACACTTGAGGCCGCCCAAGGATAGCCGCCTAAGCCTCCTTGGGACCTCAAGGGAGCACACAAAGGAATCAAGTGGCACACAATGGAATCAACCCCCTCTCTTGGGTCACCATACATCAATGTACCAAGAGAGGGAAGAAGAATTTTAATTCATCTATAAAAGGCCACCAAGAGATGAACAAAGAGAGAGCACATACTTATGCTAGCAAAAATTGCTTTGAGGCAATCCAGAGCAGAAATATAGAGGGGATTCGGTTGTTGGCCATCCAACAACTTTAATCCTTTGGAGTAGAGAGAGAGACCTTGCACCAAGCAGCTAGAAGGTAAGAACATCCTTGCGTCAGGTCTTAGAACTCCATAGTTGTAAGGGCCCCTTCGAAAGTGTGTAAATGTAGTATCTTTATTCCTAACAACAATCAAGAAGTGGAGAAATTGATGCCACCGTTATTATTATTGTTATGTTTGACTCTTTATGAGATTTCGTGTTTATGTTTAGTTTAGTCTTTTTTTCTCTCTACATATGCATACTATATCATGATTTAGTGTGTTTAATGTTTTATAGCACGTTCACTAACCTACTAACTCTTTTGTTTATCTGACTGTGACCAAGGCTTAGAGGCAATTACCACCCCTCCGAAGCAATTGTGGATTGGTACACTTGTGCACCAAAACCACAACCACAGGATTGGTGACTCCACTAGCTTTAATTTTTTAGTTAATGTGGTTGCGCTTGTTGCAGGGACCTTTTCTCTGCTCTGGAGTGTTACTGGGACAACTCCCCTTCTTTTCTTCTCTGCTCATTCACTCCTAGTGAATGTCTGAAGTTCAGAAGCTCTGGAATTTTTTTTTGTAGGAAAATTGCGCGCATTTGACTTAGACATACGTGCCCTATTGCACGCGTTCAACACTGACCTGCGTGCAAAATTTCATGCCTGTGTGAGCCATTTGCGCGTGAAAAACAGAGAAATAAAATATCTGCTATTTTCCTCAATTTCCCATTTGTAAATTAGCTGGTAGCCCATAGAAAAACTACCAGCACTGTGTGAGGTGTCCCATAACTCTTTAGAACTTGCTTTTGGCTATGTTTGAGTACTGCCAGTTGCTAGTTTTAAATTTCAAAGTTTACCTTCACAAAAAAAAACCACATAGTTTAAGTAGGGGGTAATTTACTTGCAATCTTAAATAACTTATTTTTGTGAAAATAGACACCAAAAACACATATATAATTAGCTGGAGTAAGTGGCTCTAATCCACATATGCTTAGCTAGTTTTCATTTTTCCTAGTTAGATCATTAATTTTAGTTTAATTTTTGGCGCTAGGAGTTGGGACCAGGAAGTAATTATCTTAAGAGAAGAAATTAATCTCTGCTGCCTTTGCACCTTTTTGTGACACTAGGTAAGCATATGGAAGCTCTCTTCTGATAGTTTTCCATCTCCCTTTAGTTGATCACTTAGATTAACTAGGAAAAATTGTAAGAGGCCCACTATTCGCACATGATTTTCTTATAGCAAGGAACAATCAAACATAGATTAATAGGGGACGTGTAAAGGATGACCACATATCCATATCTGAAAACTATGTGATTGTTCACTTTTTTCTCACACACTTCCACACCATAAGTGAAGTAAAGACTTCTTAAAACTAACCTAACTAAACTCACTAAGTTTCCCCACAGGGGCCACTAAAAAAATTATAGTTCAGGTTAGGACCATGGGGGTAGGCATCCAATAAGATGCCATGGTCAGTTTACATCTTGATACATAGAAGTTGATTGATTAGGGAGCTTTAAAATCCGTCTATCCGCCCATGGAAAAGAAAACCAAAGCACCATAGAGACCCGATTCAAAGGGGGTTAAGCTTAGGCCCAATGCGTGCAGTATTATTTGGGGCTACCTGACTTATCTAATGCTTAGTACTGGTAGCTGATTTACCAAGAAGCTCAAGTCTCGAATGATCACGTGGGAGGATGGTACTTAGTGGCCAAATCTAGGGCATCCTTCCCTATAGGTGATGGTGCAGGCAACACTAGATCCTCTACCCATTACCTTGGTCAATTCTTCGGCTGCTGGAAGGCGTTGCCAGTTCTTTCTGGATGTTAGCCCCAGTACCCATCAGAAGATTTCTTCACAAGGCCCAATTACAATTGAGAGTGTGAGGACATTTTAGGTCTCTAGGATTTTGAGTATCATTCGCAAAAAAACAACCAAAACCTTTTTTTATTGATTTATCACATAGAAATAATTTAAAGGAAAATTAACTTTTGTTTTCACTTTGTTTTATGTATGTGGTCACCATTTTTTCTTTGATACTTCACCTCTCATAGAACTAAATATTTTTTCCAAAACCATACCTATTCAACAAAATAACAGACCCAATGAGACCTCGTCGATCTAGATGTCTTTTGGACCTCCCCCCATTACTGGGATGGGTTCCAGGTCTTTCTCCATTTAGGTGTCAAAGAGGGAACACTGCCACCCTTATTGGTTCATCCTCTATCGGGGCATCTTCAGTTGGGAACCCTTGAGGGTCACCCAACGCCACACCAGTGGAAACCCCCACAAGGTCACCACATACCACTCCTCCCACAACCCCTAGGGGTAGAGGATCGCTACCCATTCAGGAAGCCAAGTGAACACATAGCTGGGTACGTCACCGAAAAATCCCATATCTAACCAGAACACTGTGTATTCACAGTGTGCAATGGCTCTCAACCCGCAGTCACCATTCTTAACATCATTGAACTTACCTGATCTAACCAAGTTAACGGACAACCCTATTGCACACAACCCAACATGCCCCCCCATGCCCATGAAGCTCCCTTCGGAAATTCCAAATTTGTAAGGGAAGAAAGCGGAAGACCCAGGAAATAACATAATGAATTTCCACCTGTGGTGTTCGTCGAACAACATCATTGACGATACTATTCGACTGAGATTATTTCAGCACACCCAAACTGGACCAGCTGCGAAATGGTATGTGGAGCAGCCTTCTGCTACACATGGAACCTTTAGTGCCATCGCTACCGTGTTCCTCACGTATTTTCAGTTACCCATCCACCATGATTCTGGGATGGAATTACTGACACATTTTAGACAGATACCAGTCGTCCATATCTCAGACCATCTCCATGAATGGCGACAATGTCATAGTTTGTGCGAAGCCAAACTTGACGATCGAGTTTTGCTGGACCTATTCCTGAAAGCTCTCATTGCAAAGATTTCAAATATGTAGCAACCCAAAAACCTACATCCGAAGAGGATTCCTTTAGTAAATCCCAACAACTCGAGCTGATTTACACGCAGTCAGGAAACATTTATAACATCCTGCCTAGCGCCCCGTTCCTACAAACTTATAAATAATTTGCAGACACGTCGAACACTGCAGACGGATTGATTGGGTCAGTGACCCAGAATCACATAGGTAGTAGTAGTCAGTACCCCGGTTACACATATGATCCCAACCAAAACATTCCATAACCCGGCTACCAGATTCATCATGCAACTTTGCAGAATATGACCAATAGGGTGCATCTGTACCATCATCAGCAAGGAGGTTCATACCATCCGTCTCATGGGACCTAGTACGTAGCTATAAATGTTGTCGGAAGAGATCCCCCCCAACAACCATTCACAAAACAAGGACAAAGACCACAATAGTCCCCAGCACAAAATCCACCCATGCAGAATAATGCACAGGTGAAATTTGTGAAACCTTCCCAAGCACAACCACGCCAATCATATAATAAAGAGAATCCTAGCTATCCTCCTAATGTTGCAAGGAAAAAATAAAAAAACAAACCAAAGGGAAATCTTCGACAGGGTGGCAACAACCAACAAATTCCTTTGTGATCTCAGGTTGTAGGAAAATCCAACCAAAATCAAATCCAGGAGCCCAATAACTCCCAAGGGAAGAATAAGAGGGAGAATCTTCAGACCAACCACTGTTGCGCACATTGTGATGAATACAACTATTACACTCACCATTGTCCCGAAATCCCCGAGCTGTAGAAGCTTCAAGGTAACCACAAAAAGGGGGATCCTCACAACAGACAACTGTCATGCAGGAGCCCTTCCCCCATCGAGGGACAGTTAGCACCCAACAGCAGCAAACAACTCCCGACGATTTCGGAAAAAATAGCCATGAAATCTACATGACTAGCAAGGAAATGTTTTTTGAGTCACGGAACTGAAATTACGATACCCCACCAGACACCAATTCGTCAAGGGCTAGCATGAGTTCTCTCACAACGCCATTGACTATATCGAAGATACCTATTGAACCTTTTCCAAATATGGCTAAGGGACCAACTAGGCAAGCAGGAAACCATTCCAAAGCGGTCGATAACTATAGCATTGTGGATGATTCAACCCAATCTTCCGCTGCCATGTTAGCTTTGTAGGTATTACAATCATGCCCAAAGCAAAGGAATGCCTTACTTTTTGCATTAGGTGTCATTAACCCAGCCGATTCGCGCCTAATGGCTTTCGATTTAGATAAAGCCACCCCTAGGATTCCTTCTATGGTCGCCTTCCAGATACTAGTGTCGGTCCAAAACATCACCATTCACCATTGTATCATTGATGAGGGTGCATCCACATGCATCATGTCAAATAACATTTGGCCGAAGTTAGGGTCTCCTAAACTAAAGCCATCAGACATCACACTCAAAGCATATGACGGGCGCCCATTTGCTCCCATTGGTCTCTACCAAAATGTCTCGATCTGCTTAGATGGAAAGACGGTCCTTATAGACATTGAAGTCTTGGATGCTCAACTGGATTACAATATACCTCTTGGGCAGAGTTATATGTATGCCATGTCAACCATAGCCTCCTCTATCTTCTGAACCATGATGTTTCCCCATGAGGATCGCATCATTACTGTCAACTAATTGACATACCACGACAAGTGACCCCTAACAAATATTGATGTCATCCTACCTTATGTAGACACGTCTGTCGAGATGCTTACACGGTACCAAGAATATGGCCCCGGCCAGTTCACCACCATCTATCCTCGGGTCATTTCTAGGAGATCCCCCTGTTATACCAGAATCATCATATGATATCGCAAAGGCTTCTGTGTGCTTGATGTCTACATCAAACACCGAAGGCAGCCAGGAGATAGATATGAGTAGTAATGACATCGAGACCTCAGCCAAGGCAGCCTGTCTATCGTACACCACCTCACAAACTCCTTTTCTATTCCCCCCATCCGATTTTGTATCACATTAGGTCTTGGCCATAGTGGTCTTACCAAACTTATCATTCGCAATTCCAGATTGGTACCTAGTCCCACCTACCACAATGGGAGTCACACACATCACCTATATAGGGTTAATCCCGCTCAGTCTAGATGAGGCACCATCTATTAAAAAGACCGTCGCAAACATCCCTTCGAAGGAAATTCACATCATAAAATCAATGGTTACGACCAAGAACATCGGTAAAAATGGGAAGAAGGTAGAAAATCCCACCATGCAACATGAATTACAACCTTGCGCCATATGCGACATAGTAGGCCACCCTACCCACATCTGCCCAGAGCTGGATGAGTTAAAACCACTTCTTAGCTCTGCGATAAATATTGTGGCAAAAAGTTCCCGTAAAAAGGAACCAACCACCAAAAATCAAGGCAAGGCGTTGCGCACTAATTATGAATGTGCTATCTGTGGCCATTATGGGCACTACACCCATCATTTCCCAGAAATTACATGATACAGGGGCGCCTTACATGCCATCGATCAATCCTATCAGGAGGATCCCTCCATCCAGTCAACTGGAGAAGAACTTTACATCATTTTATACCTACAGGAGGAACGACAGTCACCTGAAAGACCCCCATTCATCTTCCCACCTTCTATAATACGTTATGCACTATGCAATGAACGTGACCACTTCATTGACAAGTGTGCAGCCCTGGAACTCATCCAAAGGTGTTATCCAGTTGAACGAGTATACTATGTCGGTTTTCAAGCAACACAATTTGCATGTCCGACAAAGAGTAGTGTTGGTTCCCACACAATCTACTCAGTTGGCACAGTGGTACCGTGCACCATTTGCACCAGCCATAACCACGAACCAGAAGCATGCCCACTAATGGAAATAATCAGGCACCTCTGTACCAGGTACAAATTCCAACTCCCAGAAAGTGCCTAGCCTAAAGATGAATCCAGTCTTGCACTCATGCAAGCTGCCATGATGGAAATTCCTCCCCCACCAAACGTGATGACACAATACACCATATATGATTCATATCATCATGTATTAAAACCATGACTTGGGTTGTCTGCTCATCTCTCAATGGTGTCAAGTCAAATGCAACTACGACAGTAGTTGTACCAATGACGGTGCAAACCCAATCTATATGCACCCTGTCAACTGTGTTCGGTTCCACCACATCGACGATGGAATCCTTTTCGTGTCTGTCGACCAGCTCCGGTAGGACTAAACCCCTTCCTCACAGCCTTGGGTAGACTCAATACCCCATAGGATCATTATTTCATTCAGATGAGGACATCCTTAAGGTCGAACGAATAGCCAGATCTCACTCCCGCAGATTCAAAACCTTCTGCCGCCTATTCCAACATCAGATCAGGTAGCGAAATAAACGATCCCGTTGTTAGCCACCTATAAAATTTGTTATATCAAAAGGTGGCTAAGAATTTTTGAGCCTTCAAGGAAAAAATTTTATTACTAAAAATTATTGGCTCTTGAAGACTCCTAAAGGCCTCATGCCTATCCTCTGTCCGAACTTCACTGATGTTCCCATTTTACACTTAGAGATCCTGCTGATTTCCAAGCCAGAATACTGCTACAAACACCTTTTTCCTTTTCCCCTTTTGCCAAAACTAACCTCAGTTTTTATCCCTCCATTTCCCATGAAAATCCCTCATTTTCATACTTTTCCCTTTTTCCCCTTCTTCAGAATCCCCTTGACAAGGTTGAAAACTCCTTTTTTGCCTTATCGGAACCCCTCTAACCCTTTGAAAATCATTCAAAAACCATAAAAATAACATTTTTTATGGTGTGGACTTAAGCCCCCTCGGGCTAAGTCTTTAGCCCCTCCTCTTAAAAACCCCGGTCACATTATTTCCCATGTGCCCACAGGCCCCGCAGTCGGGCGCCAAGCCACATTATAAATTAATAAAAGCCTCTATTTATATTAGTTTTCCGATTTTTTATTATATTGTGAAATTTCCACCAGTGTAAAATATCAGTCAACCCCCATCGTCGATCTCATCTGCAAATCGACAAAGCGGAGTCCGTCTCCCCGGTGGTCCCCGCATTCCACTCAGTTGTCCAAAAAGCGCGCGGTATTCATCGCACCGCCTTTGGGCGAGGGCGGTTTTTTCCCGATTGGCAGTGATTCCATTCAACGGTTGACGCGTGGCCTAGGCACTGTTCATAAAACCACCATCCATCGCGCATTAATGTTCGAACGTGGACCCGGTGTGATATCGCTATACACCGTCCGATCTGGGGTGGGCTATTCGACGACTATCGCTCACCGAAGATGCCCGATAGTTAATCGAGCTACGACGCGGCATTCAATATATCTCCGCCGTCGATCTGATCTGCAGATTGATGGCCCATATTCCATCACCCTGATTCATCGCCCGGTCAAACATTTTCCGCTTTGACTCTCCGTTTCCACTCCCGACCGTCGATCTCTGCGCGATCAACGACTCTGATTTAAACAAATCTTCCACCTTCTCTATCACTTCTCCCGATCAATCCTGACCGTTGGATGATGCCATCCAACGGCCACGCTTCCCCCACATGTCCTCCGCAGCAATAAACCTATATATGCAGGATTTTTTAATATTTGTTTGTATTTTGCAGGGTTTAAATGGTTTTCTCGCCATTTTTGAAGAAAATTCGAAGGCAGAGGATGACGATATTCCTGCCTTCGATTTACCAAAGAAAATCATCACAGGGTGTTAAAAACACGTTTTCATCAATAGTTCATGAAGCATTGATGCCACATAACCCTGCTCAGCCCTGTATCTCAGAAAAACCATGAATCGGGCACAGTCAGAGAGTATCAGTGACAAAGATCAAAATGAACCAGGATAGAGGATGGAAGACATATTTCCGGGGATCATGGCTAAGAATTTTTATCAAAAGCCTAATCCCTGATTTAAAGCACAGTTTAAAGAAGATCTTAATGGTTTTATCAATAGGAGTGCTTCCACCGCCACATCTGAGGCAAATTGATTCCTCCCAGCTACTAAAATGCCACCTGTACCTCAAAGTATTCAATCAAAGGCCGAATTTATTGATCAGGATCAGATATTTGTCTCAAAACACAGCCAAAGAGGAAACTCTGCGAAGGAAATTAATGAAAAACATCTGTAGAGTTACTTCGACGCCACACAGAGCCTCAAAGGTCAACAAAAGCTCCCACCGAGCTTAAACTTTATGTAAAACATTTAATACAGAGTGCACCCATGTAAGTTTCTTCATTAAGCCCCTCAAAGGCCAAGAAGCCATTAAGTCTGTATTAATTGTAATTGAGATATTTTATCAGATCTCACCTCCTCATCCTTCTATATATACTACTGCAGAAGATGAGAGAGGGGTTGGTTGCAGAACTTTGAAATACACTTGAGCTTAAACTTCTGATTGTAAATAGTGTTCACTGGCCCTTGGAGCTCTGCTTGTGACAGATTAGTTAGGCTGAATAGTGAAGATGATTGCTGAACTGAAACATTGGACCTGAGTACTGTAACTGGTTTGACATCAATAACAAGTTGTTTCTTGGGATCCTGGTCTATATCATTGGTGAAGTGCCCCTCTCTTTGTTATTGTTTTCCTTATATGTATGTCATATTTTTCACTATTCTCTGATAAAGAACAACATTTATAGAGTTAGGACCTACTGTATATCAGTAACCTTCTATGACTGAAAATCTTTATCTCAATGTTTTCCTCCAATTTGTTTATTTAAGAACGATTTATTACAGTTTAAGCAGTTAGGAATGCTGGAGTTCCCTCATCCTATTGTTTGCTTTAAACATTGTTTCTTGAAAGTTATTTTCCTTATTTTCTTACTAAAGTTAGACTAGAAAAGTGATGGTTTGGCCTGTTTCTAGCTTCTTTTCTCCAAAGGTAGATTCTGAAATTTTCCCTTGGTGTTGACTGAAAGCAGACTAGGTTTAAAAGTACTTTATCTGATCTTAAGTTTACACTCTGTCTTCTCTTATATGTTTTCATACTTTCTGAAGGTAATTGTGTGGATTACTGGATTGTCTGTCAATTAAGTTGCTTTAATACAAACTTGCCCAAGAAGTCAATGGTTAGCCCTGCACTTGGTTGGTTTTAAACAGTTACTTAAGAGGCTTTTCTTGTTTGGATTGACCATAAATCCTTCGTGAAATTATTATCAGTTTCCACCTCTCCAACACTTTATTGTTCCCATTCCATCATTTTAATCTCAATAATCTTGTGATGTAGATGACTTGCCCCTTGGATCACTCCTGATGTTGTTGCTCAATTAAAGCCCTGTTTATGACTCCATAGCCCAATGGACTAAAAACCAGTGTTATATCTATCTTTTTAGCCTAGTTTTGCTATTCACTTGCAACTTCTCACCTTTGAAACTCTTTGCACTTAGGAATTTTCACCTCAAACAGTATTCATGCTCAACCATCCAAAAATAAAACAAACCCTTGGCCTTCATAACTAGCCTAATATCATAACCCCAAACTTCAAAGACAAATCCATCTTTGCACTTATTGGAGAGATCCCTCTTCGGATTCGGGAGGGCTAGATCCTAGAATCCCAAAGTGGTTGAAACGATGTTTCTCCCTGAGATCGGACTTTGCAAATCTTGCTGATTACAAGGAGCTAACATTTTTGGCGACTCCACTGGGGAACTTCAGTTGAATTTTTCACGTTAGGTTCCCTTAAAACTTCATAAAACTTGTGAGTAAAAAGCAGCCTTTTCAAGCACTACCAAAGAATGGTAATCATGATAAAACTTCTTTGAATCAGTGACAAACTAGGTAAACCCTAGGATTCTCTTAAGACTTTATCTAACCTTGAAAGATCAGTTGGCTTAGCCATAAGAGTAAATTTTCCTTGTCTCATAACCATAGCTAAGTTTTGAAACAGAGTTAGGATATTCTTAAAAACCATACAACTGAAAAATAACTCGGAAAAACCTAAAAATATTTCAGATTGGCATCCAATAAACATGGTGGTCGACCATAAAACCTTTTACCTCTTAAAAGAGCTAAAAACTTCCACTTGGCGACTCCACAATCCTTAACAGACCTTAAGACTCCACTGGGAAGAACCCTTACTATTATAATATCATTCAAACTCAGTTAGAGGACTGTAGGATTGAATTTCAAACAGACTAGTTAACGTTTTAAAGATAGTCATACCTGGTTGAAATTTTCTTGTTTATTTGGGTCTAAAAACACAGCATAGTGGCTCCTAGAAAGATTCACACTAGAGCCCATCCTGACCCTAACCCACCTGACATAGTTGATAACCCAGAAAGTATCCTTAGGAAGTCTCCTAGGAATAAATTATCAACTGTTTTCAGATCACCCTTGAGAGCTAATTCAGTTCCTGAAAATCTTTCAGCTCTACAACAATCACAAGCTGACTTAGTAAACCCATTTAGAACTAGGTCTCTTGGTGATTTAGATCAGTTAGATTCTGAGTCTTCACTTTCATCCCCGGAGACAAGTGAACATCTTGGTAGCCGAGAAACAACACCTCCTGATTTACATTTCCTTCTTAATTTAGGTGTCTCTCATCCAAGATTAGCTCAGCCATATATTCCTGGTCCATCCACTTTTGCTCACCCTACATCCATTGTTCAAACCAGTCCACTTCAGCCCACTTTTCCTGTTGTTAATCCACTCCTTGTGAATCCATCCCCACCACATATCATGGCAGCATGGTATGCTCTGTTAGTCCTTCCTGTAACATTAGTCAATATTCCACAGGACTATCAGTCCAAAATTCCATCATATGATGCTAGCAATGCTACAACTACATCACAACATGTGGATAAGATGAATGAATACTTCGACAGAAATGAAATTGATGATGATTCTATCAAGCTTAGGTTATTTGCTCAGAGCTTTGGGGGAGAAGTAAGAAAATGGTTTAAAGGTATAGCCCCCCATAGTATCCATGATCTCCAAGCCTTCCATCAAACTTTCTTAAAAAAATGGGAAGTAAAAAAGAATCCTCTCCAAGTCCTTTCCGATTACAAGAACCTCCATAGAAACAGTGGGGAAAGTGTGCAAGCGTATTGCACTAGATTCAATAGTGTGTATAATGCACTTTCCCCAGAACTAAAACCTCCGCAGGGCTTAGATTTAAACAATTTTATTGAAGGGTTTGACTCTGACATGACCTATCAGCTGCGAGAGAGAGATTTTGCAACTCTTGAAGATATGCAAAAAGGAGCACTTTCTTTGGAAGTCAACTTAATGGAGAAGAGAGCAAGAATGAAAAATGAAAAGAGAGTTTCTTTTAGAGAGGAATCCACACCTTCTACTTCCAACTCAAAGATGGAGAAAATGATGGAAGAAATGATGAGAGATATGAGCATAATTAAGAGAGCACAAGCAAGCCAAAACCAAAATGCTCCTCAAAGTAGAAACCAGAACCAAAACCAGAATTTTAGAAGAAACCAACCTCCAAACAGACCTAGGGAAGATGATCAGCAGATCACTCCTCCCTTTCATCAAAACTATGTAAGTGAGACTGATATCAAATGAAATAGAAGAGGAGGATGATATCAACATGCTGGGGATAGACAATGATGACTTTGAGATTCATTATGATAGAAAACAAGGTCTATACACACCTTATGATGAAAGAAGAGATGATAATGAAAATTATTATCAAGACATGGAAAATGTCATCATAGAACCTCAAAAATAATATGACCTTCGAAGCAAAACCAGTCAACAGACCCCCAACAACAAAACCTCTGACAAATCTTCACAAAACAACACTACAACCAAGCCTAGAGTTGTCAAAGCTAGTACTCCTGTGAAAACAATTTTTTCAAGTGTAAATAAAACAAATCAGCAAGTTGATGCTGCTGATAGAGTGACAGCTAATAAGGCTGAAACCAACACTTTAAAGAGTCAAATTCCTTTCAGCCTAGAGCAGGAAATTTCAAAGATCAAAATCTCTATTCCCTTGACTGAGTTAGCTGCCCAACATGTATATAGAACCCAAATTTTGAAGGCTTTGCAAATAGAAGAAAACGAGGACACAGTCAATCTTAATGATGACCAGCCCGAGCTGATTTTTGGTCCTAAGATTGAAGGTAGATATCAAGAGGGACCTGTTCCTCCCTTTTATGTGAGTTTAAACGTTCACGACAAAATTTTGCACAATGCTATGCATGATTCCGGGGCCTCTCATAATTTAATGCCAAAAGCTGTAATGGAGAGCCTGGGTCTAGAAATCACTAGACCTTACAAAGACCTTTACTCCTTTGATTCCAGCAGAGTAAAATGTTTAGGATTACTCAAGGACCTTTGTGTTAACTTAGCCCAAATTCCAGCCAAATGTTTAGTCATGGATATTGTTGTGGTTGATGTGCCCCCAAAGTATGGAATGTTATTATCAAGATCTTGGGGGGATAAGTTACAAGGGACTATGAAAATGGACATGATTTATGCGACCATCCGTGTTTTCAATCAGAATAGAAGACTTTACAGGGAGTCCCATATGCAATTCACAGTTACAAGTCAAGACAGACCACAAAATTCTCCCCTGTATTATGTAAATACAGACCTTGATTCTTTTATTATGTTTAATGATGAAACACTTGGTGAACAAGTCACTTTAACAGGATTAATGGTTGACAGGGAGGAAGAACAACACAACGCATAAATGTTAAAACAATTTTTTGCATTTGAAAACATTAGCAAACTTAACAAAGGTCTTGAGCTACGGGGCATGTGTCCTTTGCTTTTAAACATTGAGAGTCAACCAAAAAACCCTAAAATAAACGAAAATCTTGGGGAATCAAAATAAATACACCTAAGTGCTGAGATTCCACAACAACCCTTGAGCACGTTAGTTAAAAAGGACACCAACCAGGATGAAACTAAGAAATGTCCTCTATGGAGTATGTATTTTGATGGATCCTGCACGAAGAACAATGCTGGTGTAGGTGTTTGGATTACTAACACTAAAAACAACCACATAGAAAGCATTTCCTACAAACTAAACTTTCAGTGTTCCAATAACATAGTAGAATATGAGTCCCTTCTCCTAGGCTTACGTTTGTTGAAAACTATAGGAGCCAAAAGAATTAAAGTTAACGGGGATTCAGAGTTAGTCATTAGGCAAGTCAATGGGGAGTATAACGCAAATCATCCCAGACTTAGAGCCTACTGAAACGATGTCATGGACCTTTTGAAAACATTCGAGGAGTCCAAACTATTTTTTGTCCCAAGAAAAATAAATATTGCGGCCCACAATTTAGCCTTTGCAGCTAGAACATGCTTAACGCCATATAACACCAAAGACTGCACAAATCAGATAAAATTTAGATCAGCTGTGCCTGAGAATGAGAAGTATTGGCAGGTGTTTGACAATGACAAACAAATAGAAGACTTCATGCAATTCATAAATGAATTCGAACTAAACAGTTCGGACTCAGACTATGAAACAGATTGCAAGGAAGAAAATTTTCTTGATGAAGAAGAACCGTCTCCTGAACCTACTAATATAAACCTGTTATCTAGCAAACTTGAAAGAAAAATAGAAATAAATTCAGAGTTTGAAACAGAGGAATTATAAAATCTGCACTCTAAAGATGAAAGTTTGCCTAAGGGTCTGACCCCTTTATAAGAGTTGTTCGATTTTAACGATGTGGCGAATAAACCAAAACTGGAACCTGTAGAGACTGAAGTGGAAGAGTGCAATATAGGCAGTGAACTTAAACCGAGAATGATAAAACTGTCTAAAAATTTACCAGCTCACATTAAACTTAAATACATAGAGCTGTTTAAAGAGTTTTCTGATGTTTTTGTGTGGAGTTACAAAGATCTTAAGTCCTATGACACTGAAATAATACAGCACAAAATTCCCCTTAAAGAAAACCAAAAACCATTCAAACAGAAATTGCGCAGAATAAACCCTGTTCAGCTCCCTTTGGTGCAGAAGGAGATCATGAAAATGTACGATGCTGATATTATTGTCCCTATTAGATATTCTGAGTGGGTGTCTAATCTGGTGTCTGTTAGGAAGAAAACTGGAGAAATCAAGCTTTGTATAGAATTTAGAGACTTAAACAAAGCCTCATTAAAAGACAACTACCCTTTACCAAAGATGGATCACATTTTACAAAGGGTGGTAGGGTCTAGAAGAATTTCTTTGCTGGATGGCTATTCAGGGTACAATCAAATCTTAGTTCACCCTGCTGATCAATTAAAGACAACATTTACTACACCATGGGGCACTTTCATGTATGTGAAAATTCCCTTTGGTCTAATGAATGCTGGAGTAACTTTTCAAAGAGCCATGGACATAGCTTTCTCGTAGGAACTGGGCTTCTTCATCATTATATACCTTGATGATGTCACCGTTTTGTCAAAAACAGATGAAGAGCACTTAGAACATTTAAGAAAATTTTTCGAGAAATGCAGAAAGTTTGGAATATCTTTAAACCCTAAAATACACTATTCAGTCTCCAAGAAGGTAAACTTCTTGGGCACATTATTTCTGAGGAGGGTATAAAGATAGATCCAAAGAGGATTGAGGCCATATTGCAAATATCTCATCCTCGAAACATCAAAGAGTTGCAATCTTTCATTGGAAAGATTAACTTTTTGAGAAGGTTCATCCCCAACTTGGTTGAGCTCCTTAGGAATATCACAAACATGCTAAAGAAGGAGCAAGGGGTAAAATGGACCTTGGAAACAAAAAAGTCCTTTGAACTGGTGAAACAAGCGTTAACCAAAACACCGGTTCTTATAAGTCCTGATTTTTCAAAAGATTTTTATATTTTTTCATTTGCATCAGAACATACCATAGTTTTTGTCCTTTTGTAGAAAAATCCACAAGGACAAGAGCAACCTATTGCATTTTTTAGTAAGGCATTGAGGGATGCCCCTTTGAAGTATAACATTATGGAGAAGCAAGATTTTGCTTTGGTTAAAGCTTTAAAAGACTTCAGAGTATAGATTCTTCACTCACACATCATTGCCTTTGTCCCAAACTCAGTTGTTAAATACATTCTAACACAGGACCCAGATGGTAAGAGAGGTAAGTGGATTGTTGTTATCCTTGAATATGATTTAGAGATAAAACCCACTAAACTCATCAAAGGCCAAGGTCTAGCTCGATTAATGGCTGAATCAAATTTTGAAGTTCTCGATATTGATATGATTAATGCTTTGGATAACCAAGAAGAATTCTCAACTCCTATAGTTGAAGATCATTTTATGAATTCTCCTTGGTATGCTGATATTATTTATGTTTTGCTTAAATTGAATACACCTCCTGTTTGACAAAAACAAAGGCAAGGTTCCTGAAGTTAAAAGCTGTAAACTATTTCATTATAGATAGATGTCTTTATTGGAAAAATGCAAGTGGTGTATTGCTTAAATGTTTTCCTGATTTTGATGCAGAGAAGGTTAAATACCAGTTCCATGAAGGAGAGTGTGGAGGCAATTTGTACTGGAAAACAACATCCAACAAAATCTTGAGGGTTGGTTTCTATTGGCCTACTCTTTTTCATGATGTGCACAAGATGATCATAGTCTGTCATAAATGTCAACTTTTTGAAGGCAAAATAAAACTGCTACCCCTGCCTCTGCATCCAATCACTGTTGAAGCCCCATTTCAACAGTGGGGACTTGACTTCATAGGAGAAATCCATCCCCCATCTTCTGCCCGGCATAGATGGATTCTCACTGCCACAGACTATTTCACTAAGTGGATAGAAGCCATACCTTGTAGACAGGCCAATGATTCAGTTATCATAAAATTTATGGAGACTAACATTCTCTCCAGGTTTGGCTGTCCTACCAAGATTATCACTGATAATGCAGCGGCATTTGGATCAAACAAGATGGTTTATTTCTGTCACAGATATCAGATAACATTGGGGCATTCCACGACCTATTACCCTCAAGGTAATGGAATTGCAGAATCCTCAAACAAAATTTTAGTGAACATAATCAACAAATTGTTGGAAAACAACAAAAAGTCTTGGCACACAAAGCTAGTTCATGCACTATTGTCTGACAGATTGACTTTGAAGAAATTCAATGGCATGTCACCTTTTCAGCTAGTGTATGGTACTGATGCAATTTTTCCAAGCAGCCTTGGTGTACTAGTAATGAAGTTGATTCAAGAGTTGCAAACTGAAGATAATGACATGATCAGAAGAATAAATCAGACCATCCATCTTCAGCAAACCAGAGAGGAAGTTTATAACAAAGCATTGCAGAAACAGATCAACATTAAAAAGCTTTTTGACAGAAGAACAAAGGCCAGCAATTTCAAAATTGGGGACCAAGTTTTAAAGTGGGACTCAAGGAGGGAAGAGAAGGGCAAGCATGGAAAATTTGACAACTTATGGCTTGGCCCTTACTCTATTCATTCAGTTGCTGGCAACAATGCGTTTTTCTTGCAGGAGTTGAATGGAGCAGAACTGTTTGGGGGTCCTGTCAATGGCAGGATACTTAAGCATTACTTCTCTTGATCCATGTTATGTTCCAAAAGCCTTTTTATCTTTTTTCCGCTATAAATATTTCATCCACCATTGCATTCAAAGTTGTAAAAATCAAAAATACAAAAACAATGAAAAGAAAGAAAAGAGGGCAGATTGTGAAAACAAGAAAGGTATAGCCCCATGCCAAAAAAGAGAAACAAATATGAAAATGTGCAAGCTCAAATGCCACTCCTGAATAACACACTTATAGTTATTCAAACTGTCTAATCTTGACTAATTAGCTTTAAATTTCCCGCTGATAGGATAGTGAAATCGATTTGCCAAAATGTTTAATCTTGGCTTATCAGTAGATAGTTTAGGATAGAAATTAAAGGTTCAAACATGATCAAAATCTGAACCTAAGTTTCCAAAAACAGATGACTCAAATCTGTTTCATTTTTTGAGTCAAAAAACATGTAAATATGGTTCTAATTAACTCAAAACCTGAACCAAAGAACAAAGGAGGAACAACTCAAACAAAATTCAAAACAGAGCTGTTAAAAAGATGAAGGAAGTGCTTTCAAATTTCTGATCTCAAGCCTTCCATTTTTGTTTTAAATTGTGTGCAAAATAATGTCTATGTGCAGTTTGTTCTTATGCCATAGACTAGCGTCAAGTTAGACTGTTCAATCTTGACTTGAGTGCTTTTCAATTTCTGTTGTAGAATTTAGAGAATAAAGTCTATTAGACAGTTTAATCCCAATTGACAGTAGATTAGGTAGAGAATCATATGGGCTCAACTGTTTAATCTGGGTCCATAGAGAAATAAGGAGTAGAAATAGATTAGATTTCCTGCTTTTAAAATAAAAAAATGTTGTAAAAGAGTTTTCCAATCCAAGTGCACTCTAATGAAGAAAAAATGTTAGATCAGTAGGATTGGGTAGGTAGAAAGTTTGTATTGATGAAGGTCCATTGTTTTTATGGCTGCTAATATGTTTTCAGAGCACATCATCCACAGAAAGAAAGGCAACCCAATGGATGAGGCAACTGATCAGCCCCCTAGAGAACATAATGGATGTGGCACAGGTCAGCCTCCCAGAGAATGCAGGTCTGAAGTTCTTGATGCCTTCAAGAAGGCACCATCCCCAAGTGGAGCCATTGTTAGCCACCTATAAAATTTGTTATATCAAAAGGTGGCTAAGACTTTTTGAGCCTTCAAGGAACAAATTTTATTACTAAAAATTATTGGCTCTTGAAGACTCTTGAAGGCCTCATGCCTATCCTCTGTCTGAACTTCACTGCTGTTCCCATTTTACACTTAGAGATCCTACTGATTTCCAAGCCAGAATACTGCCGCAAACACCTTTTTCCTTTTCCCCTTTTGCCAAAACTAACCTCAGTTTTTATCCCTCCATTTCCCATGAAAATCCCTCATTTTCATACTTTTCCCTTTTTCCCCTTCTTCAGAATCCCCTTGACAAGGTTGAAATCTCCTTTTTTGCCTTATCGGAACCCATCTAACCCTTTGAAAATCATTCAAAAACCATAAAAATCACATTTTTTATGGTGTGGACTTAAGCCCCCTCGGGCTAAGTCTTTAGCCCCTCCTCTTAAAAACCCCGGTCACATTATTTCCCATGTGCCCAAAGGCCCCGCAGTCGGGCGCCAAGCCGCATTATAAATTAATAAAAACCTCTGTTTATATTAATTTTCCGATTTTTTATTATATTGTGAAATTTTCGCCAGTGTAAAATATGAGTCAACCCCCACCGTCGATCTGATCTGCAGATCGACGGAGCGGAGTCCGTCTCCCCGGTGGTCCCCGCATTCCACTCACCTGTACAAAAACCGCGCGGTATTCATCGCACCGCCTTTGGGCGAGGGCGGTTTTTTCCCGATTGGCAGTGATTCCATTCAACGGTTGACGCGTGGCCTGGGCACTGTTCATAAAACCGTTTTCCATCGCGCGTTAATGTTCAGACGTGGACCCGGCGCGATATCGCTGTACACCGTTCGATCTGGGGCGGGCTATCCGACGGCTATCGCTCACCGAAGATGCCCGACAGTTAACCGGGCTACGGCGCGGCATTGAATAGATCTCCGTCGTCGATCTGATCTGCAAATCGACAGCCCATATTCCATTTCCCTGATTCATCGCCCGGTCAAACATTTTCCGCTTTGACTCTCCGTTTCCACTCCCGACCGTCGATCTCTGCGCGATCGATGGCTCTGATTTAAACAAATCTTCCGCCTTCTCTATCACTTCTCCCGATCAATCCTGACCGTTGGATGATGCCATCCAACGGCCATGCTTCCCCCACACGTCCTCTGCAACAATAAACCTATATATGCAAGATTTTTTAATATTTTTTTGTATATTTTTGAAGAAAATTCGAAGGCAGAGGATGACGATCTTTCTGCCTTCGATTCACCAAAGAAAATCATCACAGGGTGTTAAAAACACGTTTTCATCAATCGTTCTTGAAACATTGATGCCACATAACCCTCCGCAGCCCTGTATCTCAGAAAAACCATGAATCGGGCACAGTCAGAGAGTATCAGTGACGAAGGTCAAAATGAACCAGGACAGAGGATGGAAGACATATTTCCGGGGATCACAGCTAAGAATGTTTATGAAAAGCCTAATCCCCGATTTAAAACATAGTTTAAAGAAGATCTTAACGGTTTTATCAACAAGAGCGCTTCCACCGCCACATCTAAGGCAAATTGATTCCTCTCAGCTACTAAAATGCCACCTGTACCTCAAAGTATTCAATCAGAGGCCGAATTTATTGATCAGGATCAGATATTTGTCTCAAAATGCAGCCAAAGAGGAAACTATGCGAAGGAAATTAATGACAAACATCTGCATAGTTACTTTGACACCACAAAGAGCCTCAAAGGTCAACAAAAGCTCCCACCGAGCTTAAACTTTATGTCAAACATTTAATACAGAGTGCACCCATGTAAGTTTCTTCATTGAGCCCCTCAAAGGCTAAGAAGCCATTAAGTCTATATTAATTGTAATTGAGATCTTTTATCAGATCTCACCTCCTCATACTTCTATATATACTACTGCAGAAGATGAGAGAGGGGTTGGTTGCAGAACTTTGAAATACACTTGAGCTTAAACTTCTGATTGTAAATAGTGTTCACTGGCCCTTGGAGCTCTGCTTTTGACAGATTAGTTAGGCTGAATAGTGAAGATGATTGCTGAACTGAAACATTGGACATAGATCTTTTGTACTTGGTTTGACATCAATAACAAGGTACATTTTTCTTGGGATCTGGTCTATATCACTGGTGAAGTGCCCCTTCCTTTGTTATTGTTTTCCTTCTATGTATGCCATATTGTTCACTATTCTCTGATAAAGAAAAACATTTATAGAGTTAGGAACTACTGTACATCAGTAACCTTCTCTGACTAAAAAGCTTTATCTCAATGTTTTCCTCCAAATTGTTTATTTAAGAATGATTTAATACAGTTAAGAAGTTAGGAATGTTGGAGTTCCCTCGTCCTACTGTTTTCCTTAAACATTGTCTTGAAAGTTATTTTCCTTATTTGCTTATTAAATTTAGACTAGAAAAGTGATGGTTTGCCCTGTTTCTAGCTTCTATTCTCCAAAGGCAGATTTTGAAAGTTTCCCTTGGTGTTGACTGAAAGCAGACTAGGTTTAAAAGTGCTTTATCTAATCTTAAGTTACACTTTGTTTCTCTTATATGTTTTCATACTTTCTGAAGGTAATTATGTGGATTACTAGATTGTTTGTCAATTAAGCTGCTTTAATACAAACTTTCCCAAGAAAGTTTATGGTTAGCCCTGTTCTTGGTTGGTTTTAAACAATTACTTAAGAGGCTTTTCTTGTTTGGACTGACTATAAATCCTTTGTGAAATTATTATCAGTTTCCACCTCTCCAACACTTTATTGTTCCCATTCCATCATTTTAATCTCAATAATATTGTGATGTATATGACTTGCCCCTTGGATCACTCCTGATGTTGTTGCTCAATTAAAGCCATGTTTATTACTCCATAGCCCAAAGGACTAAGAAATAGTGTTATATCTATCTTTTCAGCCTAGTTGTTCTATTCACTTGCAACTTCTCACCTTTGAAACTCTTTTCACTTAGGACTTTTCACCTCAAACAGTATTCATGCTCAACCATCCAAAAACAAAACAAACCCTTGGCCTTCATAACTAGCCTAATATCATAACCCCAAACTTCAAAGAAAAATCCATCTTTGCACTTATTGGAGAGATCCCTCTTCGGATTCGGGAGGGCTAGATCCTAGAATCCCAAAGTGGTTGAAATGATGTTTCTCCCTAAGATCCGACTTTGCCAATCTTGTTGATTACAGGGAGCTAACACCTGTGATCGCAAGAGGTCATTCTCCAAGAAATTGAGAAGACCCCACCTCGCCAGTTGTTGGCGTGCATTGGCATCGCCTGCCAATGTGACCCGAAGGTCAGTCCAGTCCTTATCCCTCCACAACATCTTGTCATCAAACAGGCACACATCAATGACATTAAAAGCACCAAAAAATCACAAATTTCCCAAAAAAAAATTCAAAACATTGCTTTAGATTTTTGTGCGTCTATTTATCAGACATGTGCGTAAAATGCGCACCTATTTCTCGCACAGACGCGGGAAGGACGCACAAAATCCATTACAGGTGCACCAAACCCTTAGTTCTGCACGAAAACTATGCGCCTGGTCCTTGACCACCCACGCGATCAAGGAAAAAATTTGCCTGGGTTTCGTATAAGCCCAGTTTGTATAGGCATACTGAAAAAATTAAAATACAGGACGTCATGGGGCCTACCTGGCTCAAGAATTGTGAGTCCCGGGTACTCAGGCTTACTGCAATGATAAGAAGAACTTTGCAAAAGCCTCTGACCTCTCAAAACCTCAAACACTCAAATGTAACAAATGAGCTGAAATGATCCATATTGGCCTGTATGTTTCCCTTTTCAGATTGTTTGGAGAACCATAATGAGAGCTCAAAGGGCCTAATTGCAGAACCGAAAGCAGCACAGTGATCAACACCTCATAACGCCCAAAGTAGGCTCCACACATTCACACCTCCGAAAAAATAATTTTTTAGTGCTGACAGCTATGCCCTCTCTCATCTTCTTGTCATTCAACGCATGTTTTTAATATATGAATGAAGAAGATTCTTTCACTTGGGGTATTTTGTTACAGGTATTATACAAATCATCCATCACTCTATCCACTAAAGTGCCAGAGCAGGTATCATTCTACCCTCAGCATGATAGAGTCCCAGAAAAACTCTTCATATCCTGACATAATTTCTTCACAAGAAATTAACCATAGGTTCCAAGCACCCGACCATGTCTATCATCTCCCCACCTTGCACATGATAAACAGCCTTGACGGTCGGTAGAGCCTCCCCTCTATGGCACTTGTCACTCAAAGTAGACCATACATCAGAAAAATCATGACGCCATAGCCATACCACTTTAGTCTAGGAAGCACTTCATGCCCATTCATCCACCATGCATCAAGTCAAGTTTTACCATATCGAAATAAAACCCCTTTCCCGGACTACCAGGTTTTTCAAGCAGATCGAAAGCACAACACCACACCTCACATTTGGCCTACCATACCTCCAACAGCATAGCCCATCTGCGATATTTTCCATCTGCTTCATTACCCCCGCATAAGAGACCAACCAATGGGGCCCCCACCCTGAGAAAAAATACCCTCCTCACATCATCAGTGAGCGAGAAATTTCTATTTAGGGGCATCCGTATCTATGTTTTGTACAATCCAATCCCATTGTTTCATTCTTTTGGTAAGTGTACAAAGACCACAAATGGTGAACAAAGTCCCCCACTCATCCATCCATTTTTCCTCCCATGGCAGTAGTCCCTAGTCACCCCTGGTCGGAGTATCACACCTTTCATGCATAAGCCCCCATGACATTCATAACCAACATATACCCACCCTGGAAGTCCTACCGACTCCAAGGATTTCCTCATTATAAATAGTTATGATTTCAGCCAAGCTACTTTTTTATACTCCGACCTTAGGTCACTGAATTCCAATCATCAGTTTTCAGTCACCCCTTGCCAACATGCCTATGTTAAACTCATTAAATCCAAGACCCTAGTCCCTTGCATCAGTGACTCTCTCGTTCGGTTGAGGCTTCCTTTTTGTCAACTTCAACTCCCATTTTCCAAAAAGGAAGCGGTACCTTGGATGGCCCCTCACCACAATAGGGGCATCCTCCGGTGGCACTGTGGGAATCATCATTGTCCACAGATGTCATCGATCCTCATAACATTCGACTACAACACAAGCTTTCATGTCAATATGGTATCATACTTTACAACCATTGCACTTTGCTCAAATTCGTCGAAGACCCATGCCATTATAAGCATCTCTTTTAGCGAAGCTTACAAGGGAAGGTCCTAGTCATACACCCATGCGTACAATGAGAATTTATATGCCATACCAAGATTACGCATGTGGGCACCACATTCTACCTATTTTCAAAGAAAAAAATGCCCCTGAGGGCATAAAAAATTGTTGTCATCAACCAAATCAGAAGATCACTACCATACTAGTGACACAGATAGAATCTTTATCTGTCAGACAGATTTGTTTAGCTATCCAAAGCATCACGAGCATGGGACATGCCCAACTCATAGAAAAATTGTATTTATTGTATCATACTATTTCTTGCAGGGTTCCCACAGGACATGGTCACTCTTCGACCCACTGTAAGGCGTTTCCAAATTTTAGTGATACACAGGTCTCTCTCTCTCTCTCTACACAGTACATAGAAAAGAAACTATAATGTATTTCGACTATACAGTTCTTCCTAGACCTTACACATTAGGGGGAAATTGTTATCACTAGAAAATCAGACAAGAAAAGATGACATTATCAAATTTAAAGCAGAAGTATTTAGAAGGCTAAGGCACATTAGAGGACCTGAAAATTTTAAAAAATCCCTAAGGTCAAGAGGAAAAATAAAATTGTGCACCAAGTACGTAGGCAAAATTTGCCTTTGCACACATTTTTATTCGATAAGCACAACTTTGCGCGAATTTCCCTTGAAAATCTGAGCGGTCTTGGGAGTGGCGGAAGTCACTTTCCGAGACCACATGGCACACTCCAGGAAATGATCCCACACTTGAGGCCACCCAAGGACAGTCGTCTAATCCTCCTTGGGACCTCAAGGGAGCACAAAAATAAATCAAGTGGCACACAATGGAATCAACTCCCTCTCTTGGGTCACCATCCATCAATGTACCAAGAGAGGGAAGGAGAATTTGAATTCATCTATAAAAGGCCACCAAGAGATGAACAAAGGGAGAGCACATTGTTATGCTGGCCAAAATTTCTTTGAGGCAATTCAGCAGTGTTCAATCCAGAGTAGAAGTAGAGAGGGGATTCGGTTGTTGGCCATACAACAACTTCAATCCTTTGGAGTAGAGAGAGAGACCTTGCACCAAGCAGCTAGAAGGTAAAAAAATCCTTGCATCAGGTCTTAGAACTCCAAATATCTAAGGGCCCCTTGGCAGGTGTGTAAACATAATATATTTCTTTCTAACATTAAGAAATAAGAGGGGACATTGATGCCACCGTTAGTATTATTGATATGTTTGACTCTTTATGAGCTTTGATTTTTATGTTTAGTTTAGTCTTTTTTACTCTCTACATATGCATACTATATCATGATTTAGTGTGTTTAATGTTTTATAGCATGTTCACTAACATGCTAACTCTTTTGTTTATCTGCCTGTGACCAAGGATTAGAGGCAACGACCACTCCTCCTAAGCAATTGTGGATTGGTACACTTTTGTACCAAAACCACAACCACGGTGATATTCCTTGGATTTTCTTCATTCTCTTCAACTGTCAAATTTCTGCAATTGACAATATCCATCATTTGTGCGTCCTATGCTGGCGAGGCATGCTCTACATTTGGTATTGTAGTGTCAAATATGACCTCCTGAATACCTTGCAATGCTTTACCCAAACAATTGAACCCACTCTCAAAGCTGAAGGTTATAATAAAAATTTCTGTTAGCGCAGTCCATTCATTGGTTCCTTGGGGTAGCTCAATTTCCAGGTAGCAATCTGTAGGCACCTTCCCCAAAGTATGGATGAACATGTGCACCCATTCTGTTCTCGACTCTACACCCCATAATTCAGTCCATTTAGCCAAATGTCTGCGCGGATCCCCTTTTCCCAAATAAGTCTCTTCCATTATGGTAGTTGGACATTCAAATCATAGTCTCATCATTCGAATGCATTCTTCGCAGTTACTCAAGTTTCCTTTGTGAGTCTCGCACTAGTGTGCTGGGGAAGCACACAGTGTGATATCAAGTGAATGGAATCTCTGTTCTTCCGGAATGATCCTTTCAATTTCTCCTAAAAAAATGTTCACATTAGTTAAACCATCATAATACGGCAATTCTCGTACCTCTGATGATATGCATAGAAGGGATATGGTCACTCGATTGCAACACAGAGCAAATACTTCATGTACTCGGTTCTGCGAGTTTTCTAGTTATTCATATGAATCTGAGAAGAAAGAGCTCTATTTTTCCCACTTAATTATTCCATCAGCTGTCGATTTTATCCAATCATCATCTCACGTAGTCAGCTTATAGATATGGTCGACATCGTCATCCGCGTGAACCAGATCTGTATATCTTGTACCTTCTACAGGATCTAGAGGAACTACGACTCTGGCTCCATTATTCTCAAATACCATAATTATCCTCTTAATATTAATGATTCCATCCATATCAATAGCCCAATGTAAACCCAACAATGCAGGATAAGGATCAATATCATCCATGTCAATCTGTATGACTTCGAAATTTGTGAGCACATTTACTCCTTCATTATCTACTACAACCTGCGAGATTCTTCCTAATGGAATGCTCTTCTGCTGATTCGCCATGCGCAACTAAAAAATAGACCATTCCAACTTGGGCTCTCACATGCACTTCCAAGTTTGCTTAGGTAAGACATTTGCATCAGATCTTAGATCTAGAATGACTTGATCCATCTCATAAGCACCAATATGAGCAGTCAAGCACATCTCTCGTCCAACTCTTCTTTTGTTCTTATAGATCTTATTGACAGATTTTTGGTACATTCATGGATATTATTTTTCCACGCAGTTATCTATTAAGGGTTGAAGGTTCTCAACTGCCTTCTTATTTTGAAATAGTTTGATGCATGCTGGTAAGAATGGCTTTATTTCTTCATCTAATCCGACCACATCCATAGGTTTACTTGAGGTTGATGCACTTGATTCTGCAAACCCCTTCTTTGCCTCTACAAAGGTGTATTTTTCACGTTGTAAGTTGAATCCATCCTTTTTATCAAGTTTTTTTTGGATCCAAAGATCGATATTTGGCTTCTTTCCTTTTTCCTCACCAACGGTTGTACCACTCCTAGTGACAAAATTCACGCTTGGCTCTTTGTCACGTAGCTCCGCCCTGACCATATGAACATTCTACGTCGAAGCTTGCGTTTTCTTTTCCTGCATCTTGGCAATCAAAATAGGACAATGTTCAATTACATGATCAAACTACCTACAATACCTGCAATATTGCATGCTATATTTGGATGGTCACTCGCATAATGACCAACCTCTCCACAATTGTAGCAGATGAATTGTCCCCTTCCTCGACTAGCTCCTCCTCCTCTTCCTTGTCCTCTAGTCTGAAATCCACCATGCCCAGACGAGGATGCTGGTGAGGTAGGTTCAACATGCATTGTATAAAGGTCATATTGATCAATCATTAAATCAAAATTGTGACAGTGATGTTCATCATTTCCCAACAACGAGCATAATTTACGAAAAAGATGCTTTAGCTCAGGCACATATTTTCCAATCCTCGGATAGTAATCTGTCGTACGCATACCCATAGCCTAAAAAATTGCACGCCATAATGTAGGTGTCCCACTTTTTCCGGTTGCGCTCTTCAGTGGGCTTAGTCCTCCATCTTGCAGATAATCATTGAACACAGGACAATGATCTTTATGATGCCTGAAAAATTTTCATCATATGCTCCATACTTCTGTGCACATATCATTTCCCTTATCTTTGTGCAGATTCTGTATTTCTAAATGCATCACTTCCAATTGACTCTGGATATGCTAGGTGATCTGGATCTTGGGGGGAGACCCCCAAGATCTAAAAAGTTGAAATGGATCTGACAAGATCTGCAAAATTATAATGCCAGAAAAAAGAGAGAACACAAAGAAAATAAAACCACAAAGAAACTTGTTTTATTAAAACAGAGAATAACTGTAGAAGCTACATTGTGGCGGACAATCTGTCCTTTTACAAAGTGAGGCTTGTTATTTATAGCTTTTTTTGAGATACAATACCATAAGTGGATACCATGGGCCAATACCATGGGTAGATACCACTTACAATACCATGGGTAAATCCCATGTGTGGGTGAATACCATGGGTGGATACATACCATGGGTCACTTATAATACCATGGGTGAATAAATATCATGGGTGGATGAATACCATGGGTCAATGCCATTTACAATACCATGGGTAAATTCCATGGGTGGATGGATAACATGGGTAGATGAATACCATGAGTTGATGCCATTTTCCATTTGGATCACTAGGTCCCAATCTGCGCAGCGGATATTGGAGAAGCCTCTAGCTTCATGGAAATTTCTACAGCCTCAACCTGCGTGGAAATTTTCTGTTGACTTAAGGGCTAGTGCAGTTGTGGGAGCAACTTAGAAATAAACCATTCCTTGTGTTGGGTATCATCGATAGTGAATCCGCCGTCTCTTATAGTGTGTTTCAATCTTTGATCTACATCCCATACAGATTCATTCGGTTCTTGACGAATCGCTTTTAACTTAGTGACACATTGTGCAAATGATTTTAGCCTCTTAAATTGGTCTTTTAGCGCAACCTTCAGATCATCAATAATGGCATTAGGATTCACTGATACATACCTTATATACCAGTCCAGTGTGTGATCTTGAAAATAAGTGGCTAATTGCGCTTTCTTAACATCATCATTGTTCACCTGTTGTACTCTCCATACATCATCAGTGAAAAACCAAAATTGTTCTGTATCCTCATTCCCAATACCACGGAAAGTAGGAAACTTCATGGAAGCAGCCATATCTTTGCCTGGTGGTGGAGGTGGAGTGGATGACTTATGATATGATTTTGGAATTGTAGTATATGGGATCTGAATTATGGCCAACGAACCAAGATTATTCTGATCTTGCGAGAATTCTTCTTCAGAGTGCACAGATTCACCAGAGCTACTAGTCTTTATTCTTCATCACTATCATATATACCTTTGAGAGGATTGTAAATAGACCATCCTTCCAAATCTACGCGGTAAGTTCTTCCACTGCACATAGTCAGACCTCTTTGAGAAATTCACTCAATATGGCTACACAAAGTACCTTGTTCACAAAATAGCATCTTAATCTACAACTTCAAAGAGCACAGTAACTTACCTCTGGGACCCTTGAAAAACCCTCTTTCAGCTTCAGAGTAAGATACAAGTTGATCAATAGCAAACTCGGTCACAAAGCCTCCCAGAACGCGATCGATCCAATGATCTACTGCGTGGGTAATCTTATTTCTAATCTTTTATAACTATTGTACCAACTCTGGAGTCCACTGAGTGACTACGTCGTCCTTTGCGCATGTTTGAAATTTAGTAAGTCGACCTCATGTATAGATATAATTTTGTACCCAATCTTCAACAGAAAATTTAGAACTTCTATTCTCTTGGATTGAGAATTCAAGTATCTTTTTGTCAAGCCAATCTTGTAATTCATTCTACGTAGGATGCCAAAACATCAATTCTCCCTCAAAATTATCCCGGTTCCGGAAATGAAACCATTTGTTGGCTTGAGGGGTCTTGACCCAGGTTCGGAGTTATCACGCAACCAAAAAACCCTCCAACTACTGGCACTTTCGGAAGTGACCTTCTTGCACAGATCAAAGTCTCACCCGAAGCAATATGGGGGGGTGTTGGAACCATGTTTTCACACCCTGAGGAAGAATTTAATGTAGTGGCCCCAAATAGACTTATAACATAACTATAACAGACACGCGCATCAACATATCAACATATCAACCCTTTGAAAAATGCTTCAATATATATTTATGCATGGTAATAATATATACTTCAATCATATCTATTCATCAACCGATATACACACACCATGTACTTCATTCATTCACACAACTAAAATTAACCATGAACATAAGTAAATATGCAATAACGACACAGATCCATATCTTAACGCAAATATCAAATAAATAACACATGAATTCACATAACAATCCAGGTTTTCAAAAACAATATTCTTTATTAAGGGATCTAGCAGTTTCAGTACATTAAGTCCTTCAATAAAATTCTACCCTTTCACTCACATAACCAGCGCAGTCCATAGCCAGGACTTAGGTCTCCGCACACACAACCAACAAGAGCCTTTCTACCCAAAAACCCAGACTTAGATCAAAATCTGAAGCAATAACCATAACAAGATAACATATATCCTTTCATGACTCGATCCTTACATATTTATACTAACTTGACGTGCTTGAGACTCATGGTTTTCCCTTTAAACCCATTACATTGATTGAGGGACTTTGACCCTCCCCAAAGTCCCTTTGACTCTTTCACGCAGCGTGCAAAACAAAACATAAACAAAACTTAACCAAACATGTACCATAGGGGACCCCGCTTGAACACCTCACTACAACTCACTCTACTAGCTAACAAGAGCTGAGTGCCTCTAGCTCTAAATCACAAATCAACTATCTAATCCTAGCCTCAACTCAAGTGCTGAAAGTCCCATACAATGGGGAATAAGGGCACATTTATAGATATGAGGTGATTATTCAACTACTGTGACCCTTGACCTCCCCTCATGGCTCTTGAGCTTCCTCACTGATCTCTCATACCTATTACTTAGTATAGGTTGAATTGATCTCAACATAACCGCTGACATCTCTATGAGAACATTCACATACTGATACAAGAGATAATGTGAGGAGAAAAGAGAAGTTTTGAGAAACCCTAGAGTTGTTTCTTATTGCCAACATTGTCGTGAAACCATGGATATTTGCATGAACAATTGAACTTCTTTCTATTGTGCCTCGCTTGCATCTAATCATCTTCTGCAGTTGTGTCACTGACATTTCCACCAGGTTTTAGAAGCTCGAATGGATCTAGTTTCGGTCTAGGAAACCTAGTTGCAGAAACCTTGGCTTTCCCTTCATAGGTCGACATTATCATTCTTCTTCATCCTACAAGAAAATAAAAATGGTTATGCACATTGGTAATAAAAAGAACAATACTATAAATGTAAAAATAATCATGAAGAACCAAAAATCAACTTTGGACCCCTGGATAATCCTTTCTTGTGGTATTATGTTGTTAGAGCGAGTGGATTTGCAGGGTCTTCTTGGACTTCCTCATGCATGTTTCCATGTATGGTCATTCTCTCTTCCATAGGGACAATGTTACACGTAGTGTCGTTGCCTTGAATCACACAAGGATCTTCGATTCACGAGAATGTGTTGATATAGTCTTCTTTAGGAGATCCATAAAGGAAATATCCACTCCTTTGTGTCGTAATTCCTTCAATGGTATCTTGTATTCCATATCATCCTTCATGAGTTCAATCATGGTGAATCCAAACCCTAGCTTCTTCCTTGCTTTCACAATTCAAGTTTGTACAACTAATGCTTCGGGAAAGAGTATGAGGAGAGCATGATTAGTTGTCCTTATATTCAATTATATTCCAAAACAAGAATTTCATTTCAATGCTTCATGTACCCTCAGCTAGTGCACAGTAGAAAAGGTACCTTCAGCTCATTACAGGGAAGATATATAGATTAGGGCTTGGTATGGAAACTAGCAGGACCTATGTGCATTAGGAATTTCATTTATTCCTTCAATATCTGGGGAAGTGTTTCTTAAATACAAATCACCAAGCTCTCTAAGGTCACTTTTGGGTGTGAATTATGTTTCATATCTAGAGAAACATGCATGGCCAATCCATACTGACAACCAAAGTGCATATAGATGGGCCATCATTCCTGATCCTTGAGTGTGAAATATCATTACCGAATAAAAGAAGGCACATCTGATATGAAATTCATCTGCTTATTTTTTTCATCAACTAACCATCAACTCCAACCACCGGGCCTTGCATTCATTTCCATTTTCGGCTTGTGATCGGGCCTGCATTTCTTGACATAGCCTGACAAGAAACGTTGGGTCTAATCGTCAAAAGGAAACTCATGTAGTTTCTTTATAGCAACGTAAAGTTTCACTTCAACATTCTCCTCCATCCAATATTGCAAGTGGTATTTCCAAGACAGGGTTGATACACCATATGTTTCGCACAAAAATTGTCACTTCCTAGGAACTTATCTGAACATCCCTCTATATTCCCTTCCTTCTCATATTCATGTGATATGGACCCTCTAAATATAATCTTCATGCTTCTTTGTATATATAGTAAGCCCAAGAATTATGTGGAGACTTGAACAACGAGAGCGGTTTGTAGGGATCACATAGTCGCAAAATATGGCAAGTAAAAATAGTCCCTTATTCTTCCAAGAGCGATTTTGTGACTCAAGTACCCTAGGTCACATAGACGCAGCGAAGGCCAGGTCGCACTAGGTTCCCAAGTTTTTTGGGTCTTTGCTTTGCGACTTTGCGACTTGAATTTGCCAAGTGATTCTCTATGCAGAGATCGTCTATGTCTATGCTTCATGAATGTATACTTCCAAGGTGTTATCACATGGGGGCATATGATTTTGCAAAGACTCCCATCCCAACATGTAACACACCTCGGGACCCATCATTTCTAAAAAAAAAAAAAAAAACTTCAAGAGAACCTTTCTTCGACAATCTTCCTTTGAATGACCACGTGCATGGAGCAAATGTATTGTCTCTTGTGCCCCAAAATTGCGGTGTTCAAAATTATTCTTATCACTCGAATGTAACATTATTGGTTCCTTCATTGTGATTACATCAATATTATGTGATAACAGTTCTCTGAGGCTATGCAATTGTAGCAACTTATTTCTACTATCAGGAGAGGTGAGAGACATGTTTATTGTTAGTCACTAGGCAGGTCGCAGTCTGCCACATATCAGTAAGGGTTATAGTTTCGACTACGCGAATTTACTGTGGATAAGTGTAATCATGAGGGGAGCACACAGTTGCATTATAGACATGTCGTAGATAAAAATTTCAACTTGTGGAGAGTTATATGCAACTCCTAGAGGTCGCATAGTCGCAATCCGATAGAGGTCGCATTCTAGAGGCTTTCCTGAAGCTTTATATTGCGACTGTGCGACCTTGAGGGAGGTCGCATGAGAGCGATGCGACTGGAGTATAGGTCACATAGTCACACTTTATGGATAATACTTTTGATTGCAAAGCAAGACTGTGACTTTTTCATCATTGCTCCAAATTCTTCATGTGTTCTTCTCATGCACATGTATTTTAATCTCGTGTCTTCCTTACATTCTGTTGTCTGTCTGAATGAGTTGCAAAAATGCAATCAGAATCTGATCAAACCCATTACGAGCAATCCAAGACTAAAACCACCTCAATGTTGGAGTGTGTGCAGGTGGTTATGGTGGTTGCGCGATTTTATATCATTCTCGGTAATCAACCTTTGTTGTACCGATTCACACCTATTTTTCTTTGCTCATAGCGTGCTTGCATAGTGCACACTGTTGGAATTTCTGAATATTCCAAACACACAGGGAGAATAAAAATTCTCCTCATTTAACATAAAGAAATGAAAAAATTCTTGCTTACTGGATAGAGATTACACAAAATTTTCTATTTCATTAAAAAACAACAAACTATTACAAATTTTCTTCCATTTAAGTGGGATTACAAAATGTGTCTGACTGCTACACACGCAGTGCTTCAAAAATACACTCTCCGTTTGGTTCAAAACGCACATACAGTGCTCTGTTTTACTTCCATTGTGTTTTCTTTGCCTGCAGGCTTTTTCACATTACACAACATTCTCTCATACAATAAGCCTACGGGCTTTTTATTTTTATATGTGACGCGGCGTTTAAAAACATAAAACAAAAGAAAAAAAAAACTTTAATACTTGTGCCACATAAAACTTAAACAAAGTTTAATAAACCTTTAGACCTGGACTTCAAACAAAAACTAAACTGCATTGCATTATTTTCACGTTACAAAATGCTCCTACGTCAGCGAGGCTGAAACCAACGCGAACGGCCTGTGATTGGCTGGTGGTAGGACCCGCGGAACTCAAACAAAATTATGAACTGGATTGTATGTAAAATTTGCATTCCAAAAATGGTTGATGACGTCACAGAAAAATGAATGCGATAAATTGTGATTGGTCGATGAGCGATGTGTTGGCATGTGGGACCACATCGCATCGGCGATCGGTGGAACAATGGTGCTACAGACGACTTGGACTTTGGCGATTGGAAATTGCGATGTTGCGATGCTGCGACGTGGGGACCACATCGCATCGGCGCATCTCATCACAAGACAAAATTCGGCGAAAACCTTTGCGGATGGGCGGAATGGTGAAATGCGATGTTGCGATATGCGATGGTGGTAGGGACCACATAGCATCACAATATCGGCGATGGAAATTTGTGGTGGGCGGATAACACTGTCCATTGCAACGTGCGATGTGCGATATCACAGCATCGCATCGGGACTTCACATCAACAAGACACAAAAACATTTGGCTATTGCGATGTGCGATGGTGCTGGGGACCACATCGCATCGCAAGTTCGGTAATGGACTATAACTGGTGGGATAACTGGTGGGGACCACAATGACGTGGCCCATTAAAATAAATTAAAAGACTTGGCGCATTGAACAAAAAACTCCTTTTGTTTTGTTGGTGAGGGCTTTTACGCCCGATAAGATTGTGCTTTAATAAAACCTGTTGTTGCGTGGTTTGAACCACGATTTCTTCAATTTCTCCTGCAAAGTCAGCTATGGTCCATAAACATAAATTCATCCTTACTACTTCATTAAAGTTCTATTAAATGCATGAAGGTGTGCACTCAACCTTCTCTGCCCCTGTTGTACTCTGTTTCTACCTTCACGGGGTTTGCAAGTGACTTTAATATTTTCAACACTCCCCCTTAAAGTTAGTTGTTGGGTTATCAGTCATACGCAAGCATTTTCTTAAATATTTAAAACTCTTTTGCCCTAATGGCTTTGTCAGAATGTCTGCAAATTGCTCCTCTGTTCTACAGTGCTATAAAACAATTTCTCCATTGTTCACCAATTCTCTGATGGAGTGAAACTTTGCATCTATGTGTTTAGTTCTTTTGTGAAACACAAAATTCTTTGAAAATGCTATGGCTGAGCTATTGTCACAATAAATTATTGTCCCTTTTACCTATTCTTGACATAAATTTCTCAACATTCTTCTCATCCAGACTGCTTGACACGTCGCTACTGTAGCTGCCACATACTCTGCCTCTGTTGTAGACAATACTATAATAGGTTGTTTCTTAAAAGCCCATGAAAAGGCTCCTGAACCCATATGAAAAACATAACCGGATGTGCTTTTCCGATCATCTACACTTCCAGCCCAATCACTGTCAGTGTAACCAATCAATTCATAATTTTCTGAAGTAATATAAAAAATACCATACTTTTTAGTTCCTTTCACATACCTCAGAATTATTTTTGCTTCTTGCCAATGTGCTTCTTTTGGCCTTTCCATAAATCTGGAAATCAAACTAACAATATGCATAATATCAGGCCTAGTTGCAGTCAAATACATGAGGCTGCCAACTATGCTCTTGTACAAACTAGGATCAAAATCCTTGTTGCTGTCCTCTTTGCTGAGTTTCAATCCCATTACTGTGGGAGTAATTGCTTCTTTGCAATCCTGCATATTAAATCTTTCCAAAACTTCATTTACATATTTTGCTTGAGAGATAAAAATCTTGTTTTCATTTTGCTCTACTTCTATTTCTAAGAAGTATCTCAGCAATCCCATGTCAATCATCTCAAATTCATCTTTCATGACTGTTTTAAAATTTTCAATGAAGTAATCATCATTACCTATAAATATCACATCATCAACATATAAAACAACAATCAACATCTTACCATCTTTCTCCTTGATGTATAGTGTGGGTTCTCCTTCACATTTCTCAAACCCATTTTCCAATAGATAGGAATCTATCCTACTATACTATGCTCTTGGTGCTTGTTTCAGCCCATAAAGAGCTTTCTTCAATCTGCAAACTTTGTGCTCTTGGGCCTTTTTCTCATAGCCGAGAGGCTGTTCAACATAAACCTCTTCCATCAAAACTCCATTTAGGAATGTTGATTTTACATCCATTTGGTAAATCTTTCATTTGTTTTGTGCTGCTATGGACAACACATCTCTCAATATTTCCATTCTTGCAACTGGTGCAAAAGTTTCTTCATAGTCTCTTCCATGTTGCTGCTTATAGCTTTTGACAACAAGTCTAGCCTTATGCCTTTCTATCTTACCTTCAACATTGCTTTTGGTCTTGTAGACCCACTTTACTCCAATGGCTTCCTTACCTTCTAGGAGATCAACCAATTCCCATGTTTTATTTTTCTCTATTGCATTTATTTCTTCATCCATAGCTTCTATCCATTTCTTATCTTTCACTGCATCTTCAAAATGAATAGGATCATCAACATGAAAATACAATGAAAATAAACAATTTATACCTTCATTTTCTGCTTCTTGCTCATAGATTTCATTTAAATTTTTGAATCTGGTTCCTCTTTCATTTGGTGTATTTGTGCTTGAAGAAGCACTCAAATCTGCTCCTTGTGGTGTGCTTGGAGAAGCACTCTCATTTCTTCTCAAGGGTGTTCTTACTCCAGCTTGTAGTGTCCCTTGCTGTCCTTGTGTTGGTGGAGGTGGTGCTATCGATGAGGTGTTCCTTTCGGCCACATCTTCCTCATCTTCATCATGAGACAAACAACTTTTGACATTGACTTTTTCTCAATGCTTCCATCCCATGCTTCTTCTTCTATGAATTGAACATCTCTGCTTATAAAAAATTTCTTTGTGGATGGGTTATACAATCTATATCTCTTGGATTCTTCATAACATCCAAGGAAGATGCACTGCTCCCCCTTACTGTCCAACTTCATTCTCAGTTGATCTAGAATGTGTGCATAAGCCACACACCCAAAAACTCTCATGTGGGTGACTCCTTGTTTTCTGCCACTCCACGCTTCTTCTGGAACTCTGTTCATCACTGCTGTTGTTGGGCATCTATTCAAAATATATACCGCACAATTTGTAGCTTCTTCCCAATACTCATTTGGCAAATGTTTTTCCTTTAGCATACTTCTCACCATATCTATGATGGTTCGATTTTTTCTTTCAACAACATCATTTTGCAGCGGTGTGTACCTTGTTGTAAATTGCTTGTGTATGTCATTTTCTCTGCAAAAACGCAGATTTTTTTTTGAGATATACTCACCTCCTCTGTCAGTCCTAAGGACTTTGATATGCTACCCACTTTGTTTCTCTACAAGAGCTTTAAAGTGGCAAAATTTCTCAAACACTTCACTTTTATATTTCAAGAAATAGACCCATACTTTTCTTGTGAAATCATCAATTAAGGTCAACATATAATTGCTGCCTAATATTGATGATGTTTGCATTCAACGGTCCACACAAATCTGAATGGATAATTTCTAAGGGTGCCTTTTCCCTTATGCTCTTTCCTGATGAAAATTTTTCTCTGTGTTGTTTTTCCAACATGGAACCTTCACATAGGCTGTCAAGTTTCTCAATCAATGGTAGTCCTCTTACCATTCCTTTTCTATGCAACAAGTTCAGTCCTCCGAAATTGAGATGTCC
Source organism: Pinus albicaulis (assembly GCA_034641835.2). NCBI lineage: Eukaryota > Viridiplantae > Streptophyta > Pinopsida > Pinales > Pinaceae > Pinus > Pinus albicaulis. The sequence goes on from CM076574.1 coordinate 393,196,976, forward strand.
AAATCTCAAGTGCCATAACCAATTCTCATCTTTCACTTCCTTTTGAAAGACCTCTTGAGTTACAGTTGCTACATTCTTTCTCTTTCCCTTCAAGTCTGTATTGAGCTTGAGTGGAAACATTCTATTGCTGGTCATTTGCACTTCTGCAATAATCTTCTTTCTTGGAGGTATGTCCATTATTGTGCACACATAATTTTTGAAGAATACATTGTAACCTTTGTTAATGATCTGCCCAACGCTCAAAAGATTACATTTCAAGCCAGGAACATAGTATACATCTGACACAAATTTCTGCTCTCCATTTCTTGCACGGATACTTACTTTGCCTTTTCCCTTGACAGAGATCTTAGTATCAGTTCCTGTTGTTACTTCAGATTTAATATCTTCATCAAGATTGGCAAACATTGCTATGTTTCCAGTCATGTGATTACTGCAACCTGAATCTAGGAACTATACATCATCCTGCCTATCTTGTGCTACATTACATGTTAACAACACATTCTTTGGGTTCTTTTCTTCTCTTGCTACATTTGCATTTTGCTTATTATTCATGTCATATTGCTTTTTCCTACACTCATTGGCACAATGCCCATATTTTTTGTAATAATGACACTGGACATTGGATTTGTCATACCTTTGTCCATGAGCATGTTGTTGTCCACCTTGTTGGCTGCTGCTTTGGCCTTGGCTTTGATTTTGATTGTTGCTCCTTCCATGAGTATGTGAAGGGTTGTTTCTTCCTCCTCTGTTTTGGCTTCTGCCTCTTTCTCTTCCTCTGCCTTGACCTCTTCCTCTTCCAAAAGGCATCTGGGTCTTGAAGGCATGCTCCAAATATGGGTTTACTGATCTTCCCAATCTTTTTTCATGAGTCATCAGTGATGCATGAAGTTCATCAACTGTGAACTTTGAGGGATCCTTTGTCTCTTCAATGGTGGTTACAATAACATCAAACCTTAAGGGTAGGCTCCTCAGCACTTTCTCCACTATCCTTTTTTCTTCAAGTGTCTCTCCATGAGACCTCATCTCGGTGACCATCCCAATCACATGTGTGAAGAATGAGTCTATGTTATCAGACTCTTTCATACAGAGAGTTTCAAAATCTCTCCTCAGCAGTTGTAGCTTTGTTGTCTTCGCCTTCTCCATACCTTGATAGGCTGTTTGGAGGGTATCCCATGCATCCTTAGATCTATTAGCTATTGCTATCCTTGGAAACACACTCTCATGTACTGCTTGATAGAGATAGAAGAGGGCTTTAGAGTCCTTCTTCCTATTTCTCTTCAACAGATCCTTCTCTGCCTGTGTTAAGGCATTAAAGGCTTGCTCATCAACTGGTTCATCAAAACCATCTTCTACAAACTCCCATAAATCCTGAGAGGCAAACAAGGCTCTCATGGTAATGGCCCAATCATCATAGTTCTTCCCATTAAATTGTGGGAGCTGAGTATTTCCAATACTCACACTGGTGCTTGGTCTAGCCATGGCTTACTAGCTGAACTTTGCAATAAACTTGACTGTGTTTTTCTTAAACAAACTGTCTTTCCTTCTTTAAAAGACAAACTATGTCTTCAACGAGACTTCACTAGGCTGCACTTTTTAAACAAAACAAAACTCTGTTCTTTTTTAGAAATACCTGGACTTTTGTTGAGCCTTCAATCTACTGGAGAACTGTTGCAACAAATCCTTCCTCCTTCAGCGTCTTTGACACCTTCAAAGAGCCTGGATTAGCTCTGATACCATGTTGGAATTTTTGAATATTCCGAACACACAAGGAGAATAAAAATTCTCCTCCTTTAACACAGAGAAATGCAAAAATTCTTGATTACTGGACAGAGATGACACAAACTTTTCTATTTCATTAACAAATAAAAAACTATTACAAATTTTCTTCCACTGAAGTGGGATTACAAAATGTGTCTGACTGTTACATACACAGTGCTTCAAAAATACACTCTTTGTCTTGTTCAAAACGCACATACAGTGCTCTGTTTTACTTCTACTGTGTTTTTTTTGCCTGTGGGCTTTTTCACATTACACAACGTTCTCTCATACAATAAGCCTACGGGGTTTTTATTTTTATATGTGGCACGACGTTTTTAAAAAAAAAAAAAAAAAAAAAACTTAACTTTAATACTTGTGACGAATAAAACTTTAAGTTTAATAAACCTTTAGACCCGGACTTCAAACAAAAACTAAATTGCATTGCATTCTTTTTGCGTTACAAAACACTCCTACGTCAGCGAGGCTAAAACCAACGCGAACAGCTTGTGATTGACTGGTGGTAGGACCCACGGAACTCAAACAAAATTATGAACCGGATTGTATGCAAAATTCGCGTTCCAAAAATGGTTGATGACATCACGGAAAAATGAACGCGATAAACTGTGATTGGTCGATGAGCGATGTGTTGGCATGTGGGACCACATCGCATCGGCGATCGACGATCGGTGGAACAATGGTGTTGCAGACGACTTGGACTTTGGTGATTGGTGATTGCGATGTTGCGATGTGGGGACCACATCGCATCGACACATCACATCGCAAGACAAACTTCGGCGAAAACCTTTGCGGATGGGCGGAATGATGAAATGCGATGTTGCGATCTGCGATGGTGGTAGGGACCACATCGCATTGCAATATCGGCGATGAACATTTGTGGTGGGCGGATAACACTGTCTGTTGCGATGTGCGATGTGCGATATCGCATCATCGCATCGCATCGAGACTTCATATCAACAAGACACAAAAACATTTGGCTATTGCGATGTGCGATGTGCGATGGTGGTGGGAACTACATCGCATCACAAGTTCGGTAATGGACTATAACTAGTGGGGACCACAATGACGTGGCCCATTCAAATAACTTAAAAAACTTGGCGCATTGAACAAAAAACTCCTTTTGTTTGGTTGGTGAGGGCTTTTACGCCCGATAAGACTGTGCTTTAATAAAACCTGTTGTTGCGTGGTTTGAACCACGATTTCTTCAATTTCTCCTGCAAAGTCGGCTACGGCCCATAAACATTAATTCATCCTTACTACTTCATTAAACTTCTATTAAATGCACAAATGTGTGCATTCAACCTTCTCTGCCCCTACTGTACTTCGTTTCTACCTGCACGGAGTTTACAGGTAACTTTAATATTTTCAACACACCACAAGAATATATCATCTCTTTTGCGTTATGTCCTTCGCCCTTATGTCATGTATAAGTGGGGAAGGACCCAACGTTTGGTTTCTCAACGTGTTATGATTTTTTCACCTGAAAAATGTAACATGTGGTGCTTCCCTATGATGTTGGCATGTTACACCGCTTCGTGAGGTATATTATCAATGTGAAATATATAGCCTACTCCTTCAGCATAAACCTGTCCATATCACTCGAACACCCACCATGCCATGTATCACAGGATGTTCCCTTCGTTTACGTCGTCTCTTCCTCCAACACTATCTCAATATATGACTTGGCATATGATGCCTATAAATTTTACACTATTTTTTTTTACTTCAGCTACCACCCCCGCATAATTGCATCTTTCCAGATATTCAATGTAAGTTGTGGTATGTGCCATGCACCTATGTCTCCTCTATTCCCGTTTAATCGCACCACCGAAGCTTGAACCACACTTGGTGTAACACCTCCATGTAGCCATTCCACGTGGAATTTTGTTGTCATTTTTCGGTGTCGTTGTTCTGGGATATTAATAATAGATATAGAACATACAACAATTAAAGAGTGTAATAAAGTTTATTGTTGAATGCTAGAGATTTCCCTAAATCCAGAATTCTCCATGGCGATATTTTTGTGTTTGGTGCGAATATGTTGCTACTCCGTATTTTTCCTTTCATTTGTTGAGCTCAGATTACATATCCAATGCGAATCTGTTGCTACTTCGTATTTTTCCTTTCATTTGTTGAGCTCAGATTACATATCCAACGTCAATTTTTGTTCAATGTTTAGTGAGAGCATAGAAATTGGACTACTGAATATAAGTAGTAGAGGCACAATGTTATGTTGTTTTTATTTATGGTCCATGCTTTTCCAGTTTTCCACTACTGAAGACATTTAACAGTAAAAAAATGGTAAGTGTATAAAAATATGAATTTTTGGCCATGTTAATGGTAGCAACAAAATTATTTTCCTAACATACCAACAAATTCTAATAATATATGTCCTGGAGATCCGTCTATTGGAATTTCCCATTAATGGATTACAGATCAAACAATCACTTGTTATATACAGTAGGGAAGATGAAGGTCGTGGTTTGTTTTCTTTGTAACAAAACACACAGTTAACACGTTCATGTTAAGATGGCCCATCCTACCAATGTACATTATGTGTAAAAATTGAAGGAACTGGCAAACTTAGGAGAACTGTGATGGAGAGCGTGCACAATGTTTTGCTCAGAGCTGAATCCACACTACATTCCCATAACGGTTGGCTTGGATACAAGTGTTCATATCGCCATCTTGGTAGCTGATTGGGTATATCTATATATGTATGAGAAATTTACTTCATGTAAACATTGGCCTGCGGTCCCATCAAACCTATCCATTCCCTTTTCAAATGTCTTTTGCCTCATGTTACATTTTAAAACATACCTCCATCACATGTGCGGGGAATAGGGCTTCTCAGTGCGCCTTAATAAGATCTCTAAGCGTGTTTCTTTGTTTTCCCTGTATGGAAAAAAGTGGCCACAAGTTAATTAAATGATATCAGGTTTATATTTAAAATTAAACTAAAATGCATGACAAAAATAAAGAAAGTGAATGTAAGCTTAAAGAGATAAGGTATATGTGTATTTTGATATTGCAATGTATGCATTTGGTGACGAGATTTTATGGCATTCATGTTCAATTAGGCTTCTCGATCCGGGTGATGTATCTGGACATGTTGATGAAGATGGAAAAAAAAAGAGAAAAAGAAAAAGAAAAATGAAAGGTCGTACCAAGCTTACAAAAAAAGAGAGCACATAAATAAACTTGATGATTGAAGGTGGTGCGATATGTAGTTACTTTCTCTACATGATGCAATGACAGGTACAACCTAAATATGTAGTTACTTTCTCTACCTGATGCAATGAGAGGTACAACCTAAAGAATGCTCAAGAGAAAGCATGTTAAAGGCTGGGAATACATATAGTTGAGACTTTCATCATGGGAATTTAGGGTTTAACACGTGTGTAAGAAAAGTCATGCTTTCCTAACCCCAAAGTAGTTAAGGAGAGGCCATTGCTAAGTAAAACAATGTATCTTTACCTTACAACAATGCTCATTGAAAGATGAAGCACGAGGGTGCATGAGGCTTGTAATGCCTTATCAGAGCGACCACTCTCAAACCTTAATTCATAAATGTGATATGGATTGCATGAGCTGGGCATAAATAGGGTTTGAGAACACTTAGGTCGTGGGGAAATTTACTAAAATTCTAATGGCCTGGGGCGAGCAAAGGGGGACCCAAAATTTTGAATATGCCCAAAATTTTGGTTGTTGTTGTAGTGGCTACAACAATTGGAAAACCACTGGTAGAATCCAACATCTCTGTTTACGTCCATACAGTAGATCAAGTCTTGTGAATGATGTAAAGAAGTATTGCATGAGGTACTATGGGCACTTCTAGGGTTTCTTTACCTTTTATAAATATTCCCTTGCCTTGTGCCTCAACTAGGCCTTGCTAGCTAGTAAAACCCCCAATTATAAGTTCACGCATGCTAGTAATCAATGATGATGTGAAGAACGAGGCAAAGAGATTATTGTATTCATAATTTTAAAATAATTTTTTGGTGTTGCTCGGCTGCCTGTAGGCCTCGACAGTACCCTGACTGAGTCACTTCAAGATATCACAAACGTTGCTCTGTTGCCAGCGAGCTTGGGCAGTACCCCGATGGAGTCGTTGCACCACCTCTCTACGTAGGAAACCTTTCTCAATATTGTACCCTTTATTTAATTTAATTTTCTTCCATGTGCATATTGGAACATATGATTGAGTGTTTATTACGCTAGGGCAGATGAGATATCCTGACTTATTTAAGGGCAAGAGAGGTTTTTTCTTGTTTGATAGAAACTAAAAGATATTTTGATTTATGTTTTCCTTCATGCCTTGTTTCCCACACCACATCTCCAGTTAACAGGTGAACAATGAACACATACCAGGAAATATCCGGGACCAAGATGGAAATAGAGTTCAGGTTACAGATATAGGTCATTTGGACTAATTAGGGTTCCCCATGAGTAACTGCTCATATTTTCCTTACTAATGAGATAGATTGATAGGAGACATATTCTGGACACAATTTTGATTACTAGTTCTATGAGAGGCTACCTCTCGGAGCAACCATTACAACCACACACAACCATTAGGATTAGGTGGCAAGGTGACTAGGGAATCTCTTTTATGGTTTCAACATGTGCGAAGAGGTCAAAGCAATCCCTTTAAGGTTTGAGCATGTGAAAACAAGTGTGATAAAGCTAATCATAGCATCAAAGGATCGAAGGCTCTAGGTTTGTGAAGGCTCATGCAGTGGCATGCAACATAGAGGGAAATGCAAGGCTAGGTCAACGACCAATGTATGTTATGCAAGAAGAAAAATGAATGATGTAATGCAACAGGCATGGCTTATGATGCAATGTAATGTTATGTTATGTAAACGTGTGGGAGAAATTAGCTAATTGCATATAAAAGAATAATGCAAAGATTTTATGCATGCTATGAAACAATGAGCAATGCAAGAATATGAGTGCAAGCTAGTGGAAAATCATAACGCAAAAAACTAAGCTACCTACAGTAAGGAAAACACAACATAAAATATTTAAACCATAAATCATAAATCCCAGGAAACAAACCCTAATTAGCAAACTTGGACAAGTAAACTTTAATTAAAAAACCCTAGATATCCTAAACCTAAAACCCTAATTTAACAAAAGAGGAGATTATGTCAGGTCAGATCTAACTTCCAGTGCAGCGATCGAAGTAGTTCCCGATCTGCAAGAACAAAAATGTTCGCCATCATAACCATTATGAATCATTGTGCAACAACAACAAAGATTAACTGTGAAACATGCGCAGGAGCAAGAAAGTCTTGTCCACTTACAAGAAAACGTGTCAGAAAAGACCATTCAAGCCAAACTGTAATCCAATCCTGGTAAACAAAATGATATACTTGAAATCTATTATCATCTAGCCATGACACACATACATCCATGCTTAACCCTAAATCTGGTGCAAGTGAAGAAATATGTTGCCTGATTGCAGAGAAATTCGCCATATAAGATCCTTCAAGCCAACCAACAACCCTAACATGATATTGAGGATGATCAAATTGATGACAAGGAAAATATGGGAATTCTCCAGGTGTAATTGAGATACCATAGGATTCAAGTGCAGAAACCCTAATTTCAGAAACCCTAGTTTGACGTTGTCCATGTATTTTGTCGAGGACGTGAGGACTTGACATAACCATCACTGAGAGTTGAAGTGCCTCACCATCCTAGAAAATCTCTGAACCTTCAAATGGAAAGCCGTCGAATATCAATGGTTTTATGAGATTAACAGGTGGTCATCATTAGCAGTGACATGATGCCTATCAGTGAGTATATTGTTAGTATGATTATATATCTGAATACTGGTAGATTGACAGTTCAACAGATCTGATTCTTTAGATTCCAAAGAATGAGTTGAATCAATCAGAAGAGTCTCAAGAAAGAGATAGGTTAGGAAATCGGTACCCCCACATATAGTGTATTTTAAGACATCACCTGCTTATCCCTGTTCACAATACATACTATTTGGGGGATGGTAAAAAATATTTGAATCAATGGTCGGTGTAACCTCTTCAACAACCAAATTAAGGTATAAAGGTTGATGCATATCAACTGATAGAGGATGGAAATATGTGCTAAGAGGAACATCACTCAAATCATAGGTTTTCCAAGATGAGCTCACTTCCGACAAGATGATGCTGAGAGGAGCGTGGATTGTGGAAACCTTAATTTGACTTGGTTCAAGGGTCTCATCAGGATCGTGAGAACATGACATAACCATCAACGGAATTTGAGGTGCCTCAACTTATTGATGAGTACGCTGAATATTAAAATAGGTGAATCATAAAATTTTGATGGCTTCATAAGATCAGTAGGTGGATACGAAAAAAAATTCATCAGAGGTGTGGGAGAATATGTTTTCGATAAAATGGTAACCGCTAAAGCCACCAATTCGATCAAGTTGGGTATCTGGCATGTAAGGCTCTTCTCATATTAAAAGTGAAGATGAATCCGTGGGAGAACCATCTTGAATTTTCCGAGATGTAAGGTCTTCTTATTCACTTGTTAAAGACCGCATATGGAAGAGATCAGGGACAAGAGATTCATAATTCTCATAATGTGATTATGAATCATCACCCTCATGTGGATGCTTGCAACCAACACTAGCGGGATAGAGATCTGAATGATTTGAAGAAACCACTAGTTTAGTAGACGCATGAAATAAATCATGGTGTAATGGATGAGACAATTCAGATGAAGGGGAACCAATCGTACCAAGACTCTCATCCCACACATTAGTGTCAACCAGAGGGAGTAATAAGGAGAAATGAATATGCATGCATGTCATGGTGTGTGGATTTGATAGGACATTCAAATTTATCTGAGATAAGACCCAAGTCATTTCCAATAGGTGAATGAAATCCAGGAATATACTGAGGCATGTGTTCAATGGACTCAAGCTTGGTTTCACCGACAAGGAGAGATGTCATACCAACTTGATCTTCAAGTTCAAATTCAATAGGATGTACAAGAGCTTTATAGGTGATACAAATTGGTTCATTTTTGTGCAAGCATGTTTCATCATCTAAATTATTTGTGACCAAACCTTTGTTAGGTAACAAATTAGGAGGAGGATGAGAATTTTCACAAGCAGTAATTTCCTCCTCGAAGGCTTGAAGTTGTTCTCGACTCAGATAGACATGAAATCCAATATTAGGGATAAGATCTGGAAAATTTGTAACTTATATATTATCATGATGCTCAAGAGAATATGGATTTGTTTTAGATTGAAGGTGCTTCTGAGAAATGAGAACCAATTGTTGAAAATTTTCAATCAAATGTAACACCCTCCTCCCACATCTACCCAAGTAACTGACCAACCAGGGTAAACATGTGACAAAGAGTTACTATGATATGAATCAACCTCCTAGATCACCTTAAGGAAGTGGAATCGACACAAGAAAACCTTACTGACCTTCCTCAGGAGCTACATGACCCACATAATATAGACCACCCCTCTAGGTGCCCAAGCCCTGATTCAAATTTCATTTTCACTGAAAAAACCCCCAGTCGCTTCCACAATTCTTGAAAGGGAGAGCTTGCAGTCTTTTTCAGCCAGTTTTGTGCCAGAGACTGCAATATTTAAGCTACTTTTTCAGGGATAGTATCTAATCACTGCCCAGAACTTCATGAGACTTTTCAGGACAATGAATGACACCAAGACAAAGACTCTAACACAAAAATTGATTAAAGAATTAACCTAACCAAGCACAACCATGACAATCATTTCTTCAAACATGTCACAAATATATATTCTATAGGTCATAATAACAAGTCTGAGCATAAGGGTATCATACTTAACTGAGAATCGTCAAGAAAGATTGACGTCTTCTCTCATTGGTTGCATTATTATCTATTAGGTAATTCATTCATTATTGTTTCACATACTATTCAAAAAATGATGATATCCATACATCAATTCTGTCATAAACCATGCTCATAGCCAATATATAACAATCAAAATAAAAATGATAAAACGACTATCAAAATCACATAATAACAAGTATACTTACCCATCAATTACAAGAGGAAAAGAGCCCTTACTGAAATATGCAAAATCAAATTAGGTCTGGGACTTCCACGTACCACCCAAAATAGATTGGGTTGAACCAAATCTGTCTTTCAACCAATCACCATCATGCCATATTTCAAGCATGAATACAGGATATCATAAAACACATCAATAAAAACCAAACCAGGGCTTCCAGCTGCCAAACCACCTCAACCCGCCACCAGTGATTCCACCTCATGGTCATAAATCACTAACCATCACCATATTGGTCTCTACCTAAGCTTTCCATGGCTCTAGAGTGTTTTTTCCAACTAAAGCTTCCAGGACTAGTAACTCAACCCAAAACTGTCATCGAGCTTCCAGAGCATTTTTCCAACTAGGGATTCTAGGATTAGTAACTCAACCCTTCAAGGGATTCTAAATTTTTTTTACAACCAAGGGTTTCAGGACTAGTAACTCAATCTAATATGTTACAGGGCTTCCAGAGCATTTTTCCAACCAAGGCTTCCAGGAACTAAGAACTCAACCCACTGCCAAAGGCACATGAAAACCAACCAGAAAACAAAGGAAAAACCCACAACATTGTGGCTATCTAGGAAATGGAAAGGTTAGGAAAAAACACTGTCAATACAGGGAATCCTCCATGCCAGTGAAAAATCATGACCAATAAACCACATGCATATGCCATGCATGCCAAAACTAGTGAGGAAAACATACATGAAACTCGGTACCTGAAAAACAAAACCCATTGTAGTTGTTGATCCTGATGTCCTCTTGTGCTTTCATGTTCTTCCTTTTCCTTCTTGATCAAAAACTCCAAGTATGCCACACTCTCCAAGAGTGCTTCAAGAAACTCTAAGTGTCCAAGAGTATGAGAGAGAGAGAGATAATAGAGAGATCTCTACCACATAACTGACAAAATACAGAGAAAAATATTTCCAATTGATCATCAAAAGCCTTTTTTATCTATGAGGCCTCTATTTTCTTGATTTTCCATTATTTTCCTTCAATTTAATCACATGCAACCTGTGACCTTTCACCTTCCTTTTCTCCTAATTTCCATTATTTTCATAAATAAATGCCAATAAATTCCACTTTGCCTTTCCAAAGCCTTAGACATTTCCTTTTCCAATTTCCTTTAGCCATAATAAACTAAAGTGACACCCATTAAAATGTTTTTCCCACCATTCAACTTGGAATACATGTCCCATGATTGTGGCCTTATATATTTTTTATATGGATTTTTAACTAGGACTATTACAGAACCCTCCCCCTTGGGGGAACACCATCCTTGGTGTTTAATGACACCTATAACTAGAAAGACCGTTGTAAACCAAAACATACTTCCCATGGAATTTTATAACATAGCTCATTTCAGTATTTATAATGACATCCTGTTGAAACACGACAACCATATTGTTTACTAGATCTTTATAACACAACTCATTACGATATATTTACGAAACAACCACATATACCCTTATACACATTTGCTTCAACCAAAAAATAATCATACTATCTATGGAGCTTTATAAATCCAAATTGATATAATATTTACAATAGTATACACTTATACATATATGCACATTTTCTCAACCAATAAATAAAATAATATGATGCCTGCATCTCCAACAAGGGAATCCATAGGCTCACACCTCCGCCCTCAAAGTAATACTAGGATTCACCTCCTTCCTAGGAAGTCCAGAATCCACTGCCAAATTCAAAGTTGCATCTAATGTCCAACACTACAATCCTGCACCACTGGTCCTCTCAGTGAACAGTTATCGAATCATTGTTCCAAGGCACACTCCTAATTTGCATCTAATTACATCTGGAAATGCTAATGACTAAAACAAATCCATCCCTGGCCTTTCCTTCTCTACTACACAGTCCCTCGGGAAATCCGATCACCCCCTTCCATGCAATCACACACCTTCCAAGTTTCGCGGGCATCCCCTTGTCTGTTATACAGTCCCTTGGGTGATCCATCCCTTGGAAATATTTCTTCACATCAGAAGATCCAAACCAAGGCATGCCCCTGCCTCAAAACCATAATATCGGTCATAACATGCTCATGGAAATCAATGGACACTATTGGGTACCAGTGTCCCACAATGGCCCTGCTCCGGAAGTGCTTTACCAACATACTGTTGTTTGTCCCAATTCATTTTTCTAGTACTAATATTTGTAGTCAATTTCAACCACCCAACTGGGAATTACATGCTTTCCTGTACCAAGAATGTAATTTCGATTAGATTGAAAATAAATTGAAATAAATTCAAATCATACCACATTGGTAGCTCATCAATAAGGTACACTTTTAATCTTGTTCATGTCTTATCACAACAAGTCAAAATAGATGTTTGATCAATCATCATGTATAAACATATCACATACGGTTAGCTCAAAATGCAACCATCATAAATTAAAATCATGAATAGCATGAAATCACCATAAACCATAATCATAAATCACATGTAACCATCATAAGTCAGAATCACAGATCACATGTATAATAAAATTGAAATAAAATACGGATACTTATCCTTTATAGGTCCTTACTTCTGCCTTTTTTCTTTTGTACCCATACTGGATCGGTTGCCACACCCTACAAGTACCCAGTGTCTTTGCTTCTCTTCAATCACGTACACATACACACATTGTAAATCACAACACATACATCCACACATGACGTACAACACCACACAATACAAACACCCACACCAGCATACAACACATACACCTAAACCTGGTGTACAATACAACAAAATACATGCACCTACACCATCATACAACACATACAGCTACACCCGGTGTACAATACAACACAACACATACACCCACATCCGGTGTACAACTCAACACAATACATATAGTTAGTACATCACGATGAATACACATGTCACGATACCATGACTACACCATGCACATACATTGTACCGCATGGCCACAACACAACATGTATGACATGCACATAATACCACATGTATACCAGTACCATATGCACGACATGTACACAGTACCACCTATACACAACACTACGTGCACAACGTGTGCACAACATCACATGTACACGGAACCACCTGCACAACATGTACACAACGCCAAATGTACACCGCAACACTTGCACAATGTGTACATAATACCACATGTACACAACACCACATGCATGAAATGTACACGACACCACATGTAAAACATGTACACAACACCACATGCACATAACACCACATGTATAATCATGTACACAACACCACATGTATAATCATGCACAGAACATCACATTTATAATCATGCACACAACACCATATGTACAATACACACAAAACACCATATGTACATAACATTGTATATACAACATGTACATAGCACCATATGCACGCAATACTGCATATACAACATGCACACAACACCGCATATCCAACATGCGCACATACACAACACTGCATATCCAACATGTATATAGCACCATCTATACCTAGTATTGCACATGAAATATAGACACAACACCATATATACAATAGGCATACACCATCATATGTACATAATACTACATTAGAAGAAATTTTAGCCTAAAAGTTCCAATGAAATTTTCACGTACATAATATTCAAACCAATCAAAATCCTTGAAATTTAAAAATATGTGCATGTTAATATTTTGGAGGGAAAAAAAACTACAAATTTTTTTTTTTTTAAATTGTATTTTTGGTTTATCTCCTAACAGGTTCACTCAAATTTCAAGTGTAGATACTCGTTGGATGCAGAATTAAATTTCACATCCAACAAGTACCCATTATTCATACTTTTGAGAAGATCCACATTGATAAATATTGAAGATACATTTAAAAAAACGTGTTGAAACACGTTTTTTTTAAATGTATCTTCAATATTTATCAATGTGGGTTTTCTCAAAGCTATGCATAATGGGTAATCGTTGGATGAAAAATTTAATTTCGCATCCAACAAGTTCCTACACTTGAAATTTAAGTAAACCTATAAGGAGATAAGCAAAAAATACAATGAAAAAAAATAGTTTTCTTCTTTTCCCTCTAAAATTCATAACTATTATTTTATTATTTTCCTATTATTTTATTATTTTTCCTTAGGAGGCCACTTTTAGGCTAAAATTTCCTCTAATGCATATGTTACATGTACACATCACCATATGTACAATCATTGAATATACAACATGCACAACATATACACAACAGTAGTACTGCACATCCATAGACCACACACCGACTCCACAAAGCAATGTTGCTTGTAGTGTCTTTCCACTATCCATGCTTATCCTAGCATGTCGCAGATCACACTATTTTCATTCCGTTGATGTATCTCTCAATATTACCTGTCCAAAACATAAGCATAGTATAAACACATAATATCAACTCATATCCACATGATATTGACCTCATAGATTTTTCAGGGTTACTCTTCCCACTTGATTCCTCATAAGACCAATAACCTGTTCATGCCATTCACTTGCGTATGCAATCATTCCTCCACAAGAATGATCCCTAACAACCATGTTAGACAAAAACATACATACATACATATATACATAGAAATATCAACATAAAACAATCATGGCCACTAGCAGCCCTGTTAGAAAAAAAAACATACATATATACATATATAGGCATCAACATAATCATGATCACAACATAATTACCAAATACCATAAGGTCAAGGTTAAGGTAACTTCCTTTATCTCTGCACACCATGTGCAACATTGAGAACAACCATTCCCAACATATCCAAGGAATTTGAAACCTTAGATCCATTTACTTTACTTTTTTTGTTTCCTTTCTCATGTTTGTACTTCCACCATCCATTTACCACACTGGACCCAACTAGTCCAACCGACTATCATATTATTACCTGCTGCTGCCCTTTACTCATGCATCGAGCTTCCTCCATGTCTTACATTACCTATTGGGTACCACACATCTATCCCCAAGCTCCGTTAACTTTCCTCTTTCCCAAACCAATTCCCAAGACTCTCAAAACATAAAAGGAAAGAACAAGAAAGAAGAAGAAGAAGACCATGAAAAACCAAAATCAATACGACAATGCAACAAAGTGGCAAGGCCTTGCACCAAACATAAACAAAACTATAAATAAAGTGCAAAAAAATCATAAAAGATTGAAAGCAAAAGACTAGCAACAAACACCACGACTCAATCCCCCATGGGTTCCCAAAGCTTCCAAGGGAAATATCAACCCCAACATTTTCAAATATTTCATGGAAGTCTCTTTTTCCATGCAATCCCATGCATCATATTTCCACAAACACATAACTATCAATGCATAAACAAATGTAACATTATACCAGTTATCTTCCCTTGTTGTGCCAAGCACATTTCCTTGTAATTGAACACATACATATATCATCTCTCAAGGGACTCCAATCCCTTAACAAATCCATCCATAACTAGAAACCAATTGTTATACCTGTCAAATACATGTTCTTAAATATAACACATATCCACATAATGACAGGCAAGATTAGGGTTAAGAAGACTTCTTGAATTCATGCAAGTGCTCATTCATTTGGAATTGCGGTTCGCAAACAGTGCCAAGGAATTCTTACCCAATTCATTTATTTTTCCTTGCTTCAATTGAGTCCTACTATGTATTTTCACATCTCCCATATGTTAGTTATATAAACACATCAACTATTACCTTGTCATGCTAATATCAATCATGTTTCCTTGCAACTGTTCACACATGCCAAACACATGTTCCAAATATCAAGACATCATATCTATTATCTAAAATCAACCTCTACCAAGACTAATAGCCATGTCATAATAAACTGATAGTCAAAATCATAATATTACAACTATCACCTACTTATACTTAAGTACACATCAACTATCTCAGCACATAGTGTGTTAGTACAACCATCTTAATACAATATCATTACTATATGCAATCTCATAGACATGCTCATATCACGTAATTACTTTAACATTCAAACAACAATAGAAGACATTATAGACACCAAACACTTAAGCACAAAATAGATGGCATAATCAAACATTCAAACACCAAATAGACGACGTAAGCAAAATCATACCTTAATGTATCTCAGGAGAGGCTATCTTGTTTGCACAATCAATCTATATTATCATGATATAACTTCACAATACCTCAACTCAACATAAATAAGGTCATGATATCCATAACAATAATTAGCTAACATGTTCACATCATAAACTCACAAAAAATTGACATTCATGCATAGCAATCACATCTGCATAGTTAGTCTATATTAGTACAACACAATGTCACAAATAAGTCGACTCATACATGAATACCATAAACATAACCATCTGCCTAGGCAAATCCAATTTAGCATGATACATATAACATCAATATCTTAATGCAATAACTTGATCATCAAGTTAAATATCATATAACAATCAACAAGTTAACCTATAAAATACTTATCAACAACACATAACATAGTCATCAAGTCAACTAACATAAAACAAAAACAACATTACATATAACAACTAGTTACTATCATTCATGACTATTCGACACATGTGCATATGACCACACTGGTTCACTAGAATCCACCATGTATGTAACCACAACAACAATAAAATGACAAATATGTATATAACCCTAATGCATATAACAATTCATTAACTAACATACCTGCATGTTGATCATACAATACCCGTATGATGGTCTGCTCTTACCCCAAAGTCTAGTGCTTCAACTTCACTTTGATGATATGCAACTCCTGCTCTATCTCAACCAACACATCAACATCATAACATATCAAAAATATCATGATGAACTAAAATGCCTACAATGACCTCATGGACAACAACCTTAATTGTGATAATGCATTCATAACAACACATAGACACTGACATGCATAAAAAATGCATAACTGACACGCACTCATGACGATCACATCCAACAACAACACCATCAAATTCCACATGGAGACACAACTACAATAATGACCACCACCATGCATACAAAACAAGCACATAGTCCACAAACATACATAACACATATGTAACTAAAATTTATGCATGACAAACACATTCTTCCCATCCAGTCCAAGTGTTGAATCATGCTCTCATACCACTCTATAACACTCTCCTTCCATTTCTACCCAAGTAACCGGCCAAATGGGGAAAACATGTGACGAAGAGTTACTATGATATGATTCAACCTCCTAGATCACCTTGAGGAAGTGGAATCGACACAAGAAAACCTTACTGGCCTTCCTTAGGAGCTACAAGACCAACATAAGTTAGACCACTCCTCCAAGTGCCCAAGCCCTGAGTCAAATTGCCTTTTCACTGAAAAATCCCTCAGTCTCTCCCATGACATGGGAATGCATGCAACTGGGACCCTCCAGTCACTCTGAAAATGCCTACAAGGGAGAGACTACAGTCTTCTTCAGCCATTTATGTGCTAGAGACTGCAGGATTTAAGCCACCTTTTCAAGGCTAGTCTCCAACCACTGCCCGAAACTTCATGAGACTTTTCAAGACAATTAATGACACCAATAAAAATCCTCTAACACAAAAAATGATCAAGTAATTGACCTAAACAAGCCTAACCATGACAGTCATTTCATCAAACATGTCACAATTATACATTCTACAGGTCATAGTAACAAATATGAGGATAGGGTTCTTACACTTATCTGAGAATCATCAAGAAGGATTGATGTCTTCTTTCATTAGCTACATTAGCATATATTAGGTCATTCATTCATTATTGTTTCACATACTAATCAAAACATGATGAGATCCATACATCAATTTTGTCATAAGCCATGCTCATAAACAACATATAACCAACAAAACAACAATGATAAAACAACCATCAATATCACATAATAAAAAGTATATTTACCCATAAATTACAAGAGGAAAGGAGATCTTACTGACATATGCAAAATGAAACCAGGTCTGGTACTTCCACGTACCACGTGACCATAGATTGGGTTCAAGAAAATCTTTGTTTTAGCTAATCACCCCTGTGCCATATTCCAAGCATGAATGTGAGATATCATTAAACACATTAATCAAAACCAAACCAAGGCTTCCAGAGGCCAAACAACCTCAACCCCCGAATAGTGATTCCACCTCACGGTTGAACATCACTAAACATCACAAGATTGGTATCTACCCAAGATGTCCATGGCTACAGAGCATGTGTTCCAACCAAGGCTTCCAAGACTAGTAACTCGAACCACAACTGTCGTTGAGATTCTAGAGTGTTTGTCCAACCAAGAATTCCAGGACTAGCAACTCAACTCTCTAAGGGCTTCCTAATATTTTTTCCAACCAAGGCTTCCAGGACTAGTAACTCAACCCTCTAAGGGCTTCCTGATATTTTTTCTAACCAAGGTTTCCAGGACTAGCAACACAACTCAAGCTATTATAGGGATTACAGAGCATTTTTCCAACCAAGGCTTCCAGGTTCTAATAACTCAACCCATAGCCAAAGGAACATGAAAACAAACTAGAAAAAAAAAAGGAAAAACCCACAACACCATGGCTATCTAGGAAATGACAAGGCTAGGAAAAACCACTGTCAATCCAAGCAATCCTCCATGCCAATTTATACCAATTTATATTAGAATGAAACTAAGCATGTTTTACAGTACCTTAGAGGCACTATCTAGTTTGGATTATGGTACAGAAAAACATAGGGAGTGAAGTTGTGTGGCTTCGTAGATGTAGATTGAGAAGGGAGTCCATCCAACCGAAAGAGTACATTAGGTGTAATTTTTAGTGTTGGGTCTCCAGCGGTTTCATGGTATAGCAGGAAGCAAAGATCTGTAGCGCTCAACTTGGCATAAGCAGAATACATGGCTGTAAGTCAAGCAACATGTGAGGTGATTTGGATGAGAAATATACTTGTGGGATTTTTTGGTCAGATAATGGATCCAACTGTGATCTATTGTGATGATTAGAGTTGCATCAAGCTCTTTGATAATATTGTATTTAATGATCGATCCAAGCATATAGATATTTGGTATCACCATTTACGGGACTGTGTGCATAGACTGATAATGTTGATACAATACTTTCCGGTAGAGGAACAAGATACTGACATCTTGACAAAGGATTTTTCAAGAGGGAAGTTCGTGTTCCACAGTTGCAGGATAGGGGTGGTTGATAATCCATTTCTTGCTAAGAGGAAGTGTTGAAAAATGTAGCAAGAAAGTATCAATTTGGCTTTGCCTTGGTTAAATTGAGAAAATTTGAATTTCCACATCAATAGAAAACTTGGATGCAATTAACTTGTGTGACATGCCTCTTGTCACTCAGTTAACTCAGTAAATGCGAGTTAGAGGGCTTGGAGTTCAGTTAAGCATGTATGATTGCTAATTTGTATTAATCAAGGTCAGTTATTTCACGTTTTTTTTCAGTTAAACTAGTTCAAACAGTTGGAGGAACTAGTGGAAGGAAAACTGTGCAGTGGGACAACAATCTAACTTAGCGATAATATAGTTAATTGATCAATAAATCCACAATAGCTAGTTCATGTAGAGAATTCTAGTTCCCCATCCGTGGTGGAGATTTCAAGGTAGTGTAACATCAGATGTAGACTAGTCTTGAGTGTACAGATGTTGCATGCAGTAAGATGATCAACCCTGGGAATTGCGCAATCAATTGGAGGAAATTCCTAAATAATAGGGGCCTAGTTCTTGAGGATTTGTACAAGAAAATAGGGGCTCAATCATAGGCAATATTTGACTGAGTCTGGGTCAGAACATCTTAGTGAGCAGAGAGATAGGTTATTCACTTGCAGGTTGTGCTTAGAGCAAGTAAGCAATTGTAATACATCTTTATTCATATGATTAATGCAAGCAAGAATAAGGGGAGTTTAGCAGTTTATTTCCCCTGGAAAAATATTGTGCATGTATGTTATTTCTTATTACATGTCTGATATTGTTTTTCTAAATTGTGAATTGAATTTTGCAGAGTTGTAGAGTAGCATTGTGTCTCTTGATTTATATTAAAATTTCATGAGCAGTTGCAATTCTACACCATAATTTCTATAGAAGGAGGTCATCATATTTCCATGATGCGACCCTCGTCCTGCATAGCACAAAACCACTGCAAGTTATCATGAAAAACCATTATGATCCCTTGAGGCAAGTTAACTGTGAAGTATGATGACCAAGATTGCATCGACGCGAGTATGATTTCAAGGTTAGTTCGAGCATGCTGAAAGGTTAACATCGTGTCGAAATGGCTACAAATATCCTCTGGCCTTGAATGCATGCTAACATCTGTTAGTGTTGTGCACCCACAATAGGGGGCACTTTATCTATTTGTTATTTAGGAGGTTGTTTCAATTTTCAAACAATGCTAAACTTGTTACATTGGCATATTATTATTAATTTCTCCCATAAAACGTTATTCAAGTTTCATATTGGAGGTATGAGTTTGTATGGTGATGTATAATAGGATTCTTATGCAATTGAAGCTTTACAAACTTGCTTGATTATAACTTCTGCAATCCTTTAGAGTTATTGAAGATTTGCCATATTTTTAATTTTATTTCATCTTGCAAAATTATAGTTGATTCTAGATTCATATTATTATAAAGAGGAAGGAAAAATACTTGTTAAAGATGACCCTAATACATAAAATCTTTATTTTCATATTTATTTCTTATGTGCTTAATGACTAGATTTTTTGTATGAGAGTTTTTTTGGAAGACATGTTGAGGTTTTCTATTTTAACGCTCACCTATCACATTCATCTAAAACCATAATAAAAATTTTCCATATGTCAAAAAAGGATTACCACCTTTCTAAAAACTAAGAGGGGATCTTGATAGCTTATTTGATATTTCCCTAGGAGGATGACTATTGTCCTTGATAGGAAAATATATCAACAAAAATGAACACCTTTGTAGGGGAAAAGATGTGTTATATGACTACAAACAATATCATTAGGAGGGCAGGGAGTTCCACTTAAACTAGACATGGTTTCCAAGAAACTTTATCAACTGAAAAATCTCGAGGTCAAGCGAAAAAAACAATAAGGGTATTTTCTAAGCCCACATGCTTCTTTTCAAGATATATTGCACATAGAATAGGCTCGTGAACTAAAACATGAAAAAGTATTTTGTCACATTGTAAGTATGGTACAATGTAACCAATGGTTATCCCACACTTCTTTGATCCATCTTGAGATCATCACCTTGAAAAGCATCCTCCAAACAAAGTAATTTATAATAAATACTACATGAAAAAATGGTATATTTAGAATCAACTCACTGAGGATTTTGGATACCATGGTCACTCTCTCAATCCATCTCTGTTACACCATTTTTTGGTCATCTAACCTGTTACTATTAGATGGACCTAAGTACACCATGTAAGACTAATTTTACCCTCAGTAAAATTGCTTTCACTATGAAAAGTAACTTAGTAAAACACCTTTATTAAATTGTTTATAGTATAAACAGGAAACCCCATGAGGAAATATTAAATAAATCCACATTTGTTTGATTTTCCTCAAGGAATAATTAGTTAAATAACAATTTTAATTAATATTCCTGGTCATATTTAACCCAAAACAGGAAAATTAATTAGATAATTATTATTTATCTTATTATTTTCTAGGAATAATTATTTAAACCTTATTTAAATAATATTCCTTGTTAAATTTGACTAAATCACTCATAAATAGTTAAATAAATCATTATTTATTTAATTATTACTCAATCACATCCTTAAAATAATAAATAAATCATTTATTTATTTATTATTTACAAATAAAGGGATTTGACCCAAGTCAATTTTTTTTTCCCTCCAACAAATATAATAAAATATTCCATAAAAGTTGGATCTTGAATTGGTTAATAATATTTTAACTATGCACCAATATCTAGACTAACTCAATATTTTGTTATAAATAGAAGGGTTTCTCCATTCATTCATCACCTTTTGTTGCCTAAAGATCACTTTGGATCTATACTTTGGTCTAACTTTGATCCACCATCATTGTCATATTTTTCTATCTTTTTGCTTGTGAGCTCTCTTTGAGTTTCATTTTTGTCTGGGTTTTCTACACCATCAAGAGAGAGGGATTTTAGATTTGAAGTGTTGAGGAATTACAAGAACCCATCCCATTGAGGAGAACTGGTAACATCCTTCTATGTTTTCCTCCCAGGTGCCCTTAATATAAAATTTATTCAACATATTCTTGTCTTGTCTATTGGATGCATGGAGTAAATCTCATTTTTATTTACTGCTTAATGTCTTTTGATGCATAGATCTATATTTTTGCAGCATTTATCTTGGCCACCTAATTGCAGATCTAAAGATATTGGCAGCCATCTTTGCTGTTAAGGATGTTTGTTATGCACAGCTAAAGTGGTCTTTTTTCGTACACTTGTAATTAAGATTCATACTAACAACTGGCGACTCCACACGGGTTTACGATTACGACCGTTGTTGTTTTTTAGATCCCTGCATATCCAACTACTTCAAACCCTAGGATTTATCTTCAGCTTCTTGTTTTTCTTTTCTTGATGTTGTTTTAACCTATAAAACCCCAAAACGTTAAAATTTTTCACTTTCGTGTGTTTTTGAACCTATTGCGCAGATGATAGACATCAGCGGTAGTTGAGATGACACATTCTGCTGAAATCTGGCACCGAGAGTGCCGAAAGTGCACGTCGCACTTTTTGGCCCTAAACCTGCAACCTGGAGCTTCAGGACACAGATATCTGACCAAAAACTGCGACCTTAGTAAGAAATAGGTCAGAAACTGCGCCTTCACTTTTTTGCGAGCGTTTTTCTGAAAGTTTTTTGGGTTCATCTGGGCCTCTGTTTAGGGTTGTCTGACCTCCGTATCCACCCGTTTTGAACCTATACTTATTATGTTTTACTCATCCAAGTGGGAACCTAGCCCCCTAGGGCTTCAATACCCTCCACACTTTTTGGAAGAGTTTTAGCTGCTGCAGGTTGTCTGAAATTTTCAGAGTGTTCAACCATTTTTTAGATCTGATACCTCACCTTCAGATCCGCTTTAGATTGGCTATTTATCCATCCAAATCACCTCATTTAGTTTTGTTTGGGTTTTCCTCTAGGGTACACTTTATTTCCCTCCAAGAGATAGCCTTTTTCCACCTCATTTACAACAATTTTTCCTCTGATTTATTGTTGTTTTTCTGCACCACTTTCCAACAGATCTCACCTTTAGATCCCTGTCCCTCCTGACCTTAGATCTATTGGATATTTTAGTGTGTTTTGACTAGTTTTTTTCTCGCCTATAGACTAGTTATTGAGAGGCCTGCCTCCCTGGGTTTAGATTATTTCATAATTAGCTATTTATTTTATGTTATTTCAGTTCCATATACTGTTATTTGTAGATTCATTTACAGTTATACAACACACTTTTTATTTTTCTCTACAAACGTTTGGGTTTAAAAATTAAAATTTACACACTTTGCACACACACCCTAAGCGAAAAAGAGCTTGGTTAACACCACAAAGAAAAGACTTTAAAACATTGAAATCAATTGATCTTGTGCCTCTCTGCCCTTGTCTCGACATTGTAATCATTTGATCCTGCGCCTCCTTTCCCTTGTTGGTCTCTTTTTCCTTTGTGCCGTCATCATTGCGCCACCAAGACGTTTATCTCGGAGACTTCTTGGCCTTCATCCTCAGTTTCCGGTCGGAAGACTTACTCCTCCACGTAGGATTCGAGTTATTTCTCCATCGAGTCCGCACTCCGACTCTTCTTCTGGTTCATTGGTTTCTCCTTCTAATTCCACCCCCGGTTCTCCTCCTGTCACCTTCACCATGTTTGGTTCAGGACCTAACGCTGGTGCTAGCTCTGACCCTAATGCTGGGAATACTAGTAGTGGGACCACAACAGGAACTATCCCGACTGCTCCCTTGCTCCCCTATATGGCAGGCCTCAGTCTTCCCGATTTTGACCAGTTGATCAATGACCTTATACACCATAACGCTAGTTGGCCTGCTATGCTGACCAAGCTCCCTTCAGACATCCCCAAGTTTTAAGGCCTTGCTGGAGAAGATCCTACAAATCATGTTCGATCTTTCCACATCTGGTGTTCGTCTAACTCCATTATCGATGACTCTGTCCGTCTTCGATTGTTCCAACGTACGCTTACTAGTGAAGCTTCTAAGTGGTATGTTGATCAGGCCTCATCCTCTCATACCACCTTTTCAACTCTTGCTTGGGTTTTCCTATCTTATTTCCAGATTCCTCTTTATTATGACACTGGTACCGAACTTTTGACTTATTTCTGTCAATCTTTTGCGACCCGCCTATCTGATCATGTCCAGGGATGGCGGAGAATAAAGAGCCTATGTCGAGCCCCTACCTTCGAAGACCGTGTCTACATGGACTGGTTCCTTAGATCTCTCTTGCCCGCTATCGGCAAAGATGTCGCATCTCATTTCCCTCAAACCGAATAAGTCGCTCTCCAAATTACGTTAAAATATGACCTGATCTACACTCAGTCGAGTTATGTTTATACCGTTCTACCTGATCTTCCTAGACTCGGTGGTGCTAATGCACCGGGGGCATCTCATGCCATCGACGGTATCGTTGGAGCTCTCTCTCATCCATACGCTCAACCTCCCATGGGCTATGGTTTTCCTCAGGGGGGGGCCAGCACCTCCTGAACTTATCCCCCTCCCGGTAGCATGTATCCAGGATACGACATGCCTCCTCCTTTTGCCCAACCTCTTGTTTACCACAATGTTACCCAACCTCCTTATTATCTGTATCTGCAGCCTGGTGCTCCAGCTCCTCCAGCATTAGCACCTCATCCTCCCTTGCCTTCTCAACCCCCGCAACAGCAGCCACCGCCCCCTCAGGGGCAGGTGTTTCCACAGCAAGGCGTGACTAATCCTCCTCCTTCCAAAAAGAAGAGGAAAGACACTCAAAATTAATATGTTCCCGGTAATCATAGACCTAATCCTGAAAATAATGCTCCTAACACTACTAACCAGGAACAGGGCACTCACCCCAAGAAGGACATGCATGTTTGCACGAACAAGCCTTGTTCTTGTTGTGGTGTTTATGGTCATTACATGCATGATTGTCCTCTTTTACCACAGATGAAGTAGATGTGGGAGTCTAAAGCAACATTGCGAGGACAACAAGCCTCCCCTTTCATCCCTCCTAGTGCTGTGCCTAGTTAGCCGAATTTGTTTACTAATCCTTTCCCTCAGCAAGGATTTGTGGCTACCTAACAACCTGAAGGTCAGGTGGCCACTCAACCTCTTCCATCTAGTACCTCCGATTACCAGATTATCATGATGAATTCTTACCAACCTATAACCGTAGATATTAATCTTCAGACTCGGTCTCGTTAGTACAACAAGCCTCCTGCTACATCTATCCCCGAGGCAGCTCCTTCGGTCTCTACAGAGCCTCTTTCGACACCTAATGGTCCCTTGCAGATCCCTCAGATTAAGGCGGAGGTTCATACCAAGAACCCTAAGGGACCACTACGTCGAAATGTTGTTTCTGGCAAAGTTTCCCATTCGTATAGTATAGTAGATGACTTGGCACAATCTCCTGCTGCCATTTCAACGCTGGAACTCCTCCAGTCGTGCCCTTAAGAACGAAAAGCTCTACTATCTGCCATGGGTGCTGTAGATCCTTCCGATGATCAATTGATTGTCTTCGATGTTGACCAGTCAAAACATCCTCCTCTTCTGGCTTCCGTCGCCTTCCAAATCCCAGTGAAGATCCAGAACGCCAACGTTTCCCGGTGCATCATTGATGAGGGGGCATCCACCTGTGTGATGTCCGCTTCGGTTTGGAAGCCACTCGGATCACCTGAGTTGGCTCCTTCCACGATCACTCTCTGAGCATGGGATGGCCACGCCTCCCAGCCCATTGGCCTACTCTGCAACTATTCTTTCACTCTTGCAGGCAAGATTGTTTGCGTCGACGTAGAGGTCATAGATGCCCCCTTAGATTACAACATTCTATTGGGTCGTAGCTACACCTATACGATGTCTGATGTCCCATCTGTGGTCCACTGCAAGTTGTCCTTCCTCATAACGGAAAGATAGTCACCATTGACCAGTTGACATATTACGAACCGAAGTTTCAGACCTCCCCTGAGTCCATCATCTCTTCGGTGGCCAACAAGAAAACCATTGATCCTTTGACCAGTGTCTCACCCAGAGTCTACAAAGACTCCTCTCTGCTTGGTACATTCCCTGGTCTTCCTCCTCCTATCTCTGATCCCAGCTCATCGAATGTTTGCATGATGCAATCATCTTGGGCTGCCCTCAAGCGGCTCGCTTCAGCTAGTCAGCAGCCTCCTCGCCCTTCGCAACCTACTCCTAGCCCTTTGATTCAGCCTTCTGGACCTCCTCCTCCTAGCCCTTCACCTACAGCTGGTATCCATGAGCCTCTTTACACTCCTGGAATAGTTCCTCCAAGCCTTAACCATCTTGGAGCCGTCTCACCCCTCCAGGAGTATACATGGTACCTGTCATGGCTACCCTCTCTCTTCCCAACTTGACCTTGGGGATTCTCGTCTGGTACCTTGATCCCCCAGTCGCTACCCCACCTAGTCAACCCAAACCTTATCTTGCTTTGACCCCGGTTCAACCGGTCCCTATGACTTCTCCTACTGCTATAGTGCCTCAACCACCTCAACAGGAACCATCTCTTGTTGCAACCGCTTCGGGTAAGAAGGGAAAAGCTCGCAAGAGGGCATCAAAAGACAAGGCTGCCCCGACAAACCCTGCCCCTTCTCAACCTCCAAAGCATACCATCCATTGTGCTTTGTGTGATTTTTTCGTTCATGCCACCCATACTTGTACGGAGTTGCCTCATCTCAAGCCCATGGTTAATGTCGTTTTCCCTGAGTTTATGGTCCCGGAAACCTCTATTCCTTCCTCGAATGTAGTTAGGAACCCCAAGACTATTCACACCAACCACCCCTGTGCTTTGTGTGATCTCCATGGCCATTATACCCACCTCTGTCCCTGCCTCGAGGACTTCTGTGCCTCTCTAGCGACAGTTCACCAATTCGAGGCCAAGTGCAACGAGTCCACCGCTCCCTTATTTGCACGTTTTGCTTCAGCAAAACTAGAGGACACATCAACTCCCATAGACATTCCCCCTCCGGATGTCGAAATGACAGAATTTTCGACCACTATCCACTACCTGTCATCATTCCTGAGATCCGCGGTGGAATCTCCCTCGAAGACTTCCCCTTCTGTTTCACTCGACCTCCCTTCAGCGATCACCCTGGGCTCAACATCAGTGGATCCTTCATCTACTTGTTCTTCCATCACCCCTTGTGATGATGCGCATGTGAACCTTTCTGCTCATGATGATGAGTCAGGTAGCTTCGCCGCATCAGGTGGTTTTTCTTCCTCCAATCACCCCATCTTCTATTACGGTGACGACACTATGGAAGCCATCACCACCCCTGACTTTATCTACCCCCCCTACATCGAACCCATGCAGTCGGACCACATACACCTTGTGGCTGTTACATTGACACCTAATTTTTGGGTAAGGGGGCACCCATATTCGAGAGACCAGGAGAAGCAATTCTCCACAACTCTCCCAGTGCATCTGGTTGTGTCAACTCTAGTACCATCATTCTTCCATGTTTTGAAGAACCTCTAGAGTCTCATATCACTTCAAATCACTCTAGGGATGATACCCCTCATCATTCCTTCATCTTACATCAACAACCCAGTCCCTCCGACATTGTTGTTGACCAACCTGTGGGCTTTTTAGGAGAGCACCAGTTCACTATATCCAAATCCACTCTTTGGGATAGTGACACCATGTATGCCAACCCAGAAACTTAGTCCATTTTCTTCATATATGTAGTACAAAAAGAGATTGGTAATCCTCCATTCCCTTTCTAAAACTGCATAACCATAATGAACACAAATGGCGCACCACATCATTTAAATGTGTTTAGATTCCCCTTTTCTAAATACATTTTGGCATGACCATAACATTCTTGGGGGCACCCATGCCCCTCAACCATAAAAATCCCAGATCTCAGCCAAATACAGCACTGAAACCCCCTTTCTCTGACAGGTCGCACTTTTCAGGTCATTTCCTAGGACAGGTTGTAGTTTTCTGTCCAGTACTTGTTACTCAGGTCACAGAATAGATCCTAAAAAGTGTGACCTGGCCTGTTCATGAGCTCTGGGTAGCTAAAATGAACTTTCAATTCACTGAAATGAAAGAGTAGGGTTAGGCCTCTTACCTGCAACTAACGGATCTCAACTCCAACGGTCGGTTTTTCTGCTACGATCACCGCAAGATTTAGGGCCTTCTCCCCTCTCTACATTCATCACAGCTACACCTGTAAATGAGTGAATTTGGAGGGAAAATGCCTTATTAAAGGAGAAACCCCATATTTTTCTTTCGCCCGTTGCGGCCAAACCGTAGCTCAGTTTAACAAACCGTATGTACCATTGGAAAGCTCTCGCCGAGCCCTCAAATGGGTATCTGTTATTTTTTTGTGATTTGATACTTCACTAGGACACATTTTGTCCACGGAGGGCCACTTCACCACTCCTCAAAATCGAATTTCTTCACTTGCAACACTTGTACTTGGGGCACCACTTTTCCTTCATACTTGTCCATGCTCATGTTGATTTTCATCACGATTAACCATCATGTACTCATGTTTTATGGTCCCCATTGGACCCTTTCTGTGTGGCAGCATCATCAAGTCACCCTTGTTGAGAGCATCTGAGTTGAGTCATCATCGCATTCATGGAGTCTATCTCGAGTCCCTTTATCTCCTACTATAGTCCTCCATCCTTCATTGCTTGGTTCCTCTCTCGTGTCGCACATTATGGCCTTTAGTCCTACTGTCCCCTATCCCTCATGATATTGTGTCAATCGCTGCTTGGTCATCCATGCCCTTTATGCTCTAACAAGGGAAGTCGTCCGTCCGCTACTCAGTACCCCCCATTTCATCATCATCCCTAGTGTCAGTCTGCCAGTCGCTCTACTATTTTCTCTCGTGCCTTATTTGAGGATCTCTTATTGCCTCACCTATGGCGGACCTCCTTCTGTTGACATCAGATCATTCATTCCATAAGACAGGTCTAGAGGGCGGTCCACTCTTGTTCGGTGCCTTGGATCAGGCAAAGGGACTCCTTATTGCCCTTTGACTTGATTGTTTCTCAGCTCCAGCTCATTTCAGCATGATCAAGGTCCGTATACTTGATGGTTCAGTGATGCAACAGTTGATATCAGTGATTCCCGGGTGTGTGTGAGATGTTTCAGCCCTCATGAGGGGGTGGCCCTACAGGTAGCCCCCCACATACCCGAATGACCTCTTCATTACAACCTTTGATGCAGCTCTATATCTTTGATGATGTCAGCCTCAACCGCTTGCAACGCCTTTTTCATTGAATGTATCAGTTAGATTTTCAAAGCCCTTTCTTGTTTACAGGGGCATTTGGGTTGTATTTGTATCTCATGTACTCAGATATTATTGTATAAGTCCTGACTATTACCCAGGCACAATATGTATGTGGGATTCATTATCATGTTTTTACCTAGCTCATGTTTATGTCAGCATATAGTATATTGTTCAGTCCCTTGTTTACTGGATGCATTATTCTTTATACTTTGTCTCAATGGGCATAGGTATGCCTCCCCCACCGTCTATAACACAGGTACTCACTCATAAAATAGACTTGTCGCACCTGTAAGTCTCACCTCCTCAGGGTCTAGTCCTTTAGTGCTTCGGTCTACCTTATATTTATCTCTCTTTGACTTCCCCTTCGGTGTCTAGTGATTGAGTTCTTACAACGTACTTAGGTCATACGATTAGCTCCTAACGCTCACACGTTGGGGGGCAATCTGTTACACCATTTTTTGGTCATCTAACCTGTTACTATTAGATGGACCTAAGTACACCATGTACGACCAATTTTACCCTAAGTAAAATTGGTTTCACTATGAAAAATAACTTAGTAAAACACCTTTATTAAGTTGTTTATGGTCTAAACAGGAAACCCCGTGAGGAAATATTGAATAAATCCACATTTGTTTGATTTTCCTCAAGGAATAATTAGTTAAACAACAGTTTAATTAATATTCCTGGTCATATTTAACCCAAAACAGAAAAACTAATTAGATAAATTATTATTTATCTTATTATTTTCTAGGAATAATTATTTAAACCTTATTTAAATAATATTCTTTGTTAAATTTGACTAAATCACTCATAAATAGTTAAATAAATAATTATTTATTTAATTATTACTCAACCACATCCTTAAAATAATAAATAAATCATTTATTTATTTATTATTTACAAATAAAGAGATTTGACCCAAGTCAAATTCTTTTTCCCTCCAACAAATATAATAAAATATTCCATAAAATTTGGATCTTGATTTGGTTAATAATATTTTAATTATGCACCAATATCTAGATTAACTCAATATTTTGTTATAAATAGAAGGGTTTCTCCATTCATTCATCACCTTTTGTTGCCTAAAGATCCAACTGGATCTATACTTTTGGTCTGACTTTGATCCACCATCATTGTCATATTTTACTATCTTTTTGCTTGTGAGCTCTCTTTGAGTTCCATTTTTGTCTGGGTTTTCTACACCATCAAGAGAGAGGAATTTTAGATCTGAAGTGTTGAGGACTTACAAGAACCCATCCCATTGAGGAGAACTGGTAACATCCTTCTATGTTTTCCTCCCAGGTGCCATTAATATAAAATTCATTCAACATATTCTTGTCTTGTCTGTTGGCCCGCATGCAGTAAATCTCATTTTTATTTACTGCTTAATGTCTTTTGATGCATAGATCTAGATTTTTGCAACATTTATCTTGGTCACCTGATTGCATATCTAAAGATATTGGCAGCCATCTTTGCTGTTAGGGCTGTTTGTTATGCATAGCTAAAGTGGTCTTTTTTCGTACACTTTCAATTAAGATTCATACTAACAGTCTCAATTCCAAATAAAACACGAGTTTCATTTAATGATGGTGATCCATAAATTGCCTTGGATATTCCATTGGATAGTTCATCACAACATATTTAATAAAAAAAAGACTGAAATTTGAAATTTATACAATGACGACTAATTTCCTTAGATTTACAAGATTGATAAAATTACTGTTTTCTGCTTATGCGTGGAATCTATAAAATGTGGAAAATAAAGGACAAATAAAACAATAATTCACAAACCAGAATAACACTAAGATATAACCTGGGAAATCCTATTGGGAGAAAACCTAGCTGGAAGGTGAGGTTGCTTTGTTATCTCTTTATATGAATGGAATTGACACAAATACAAAGGAGTGAGACCTATGGTCTGTGGGCTACTATAGAACACAAAATTTCTCTATTCTACCCTCTATTTAGTCAGTCTTAGCTACTTTGTTTTAGTATGGAGCAAATTGCACTAGAATAGAATCAAATTCTTTTTCCTCCTAATGGCCCAATTATAAAACGACCTAATAGCAGAGTAGGGGCTAAATTTGATCCATTCAACCCTCAATATGAGTTAAAAATCGACCCTTCCAGAGTCTTTTTCATATTTCTCATGTGGCTAGCCCCCTTTTCATGAGTAATGGGGCTAACATAGCATCCTCTTGAATTATGGAGGTCAAACATGATAGGTCAACTTTTGAGAGGCATAACTTTTGCATCTAAACTTTAATTGATGTAATGCGTGCATTGTTGGAAAGACTTTCATGTGTGAATAATGCTAGGAGGTGCCATGATTAAGCGAACCCCCGCCCCATGGCCACTCGCTAGACCCGTCTCAATTCCAAATAAAACACGAGTTTCATCTAATGATGGTGATCCATAAATTGCCTTGGATATTCCATTGGATAGTTCATCACAACATATTTAATAAAAAAAACACTGAAATTTGAAATCTACTATGACGACTAATTTTCTTAGATTTCCAAGATTGATCAAATTACTGTTTTCTCCTTATGTGTGCAATCTATAAAATGTGGAAAATAAGGAACAAATAAAACAACAATTCACAAACTAGAATAACACTAAGATATAACCTGGGAAATCCTATTGGGAGAAAACCTTGCTGGAAGGTGAGGTTGCTTTTCTATCTTTCTATGAATGGAATTGACACAAATACAAAGGAGTGAGACCTATGGTCCATGGGCTGCTACTGAACACAAACTTTCTCTATTCTACCCTCTATTTAGCCAGTCTTAGCTACTTTGTTTTACTATGGAGCAAATTGCACTATAATAGAATCAAATTCCTTTTGCTCCCAATGGCCCAGTTATAACACAACATGATAGCAGAGTAGGGGCTAAAGTTGACCCATTCAACCCTCAATATGAGTTAAAAATCGACTATTCTAGAGTCTTTTTCATATTTCTCATGTGGCTAGCCCCCTTTTCATGAGTAATGGGGCTAACATAGCATCCTCTCGAATTATGGAGGTCAAACATGATAGGTCAACTTTTGAGAGGCATAAATTTTGCATCTAAACTTTGATTGATGTAATTCATGCATTGTTGGAAAGACTTTCAATGTGAATAATGCTAGGAGGTGCCATGATTAAGCGAACTTCCCAGCCCCCCCCCGCCCTCCCACTAAAAAAAAAGCATCATTTAAAGCCTCAAATTGGCCCTCAAAGGTTTTTGACTCCAATTCTCCAAATTGGGTCCTAATGCTAAAATTGCTGCTATACGCTTATTTCTATGATTTTTCCACTTTGAAACATCATGATCAATAACAAACAATAAAATGATCCAATCTAGATCAGATGAAAATCCTATAACTACTCAACTCATCTCGTGAACTAATCTTATGTTTAAAAAGTCACATGTTATCAAATGAGAAAAAACCTTAAAGGCTTTAACCAAAAAACCATACTACATTTAATGTAAAAGATAAAAAATAACTCTAAACTAACCCAAAAAAACACATTTAAAAGGTTATACCTCCACTTGAAAATAATCCTAAAACTTTCCCTCATAAGAATTAAGTGACATTGCCAAATTATATGTTATGCTAAAATAATTAAGTGACATCACAATCACAATTAAGTGACATCACAAGAATAAGAAGATGAAATTAATTAATCATAAAATAAAAGGATATTAACATAATGAATTGATTTAAAATGATTTGCTCTCAAGTTTGTTTCTAAAGTTTTTATGTTTAAATAATGAAATCATGTCCATATGTGTTTTTAAGATAATTATTAAATTTAATTGAATTAAATTTATGAAATAAAATTAATAATGAAAATTTGATTGAATAAATGATCTAATTTATTTATAATTTGATTTATTTTATTTTTAAGATTTTAAAAAATTATATTAGCCAGAATTCTTGAAATGAATGTAACCAAAGAGAAAAAAACGATCACCATAAAAAAGATAAAAACACATTTTGATGATTTTTACCTATAACATCAATGATTTTTACTGTGAAAGTTTCTTGATCCTACATAGATGTTATTTTGATGAAATGCATTTGTAAATTTTGAACTCAATTTGGAATTTTTTTAACAAACTCTTTTCACCGTAATATTTTCCATATGGCAACTAATAAGGTTATTAGTTTAGTCAATTGCTTAAATTTTAAATAATTTCATAATGTTTTAAGTGAGTGATAAAGTTGACTATTTTTTTCAAACACTCGTTGTATTCTAGGACATGACAAACATTTCAAACCAACGGATAGATGCTACACAATTCTCATGACATTCCCCAAGTGCAGAATTGATTGGATAAAAACCCTTATACAAATGGTTGTGAGCGGTGAGAACTCAGTTTGTTGGGACTGACAGGGACAGGGAGGTTCATATCTTGTCAAGTGCGTAACCAAGAGCAGGATTTAAAGAATATTTTCTCAAAGCTTATTTTCTTACTTTTGCTTTATTTTAAAGTATGCGTATTACTTTTGTCTAGTTATGCTGCCAAGGACAGTACAAGAAATGACATAAAGTAATTATCTCTTGGGCAGGATTTAAAGAATATTTTCTCATAGCTTATTTTCTTACTTTTGCTTTATTTTCTGCCAAGGACAGTACATGAAATGACATGAAGTAATTATCTCTTGGGCTTCTTCCAGCAGAAGCTAAAGCTCTTGAAATACCTTTACTTGCCTCTGTGTGTGGCCATCATCTATCTGTGTCACTGTGTGTAGCGACCAACCAACCATGTGTCTGTGCATTTGCAGTCCATGCAAACTGTCTATAACTCTTGTGTTGTTGATATGGAAGATCGTCAACTCACTGTTTGGCTTAGCAGTGATTTTTCACTCCATATGGTTGTTGATCTCCTGGTTCCTTCACATTCTACCCCCCACCCCACCTCATGTTTTCCCTGCACCTAACAATGGCAACTACTTGCTGCATTCTGTGGAACCAATGGCCACATATGATAAATGGACTGGACCATGGTGAGTCCTTGTCAGTTTAAACATTGACAGTGGAACCATATACATGGCTTATCATACAAGTCTCTCCGTTATTATGGAAGAAAAGCATTATGACATGCTTTTAGTGAATCTCAGATTTTGTCTAAACTTTGATGATGTTGGATTGAATTAAACCGCAGGTTCATTTATGGACTTTTGGTGATTGGCGTTATCGGCTGTGGCATTACTCTGCTCATTCACATCGCAACAAAGAATACAAGCAGACATTGTAGTGTATATGTATCCTGATTTGCCATGTCTGTTGTTATAATATATAAGTGCAGGTATCTTAGTGAGTGTAGCTTTTTACAATTATTCCCAATTAGAAATCCAAAAAGTCATGTATGTATCTTTCTAGTAACAGGTAGCTATTATTAGACAATACTGGTCTTTAACTTGCTACAGGTGGTGGCCATAATTCTGATCATACTGGAAACACTTATGGTTGTGGAGATATTGTTTGATCATCGCTGGAAAAAGGTAAGGCTTTCCTTCTGATTGTATGAGACAGGGAACTTGATTTCCACTAAATTTTGTTTGGAAAGATTGCATATTTGGGAACGAAAGATATGTTGGACTTATTTTGCATACTGGGTGTTGTAACAGGATATTCCAACTAACGCAGGAACCGTGTTTGAAGGCGCAAGACAATTCACCGAACACAATGTCAAAATTTGCAGGTGGTTTGGGTTACTATTGGTGGCCGTGCAGGTATTCCTTTTACCATAACAATGAATCATTAAATCACTGGATAACCTTGATACATTCCTTTTACCATAACAATGAATCATTAGATCATTGGATAACCTTTATGTGTTAGATAATTAATAACAAATGTTAAGCACCAATTTATTATTTTTTCTGCTTTATTTTCTTTTTATGTTGTGCAAAATAAAAATGAATAGTTCTAGATTTAATAATGTAAATATATTGTTTTATATACCATCATGAAATTAAAATTAAAGATCTCTTGAACTATTTTTACATTTTAAAATTTATGTGGTGTGTTCGCTATCTTTATTATATTGTAACTTAAAGTTATATAAATTAAATTAGTGATAAAATAGTATATAAATATTTTAATGTTTTTTTGGCTAGTTTATGGGAGTTCTAAAATGACTATAATTGTGGCAAACTTAGGGGTATCTAAGCCACCAAAAGCATCTAAGTTATCAAAATCACCTTTGTATTGCATCCAACCTAGGCTACACCAACCCTTAGCATGGATGGATTGTTTCTAGCCAGTAACTTATGTTGCACGGGTTCGCTAACCCGGGGGTGGGGTTCTTGTACTGGGTTTTCTAACTCAAGTCCATGATTCCGGTACAAGTGCTTTTGAGAAGAACCTAGAAGAACCTAAAAAAAATTGGGTTCTTCTGCCTTAATGTGTACGGAGAGGAAGGGTACTTTAAAAATTGGGTTCTTTGGGTTCTCGACCAATTTTGACTAATTTTTTTATTGAAATTTAAAATTATAAATTTTAATAAA
This sequence comes from Pinus albicaulis, assembly GCA_034641835.2. Classification (NCBI taxonomy): domain Eukaryota; kingdom Viridiplantae; phylum Streptophyta; class Pinopsida; order Pinales; family Pinaceae; genus Pinus; species Pinus albicaulis. The sequence goes on from CM076574.1 coordinate 393,232,728, forward strand.
TACTAAGTTTTAACAAAATTACAAATTAAAACTTTTAATTAAAAAAATTAAATATTTAATTATTGAATCAAAATGTAAATAGTAAATACTAAATCTAAACCTAAACTAAGTTCTCACTTCACTTCATTTCATTGAGTTCATTGGTTAGAAGTAGGATCAGAGGCCATTGATTGAGTTTATTCGTTCGACGCAGGGAAGCGTTCATTGAGGTATTCGTTCTACCAATATTCAAGTAGGGACAAGAGGCAGAGGTATCCGTTCGACGGAGAGGTGTAGGGATTGAAGCAAGGATGAGAGGAAGAGGTATTACGATGGCAGAGGCATTCATTCGTGCAGGGACAGAGGGTGCAATACACAGGGACAAAGACATTCATTCACACAATACAAGTAGAGAGAGGCAAGAGACGACGAGAGGGAGGTATACACGCAGAGGATGGAAGGGAGTAGAGGGAGGTGACGGAGGACGAGAGGGAGGTATACACGCAGAGGACGGGAGGGAGTAGAGGGAGGAAGCAAAGGACAACGACAAAGAGAGGTATTCACACCTTCTGTGAATTGTTATAACTTATATTCAATAGAAAAACACCATTGCTTAAGAAATGACATCAACATATAAATTGCACACTTAGATGGTAGATGTTTATAGTTTTGAAAATGCTAAAATTTGATGTTTACTGCACTGAATGAGGAAGTGTGAGATATCTCCAAAATGGGCATGGAGAGTTGGAATTGGATATTTAAATTAAAGTAGAATTCCACCCCATTTGAAACCTACTTATTATTACCTTGAAAACTTAAAAAAAATATGATAAATCATAATATCTATGAACAAAAAACCAACTAAAGCTTGTTCAGAAATTTACCCTTTTACAGGATCCATAAAACTTGACCCAAGCCCAACTATGAGGATCATAAACAACACCAAACTTTTTTATAATTACTAAGTAGTACTTGTATTACCCTTACAAAGAGGAATTAAAACTTCAAATCATAAATATTTTAGTTTTCTTGTTTAAAGTTAAAAAATATACAAATTCATATATATTATCAATTATAATATTATTATATGTATATATTATATACATAAATGATAAATTATAATATATCCATGCATCCTGTTTAAAAAAAAAGACATACCCATCCCCTAACCCACTTTTCTAGTAACCCTTACACCAAAAAATTATTTGACAAAACACTATATAATTTTATTCTATACCTAATAAGCACTTAAATATAGTAAATGATTATCAACATTTCTTAACCATCTAATTTATATAACCATACTAATATTTAATTATAATTAATAACATACATATTTATAAATATATTATACTATGGAGGTCATCAACCCCACTCTAGAAGATCAAAAGTATCTCTCTGTTTTAACTAGGTCAAAGAAGAAAATTAATATAGCCAAGATTAGAACGAACTCTCATGAGCTCCATAGTGAAACAGGGCGTTGGAAAGTCCCTAAAACACCATGGATAGAAAAAATCTGCCATCTCTGTGAGAATATGAACATCGAGGATGAAAATCACTTCCTCTTAGAGTGCCCCGCATACAACCACATTAGAGCTCAATTTCATAATCTTTGTTCAATACTGACCTTCCTAGCCTTTTAAGATGTCAAAATTATAGTGAGCTTGGGAGGCTTCTCTCCAAGCTATTTGAGCATAGGAATAAAATCTTAAATCAAACTAAATAACTCTTTTCTTTAAGTCCAATAGACCAAAAATTGGTCTCAATGGACGTTAACCATCATCATCATCATCACAAATTCCAATTTATTATTTTAATTAATTTATTTCTAATTATATTTTAATAAACTATTAATAATTTTATGATGTATGATTTTTTATCCATTTGTTTTGATAAATTTTATCGATTATTGTTTTGATAAATCTCATGAATATGACTCGTCGTTTATATACGTACTAGATTCAGTTAAAAACTTATATTAACGGGATTTGAAAATAATCTATATTAATTTATTATTACTTTATAAGTTTATTAGATAATTTATTCAAGTTGCAATATAACTTTAACATGAGTACAAATCCTATATTTATTCCTTTTATCATTACTTTATAAGTTTTAAATCATAACTCTATAATTTTTAATATTTAGAATTTGATATAATTATTTGAATTATTTTTAATATTTAAAATTTTTTGAGGTTATTATTTAATTTGAAAATAATTATGATTTATTTGTATTATTTTTAATATCATTTTTTATTTTATTTTTAATGTTATTATTGAATTTGAAAACAATTATGATATTTAGTTTTCAATGTATTGAAATTTCACATTTTGAGTTTTAAGTTAAATTTCAAATATGAAAATTTATGAATTTTATTTTAAAATTGTTTTATAATGTCATTAACTTTTTTTTATGAAGGATAGAATAGTTGGTTTTTTTGGGGTTTAATTTTCATTGGATTGGTTTCAAGTTCAAATTTCATAGGGAATGGTTAAGGATGGAAGTCATTTTTGGTTTAAATTAAATTACTCCAAAGAGTGTTCATTAAGAGTTCAACTTCTTATATTAAAATTTTTGGGATAACTCATTAAAGTGGGATACCAGTTTATGTTAAAGTTAGTTAAGGCTCTCCATAAAAATATATATATTGTATAGGAAATTGTATTTGTTTGGTAGTATTTGATGTGATGTAGGGGATATGGTGTTGAGATTTATTTGGATGTTTCACTTTACCTAGTAGACACATTGTTTTCTTGGCTATGTATGCTATTAAAAAAATTGTCTTGTTGTGCTCTTTGTTATTCTTCTCTTTCTCACCAATGGTTTCAATGCCAGAGAATAATGTGCAGGAACACCTTCCTACACCACTCTATGCTTTCTCTCACTTAAGGTCTCAATATTGAGGCATAATGTGTAGGAGTGCCTTCCTACACCATCATAGGTATTCGAACGAAAACTTGGGCTCGTTCCCTCATTTATTTTAAAGTTATATGTATTGGCATGTCACAATAGAACAACCTTGTCCAATGAATCTTCAATTTGATTTACTGCAGACAAAAATGGTACATGAAAACAATCCCTACAACCACTAGTGATTTATGTTTGCTTAAGTTGTGATCCACCAACTAAAAAATTTGTTGGCATATGTATCAATGACCATAGGGATAAACATTCAATTCCTAACTCCTAAAAATTCCATTGTTGAAGCTAAGATTTTATTGAGGACTTGGCTGAAAGTCTTTGCCACCATATCTCTAAGCTCCCTCTTCTTTATTGTTTCATCCAAATACTTTCTTACATGCATATGGAACATGGCTTTTTATTTTGGGAACACCACAAACTATATAACCATAAAGTTCGATTTTGATGGTTTTCATTATAGTTAGCAATTTATCATATGCCAATGTCTCTTTGTCCCTTATTCTCTAAGTATAGCTTTCTTCTGTTAATGGTACCACTTGCTTCTTTTCCTTGTGCCATTTCTTTTGATCCTCTTCCATCTTTCAACCTTCCTTTTTTCATATCTTCTTTCCTTAGCTAGGTTTTGGGCATTGATGGCTTATAGCAAGCTAACATTGTTCTTTGTTCTTCATTCCTCCCTTTTTATTTGAGGAGTTTATCAATCTTTTGTTGGAGTTCTATTGCATTGTCATCTATAATACCTTAAGCCAAGGAACTATAGGTGGTGGATTTTTTTAATTTCTCTCTTGTAGCCTCATACTTTAGGGACCTAATCCTTTCATAGGTCTCATCTAGTTGCAAGGACAAATTAGTTGTCTCAATTTGATCAAATTCTATGGTTGATATCCTTTAATTCATGTCTTTTTTTCCCAATTATGGTGGCATTCTGAATTTTCAAGAAATTGACTACATTAATCAACTTGTATCTCTTCCACACTATATTGAAGTAAAGGTAAAATTTGGGCATTTTCAGAATCTATCCCTAATGATTTCAGTCTATTATATAGCTTATTATTCTCAGCCTCAGGATTTTACTTTGGCATACAAAAATTGGTTCTGGGCCATTAAATTCATTTCTTATTGAAATACTTTTGGGTAAGAAACTCAGATACTTGTTGTATAACACATGTTGGATTTTTTTCTATCAAATTTCATCCATAGTAGGTACATCAATTGTTTCGAATTTGACTTGAGCAACCCTCGCCTTGAGGCCCCATTTTTGAATACGGATTTTGGACCAAGGTTATGGGATAGTCATAATATATGTTGGCCTATCTCATCATCATGCATATGTAGGATTTTGTATTAGGAAACAACATCCAAAGGCTTTCAGGTAGATAGTGAAACTTTGTTTTCTTTCCTCCTCTCCTTTTATTTTCTCATTGTTTCAAGGTCATGTAATTGTAGGGATTGAATTATGTCTAACCATTAAGGCCACTAGCAGACAGTATGAGAAGTGTTAACACTAGGTGTATTGGGAAACCCTCTTGGTATGGGGAGAGTAGGAATGTGGGAGAATTTGGAAAAGGAAAGGGAAATTAGGGTGGAATGGGAAGACGCTCCAACATAATGGGGCCTATTAGATTTGGCTACGATATTTTCCACTTCCCCTTTAGTTTCTCTTATTTTTTGTTTTCTTCCCTTCCTTTTTTTTCTATTAAAGTATATCTAAAAATTTCTCTTTGTTGTTTTCTTCTCTTCCTCAACTCTTAGAGAACAATATTTTCTTTTTCTTCTTTGGCCCCTATCTTTTCCTTCACCATTTATTTTGTTATCGGGTTTTCTTCTTTGTGTTTTTTTTTTTCTATCTTCTACTCCCCTTCCACTCACCATTATTTGTACCCTACTGCAAAATTTTGTTTGTTTTCTCCTAACATGCTTTGTTGTTGTTGGGAGAAGTAGATTAAGTGAAGTTCTTGGGTGGATATCCTTAGGCTAGACCTCTATGATCTTCTCTTATATACTTTTCTTTTCTAATAGGACAAATGTTTACTGCAAATCTTCTTTCTTATTGAAAGGATCTTTCAAGCTAGCTCCTAATGCCAATTCCTTTGGTATTTTTTCCAAATTAATGGTCTTAGTCATGCCTTTGCTTATCTTCCCCTGGTCTGCAAGTTCCCTTGAATCCCATGGATTGCAGGATGGGCATGATATTTTCATATTTTGGGGCCACTTTTGGGATAGGTATAGTTGTTTCTTAAGTCAAAATTGCATCTCTTTGTTTTTCCCTCTCTAAATACCATGAAACGGGAATTATTTCTCCCATTGCTTCTTTGTGCTCTTCTTCATCGTCGTCATTTTCCTCATCCAGTTGTGCAGCATCATATACCTTAGACAATGTATCTTCCTCATGCATTTATCTATAAAGAAACCTCTCAACATTAAGATATAATATCATTCTCCACCATGCTACTATCTTTTTCTTATTGAATTTTTCTTGTAACTCCTTACCTTAGTCAAGGTAGTGAACTTCACTTAAGCTTTGGGAACTGTAGTTCCCTTGGGCCTATCAAATATGTAATGTGTGGGTATCTCTAGCTTGCGGGGCCATGTTTTAGGAAAAAAATCATCTATGGTCTTAATAGGGTCTTTATCTACCTCCATATGGCCTTTACCTTTGGATATAAGTTATTATTAGCTAACATTTCTTCCAAGGGCTTTTCTTCAGGATCATTAGCCCTTGACTTTTGTTTTCATTTCTCCACTGCCATAGTAAAGTGTGGGTCATATCTCCATGTTTTATCCTGCATAAAGCTTAATTTATTTGCATAACCTCCTTAGCACACTTCTTATCGAGGTAATATCTCAACCATAATATCTTTCATTTTAGATTTTAGGAAGCAAATCCCATTAATTTCAACTAGTTGTTTGATGTACTATAATAGTAAAATCATGTGAGTAAGGTTCTTATGGAGTTTGTGGGGATCTACCCCAACCCCATAAATCCTTATTACCATGAAATCCTCTCCCAAAAAGTAATCACCTAGTTGTAAGTAAGGCGTAATATTTTCATGCATCCTTTTGGGTTCTCTCCTTGTGGTGGTTGTGAAAGTAGTGAACATGAAAACACTTACAAATTTAAATAGAGGATATTTTGTGTTATCTTTCTTAACCCATGGCAGTTAGTCAACACATCTAGGGGGCTTTCCATCCTTGAATTATTGTAGTATAAGTGAGATAAGGTGTAGATTTTATGGAATATGAGCATAAGGAAATGTAGGAAGGGTAGATGAATATTCTATTATAGTAGAAATTATCTAGTTGTTATTTGATGTTGATGGCCAAAATATATACATATTTTAAGTATGAGATTATATGGCCAAGGAGTAAGTAGAGCACGATAACCACCATGCTTTCATCTACCATGGAGTTACCATCTCTTCCAAGGATTAAGGTGAAGAAGGAAATAGAATCCTAGACCCACTTGGCAAAGTTATCAGTTCTAAAAGGGTTCAAGGGAATTTTAGTATTACCTTGATTGTATGATAATGTATGAAATATAGTTTCTTTTTTCATCTTAGATGCCTAGATATTTATTCTTTTGTACATTAGGGGATAAAACTATGGTTCCTATGATGGTCCCTGACATGGTGGAAATGGTTTTAGCATTACTTCATAATACTTTTGTCTAGCCATCCATAAACATGACTTATGAGATAGAAGGGCTGTAGTGTTTAATGACTTATGAGATAGAAGGGCTGTAGTGCTTGGTGTAGAGGTTGAAAAACTTAGGGAATGCATACGTGTTTAGTACTACATGTTGTGCTAGTTTAGAGTTTTTAGTATCGGGTTCCCTTAACTCATTGTAGAAAATGACCTCAGGATGCCCAAATTAATTGCTATCAAGTGGAGGATATGAGTGAATGAGTGGTGGATGCTCAAGTTATTTCATCTACAAAAGGAGGTGTTTTTTAATAAATATAGGTTGTTACATTTGAGATATAGCTTGTGGAATGGAAAGAGGACTCTCCGGATGCAGTCTTAGAGGATCTAGCATGGTGAATTACAAAATATTGAAGTGAGATAAAAGTATTTGAGATATAAAACCAACCAAATGAGCTTAGAGGTTTGTAGAGAATTTAATAGGGTGACATGCCTCAAAATAAACTCATTTAGTATGCACCAATATAACAAATTTTCTTTGTAGGTGACAAGCTCAAAGGCAGTAGAATATAATCTACCTAATCAATTTAGAAATTTGTAGAGAATGAAATAGGGTGACAAGCATTGAAATGAACTCATTTGGTACACCAGTAATGCAAATTTGCTTTGTTGGTGACAAGATTGAAGGTGGTAGACTGTAGAAGTTCATGTTAGTGGTGGTTGATGGTCTTCGAGCTTGTTAATTTTAAAAATGTCGTTACATTAGTATTTCCATGTAGAATGGAGGATGTATGGGAGTATTTTTTGGATTCTAATTAGCCAAATGGGATTTAATTTAGCATTCATGTCCCTTAAATGTCCAATTCATACTACAATCAATTTTTTGGCTTGAATCTATTGCATAACACATTGAAGCCTTTGATAGGCGAGAGAGATTTTCTACTTGGGGCCTAACAAAATCTTGGTTTATGTGGAGATTCTAAATTTTTCTTAATGAATTTTCCTTCTTTTTCTGGTGCCACCATATTTATCACTAAAGAAGGGGTTCCTTGTGATGGCTTTTATACCATTGGTTTGATATATTGATGAAATTTGGGTTGTTTATAATGTTATTTCTGTTTAGGGTGGTCTAATAGGCTTTCCTTTTGTAACATGATGTGGATTGTCGATATCTTTGGGTGGACCTGAGGTAGGTTGTTTTTGGAATTTCCTTTTCTTTCATTTATCAAATAGGTTCATCCCCTGTGACAAGATTTGGACCATTGGTTTCTTTTGGTGGGGATGAGATCAACCATTCATGGCACACTTACTTTCTTTTACCTTTTAAATATTCATCTTACACTATGAAATGTGGGACATAAATTCTACTTAAGTGGGAGATTATGGTTTTTTGTTGTTTTTTGAACTTTCCATCTCTTGATGAGCTCTCCTTTCTTGATGGATGTGAACCCTTGATCAATTTGAGTGGGGTATATCATGATCATTCACCACATTCTTTGTTTCATTGAACCTTAATTGAGCTTCGCTCCATGATGAAATCTAGGCCGTAGATATAACTTTGGGAGATCTACTTGGATTTTACAACATTTAAAACCTTTTTACCCCTCAACAAATCTATATATTAGGATGGAATATAGACCACCGATTTAGTTTAGTAAGGCTAATATCAATCGATTGCGGTGTTTTCACCACTTTTTTCCTCCAATTAGGCACTCCCCCACAATGTGTTGTTGGCTGTTGAGTCGACCTTGGTGGAGGGGACCTTGACCATTTGTGACACTTTGGGACTTTTTATCCCTTGATAAAGTTTCTTCCATGATGAAATTTATATTGTTGATCCAGTGTTAGTGGGATGAGCCTCAATAGTCCATGATACTTGAGCTTAATTAATCTAGTGATAGGTCATCCTTTCCAAGTTTATGCAATAAGGGATCATGAGTTTTTTGAAACATTTATCTCTAGGTTTATCTTGGGTGAGTTCAAGGGGAATATAAGGTCTATTAGGGAGATTGGAAAATGTTGTTGGGACTAATGCACTTGATTTACGCTTCAAATACCAAAGTCCAAATGTAGAGTTTACTAGACATGCAAACCAAACGAGAAGTTCAATTAACATAAAAATTTAAATGCACATGAGAGAAATTAAAGAATAGAGAATAAACAATGCCTCATCATAAATATTCACACATCACATAGAGATTTTACCCCAAAAACCCTTAATTGAGAAAACTAACCAACTTTGAGCTTCACAACTCTTACATTCTCGATCAAATATCAAAGCCAAATTGCAATGAGTGTCAACCTTGGTTCACATCAAAGACCAATGCACTCATACATCATCCAATCTCTACTAATCATGGTTATAAATCATCATATCTCATCAGTTTTACATCATACTCTATTTATAGTTTCTTGAATCAATATAGGTCTTCGAAGATCATTGTCCAAAATATCAAGAATCTCAACATTCTTAACTATTTTTAATTAGTTCATACTGTAATCAATCTTCCTTCTATTTCTGGTCTTAATTCCTTTAATTTCTCTTGTCGATTATTGAATTTTATCAGTTGTTTGATTTCTCACTGACAACGACTAATGTAACCACACAATACTTGATTGTTGACCTATCGACATGTCCTAGTTGTTTTTCCCTGACTATACCTACTAAGGTTCGTTCTTAGTTGTCTTACCCACTAGTCAGAGTACTAAGTGAACTCCAATTGATTGAGATTACCTATAAAGAGTATAATATCTCAACATTGTTTCTTTCACTTGTCTTTTTTGCATGAACTATTAATATTGTGATTTTAATGAACTAGGGCAATGATACCCATCTTTTCTTTGCACCAATATAGTTTAATAGCACTCACCAACTTTGTTATAAAGTCTGGAACATTCCATTATGTCTATATATACTAGTAACACTTTCTTAATTTCCACCATGTATCTAATGAAATGGTAATATGTTGTCTTTTAGTGATAAGTTGGTTTCTTTGCTAAGAAGATTTCACTATGGGTATCACAACCTATGTCTATTGCTTGCTGATTAAACCTAATCTTTGAACATATATGCAACAACCAAAATACTTCCTTTCTTGCACGAGTCATTTCCATGCATTCAACCTTTTTTGTCGATATTTCTACAACTAATTGTAACTTACTCGTCTAGTTAATAGCTTCCTCGAATAACTTGAATACATATATGTCAGTTGACCTTCTTCTTTCCATATTGATAGCCTAGTTAGCATCAATATATCTTTGTACACTTACTTCATTTTCATCCTCAAGTCTTCCATGGTAGCATACAGTAGCATATAACATGATTTCATGCACCAGTAAAATACTAAAATACTCTTTTCAAAGTGGACAAGTGATCTTTGTCAGGTGTTTTCATGTCTCTTCTCAATACTCCCACTACATGAGCAATATTTGATCAGGTGTAGACCCTTACATACATTATACTACCTATATTACTTGCATATAACACAGGGCATGCCTTTTCTTTCCTTTGGTGTCTTTGGGCATTGATCAACAATTAGTATTTTCTAAACCAGAATTGGTGCCTTTACTAGTTTACAATTGTGCATGTTGCGATTCTTCAAAATTTTCTCAATTTACATTCTCTGATTTATCTATAGTTTCCTACTTGCACAATCCATATTAATCTCCATTCCAAGAATTAAATGTACAACACAATGATACTTTGTGTTGAATTTGGAGGATAGATACATATTCACCTCCTTAATTCTACCCATGATGGTTTCCAACCAGCAACATACCATTGGCATACATCACGACATATATGAAACACTTTCCTTTCGATTTGAAATATACACAATGATCGACCCAATTTTCACAAATCCTAATCCCTAGATGCACGTGTCAAAATTATAGTACCATAACTTGGGTGATTTGTTTATACCATACAGGGACTTCCTTTGCTTGTAGACCAATGTTTCCTTTCCCTTTACTACAAAACCTCCAGGTTTTTTCATGTAGTCACCATGAAGAAATGTTGTCTTTACATTCAATTACTCCATCTATATATCAATTGTTTCAACCAATGACATTAGTGCTATAATGGAGGTTAATTTTGCAATGGGGTAAGATATTTCACCAAATTCGACTCCCTCAACTTGGGAATAACCTTTCGCCACCATTCGAGCCTTGCACATCTTGATCTGACCTGTTGTATTTAAATTTTTCTTGAACACCCACTTGCAACCAACTATCTTCCTCCCATTAAGTAATTTTACCAAGTCCCATGTCTCCTTCTTGTGCAAAGAACCAATTTTTTCTTTCATAGCTTTCAATTACAATTTACCTTTTATCAAGTCGTTTACATTCCTCACTAACCTAGGCTCATATTTAGTGGCATATAGCATAAATAAAACCCAAAATAAAGTGGTACATACCTTTATGGATCTTACCTTTCTCGATCAAACCTCCTTAGGATTGAATTTTGTGGTTCCACCTCTTTGAATTAATTTGTTGGCTTAACTGAGTCACGCTCTTCTGACTTTGTGCTAAACATGATTTTTTTTTTTCCTTTCTCCTTTTATGGAGTCTCTCTAGACCTGAAAGTACACCTAACTTCCCTAAAGATCACATATTGACTATAATTTATCTTCCTTGTTATTAAATCCATATCCTTTAATTCCTTCCTTGTAGTTGATCAAAAAACTCCTTCTTTATCTAGCTTGTCCATTTTTCCTTTGGAGCACAGAAAAATTCCTCATATTCAAAAACTTTGTGTTAGTGATGGATTTTTACTATACTTCATGTGGAGTTTTGTTAACCAACGCTAATGAAGGAGAGTTATTTAGGTCCAGGTAACACACATTATTTATCGCCTTCGCCCAAAATTCTTGTGCCTATCCTACCCTATTTAACATGCTCTTTGCCTTGTCCATTAAAATCGTATTCATTCTCTTAGTGAACCCATTTTGCAAAGAATTATATGGAGTAGTCATTTCGTGTACTATCCCATGTTATTTGTAGAACTGCTCAAAATATTTTCCACATAATTTACCTCGATGTTAGTTCTTAGCACCTTTACTTTCCTATCTATTTCATTTTCTACAAGAGATTTGGGCTCCTAAATTTTTTTAAAACCCCAGACTTCTTCCTCAAGAAATACAATTAAGTCATCCTCAATAATTCATTAATGAAGGAATCATAATATATAGATCAACTTACGAGTGTACTATTACAAGCCCAATTACTTCATTATGAAATATCTATAAAATTCCCTATGCCCTTATAGCACCAGATGGGAATCTAACACATTTTTCTTCTCATAATTAAAATATTCATAGAAATCAACTTCTAGAGAGTTACTAGGAAAACCTGACCATACATTTTCTTTACATAGATCAAAGTCCTTTTTCCCCATTGTGTCCCATCCTTTGATGCCACAAAATGGTTTCATTAATTAGATAAGAGGTTGGAATGCCAATTTTAGCAACAACTGCACTACTACAACCACTTGTGCCAATGTGCCCCAATAGCTTGTACAATGTTCCAATTTCAACAACTTTTATCAACACTACCCTGAACCATCTTACCTAAATCCTTCTTGAATACAATACGCACACCTACATCACCTATTCATTTGACATATATTAGATTCTTGGTTAAACTTGGAATATGTAGTACCCATAGTAATGTTCTACTTTGATTGTCCTTTAGTACTGGTCTAAATCAACCTCAAATGATATCTTGGTTGTTGAGGCATCCCTTAGATAGAAATCCCCTCCATCATATTCTTCATATTTGTAGAACCATTCCTTATGGGGTATCACATGATAGGATGCTCTTGAGTTAATCAACCATGCCTCATGATTTGACTGTGTACTTGTTGAAGCCAAATACACACCCCCCCCATTCATTTGAGGAAAGTTCCCCTTTAGTTGATTACTCATAAATTCCCTTTCTTTGCTCGACAATATTTGAGTTACAGTATATTTTATTTAATGCCCTACTTTAAAGCCTTTCCAACAACTTCTTATTGACATAGCAGGAGAATTAGATGTTCCTTTTGACATAGATATCCCCTTGGAGAATTTACCTTGATCTCTATCAACCGGTTGGCCTCTTATCAACATTGCATTTGGGTAAATACTTTCATGTTCCTTTGCCTCATATCCTATTATAATAGAGATGATCCCACATCATCAAGGGTCAGTGTGGTTGAATTACTCCCAATAGTCACGACTATACTATCCCACATGTGTTTCAAACAATATAATATATTAATGCACTTTTCTTCTTTTGTTATAGAGATATCCACACTCAATAGTTGAATGATGATAGTATTGAATTCAATAGATGTTATGTGACCAAATCACCCACTCCCATCCTTAGAATATTTAGTTTCTTCCAAAGAAACAACTTATTGACCAACGATTGCAACCAACATAAGTTTCTAAACTTATCCCATTGTTTCATGGTAGTATCTTTCCCCTCATTAAATTTGGAATAAATAGTAGATCTAGAATTTCAAAATAACCCAAAAACTCAATCCTAGTGATGCCATTGTAATAAAATGTTTCCAATTTTAATTAAATATTTTTCCAAGACATTCAACAACACCAAATCTGCAAGATGAATTTTACTCACTTTCCTTTCAAGTTTTTGCAATTCCTCCATCAACATGCTAGATGGAGGTGTGTTATAGGATGCATAAAAATCCACTATTCGCAACCTACAAGGAGATATTCATTTTAAGCTTCCAAAGCTCAAAATTATGGCCATTAAACTTTTCAATCTCAATTCTTGTATTATTATCCATCCTTCTTTAATTCAATTTATGTCTTAAGACTTTCACTCAGATAGGCTTATCTCAAATCTATTAAAGTATGACTTTTGAATAGATACAGCGTCAAGATTCTCAACCTTAGTAGTAGAGGAATCAATCTATATCAAAAATGAGATTTAAATAGATGTTGGGCTTAAGGCACTTGATTGACACTAAGATACCAAAGTCTAACCGCAAAGTTGACTAGACATGTAAACCAGACTAGAAGTTCAATTAACATAAAACTTTCAATGCACACGAAATAACTTAAAGAACCTAAAATAAGCAATGTCACATCATAAAGATTCACATAGAAGATAAATATTTTACCTTGGAAACCCTTAATCAAGAAAACCAACCACCCTTTGAGCTCAGTCACTCATATTTTCATTCGAATATTAAATCTAGATTAACATCAACCTTGGATCACACTAAAGACCAATGCACTCATACATCACCTAATCTCTACCAATCATGATTATTTGTCATAATCTCTCATCAACCTTACATCATACTCTATTTATAGGCACCAAAAAATCTAATTCATAGCTTCTTTAATAAGTATAGGTGGTTGAATATCATTGGCCAAGGTCCCAGGAATCTCAAGATTGCTAACCATTTTTCGACTAGTTTTGATTATAGTTGATTTTTCTTTGATCACTAGTCAACAACGATTGAATACACATGTTATGAAACCATCTCCAAAAATAGAAGAAAAGAGAGATCAATGCCTTATAAATCAGCCATTTCGAGGGGGAAACCTCCAATACATTACATAAATGAACAATTATTAGATGATACAAATGACCAAAACCTCCTTCTATATATAGGAGTCCATGGGGTCACAATATAATCCTAGCCGACCTAAAAATAATAATGTAAGGGCACAATAATAACAATATTGGGGTTACAGGGGTACAACAATAACAATAAGGGGGTTACACTAACAACAATAAGGGACTATACAATATAGGGACCTAACATGCCCCTCTCCTTCAAAAAAGTGTTGTCCTCAACGCTTGAGTAGCTCCAGATGCTTCTATATAAAATTCTCATCCTCCCATGTAGAATCTTCAATGGTTAAGTTCTTCCATTTGATGAGATACTCTGAAATTGATCGATTCCGTAGCTGTCGAGTTCTTGTTGCTGTGACTACTTCAGGTTCCAATATTATTTTTCCTTTCTCATCAAGTTCTGGAATATTGTTTGAATTGGAAGTTTTTCCCCTATAACCTTCTTTAAGCATGAAACATGGAAAACTGGATGCACTTGCGAAGAAGTAGGAAACTCCAATTTGTATGCCATAGTACCAATATTTTGCAACACCTTGTAAGGACCATAGTACTTTGGCGATAATTTATTATCCTTCTTATCTTGCTTGAGGGACATTTGTTTGTATGGTTGTAGCCATAAAAATACCCAGTCTCCTACATCAAAACTTCTCTCGCTGCAATGTTGATCTGCCTCTTGTTTCATTCGATTTTGTGCCAAATTTAGGTTATCCTTTAAGAGTTGGATAACTTCTCGTTGATGCTCAATGTGATCTTCCATTGCTTGAACCTTCGAATTTTCTCTTAAAGAAGATGTGATGGACGGTGGATGATATCCATAAAGTGCCATAAATGGGGTCATTTTTGGTGCAGTATGGAGGGAAGTGTTATACCACCATTCAACGAGAGGTAACCACTTAACCCATTTTGTTTGCTTATCAGATATAGAACAACGAAGATATCCTTCCAAAATTTTATTCACTATCTCTGTTTGACCATCAGATTGAGGATGATAAGATGAGCTATGAGCTAGTTGAGTACCCAAAAAAGAAAATAGTTCCGTCCAAAAATTTCCACTAAAAATGGGATCTTTGTCACTTACAATAATATTTGGGTTTCCATGTAGCTTTTGAATTGTTTCCATAAATGTAGTAGCTACTGTACTTGGTTTAAATGGATGAGATAATGCACAAAAGTGTGCATACTTGGTAAGTCTATCAACTACCACCATGATTACATTATTTCCTTTGGACTTAAGTAAACCTGTGATAAAATCCATTGAAATCTCCTCTCAATGTTGACTTGGAATGGATAAAGGTTGTAGAAGACCCGGGGTCTTAATTGTCTCAACTTTATTTTGCTGGAAAACCAAAAAATTTGCCACAAAATTTTGAATATCAGATTTAAGGCCATCCCAAAAAAAATATTTCTTCACCCTGTGGTAAGTTTTTAAAAATCTTGAGTGTCCTCCTAAAGGAGAAGTGTGAAATTCCAAAAGAATCTTTTGTTTTAGTTGGGAATTCTTGCAAATATATAAGCGATCTTTGTATCATTAGGAATCATTTTTCCAACTAAATGTATCAGATGTACTAGGATCTTGCTGAAAATTTTGAATGAGTGTCCACACTTCTTCGTCCTTCTTCCATCCATCCCTTGCTTCGGTTATCCAATTTGGTTGGATAATAGAAATGGCACAAAGCAATGCTTCCACTGCTCCATCCCTTCTTGAGAGTGCATCTGCAACAACATTTAGATTCCTTTTTTTGTAGATGATTTCAAAGTCATTACCCAAC
Organism: Pinus albicaulis; assembly: GCA_034641835.2. Classification (NCBI taxonomy): domain Eukaryota; kingdom Viridiplantae; phylum Streptophyta; class Pinopsida; order Pinales; family Pinaceae; genus Pinus; species Pinus albicaulis. The sequence continues at coordinate 393,248,636 of CM076574.1, forward strand.
ATCTTTTTTTGAATATCAGATTTAAGGCCATCCCAAAAAAAAATATTTCTTCACCCTGTGGTAAGTTTTTAAAAATCCTGAGTGTCCTCTTAAAGGAGAAGTGTGAAATTCCAAAAGAATATTTTGTTTTAGTTGGGAATTATTGAAAATATATAAGCGATCTTTGTACCATTAGGAATCATTTTTCCAACTAAATGTATCAGATGTACTAGGATCTTGCTGAAAATTTTGAATGAGTGTCCACACTTCTTCGTCCTTCTTCCATCCATCCCTTGCTTCTATTATCCAATTTGGTTGGATAATAGAAATGGCACAATGCAATGCTTCCACCTCTCCATCCCTTCTTGAGAGTGCATCTGCAGCAACATTTAGATTCCCTTTTTTGTAGATGATTTCAAAGTCACAACCCAACATCTTTGTGACCCATTTTTGCTGCTCTTCAGAAGATAGTCTTTGTTCCAAAAAGTGTTTAAGACTATCATGATCAGATTTTACCTTGAAGTGTCTTCCCATTAGGTAAGGTTGCCATTTCTTTAGTGCATGTAGTATTGCCAACATTTCCTTCTAATAAATAGCTTTATGTAAATACTTTCCTTTGATTGGGCGACTTTCAAAAGAAATGGTCTTCCTTCTTGCATCAAAACAACGCCAATTCCATTTCCCGAGGCATCATATTCCACAATAAAGGTTTTTGTGAAGTCTGGCGTAGCTAAGATTGGTGCTAGGCACATTTCCTCTTTAGGATGTTCAAAGGCCTTAGTTGCTTCAAGATTCCATGAAAATGAATATTTCTTCAATAATGTTGTTAGAGGTGCTACTATTCTCCCATAATTCTTAACAAACTTGCGATAATACTCTGTTAACTCGAGAAATCCTCGCAACTACTTTATGGTTGTGGGGACTTTCCATTCCTTAATGGATTTAATTTTGTTAAGGTCTACCTTAACACCCTCGTGAGATACAATATGACCCAGATTTTCCACCTCTTGTACTCCAAAGAAAAATTTGGATTTTTTTGCATATAATTGTTTCTCCTCCAATAGTTTGAGCACCCTGTCAACATGTTGAACATGATCCTTCGAAGAACTGCTATAGATAAGTATGTCATAAAAAAATACTAGAAAATTTTTTCTAAGGAAGGGTTTGAAAATGGAATTCATCAACCCTTGAAATGTAGAAGGTGCATTGGTAAGGCCAAAAGGCATGACCAAAAATTCATAATGACCATCATGAGTTCGAAATGCTATTTTCAGAATATCTTTAGTCTTCATTCTAATTTGATGATATCCTAAATGAAGATCCAACTTGGTAAAATAAATTGCTCCATGTAATTCATCAATCACATAAATGGGAAATTTATCTTTAATAGTGAGTTTATTGAGCTCCTTATAATCCGGACACATGCGCCATTATCCATCCTTCTTATGAACCAATACTACTGGAGCAAAGAAAGAACTTTGACTAGGTTGAATTATATTATCCTCTAACATTTATGCAACCATACGTTCAATTTCGATCTTTTGGACATAAGGATATCTGTAAGGCTTGATGTTTGGGAGAAAATTTCATGGAATCAAATGAATAGCATGATCATGATCATGAATAGGTGGGAGTCCTTTAGGAGTTTCAAACACCTTGGAATGATTGTCCAAGACTTTTTGGAGATCTGGAGAAATAGATGACTTTGATGTTGGAACTTCTAGTGAGCATAATTGTGCAATTACACCTCGTTCTTTCTTTAGAAGCTTTGTCACAACATTAAAGCTTATTCTCTTTCCTGGCTTCCTTGCGATACCCCGTAATTCGATTTCCTTTTCTTCCGAAAACAATTTCATTGAAAGTTCTTGAAAATTAAAAGCTATCGTCCCCAAAGATTGTAACCATTGTACTCCTAGTACAACATCAACACCTCCCATTGGAATGGAAAGAATTGGACTATTCAATACATATTCCCCCATGGATGAAAGCGATGTTATGGCACTTTTCGGGCAATTTTATAGTTGTTCCATTTGCAACCATCATGATACGGTGCTGGGTATATGAAGCAATTCAATTCCTTGGCTACCTTATAATGAATAAAATTATGGAGGTACTACCCAAATCAATCAAAACTATTACCTTTTTCTTCTTGATATGTCCGCTATCTTGAGAATTTGGGAGTGGTAATTCTGTTACATTACATGATATGAGTGGACTCATTTCTTCCTCTTCTAGGGTTGGTTCATGGTGTATATCCTCTTCTTTTGAATTTCCTTCTTCATTTTCTTCGTCCTCTTCACAATCTGTGTAAAATAATTTCTTCTGAGTGCACTTATGACCTTTAGTGTATTTTCTATCACAACTGTAGAAAATCCCTTTTTCTCTTTTTTCTTCCAATTTTTATGCTGTCAACCTTGTAGGTTGTGGAAGTCTAGGAGTAGCAACACTTCCATCTTTATAGATGTGAGTGGTAGGCTTCCTTGTCGCCATAATTTTACGCTCAATTTTTCTTTCCAACCTAAATTCCTTCTCCAACGAATCAAGTTCCCAAATGTGAACTTCATGTTGGATGTTATCCTTTAAAGTCCTATGAAGACATCAATACTGTGTTCCTCTGGAATATCAGTTACCCTTATATTCAAATTTTCAAAGTCCTCAATGTGCTCCGCCATTGAATCCTTTTGTTTGAGATCTATAAATGGGCTAAAGAAGGTGTTTGCTCTTTGTATACTCATAATGTGCTATCATTTCCTCAAAGTAAAAATTGACCAAGTGATGAATTTTTTAGAAAAGCCATCGATACCATACAAATGTATTTTTTTCTAAATGTAAAGTTGCAATGCGTACCTTTTGTGTGTTTTGCACATTATTGAGATCAAAATATTGCTCCATCTGTAATATCCATGTTACGGGATCCTTGCCATTAAACTTCCTCATATCCATCTTTGGAATATGGTGGTTCTTCAATCCAATATAGAGTTTATGAAATCACGATTAACATTTATTTTGTTCTCATAATGAGTTTCCTCTACTATCTTTTCGTCATTAGGAATCATTTCTTGAATCAACTTTGAAAAACCTTCCATCAAACCTTCCACGTATTCCTTCAAAACATCCATTTCTTCTTCCATACTGTTACACAACAATTTGTCACCGTCCCTGCAATCCCCCGTCCCGCACATTGGAGGGCTTATTTCGTGACCTGTGAGCAGTGACATGACCTGAAACCACTTTCATGGCATCCCCCTGAACAAGGACATTCATTCCCCTGAAGACAATTCCTTGTGAAAAACCCTAAAAATAGCCTTTTTGGCCTTGGCGCGACTAGTCAGTGTTATACCCGCACCAATTGGGGAAATCCTCCAAAGATAGTGCGCTAGCTGGCGCACTGTCTTAGTGTTGTACCCACGCCAGGCTTATTAAGGAGTGTTTTTTAAAAATAAATGGTAGAAGATTGACTTCAACCAATTCCTGAACTGGTCTCTAAATTGAGTTGGGAGGTTTGGCTCAGGATCTCCATGTAGAGGAAGTGGTTTTCCACCTCTCATGGAAGCTTCCTTGAGGATAGGGCCAATCCCATGATTGTATGGATCCCAACTCCCCTTCCACCATCTATATAAACTTGCCATTTTCCTTTGTAATCTAGTCTCCAAGAGCCTTCATAGCCTAAAGAATGCTGCAAGAGCCTTGATAGTCCTCATAGAGCCAAATCAGTAGCAAGGAGGTTATTTTCAAGACAACCAAAGAGAGAGGCTTGTCCCATTCCTGATGAGCTTTACCAAGACGTATTCTACTGTCGACTTACTGAAGGAAGATTCAACGTCAGAGCCAAGTTGTATCTTTCTTTGTATTAATTAATGATAAGCGACTTTGGTTATGGTTCCACTCGTATTGTTCATTGTGATTATGAGTTGTATCTTCTCTGACTGATACATAATTGCATATATTAGGTTTACGCTTCTGTGTTCATTATGTTTCTTGTGTGTGCAGGTGTTCAATCGTGACAAGTGGGAGAATTGTGATCTGCTGGAGCAAGGAAACAGGAGCGTTATCTTCTCTACGAACAACATCGTTGGACTTAAGGTAGGCCTTCTTCGCAATTTGGTCTATTGCAATTAGGAATTTGCGCCTTAGCGTGATACGATTGTTGCTAGACCTGATCTGGGCTAGTAGGGATCGCCTCTGTCCATAGAGGGGATTTACCTCTACAACAAATTGGTGACTCCACTGGGGAGACGTTGATTTGGAGTATTGCCTTGTCTTTTCGGTCGATTCTTGACTTTGCCTGCTTGATCAGCTCTTTTGGCTGGCTCTTTTTGTGTGTTTGGCTTTTGATTAGCTTCACCATCACTAGTCTGTTTCTTGGATTGCTCTTTTTTATTTTTTCTTAGTAAACTCGACTGGCACACTTATTAGCCTAACAGTTGTGCCAATTGGCGCATGTTGCCAGTGTATTACCTGCGCCAATCCTGTTATGGTGCTAGATTCAGCCTGACATTTGCGCCAATTCTGTAAGGTGCTAGGGTTTGCTCTGTTTTGAGCTTTCTGGGCTTGATCTGTGATTTTGGTTTCATTTTTACGACTTCCTAAGTGTTCTGGAGCCTTGTTTGACTAATTCTAGCCTTCATCCTTTGGTTGTTTTCCCTCTTCTATCGATTTTGCATTCTAGCCCTAAGGCATCTAGGTGCTATAGTGTGTCAAGCCTCCTGTGGGGATTTTTGGTTTCTGTCTGTTCAGTCAACTTTGTGATTGCTTATCTGCATTTTTTTGGTGGTTGTCTATCGTTTTGTTGCGTTGTTTGAGTGATTGGTTTCTTCCTCATTCGAATTCCACCTTCTCTCGTTTTGGGCCTAGATTACATGGTTCATTTGAGTCTTTGGGATTCTCTTGGTTTTGAGGGATTGTTTTGTCACTTTGAGCTCTGATTGTGTGCTTGCATTGAGTGAAATTTGATTGTTTTTACTCCTTTGATATCGCTTCTCAAATTGCTTGTTTCATTAGTTTTCATTTTGTTTAGTGCACTTTTCTCTTAAACATTGAAAATACAAAAAAAATCTCTTTTGTTCTTGATTAGTTAATGAAAATTGAATCTTTTCTGTGTTATTAGTGATTAGTAACTCTGAAAGAAAAGGCTTTAAGTTTCCATTAGTTGCATTAGAGACACCACTGGTTGTTGTCTGGTCATTTTTTTATTGTGTGAAAAGCTCGTAACTCTCTCATAATTAGCTTTCATCAAATGAAATGATATACTGTGGCATGTAGTGTGCATTTAGGAGATCTTGAGACATAACACTTGCTAGGGCCTTAAAATTGAAACATAATTGAAGATTAACATTAAAATTTATTCAATTTACACTAAGGCATCATTGAAACATTAACGAAACACTTAGAGGTCTAGGCTAGAGACGTGTTCTAGCGTCATTAAACCTAGTAGTTGTCGTTCGCCTCTTGGCTTTAGACAGCACTAGCACGGACTTGTGCTCCCCGTACCGTCGAGTATATAAAGGGATACTCCACTAGGTTTCTATCCTTTATCCATAGGAAGCCGAGTCTGCCGCCCTATACCCGTGATACACCGGGCATAGCATTAGGGGAGATTGCCTGCACGTATGTTAAGTCCTTGGTTGATTTCTCCTTCATTTTGAAACCAAGGCATATATTGCAGTTCACGGTTATTTGGTACACCCTTTGCCTAGCATTCCTGAGCAGTCATTTTGATCTTATCTGACTCCTTAAATTTGAAAAGATCACCAAGATCCTTCAATGCAACATCAATTTTCTCCATTAGAATAAGTTGTTGGAAGGTCTTGAGTGTGGTAATCCCATGTGCAAGTTGATATGCGTAGCATGACATTCCTGAAGAAGAAAATATTATAGGAACATTCACAAGTGGTGATATGAAATGACAAAGGTTGTGCAGACTATGGAGGTTCGTATAATGAATGCTTACTCTATACATTAAACTTCCTTTGCACTCCCACACAAGACCAGTGATTATTTTATTGAAAAAATAAGCTAAATATCATGCTTATCCAATTTCTTTGGATGATTGGCCAGAAAATTTAACCAATAGTAAATGACTATGATTTAAACATAATTTTCAAGGACTTGTGGGGTTAGTTATTTTCAAGGATCCATGAGGCTTTCCAATTTAAATATAAGTGAAAAGCAAAGACACTATATTTTCATTAGTTTAGTGAAGGTTAAAGCACTTTTGTAGCGTCAATTTACGAGTTAAATATTTAAAATTTTTGTCTTTATTGCACTTTGCACAACCTAAAAGGGTTACTCTTTATAGGTCATCCTAGGATTGGTAAAACACTTCTTGCAAAGGTTTTGGTTGGTGCATTACCAAAGCTCAAGCTTAATCTATTAATTGTTGGCACTAATATTCATAATGCTTATTTTGAGGTAGCTCTTCTAGTCGTAAGGCATGATGAGTTACTATGAATAATTGGGCTCCAAAGCTCTATCGTAAGGCATAAGTCGCAAGCGAGTTAGAACAATGTGATCGAGAGATATTCCCACTTCCCAATATCTAAGGTTCCCTCCTCCCTATTAGCTAAAGCTCCTTGAATTAGGTAGATGGTTCACTATAGGCAAAAAATCATTGAAATAGATAGAGCTTGGTGCTACGAGGCTGAAAAAGTAAATCAAATGTGGCATGTCAAAATTGGCATACTTGTTGGCACCCAAGATGATACATTGACCTGATTTAGTTCAACAATTAAGCAGTTTATGAAAGAGAGAGGTATGTCAAAGGTGTATTTCAACATGTGTAGGTATATCACGTATAATTCTATTACTACTAAAAGGTAGCTATTATTGATCCAATCCTATAATAACACTTAGCAATCTAATAGGCATATCCTTGTAGGAAACACCCTTTTCCTTACTCCCTTGTGCTCTCGAAGTTACAAGCGATTTCAAATGACACAAGCGTTCTTCGCTGAGAAATTCCATGCAAAGTGCGGAGCTCTGCACAATGGAAACTACCTCTGTGCAGAGTCCACACTCTATTTTTGGTTTAAACAAAGTTTACACATTGCTCCTTTTTATACAAATATCTTAAAATTTTTAATATTTAAAGTAACCAAAATTGTGGAAAACGAACATAAGTGAAATAAGCTACATAGGTGGTAGAGAAACCAAAGCGATTTCTATCAATGCATCATTGAAAATAACACCTAGCCACAAGAATGAAAAACCATATGCACACCTATACAAAACTCAATTCACAAGAATGAAAAACCATATGCACACCTATATAAAACTCAATTTACAATATGCAAAACAAAACTCAATTTACAATATACAAATAACTCAATTTACAATATACAAATAACTCATCTTTGCTAAATTAGGCTTTAGATTTTTCCCGGGCTTATACCTGCTACCAATGAAGATAGGCTACATATGGTAAGGGTTAAGGATCCTTTTCCTAGAAGAAAACGAGTTTGTAGATAATGTGATCTGTTCTAAACACAGGATGAATCTCTGGTAAAGTATCCCACTAAAAAATTGTTGGGTATTCCAAACATAGTGGGATTCTCTACTTCCAATTCTTCTTCTATGGGATTCGACAATTCTAACACACACAAAGGAAATCGTAAAACATAATAATCGTCCCCTCTATTCCCTTCTAGCAACCCTTGGACTCTATGGGTGTTCAATCTGATGGAATGATCTTCTCAAGAATGATAATCAAACCCATGATGAAAGCTTGATCATAACCAACCATACTACTAGATTAAACACATCTTGTCTCTGTGGCGATTACTCTCTTGCCTCCACTAGCAACACCGTGCCTGTTGGACGCTTTCTTGAAAATGACCACTCACTGGTAGAAGAATTTTAGAGTGATGGAGATCTGTTTGTGAACTAGAATGAGATCATGATCGACTATTCGTCGTCCAAAGCTGCAAGTTGTATGGAGTGCCCATCATTCCTATTAGATGCAGTTGATTTCTCTCATGTCGTCGATTTAGGAGCACACACTAATCATGGACAATAAATTACAAGAAGGATAACCATCATTCATGCTACTCACTTGATTTAGTTAGATGGAAGTGTAACAATTTTTAGGTTGAGGATCACTGCAGTGATCGTCTAAATTTGAGATATGATGTAAGCATGGGTGTTCGCATGCGTCGAACTTAAGTAAATCACACACATATTTGTATTCATAGCGTGCGATTGGGTTTCAAATCTTAGCAAGTCTAATATAGGTTCAAATTTATGAATGTCTTCAAACCAACACGTACTCCTATGATCCCATTCCCGCGTTTCGTTTTCTTCTTCCTACATTCGTGACTCTTCTTCTTGTATTTTTATCTTCGTTTTCTTCGTTGAGCTGTTGGTAGCCCATAGCCCATGTGTTCTCTCCTACTTCTCATTCATATATATATATATATATATATATATATATATATATATATATATATATATATATATATATATGAAAGAAGTAAATCAAATGAATTAATCATGAATTTATTACATATTTTTATTTATTTATATTAAATCTTAGAAATATGGAGTTTGCCCTCTTATGATTATCTATAATTTATGAATCAAACTAATAATACAACCACTTTGCTTATACTAACATGGGAAGTGAGTTGTAAGTTATCTATAACCCATCATCTCTTATCTCTCTATTAAAGTCATATTGTTATTCTTTTATTAATGTATTATTATGTTTTTAATTATATTCTTATTTTTATTCTCATTATTATTATTGTCTTTGTATCCCAAAGGAATCCAACAACTTACCTGACACATAACTACTAGTAATCCAAGGTCTACAACATATCATCATTTTTGTAAGCTGAGTCGCAAACAGGGAGATTTGAACCTTAGATCTCTCAATTCTCACAAATTTCACATTACTTTGATCAACAATTGAGCTCCCCCCAGACTATTCTTATTTCATTATTATAATAAAGGTTTATTTTAACTTTATATTTATCAAGTATAAAGAGAGATAACATCACTCAAAGTTCAAATCATTTTTCAAATGTAAAGTTTGAGGAAAGATTTACATCTTGAGGGATTTCATCCTTCTCGATCCTTACTAAATTCAAAATTAATATAAATATAAATTGATTCTAGTTGTTTGTGGCCATGCCAAAAACTTTAGATGATCATAACTATGCAAGATACAATTCAATAAACATATAAAACATTGTATCAGAAATATATATAGAAAAATACTCATTTGTTCCACCTAGCCATTAACCACACCATTCATTTTCTCTCAACAATGGTTCACACTCAAGCTAGGGTTTCAACTCCATGGGCATTAGCATGCCCATTCCTAGTACATGCTATGTACTATCAATTGGTCAAGGTACTCAACCCGATAACTTCCAACCAAGAGCCTCACATCCCCCCTCAACCCCTATCTCGAAAAGTCAAGGATGTTCTAGTTCTGTGACTTGTAGGAGTTTCACTGCTCTCACAAGTCTTCCAGGAACCCTGTCAAGCCTCCACACAACCAAGGTACCAAACCCAAAAACCTCTAACTAGCAAGCTCACATTCCCCATTACCCTACACCCAAGCAATGCACCCCCTTCTCTAGGACCTGTAGTCCCTTGGGTTGTGTTGCCACCTTCTAGGGTGTCTTACTCAATTGAACATGAATTTTCTAGTGTCAAGTGGCTTCTAGGAGTTCCACTACCCTCACGGGTCTTGTAGGTACCCTTACATGTTTTCATTCCATACTATATCCACGCTTCACTGACTGTATGCCAAAATGGATGAACTTGAGTAATCATCATAATGATAATCCTTCATAGTGCCATAATGCCCATTTTCATATGCATGCATTTATCATGCAACTTGGCACTTCTCCAAGCCACTTAATGGACCTTGGTTATATGCATGTGCTCCTTTTTAATGATTATTAAATCATATGAACCTTTTTTTACCCATTCATGGAGTCTTGACGCATCATACTCTTTACGTCTTTTAAGTCTGCAATTGTTATATTTTTATTAACATGTATGCGTTATTATAATTATATTTTCAGACCTTTTAGCCTCAAAACACATATATGATTAGCAACGTGCGCACTTGGGTATACCAACCCCAAAACACGAACACACATGTATATGAACACAACAACCCTTCAAACACAAAAACACACACGCACATGGGCATAACAACCCCTAAAAGAAGTCCTTAGCTCACCATCCTACTTAGTATGTTATGGCTCACTAACGTAGCTCCACATATACATGCTATTTATGTTCCAGGGATCGAGCACGGGAACCCTCCAAACCCTCTCCCCCCCTCCCCCTGTCTACGTGAATAATGTACCTCTCAAGAGAGCAATTTTAATTTTGGATGGGAAGGGTTATTTTGAAATGCTTAGACTTATGATGATGTATTTCCTGATGTATTTGCCATGAACTAGGTTCAAATTTTGGTCTAACAAAAAAATTCTCATTATTGTTTTAAAAAAAATAGTTAAATCTTTATATAATTTATTTCTTGAAAATTTTCAAAGAAACTAGACTTAATTATAACAAGCCTATATCCATCTTAACTCCCAATATTCTCATTATTGTTTTAAAAAAAATAGTTAAATCTTTCTATAATTTATTTCTTGAAAATTTTCAAAGAAACTGGACTTAATTATAATAAGCCTATATCCATCTTAACTCCCGATATACCAAGTGTCTAGAGGACTCAAATTTCTTTTCACTCTAAGAGATGTTTGCATCCTCAATAGATTTGATTGCTCTCCACACTTGGTAGATCCGAAGTTAAGATGGATCTAGGTTGATTTAATTATTAATTATAATTTTAATTATAAATACAACTATTTTTTTTGTATTTTTATGTTATTTTGACCTTGTCAAAATGTTAAACATTATAACATCTCTATCATAATGGACTTAAGAACATCTCTCCTCACAAAAAAACATTTTTATAATTGCTGTAAAATAAATTTTAATTAATGACAAATAATAATAAAATTAAATAATTTAAGAGAAAATCTATTGAAACCAATTTTAATTTATACAAATTAACCATATATATAAACAATTACATTAGAAAATAGTTATCATTAAATTATTTAAATTCTAATCTTTTAATTAAATTTAGAAATAAAATTAGTTTGTTTTGGATATTTTATATATTCAATTTTTTTCTTTGACCAAATTTAGAAAGAAAATTATATATATATAGATATATACATATAATTATTTGATTGTTGAAGTAATATAATTTATTCTGTGCTTTAAAACAAAAGTGAAACAACAATTTTGACTTTTTAGATAATATTATTTATATATATTTCTATTTTTTCAATAATTATTTTTGTTTTTTTTTTAAATTTGTATTATTAAATTATTTGAGTAATGTAATGTATTATCTCATCATAAAAATTAGTGAAACATAAATATTGGTGAAAAATAAATATTTTAATTAAAATAGGGATATAAAAATCTAAAGCCACGAAAATTATTTTAAAATGTGATTTTATTTATGTATGGTCACTTATAATATAATTTAGAAAAATTGTATGTCAGTGTTTTTTATTATTTTCCAGAAACAGAAGAATATAAAGTCATGGAAGTTATTTTTAAGTCACATTTTAATATGCTTAGCGATTTATTATATAATTAAAATAGGATACAATAATTAAAACAATGTATCTTATGATAAAAAGAAAATAGAAAATAATTTTAAATAATTATAGGTTATTAAAGATGATTATTATTGTTAATATTACAGGTATACGCACTTCCATTATTATATTTTACAAGGAAGGAACCTGAGTTTGAACAAAATGTTCATAATTTCCCGCCATTATTGATAAAGGTAATCCATGCTGACTTTTAAATAACATCTTTACTATAGGAGCCTAGAATGAGAGATAGAGATTTAACTAATTTTTGTGATGGTGTAGGATTCAATAGATACAGAAGCATTTTCAAGCAATTCAAAGGTATCTATGGATCCTAATGAGAGTAAAATCTTATGCGAAAGTGTGTAAGCTGTGGTTTAAGAAATATGTATATTTTTACATTAAAAGGATTTCTATTGGTTACTTCCTTTGATATTAGCATAATATATATATTAAATGGAATACATGCATATTTTTAAGTGTTTTTTTTGTGTTTTTATCATTTTATGGATTTTTATGATAGAAAGTGTGTGGGTTGTTGTTTAAGAAATATGTTTATTTTTACATTAATTTTTTTTTAAAATTATTATGTTAGATTTAAGATTTTTATGATTTATAATCATATTATTAGGATTTGGTTAACGTTTCGAACCATCTAATGTGGTTCAATCTAAGATCTCTATAGTTATCTCTTTTGAAATTAACATAATATATATGTTAAATTGAATACATGTATATTTTCAAGTATTTTTTTTTTGTAATTTTTAATTTTATTTTCGTTATAGTGTTATTTATTTTAATTGGAAAAGTGAAGCACTTAAGTTTATTGTATGTATTTATGGAGATGACACATATCTAGTTAGCAAATTAACCCAAAAAAAGCTCATTCATGTTATGTTGATAATAGTAATTTGCATATATGTATTTTGAAGTAAATTCTAGAAATGTGATTTTCAAAGTATATTTTTCACACAAGTGGGATGTAATAGATGATACATAATGTCTCTCTTATGTAACGGATTGGGTTTGTGATAATTAGCTAAACAACCTTTGGGGTTTGCACTCATCATGAAGTGTTTCAGTTGTGTCATTGTTATTGGTGGTAGAAATTTATTCAATCACAAACAATTTAAGACATGAGTATAAATTTATAAATATTTGTTTAAGACACGAGTATATTTATAAGACATGAGTACCAATCCCCTTAGTTGCTTTGTAGGCACCAACCTCACCAACCTACTTCACGGACTTTGCTTACTTTTTCACAATATATGTTGAATGCTTATACATTCACTAAGTTTGGTTGTTTCTTCTATATTCACTAGGTCTATTAGTTACTTCTTCCTTTACCATGTCTACTTGTTGTTTTTTGGCTTTCTCCCAAGAACAATTTTTCAAAACATGCCATGTATCCAATTTGCAAATTTGATTTTGAAATTTATACCACCAGTATTGAGAGATCTATTCTCTGTCTCATTTGAATTTCACAATCTGAAACATCTCAAAAAGAAAGTTATAGCAAAAATGCGAAATTGACATATTTAAGTATGTTTTATGAACGTTTAGGAACATTAACTTCCTCATATCATAACTCTGAAATTATAGTGAACCAAATTCTGTAATTTGAACCACATGTACATTATGATCTTCTACTTGTATCCTCCAAGTATAACGATTTGAAATGTGTGAGAACAAAAATTATAAAAAAATTATAGGAGCATTCAAGAAGCCTAAATTTCTTAGAACATATTTACGAAATTATAGTGCGCCAAGGTATGAAATTTGAACCATAGGTATATGATGATATTCTATCTATATCTTCCAAGTTTCATGGTTCAAAACCTATAACAAAATTTATGGAGAAAATGCCAAGCTGCCTTGTTTGAAGAATATTTCAGGAGCATTTAGGAAGCCTATCTTGTTAGACCATATCTCCATAATTATAGTAAATATAAGTATGAATTTGAACCACATGTACATGAAGATCTTCTATCTGTATTTTCTAAGTTTCATGTTGTGAAACATCTAGAAGAAAATTTATAGTGAAAATTCCTAGATGGATTATTCACCCCATAAATCACATTTTTTCTTCCATCTTTAAACTCCAAGAATCGCCCCAAAAGCTATTCTTCAACTCCTTTTGCAACATTAGATTTCTTCTTGCTTGGATTGATACCCAAACACACTCATATGCCATTTATTTATAGTGTTTCTGTGTTCACTTATGGGTTTGGCTTGTAAAACTAGTTGGGTCAACCTGCCTGTACTTTGGTTAGGTCATCTTGAATAAATATTTCACATCTCCTTCTCCTATGGAATTAAAGAGAGTTCCATATACCATTGGAAATGTCTTAAAATAAGGTTTCCAACCTAGACCATTTTATTCTTGTCTAGCATCATCTTGAATATTCTTATCAGATACTTGTTTGAAGATTCTGCTAGCCCATTATCTTGTGGATAATAAGTCGTGGAATGCACTAGTTATGTACCATAATATTGAGAAAAATGTATCACTCCAAATGATTTGAAATCTTGAACAATGTTTGTCATAAGCTTCCTCCAACATCCAAACCTTGAGAGAATGTGTTCCTCGAGAAATGCTATGATCAACTTCTCATCAACCTTTCATGTTGGAATTGCTTCCACCCATTTTGTGAAGTAATCGATAGCTGTGAGGATATATCTATGTTGATTGCTTGATTTTGGGTGTATTTATCCAATGAATACTAATCCCTATTTTTGGAATGGAGCTAGGGATGTAATGTGTTATAACAAGAGAGATTTCAATTTTTGCTTTCTTGCCAATATCTGACACTCTGAACATGATCTGAAAACAAAATTGGTGTACTTGAAAAGGGAAGGCCAATAGTACCCAAATTTAAAAATCCTATATGTTGTGGCTTTCCATGCTTGATGACCCCCACATATTCCACAATGAAACTAATATATGATCTCTTACATCTGGTCATCAGTAACACAAGTAAGAAGGGCATCGACAAGGTATTTCAAATACAACTTCCTCTTATGATGCAATACTTAATTATTTTTAAGTTTCAAGAATCTAAATTTAGCTTTCGGTTGCTCAGGAGGGCATTGTAAGATTTCCAGGAAAAATATTATATCTTGGCACTAGCTGGAACTCAAGAACCGGTAAATACTTTTTCGAGAGACATTTTGTGTGTTGACTTATTCAGGTGGAAAAAATTCATGCGTGTCCTCCCTGTTGCACTGTACACATCCCTAATGCCACATAGTTTGCTTCAGTAAGCAGTCTAACTAGTCCTTGACCTTTCACAAGATTTCTGGGTTTGATCTCTATATCGTACTCTTGCAGCGTGACTATCCACTTTCCCCATCTTCCATCACTGTTAGTTTGAATGAGGATCTCCTTTACGGTTGCTAATGGCACGTATGTGGTCACATTTGAATGTAATACATATTCCCTACAAGATTTAAAAGATTTCACCATAACATATGCTTGTTTTTCCAGAATAATATATTTTAGCTCTACATCTCTCAGTGTGCAACGAAAAAGGATATAGGCTACTTGTGTCCATGATTTTTCTATAGGAGGACAACAACTATTGTATGTTTTGATGCAAAAGATAAAATCTGAAATTCCTTTGAGAAGTCTGGACTTACTAAGAATGGAGCCTCCTTGATAGCTTTCTAAATATATTGGAATGATGTTTAGGCTTTAGGTGTCCACCTCACGTCGTTGTCCTTTTTGAGCATCTCAAACACATACTTGAGGAACTCTCCAGAGTTTGCAATGAATATGTGTAGGAAGTTTAACTTACTTAATAATGGTTGGGCCTCTTTTTTGTTTTTGGGTATGTTGATCTTTGATATAGCCTCTACTATTTCTGGATCAATCTTGATGTCCTCCTTAGATGCTACGTGTCCCAACAACTCCCCATCATGTAGAGAAAAGAACAATTTCTTCGGATTCAGAGAACACTAGAGGAATTTTTTGCTTAAAAGTGTCCATGAAAATTTCATATAATTTCCATGTCATAATATGTAAACCAATGAAAATCATTTAAATTAAAAAGAGATACATGTAAATATTTTGGAGGGAAAAGAAGAAAAACCACATTTTTTATTTGTATTTTTGGCTCATCTCCTTATATGTTTACTCAAATTTCAAGTGTAGACACATGTTGGATGTGGAGTTGAATTCCACATCCAATGAGTATCCATTACGCATACTTTTTAGAAGCCCACATTGATAAAAATTGAAGATACATTTTTTTTTCTAAGTAAAACTAATTCTATTATGTATAAAGATTACTAATACAAAACTGCCACAGTGTCAGCTGTGAGAGTCTGGATTGCCCTTGTAAGGAAACCAGTCCTGTTAACAAAAACATTTTGAACGCCCTTGGAAGGGAAACCGGTCTGTTGTTCATACTTAACAAAATTACAGAGAAAAAGATACAGAGAGTAGCAGTCAGCCTTTCCAGCTGAGCTTTAAAGAAAGAGAACAGAAAATTCCAATAGTAGTTAATCAAAAATACCAGAACAGTTTGTGAGTTGTGAGTATCACGGTTCATGTGCCTGAGTCGGAGATTCCTCCTCAATCCTGCAACCAAAATCATCGCTACTATCATTCGCGCCACCTTTTAGATCGCCTTCATTGCCAATGTCAGCCTCCACCTTGCATAGCGCCTCCATGGAAGACGGAGTGATGTCTGTAGGCAGAACTGAGCTTCTGGGGGAGCTGGGGACGGGAGGGGGTGGGAATGAGGATGCAGGGGTCGGTGCAGGGAGGGGGAGCTCTTCACGAATAGTAACAGTGACGAAGGCAGTGATAATTGGGCGATTAGAGGAGCACTCAAAGCGAAAATCAGCCCGCTGAGAGGTTTGACGGATAGGGAGGCTTGCAGGCTCAAGAGAATTGGGAGGGAAAGCACAGTTGGGGGGGACAGTGGCATGAGGGGGGGAGTTCCTTTCAAAACGAACGGAATCACCATGACGACGTTGACGTCTGACTCTCTGTGCGTCCTGAGACTGGTCCAACGCCTCATCAGATGAGGAGGACCCCGAGGTAGAGCTTGCAGAGGGGTGAAATCGAGCTCCACGACCTCTATTAGTGCCTCGCCGGCACCGCATACGGTGGCGGAGGCGCGACATGGAGGCAGAGGCGATGTGATGAAAATTTCCGCAGGGGTGGCAGTCTAAGAACACAGAGGCCTGGAGAGGGGAGTAGACACTGCTCGAGGGAGTCGACCGGGCACATCGCGGAATAGTGAAACCACTGAACTGAGCCACCCGAGCACAATAAGAAGAATTGAAACTACAGAAGAGACTGTGGGTGAAATGGTACCCGGGAATCGGCTCAAAGTAAGCAAGAAAGGAGCAGCGGCGACCAGTATGCGTTCTTATGCTAGATTCATCAAATCCGGGAGGGAAAGCTCTGCTAAGAGGAAGTGGGGAGCCTCCACTGCTAATACAACCTTCCGAACTATCCAGAACAAAATCAATTGCCAAGTGAACTGCCATATGAATTTGCATGGGCGTCGAGGTAGAGGTATTAAAGACTGTTTGAGCTGGCGAATTTAATTCAGCATTCAATCCTGTGCAGAGGGCCATATGGCCATCCCATGCGAGCTCCTTCGGGAGACGCGCAAGGTGCCATATCCCATCAAACCTCAAATGCATCCGCATCTGGAGAAAATTGAAGATACATTAAAAAAACATGTTTAACATGTTTTTTTAGCGTATCTTTAATTTTTATCAATGTGGGTCTTCTCAAAATTATGCATAATGGGTACTGCTTGGAGGTGGAATTCATTTCTACATCCAACAAGTGTATACATTTGAAATTTGAGTAAACCTATAAGGAGATAAGTCAAAAGTACAATTAAAAAAAATGGTTTTCTTCTTTTCCCACCAAAATTCATAACTCCTATTTTATTATATTAACTATTATTTTATCATTTTTCCTTGGGAGACCACTTTTAGGCTAAAATTTCCTCTAATGAGGCCAAATTTTTTGCACTTTAGGAACACTTGCCTCAAATGATATAAATATTCTTCATTTGATTTATAAAACATAGCCATGTCATCTAGATAATTAACTATGAATCTATCACTCTCCCATGAATGTGTTATCCATGGCCCCTTGGAATGTAGCTCATGCCTTCATTAAGGCAAACAAAAATTTATCATACATGAATGTTCCCCATGGTGTGGTGAATGTTGTCTTCCACATGTATTATTCATGCATGGATATCTGATTATATCCAGGAGAATCATCCATCATGGATATCATAATGCTCTTACTACTTTCTACAATAGATGGTCTATCTTTGGAAATGGGTAATTACCTTTTAGTGAGCACATGTTCAAGTTTTTGAAGTCTACAAAATTTCCTCTCATGACCTCCAAAAATAGGTATGGTTGCATAGGATAAATGCATCTACAAGGTTCTGCCTATTTTTTTGGCCCAAGATCTAGAAAGTAACATGCCATAGGTCGCTGGAATGTCGCTCATGACGATGCCCATGACTATGCTCTTTTTGGGGATTTGGGTGAGGGTTATCACTAAGTCTTTGATGACACCTAGGAATTTGACCCTTATAGAATCAAATGAATAAATGTCATTGTAAGGTTTGGTAATGGCTATACCCAACTCCAACATCAGTGATTTCGACATGAGGTTGTGAGATGCATTTGAGTCTAACATACAATTGTGAAGAAATTTATCATGGACATTGAGGGTGATGTAGAATGGAGGGCTATCACTATCTTATTCCTCTACATGTGGGCCACATTCCACAATAGGATGATCTTCTTGAATATTCAAAGTATCATTGTGATAGGATAATTCAATAAGGGCATGAACTTATGTGTGTGATAAATGATAGGTTGGATTCTAAGCTAGTTCCAATAAAGGGACTAGGGATTTCCTTACTACCTCATTAATGTTGGGATTGGAACTCTAATTGGGCTTACTCCTCTGACGTGAGGATTCATGTGAGTCTTCCAAATCATCAAGAGATGTCTGTTGGCATGAGGGGATGGTTCTGGGTTGGGTGAAGGCATAACAAATTTACTCTGACGTCTCACTTTGGCTAGTCTTCCTGGTCTAGGACGTAGGTCGTATTTCTTTTGCAGCTTAGACATTATCATTAGAGAAATTTTGAGGTCTAAAGTGGGCCTCCTAAGGAATATTATAAAATACTAGTGAAAATAATAAAATAAGATTAGATTACATCATCAAATTTTAGAGGGTAAAAAGAAAATAAAAACTACATTTTCAACTTATTTCCTTACGGTTTTACTCAAATTTCGAACAAGAGCACTCGTTGGATGTACAATTTAATTCCTCATCCAAGAAGTACCCATGTTTTATACTTTCAGAGGACCTTGCTACGTGAAATATGGGAAGTACATGAAAAAACATGATTGCAATCACATTTTTTCATGCATTTCTTATTTTTCATGTAGCACAGTCCTTCGAAAGTATGCAATGTGGGTGCTCCTTGGATGAGTAATTAAATTTCGCATCCAACGAGTGCTCCCACTTGAAATTTGAGTAAAACCATAAGGAGATAAGTTGAAAATACGAGTTGAAATAGTAGTTTTTTTTAAAAATATTTACACTTTTTAAATCCAAAAATAGAGAACCATCCCTTATGGTCGACATTGTTATCTTGAATCCTATTGGTTCTTATAAAGTTGATTTTGGCTGTACATTTTTGTTTTGAGACCCATTTTAGACCTTAAAATTTCCCTAATCATCTTGTGAGTCATAGGATTCCTGTAATGCTAGGGGGTTTGCATAATCATCTTCTGTGATATAAAATTTCGGGTATTTATTTCCTACCTAATTTATGTCTTCGTCTTGGTTCAAATTGTCATAGAATTCATCCTTTTGCAGGTTTAATTCCCTTTGGATCAAGGGTTGAATTGGCTAGTCATCGAGCCTCTTTTCTCTCTGCATTGGATGTGGTTTAAAAAGGCCTATGAATGAAATTGGGATTACGAGGTGGTGGCACTTGATTTCTAATTGGCCCTTTTGACTTGAGTCTCGCCACCTTATTAGATAAGTTCCTTATTAGTCTAGTCATTTCTTTAATCATTTCTTCTGTTGTGTCTTTATTTTATGTGGAGTGGTTAGGCTCAACCTTTGATTTCTTCTTGGCTTAGTCCTTCCCATTTCCATTTTCTTTCTCTACACCATAGTTTTCATCCCCTGTCTCGGTTCTCCTTAATTTTATAACAACAGTTAGGTTTCCTTCTATTTCAACTGTGTTAGATTACATATCTTCCAAGGTTGTGGATTTTCTCTCTTAGCACGATGAAAAAATCACGTTCAAAGGCTACAACATAATTTACCACGACGATAGTGGGTGTAGGTTTTATCTCATTTGGGATATTGTTATACACCTTGTTAAACGTCATAGTAAACTCCTCTACATTCTTTGTGGGTTTCTTATTAACTATTGAAAATGATGTGAAGTAAAATTGAAAGTCTTTCTTCTCACCCAATTGCATATGAAATGTTCTTTCCAAGTCATCGCACGAGTTTAGAGAGTGAGGAGGAAGTATACAGAAACATCCACACACATATCCTTCCAGGGTTTGTACGAAGAGCCTCATAAACACATTGTCTTCCTTTACCAAGAAGTTATCAGTAAAATCTTGAAAAGCACTAATATGTTCTTCAACTGCCCTTTTTTTTGCCCTGTTGAATCGGGGTAGGAGTTTCAGATAATGCTTAGGCATGTCATGTAATATCTGAGGTAAGGCCAGGCGTGCATATTGGGTTGCTACCTAAGCTAATGGTTGATTAGGTGGGTTTTTTCGATTGTGGGGTGGAACTTGTCTTACCATAATATGCTGTAGAATAATGTTTCTAACAAAAGATGACATTTGGGTGTTCTGGTTCTCTCCGTTGGCCTAGGAGTTGGGTAGGGTCTGGATGATGCTGTAGTTCCCAATGTGTGAGGAGGGCTCTGTGACTTGGGTTGTCCTTTTGTTGGGTACAAGGAGGGTGTGTAAATATGAGGTGTTTATGGGTGACAAAGTGGAGGGATAATTGTGGGAAAATGGTGAGGGACATGCTTAGGTATACTAGCCTTAGAGGACTCTATCTAAAAATCCTTATTTCATTATTTGTAATGGTAAAAAAATAATTCAGGATTTAAAACAGGGGGTGGTAAATTAGGATTTAGGTTACTATGGATGTGTCTCCTTTGTAGAAGCCATAATGTGATTGTGAATACTATCTGTTCACCAAATAGGGAAATATGTGAGGTGTTGTTTTGAAATTTGGTTATATGTTGGTGTGGTATAGTGGTGATTTCTAAAGAAAAGACAATTGAGTCACCAACTAGGTAAACATAGCTAGCATATCCTGATTTTTCCTACCTTGAAAATCTAAGGAGCATGTCATTCTACCTAGGGAATTAATACAGACTTCGATTCCAAGCAACGACACCAGGAGATGTTGGAGCCCCAGAGTCACACCACATTGTGTCAACGATGTAGAGCCTAGGAACATCTAATATTTTCTCAATTAGAGCCCTTTTAATTTTTTTAGTTATGTGATTTGTTTCTTTGATAATTATGCTAGAAACATGTAAAACCTTTGAAATAGACTACTGGGTTTAATTCTTTCACCTATTTTCAGTTTGATATTTATACACTTAGGGTTCGATATACATGTTATGGGTATTGTGGAAAGTTTATAAAATGAATGACATGTCAAGAAAAATAACTAGGCACTAAAGAATCTAGTCTTTTAACATAAAATGAATTTGAATTTATCATTTAAACCCTTTTGATGTTTCATTAAGATAAGTGAGTAATTCATAAAATCTTAAATGACATCACAAGCATAAGAGGAATAATCAAACAGATTCAATTCTTCTCATTACAAATACCACAACTATTTCATTTAAACAACAAGAAGATGTACCATCAAGAATTGTCATAAACGAATACATTTGTATTAATTTGAAATTGAAAAATTTAGGTTACATTGGAATTACATGATCATAGAAGAAAGCATTGGCAACCCATTGTGTACTGCAGAATCCCAGTTCTAACCCTAGATTCGAATTACAAGCCCAAATTATTTGAAAAGAAAATTGACATGGTTTCTATACAAAAATTCCCCCTACCCCTTTTTACATCAAAATATGGGCTATTTATAAGACACAACACATTAGGACCTAAACTCTGAACTACTAGTGGTATTGAAAAACCACTAGGAAATTTACAATTAACAATTGGCAGTTTGTAACTAACTGCTTCTGGAGGCTCCCTGCTGTTAGGGTGGATTCCATTTCTCAAACTCATTCCTCTTACTATTCATATTCAGTAGGTGACTCAGTTGAGCAACATGTAGATTTATGAGGTGTGCGTTGCATTGCTGCAGTTAATGTTGATGGTGTTCAGTGGGTGGAGGTAGACGTTGCTAGTGCTACAGGATTATTTAATTCCTTATGATACCATTGTCGCGCTGAAATTATATACTGTGAGATCAAGCTCCAATCTTTGGTTAAAGGATACTTGTATTCTCAAGATGCTTTGATGGTGATTTCCAAATCAATGATTGAATCATCTTCTGGAGGCTGCAAGATTTTGAAGATATCTTTCAATTTGAACATAATGTAGAATGATGGCTACAATTGTTCGATGATTTCATTAGGTAACAATGCATCTCCTTCCTTTTCAAACACTATAGGATCACTCTTGATTGTTCCAATCCAATTTGATAGTCTTCCTTTTGTGATACAATCCCACTTATGTCCATGAACATGGGAAAACCTCTCTTGAATAATGCTTCAAAATCTCGCATGATCGTCATCAACGTGTCTGACATTTCCTTCGTTGCCTTCTCCATTTCCTCTACGAGATTTACCTTTTGGAATACCATGTTTCATTTTCTGACAAGGAAGCCTTGTCATGGAGTGATTAATAATGCTTGGTCCTTGAGGGTGTAAATTGAGTCAATAACCAACATTGTTCTAGCTTTGTCTCCAGTCTCATTTTTGTGTTTCCTGCTTCCTTTTTGGCTTCTAGGACTAATGCCCATTTTTCCTTCAACAATGTAAGTTCCTAATTCTCATCATTTAGCATATCCTCAGTGATCTTATCCTAGATATGTGATAAGTCACCTTAAGATTGGCTCGAAAGGCATGCTTTTTCTTGATGGTGTCTAGCTCTTGCTTGAGCATAAATTTGTTTTTCAAAATTGTGTGAATAATATTTCACAATGTCCTCTTTTGGATACATATATGAATAAAAAAATGATAGGTAGGAGGAGGGAACATATTGAGAAGAGATGCTCGGTACAAAGTAAATTGAGAGAAAATATTGAAAATTGGATATTGCATCCATAAGTTTCCAGACCATTCACATCTCTCTTGATTACTTACGATAAATTAAGAAAAATATATTTGCAATGATAAAATAACCTAGGGCCTCCAATTTTATTCATCACATTTACAATTGTAGAGCATATATAGAGATCATTAGTGAACACATTAATTGAGGTGAATAAAAATATAAAAAATAGAAAGGACACTGACACATTGGAAGATGGTGACATTGATTATGCCATAAGAAAACATATATTACAAGTACTTGTTACTATATATAGAATCAATGCCATAAAACAATTGATATGTCATGAAAAAACATTTTGTGGAAAGATATCATACTATTTGTAATAGAGTTGAAAAATAGAAACCACAAACATTAACTGTTATGGCTAGAAGATGATCCAATATATGATAAGGATAGTAACTTAAATTGTTTTTTGGGACAAAAACCTAACATATGACAAATACCACTTAGATGTATATCTCACTAAAGCACATAAGCATTTCCATACAAGAAGTTGTAAGAAGTGGAATAATTCACATTGGAAATGCAATTTCCCTCCACCAATGAAAATGACAATTGTTGTCAAACTTATTAATGTAGTTGACGAAAAACTTGATGGGAAATCAAATTCCTTAATTTCATTTATAGAGTAAACAAAATAAAAGTAACATGTTTTTATTTTTTTTAAATGGAAGTAAGACCAAAAAAAATTGAATATATCAAAGTAATTTAATGTACAACATTACAATCAACAATCTTGCTAATTAAAAAACCTTCACATATTTAGAACAAAGTTTCACAAAGAACATGCCAAATT
Organism: Pinus albicaulis; assembly: GCA_034641835.2. Lineage (NCBI taxonomy): Eukaryota > Viridiplantae > Streptophyta > Pinopsida > Pinales > Pinaceae > Pinus > Pinus albicaulis. The sequence goes on from CM076574.1 coordinate 393,272,420, forward strand.
TATGGGATGCATATATTGATGCACATTTGTATGGAATGCATATGTTGCAACAACATATTGTGGTTCATACATGACCAAAGTTGACATATCTATGATAAAGACATTTAGGAAAATACACCAGAAACATGAAAAAATGAAAGTGATACTATGCAAATGATAATATGCTCATAAATACATTAAATAATATCTTTAACAAATGTATGCTTTACAAGTAGTACATGTATCACTTTCCTTTCCATTGAGTTGTAATTCAAGAAATTATATCTTCATAAACACATCTCCACTAGATCAAAACACATTTACACTTTAGCTGTCAATCCTACTTAAATAAGAACTTGATAATTTAAATATCTAATGTACCACTCTATTATTGATTACTAAATAGAACATCAACATGTTATTAAGCATATTTTCCTTTCATAATTCATATCAACTTACAAAAGAAATGGAACACAAACATAAAAAAGAACAAAAAAGACAAATGTAATATAATTTGTTGTTGGATATGTGTTATATTCTTTGCATGGATTTCTCCATTCACTATAAAAATTCACGATATGCAAGGGGGAGGGGGGGGGGGTTGCAACTTTTGTATCCATTTTGAGCAGTTTTCAAAAACTAGTTTTTGCTAAAATTGATTTTGTGGCACATGATTGTTTTTACCATGGTTTTGTAGTTTTAGTATTGAAATTATGATTGTTTTCTAATTCATGGTAAATGGATTGATGGTTCATTGATGTTTTAAAATATAATTTGTATTGTAATATAATATAGAGAAATATTGAATACTATTCATGTAGTTTATCTTTTTTGCAATAATGAATAATGTATGTTGACATAGGAAATGTAAAACCATTAACATAATTAATTACAATTAATGAAAATTTAATCCATGGGTCAAGATAGGGATTTTACAATCTCCCCCCAAAAGAACATTGCCCTCAATATTGACACCAACTCTTGGCGTTCTTTTGATTGAAATACCACCATCTTAGATACTCTCTTTTAATGTAGCAACATTCCTCGATTCTTTAGCTGCACCGACAACATAATCTTATTTAAATATTCTTCCTTTGTCACTTTTTCCATCATTATTTGGTCACTTTATATATTTGGATTTAGCAAAAAATTACAACATTTTCTAGTAAATAAGAATATTAAAAATGATTTTCATGCATAAGCATTTTCATGAATTTAAAAAATCAGGTTAAGATATTTATTCAAAAATAATACTTGTCTTTATGATCGTGGATTCATATTCATATGTCTGCCTATGTATCCATTTTGAGCAGTTTTCAAGAACTAGTTTTTGCTAAAATTGATTTTGTGGCACATGATTGTTTTTCCCATGGTTTTGTAGTTTTAGTATTGAAATTATGATTGTTTTCTAATTCATGGTAAATGGATTGACGGTTCATTGATGTTTTAAGATATAATTTGTATTGTAATATAATATAGAGAAATATTGAATACTATTCATGTAGTTTATCTTTGTTGCAATAATGAATAATGTATGTTGACATAGGAAATGTAAAACCATTAACATAATTAATTACAATTAATGAAAATTTAATCCATGGGTCAAGATAGGGATTTTACAATCTCCCCCCAAAAGAACATTGCCCTCAATATTGACACCAACTCTTGGCATTCTTTTGATTGAAATACCACCATCTTAGATACTCTCTTTTAATGTAGCAACATTCCTCAATGATTCTTTAGCTGCACCAACAATATAATCTTATTTAACTATTCTTCCTTTGTCACTTTTTCCATCATTATTTGGTCACTTTATATATTTGGATTTAGCAAAAAATTACAACATTTTCTAGTAAATAAGCATATTAAAAATGATTTTCATGCATAAGCATTTTCATGAATTTAAAAAATCAGGTTAAGATATTTATTCAAACATAATACTTATCTTTATGATCATGGATTCATATTCATATGTCTGCCATATGTACACTCAACTCATTCTTTTTCTTGGACATATCGAATGTGCCCATGACCCCAACTAACTTGTTATTCTCTCAAGTCTCCTCTTCCTTACATTCGTTTGTCATCTAGGCTCAGGCATCCCTTTTTCTACCAAACAGTCTCTCATATTATCCAACATTTTCCAAGGCTTCCTTGCACACAAAGAATATGGAAACTTGTGGAGTCTTATAGCCAAGGAATCCCTGGTTCTCCATATTATATAGATTTTATTACAAACAACTATGACATATCATATTGTTGTCATGTCCTAACAATACCCTCTTTTATGCATGTTCCATTTCAACGACGATCATTTATCCTTCCTATACAACTTCATCATCTCATCTATATCAAATACACACAATTATTGTGAGATGTTGTCTTGAAAATTTCGTTTTGAATTTTTTTTCAAATTTTATCACACATATTCTATTTTCCAATCTATCTTATCAAGGAACCCAAATTTCTCATCATGATTCATGAGGTTCCCGTTTCTTAGCACACTTGACTTTGATATAGGAGGTGTCAGTATTCCTTATGGTCTTACATCTCTGTCATATATAAGATCAATTCACTTATAATAAAATCTAATTGTGTAAGAAACCAAATAGGCATTAGTATTCAAGCACAAATTTCTTTGCTATAGCATAATTAGTGGCTTACATAAAACCTCAAAATTTTCCACATACAATAATAAAACACTTTAAACTATCATTCACATTGAAAGAATGAAGGTCACCATTTAGTCCCATGTCAATTATTATCACTCATTTTTTTATAATAAAATCATAATTTATAAATTTGAAGCCACTATGCCATTTCTCATGGCCTCAGGAACTCAATACATCCTTGCATTGGTTTTTAGATTTCCTCATCCCATATCATGCATTCCACCATGATAATTTTGAAAGGACAAAGAAATTCCTAAAAAAAGCATCTAGACACATCCCTCACACTAGATTGACCCTCTGGGAACCTTACTCCTAAACTACCACAATGCGAGGAATGTACCCATTTTTTTCCACAGTCCCTTGGGCGACCCATCCTTACAGGTGCACTTCAGTATTGGTGAGATGGTTAAATTCTAGATTCCAATAACATAGGGAGACCATGGACACTTATGTGGTGCTATAGCCTCTATATATCTATCATTAATATAGGCTCATACATGGCTTAGGCACAATACCACTTGCACAGACCAAAATATTCAAATGGTGCACGCAGAAACTTGTGAAGAAGATCCCTGTGTGAATATTGCTACCAGAAGTGGTGTAGCTACCAATGAAGATAAGGGAAAGAAACCTACCACTGATGTATGGATTTGGAAAGCACCTGAGAACAAAGAAGGCTTTGATCTTCAGCACGCCAAAGAGACCTTTATTGAAGCAAGGAAAGACTTTGCAGAAGGAGATACTTCAACAAGTGGTAGAACACTGAAGGAAGCTGGAGGAGAAGAAGAGATTAAGCTATTTTTAGAAGCATGCATAAAGTTGCTGCGCAACAAGAAGGCTGTTGAAAATTTGCAGGGACTGATAGATAATTTCATAGAGAAAGAACAACTCATGGTAGAACAACGAGCAATGAACAAAATCTATAAGAACAAGAAAAGAACGAGTAGAGAGATGTGTATGACTGTGCAGATTGGTGTTTATGAAATGGACCAATTCATTCTAGATTTGGGATCAAATGCTAATTTTCTACCTAAACAAACATGGCAGCACATGGGAGAACCAAAACTGGAATGGTATACTATCCAATTGCACATGGTTAATCAGTAGAATATCATTCCTTTGGGGATATTGTCAAAATTTGTGGTCAACATAGAAGGTGTTCAGGTGTTGGCAGACTTTGAAGTCATACAGATTGTACATGATACTGATCCCTATCCTCTATTGCTAGGATTGGATTGGGCCATTGACATGGATGGTGTTATCAATCTGAAGAGAAGGATAATGGAATTTGAAAGCAATGGAGTTAGGTTTATCATTTTTATGGATCCTACAGAAGGCCAATAGGTATACTAAACCAGTGCGCGCTGAGGATGAGATTGATCAAATTTATAAGATCACTTTGCGCAAGGAAGACTGGATTAATCCTACAACAGATGGGAACCTTAAATGGGAGAAGGATAGTTCTTTATTTTTAGTCTTTGATGAAGAACTAGAGAATTGGCAGAACCAACTGCATGAGGTGTCTGCATTGCATTGTAATCATGTGACCTACGCTTTGCGTTGTATAACATATGAGGTACGTGATTTCCCACATTATGATGGCTCAACTGATGTAAAAATTTTCCTAGGAGAGTTGGAAATATTTGTGCCTATAGAACAAAGAGTCCATGCTTTGGGCCTTGGCTTGCGTACAAACCCAACACGATGGTGGGAAACATATAAGGATAATATGGGATATTGGGAGGAATGTGCGCACATGATGAGGTTGCGGTTTGAATGCCCAGTAATTAAAGATGAGGATTTAAAGTCTGGTAAAGAGGATCCGCGCAGACATCTGGCCAAGTGGAATCAAGTATGGGGTGTCGAACCAACACCTGACTCGGTTCATATGTTTATTCATATGTTGGGAAAGGTGCCTACTGAATGGTACTTGGAAACAAAGGTGTGTAGAGGCACTAGTGAGTGGTCTGCATTGATATATAGTTTTATTCTTACCTTTAGCTTTGAAAGTGGGTTTGAAAAAATTTCCCAGGCTCTGCACATATTCAAGAAGTCATATTTGATTCCACTAAGCCTGTAATTGAGTGCAGGCCACTAGCTTGGAATGCGCATATGAACACCATTGTGAATTGCAGAAACCTGACAGTAGAAGAAAATGACGAGGATCCAAGGAATATCATGATTCCTGAATATGAAGGGAAACATGCATTGGATAGGCCTTCAATCACCTCGATGGATGTGAAAACGCCGTGGAAATTAAGACAGGTAATATTGGAACTGAAGAACAACCTAAGTTAGCAAATATTGGAGACTACTGGGATGATGATACAATAGGCAAGGTTATATATTTGAGGCTTCTGCGATGAGCATTTTGTGTAGATAAGTTTTCTGGTTTAATCGCATCCATTCTTGTTGATTTCAAGGTTGTTGAGTTGTTGATAGAGTATCAGGATATGTTCCCTACAAAATTTTCAGAGCTGAAAGGAATTATTGGGGACTTGGGAGTGATGAAAATCACCTTGAAGCCTGATGCGCGCCCTGTCAAACAACGTCCATATAGGCTGAACCCCATATATAACAAAAAAGTGAAAGAAGAGTTGGAAAAAATGGTGGAAGAAGGCATCATTGAACCTGTGGAAGAATCTGACTGGGTAAGTCCAATGGTTGTGCAAGATAAGAAGACCAAGGGAGGAATTATAATCTGTGTTAATTTGCGCAAACTAAATGATGCTTGTGTGCATGATCCATTCCCAAATCCATTTTCAGATGAAATCTTGGATAATGTTGGAGGTCAAGAAGCATATTCTTTTATAGATGGATTTTCAGGATATCATTAGATCCAGATTGCGCCAGAAGATAGGAGTAAGACCATTTTTTCAAATAAATGGGGATCTTTCCAATATACAATTATGCCATTTGGATTGAAGAATGCTCCTGCCATTTTCTCGCGCATGGTAGTTGCTGCTTTCAAAGAATTTATACACAAGTTTTTGAAGGTATATTTTTATGATTGGACTGTCTTTGGGTTGTTGAAGAAGCATATGTCCAATCTGTGCTTAATGCTGGATACTTGTAGGAAGTATTAGATCTCATTGAATCTGAAGAAATGTATTTTCTGTGTACCTTTTGGAATACTGCTGGGACACATTTTCTGCCAGCAGGGATTGATGTTGGATTTTACCAAGGTTGTTGTCATAGTTAATCTAGAAGTACCTGAGAATATTAAGCAGTTGTGCTCAATATTGGGGAATATTGGGTAATATAGAAAGTTTATTCAGAGATATGCGCTGATAACTATGCCCATGGAAAAGCTGCTAAAGAAGGATGTAATGTTCTGCTGGGATGCAGATTGCCAAGAGAGTTTTGAGCTGCTTAGGGAAAATATGGTCACTGCGTCCATCCTGGTCTTACCGAATTGGTCCAAGCCATTTCATGTACATGTGGATGCCTCCTGTATTGTGCTCAGAGTTGTGTTAGCACAGCTAGGGGAAGGAGAATTTGATCATCCTATTTCTTATGCCAGCCGAAAACTATCAAGTGCGGAGAAGAATTACTCAACCACGGAAAGGGAAGGGCTTGAAATGGTATATTCGCTGCAGAAATTCCACCACTATATGTTGGGAGGTCACTTTAAAATGTTCACTGATCATTCTTCTTTGAAGTACCTGGTCAACAAGTCTGTGTTGGGGGGGAAGATTTGCCGATGGTTGCTGTTATTTCTGGAATATGATTTTGCAATTATAGTAAAACCAGGACGCTTAAATGCTGAGCTAGACCATTTGTCACACATTGATTCAGGAGAAGAGACCACAAATATAGATGATGGATTGCAAGGCACACAGTTGTTTGCAATAAAAGTGTTTGATGAGCATTTCCTTGATATCATTTGGTTTTTGACTACTGGTCACACGCCTGAGGAGTAGATAGTTCAGCAGAAGAAATAACTTGTGACGCTCGCGACAAACTTCATCATTATTGCTGGACAGTTGTACAAATTAGGTGTGGACGAGGCCCTGTGAAGGTATGTCTTGGAGTATGAAAGGCAAGAAACTCTCAATGAAGCTCATGGAGGATTTTCCGGTGGTCATTATGCGGGTAAGGCATCTGCGCAGAAGATCTTGTGAGTTGGGTTATGGTGGCCCACACTGCACATTGATGCCTATGCGCACTGTCACGCATGTGATGTCTGTCAGAGCACAGGGAAACCTTCGCGCAGGGAAGAAATGCCCTTGAATCCACAGATGGTGATGCAAGCTTTTGAGAAGCGAGTTATTGATTTTGTGGGACCTATTAATCCTCCAAGAAGAAAGAGTGGTGCGCGCTACATCATCACTGCAAAAGATTATGTAACCATATGGGCTGAAGTGAAACCGGTGAAGGATTGTACTGATGACACAACTGCGCAGTTTATCTTTGAGAATATAGCGACTTGATTTGGTTGTCGTAAGATTCTAATTAGTGATCAGGGTACGCATTTTGAAGCCTTGACTTAATAATTCAAGATGCGTCATCAGAAGAGCTCTCCTTATCATCCTCGGGAAAATGGCGCAGTTGAAGCTTTCAATAAGATCTTGGAGACCACACTCACTAAGGTATGTAAAGCTAACATAAATGATTGGGATGAGCAAGTGCTTGAAGTTCTTTGGGCCTATAGGACTACTTGCAAAAAGTTGACTGGGAGGACACCTTTTAGGATAGTATATGGGCAAGAGGCTGTGTTGCCCATGGAGTTCAATTTTCTCAGTCTGCGCATTAGAACCTTTACCAATATGGCTGAAGAAGATGCTCTATAAGACTAGTTGTCGCAGTTGGTTGCTCTGCAAGAATATCGGTTTATTGAAAATTATAACTAGCAGCTTCAAAAGGTGCACGAAAAATCATGACATGACAGGCATAACAGGCAGAAAGTGTTCAAGGAGGATGATTTGGTCTTACTATATGACAAAAATTTTGCGCTTCACCCAGGGAAATTGAAGATGCATTATCTAGGGCCCTGTGTTGTTAAGGAAATCATTGATGGAGGGGCAGTGCGCCTGGCCATGGTGCATGATGAATACCTTTCGAGATATGTTAATGGAAGTTGTATGAAGCCATACAGGGATGACCCTGTGCCTACCAAATGTCTATACGACTGGAGTATCAGATTTTCACAGAGGAAATGGAGAATGTGTAGTAAGGTGTGGCACGCACACTATATCTGTGTCGGGAGATTGAATGGTGTGTAGAGGTGCCAAAAACTAGCCGTTGGAATAGTAAAACTGGATAAGACAAATTTATTATCATTTTTAGGAGCATCCAAGATGCATTTAATCAAGGGATTTTTCCAGCATGAAGGTAGGAGCGCCTTAGAGTGCCAACATGAAAGTAGGGTGCCCCAACACCCACTTGAAAACAGGGTGTGCACGATGGGCGACATGATGGGAAAACTAAATGAGTGAAGTGAACTAAGGGCATTGTATGCATGACAAGGGAGCGCTCCTAGGTGCCCAAATGTGCATTGCACGATAAGTTGATGGGAGGAAGAGGTGGACACATCTGTTGATCGGTCGAGTTGGGCGATGGGTGAACTGAGCGACACGATGGTTGGGCGGACGTGCGAAATAAGCAAGGAAAAGATGTGTGAGCGTTTGGGTCAATGATGAAATTTGAGCAAAGTAATCGACAATAAAATTCATAGCATGGCGTGCACAATAGAGAAAATGCCCACGCCCTAGGCACACCTGTACAAAGGCGGGGCGACCAGGCACACATGGGGGTGTCATATCCTGGGAACACTAGGGTGCTTTCCTGGCAGGGATGCCTGTGCAATGAGTTGGTAGGTCGGACCGACTTGGAAAGGGACACCCAAAAAAAATAAGTAAGGTTGGCCCATGACTGTCCATAAATAGAGTTCCCATAAGGGGGTCTTATAGTGATTTTTAGAAAATTGGCTAAATTATTGTTTAGGTGCTAAACGATGATTTATAATTGATTTATTATGCAACATGTTACTAAAAAATGATAATATTTTATTATCATTGATGAGCTAATTATTTATGTTGACTGATTTTCATGGAAGGGCGAACGACTGCACTGTGGGTGCCCTTGGCGGTGTTGCGTGTTGGGCATGCTAGGGCACCCGCCCGACAAGGGCGCCTGTGCAACGAGTTGGTGTGTCAGATCAACTTGGAAAGGGAAGCTTGCACAAAAGAAGTAAGCTCAACCCATGACTACCCATGAGAAAAGTTCCCACAAGGGAGTCTCATAATGATTTTTAGAAAATTGACTAAATTAATGTTTAGGTGTTAAAATCCAGTTTATAATTGATTGATTATGAATCATGGTACTAACAAATGACAATATTTTGTTTTCATTGATGAGATAATCATTTTTTTTTACTGAATTACTCGACAAGGCGAAGACACACACCCTGGATGCGCTCACACGAAGGCAGGGCACCCAAGTGCCCATGGGGGCATTGTGTGTTGGGCACGCCAGGGTGCCTACTTGGCAGGGGCCCCTGTGCGATGAGTTGGTGGGTTATCCTAACTTGGGAAGGGGTGCCCACACAAAAGAATTAAGTTTGGACCATGAATTCCCATGAATAAAGTACCCACAAGTGGGTCTCGCAATGATTTGTATAAATGAAAAAATTAATGTTTAGGTGTTAAAAGTAGGTTTATAATTGATTGATTATGCAACATGGTACTAAGAAATGATAATATATTGTTGTCGTTGGTGAGCTAATGATTTGTGTTGACTGATATATTTGTTTATCTACTACTAGGAGGTGTCATGTAATATCCCCAAAGGGGAAATAACCAGTAATAAACAGAAATGCACTAATCCAAATGAGGTGAGAACCTCTCCTTTTATAATGCCAAACTCCCTCCAAAACTTAACTCTCCTTTGACCTGCGCAGTTTACCTTGGGTCAGCCTGATGCCTCCCCCATCATACTCATGTGGACCCCCAAGGCCCCCTCTCTTAAGTTACAACGTCAATCTACTAGGGAAAGAACACTTTATTATAAAGTGAGGTGACTAAAGTGAGGTGACCCCTCTTATTTCTCACTTTATTTATTATGTCTAGCTAAAGCGGCAAAATAAAGCAAAAATGAAATATTCCAATTAGCAAGGCTAATTGGGAATATTACATGTCACCATTATTCTCATTGCCATCATCACCATTTTAAAGTGTTATCAGTTGATTTCATAATTTATTGTTTTTCACTATCTATTATTTTCACGTTTTAGTGAATCGATTTCTAGAGGGCTGCAAAAGTCTCTTTAGCTACTCATGACGTGACTTGAGAATGGGGCCAATGTTGAAATTTTTTCAGTTTGTGCTCGTATGCACTGAAATGGACATGGTCATGGTAGATGCATGCATTGATGATATGGGAGTGTTTTGAGACTCAAATACCACTCACATAAAGAATGTGACAATAAAATGAAAATCAAATTCTTGAATTGTATATAATTACTCAAGAAATTAACTATAAATCCATTGAAAAAATTATAGAAGGACTTTTGGAAAAGTGTATAAGTTATTAATGAATTTTGGAAAGTCATTAAGGTAGAAAAATTTTACTCAATTTTTTTGGAATTATATGAAAATAAGTATAATCAAAATGTTACTTAGAATCAACAAATTAAAACAATCTAGTTGTTAATAGGATTTATGTGGGTGGTTGGGAGGAATGATAGTTATGGTCCCCACTTATGTTCAATTCCTGCAAGTGACATGTTGAGCTCTTAATGAGTATATAATTGCAATGGCTTCATACTATCCTTGAAATGAATAGCTTGTGATGTGTTGCATCAAACTATTACTAAAAGAAAGATTTTGTGATCTTTTCTTAATGTTGTTTTTTCAAATGCATATAATTCTTAACTATATCATGCCATGACTTGTGATATTGCATGTCTATATGTAATATTCCAAATAAGAAAACGACAGTAATACAAATCAAATAAAAGCAATAATTCCGGAATATCAAAACACCACGAATAGAACCAGAAATAACAAACACATTTTATTAATAAGGAGGTGGAATACAAGTACAACAATGCTAAAAAATGATAACAATCAAGTCGACATAGATGGCTAGAATGGCTCTCAAGCTCCCCCACTGAAACACTGCGTAACTGCTACTTTGCTGGACTCCCTCACTGCACTGCCCCTACTGGGAATGCTGGAAATGCTGCTGCTGGTTGAAAAGGGGTGTGTATATGAGGCTTTTCTAGTGCTAAGAAAATGCTGGGATTTGGACATCGACCTCTACTCACAAAACCCAGAAAACCCATAAAGGATTTCCAGATTGGCAAACCCAAGAAAATCACCCTCCTAAGGCATGAAAACACACTACTACTGGGTATGCAGTGATATGAGCTGAACTGAAAAATAAAATGCTACAACAACTCCCTGGTAGTTCAACTATTGAAGGGATGATCCTCTCATTGGATTCCAAGCGACAATGCTATGGAATTTCACCCTCCTCTCGATCTCTCTACTGCTGCACTGTGTAAGTCATTGGGTGACTGCGCTGCTCAAGAGGGCTGCAAATGGCCTGATGCCGGAATACCGAAATATGCTCTCAATATAGAAGGAATCCTCTCTTGAGAAGGCACTCGAAGTCCCCCGAGGATGAGATTGGGATTTACGCTAGAAAACACCCTTGTGCTAAACAACATTGCAGACTCAGCTAAATAGCTCAAGCGTGCTCAAGTCGTAAATGATGAAATCAAATAACTCAGAATGCTATCTATGGCTGCCCTCACCGCTTTCTTATACTTGTGGAACCCTCACACCCATGGGCCCACATCATAACTGCGCTGCTCTCTTGGTCCTTATCCTCCACCTTGACTGTGCTGTTCACTTGACCTCTTGGCCCTCTCGACTACTGTGTTATTCCACTTTCACATTGGTGAAGTGGTTTTATTCCACTAAAGGGATTTATGGGTCCCTCTACCCTCTTATTCATATTTAATTAAGGAAAGAAAAAATTAATATTCTAATTATCTAAAAGCTAATTAGGAATATTACAGTCCTCCCCGCCAAAATGTTGCTTTTCCTAAAGCAACTGCAAGGACAGATGCTGCAGAATTTTCTCCCCCTTCCAAGTGGCATCCTCATCTGGAAGGTTCATCCATCTGATCAGATATTATTTGACTACTCTGCTCCTCAGTTTCCTCTCCTGAGTATCCAAAATGCCCTCTGACTGTAAGACCAAGTTCCCCTCATCATCAATAGATGGGAGTTCCCCAGTGGCAACTATCTGCTGCCCAAGAGCCTTTTTCAGGCAGGAGACATGAAAAATGTTGTGGATCCTACTCCCAGTTGGAAGCTCTAACTCATTTTCTACCTCCCCCAGACATTGGATCACCTTGTATGGCCCATCAAAATGGGGCTTGAGCTTCTCAACTCCCTTATTCTTCAACGTAGATTGATTGTATGACTGAATATGAAGGTAGACCAACTGATCTACCTCAAACTGCCTCTCCATGCAACCTCCATATGCATACAACTTCTGTTGGTTCTGAGCTGTAGCAATGTTGTCCTTAAGAGTGCGGAGCATATCCTGGCTCTGTTGGATCCAGTCCTTTGCCTTGGGGGCCTTGATTTCTCCAAACATCACATCAGCAAATGTTAAAGCATCATAACCATATAAAGCACAAAATGGAGACATACCGATTGAAATATGAAATGTCGTGTTTTAGCAGTATTATCCCAAATGAAGCCAACGCAGCCATGCCTTCTGCTGCCCTGAGACATAGTTCCGCAAGTAGCCTTTCAGCCACTTGTTTACTATCTTTGTCTGCCCATCCATTTGTGGGCGATAACTGGTACTGTGTGTTAACTCGGTACCCACTAAGCAGAAAATTTCCTACCAAACGCTTCCCATGAAACAACTGTCCCTGTCACTAACTATGGTCTTGGGGAGACCAAGAAGCCTGAAAACATCTCTGAAAAATAGTTTGGCCACTTGTGAAGTGTATCGTGAAGAGATGTCAAAGAAATGAACATACTTCGTCAACCAATCAACGACCACATAGATACAATCCTTGCCCTGCACCATAGGCAACCCTGTGATAAAATCCATGGAAATTCTCTCCCACTTCCCCTCTGGAATGGGAAGTGGTTGTAACAACCCTGCGGGATGGCTCAACTCCCCTTTGTTCTTCTGTAAAGCTCACACTCCCTGAAATGTCGGAGTATGTCCTCCTTGAGGCATCTCTATGAGAACCTCTCTCTGATGGCCCAGTATGTTTTAGTGAATCCCTGATGGCCTGAAAGTGGTGAATCATGTGTTACGTGAAAAATATTCTCCTTGAGCCGAGAGGCTCTTGTCAAGAAGATCCAGTTCCAGTAATAGATGACCTCATCCATCACCCGATACCTATCATCGGTCACCTGCCCATCCAATATCTCACATGCAAAGCGGCCCTTAGAATACTCTATTAACAACTGGGCTCTCTAATATATATCAATTCTCATCAAGGACAGTGCTGCCGGTCTCCGTGATAAGGCATCCGTTACCACATTGTTCTTCCATTTGACATACTCGATGTGAAAGTCATAAGCCTGGATTTTTTTGACCCACTTCTGTTGCTTCTCCTATAACTACTTCCACTCAAGGAAAAACTGGAGACTATTGTGGTTAGCCCTCACCCGAAATCTGTTACCTACCAAATATTTCCGAAACTTGGCCAACGCATGCGTGATGGCGAGCTTCTATTTGTCATATATCGAATACAACATCTCGTGCGAAAAGAGCTTCCGACTCCCTGTATCAACACTTTGCCAACTCCCTCTCCTAAAGCATCACACTCTACCAACTCCCTCTCGTGAAGCATCACACTCTAGCACAAAGGGCTACTTGAAATCTGGCAATTCCAATACTAGATCACTGCTCATTACCTCCTTGAGCCTTTCAAAGGCGCTCTGCACAGTTTCTGTCCATCCAAATTCTCTTGTTGGTGAGATTCATGAGGGGTGCTGCTAGTTGGGAAAACCCCTTGGAAAACTTCCTATAGTAGGTGCAAATGCCTGCAAAGCCCCAAAGTTCTATCACATTCTTTGGTACCGAACAATCTCGAATGGCCCGGATCTTCTACTCATGGACTCTTACTCCATCTACTCCAATGATATGGCCTAGGTAGAGCATCTTTGTAAGTCCAAATTCACACTTGGATAGTTTAGCATAAAAATATTTCTCCTCCAAAATGCGCAATACTGCCTCAATATGCCGCAAATGTTCCTCCCAAGTGAGGATGTAAATGAGGATGTCGTCAAATAACACTAGCAAAAACTTCTTGAGCTGACCACGGAAGATGTGGTTCGTACAAGATTGAAAAGTGGCCGGAGCATTGGTCAGCCCAAAGGACATCACTAAGAACTTGAAGTGGCCATAGTGGCATCTGAATGCAACCTTTGGGACATCCTGGTCCCTCACCTTGATCTGATGGTACCCTACTCATATCGATTTTGGAAAATAACTTCGATCACCGTAGCTCATCCATCAGCTCATCAATCATGGGGATGGGGTATCGATTCTTCATTGTCTTCTTATTTAGAGCCTTGTTTGATGCACATCCACAAAGTTTCATCCTTCTTCTTCACCAACAACATAGAAGAAGCAAAGGGGATAGTGTTGGGTTAGATGTGTCCTAATGCCAAGAGCTCCTTAATGGCTCTTTCGATCTCATCCCTTTAGGCCTTAGGGTGCCTATAGGGGGTGGTGATCACTGCTTGGATCCCCTGTTCTAACTCAATAGTGTGCTCGAACCCTCGGTCCAGTGGTCGCCCCTGTGGTATGTCCCCAAAGACTGAAGGGTGGCAGTGTAATATTGGCAACACATTGGGGTGTACAGATTGTCTTGTGACCCCTACCTTTGAAACACGCAGTTCCACTGCCCACTCTATGTTCCCCTTTCGGAAACATGCCTCCATTCGATGTGCCGAGACTGTCTAGGGTGGATATGTGTACATTCCTCTGATCAACTGGTGCTTCCTACTCTTCTTATCCGTCCACTCCATCACCAATGTCTCCCAATCTGTAGTGACCTTTCCTAGCGTAATCAACCACCGTACACCCAATATCACATTGATGTCTGGAATGTCTACCACAAGGAAATGATTCGTCACCGTATAGGTCCCCATGGTTACGATTAATGTTGAAACATTCCTCAAAAACTGCATAGTTCTCACACCTGGGACTAATATAGAGAATCCATCAAAACTCTACGTTGGTATGCCCCTCCTTTGCACTAGTTGAGTATCAATGAAGTTGTGAGTGGCCCCACTGTCCACCAACACTGAAACACGTTGTCCTTGGACTGTGCCTCAGACTCTCAATGTCAAATACTTGGGAACCGCTCGCAAAGAGGCAAGGACTCCTCCAATAGGTGAAAATTATCCACCCCCTGGTGGTGGTGGAGGTGGATGATCTCCTGTTGGTGCATCAACATCTGCATCTCCTTCCAACTCCTTATATGCTCCTTCTTCTCCCTCACTGTCGAAGAAGACCTCAATGTAGTGTGCCTTTCCCGTGACACATCGATGATGCGATGCCCATGGCTTCTGGAAAGTGAATCATATCTTCCTCTATCTCAAATCCCTCTGGGTATCATCATCCAAAGGCCCATAGCCCTGGTTCCCCTTTGGAGGTGGAATTATCATGTCTTTCCCCTTTGGTTGAAATGCTGCTTTCTGGGGAAATGAAGCTCTTGCCCTAGGCAAGGCATCCTGTAGATCCTTGGCTCTCCCAACTGCGTCCTCAAGTGTTGCCGGTCTAGTGGATCTGAATAATCCACGTAGAGGCTCCGCCAATCCGTCAACAAACATATACACCCTCCTGGCCACGGACAGATCTAGAACCATCATCGACAACTTCAAGAACCTGGAGATATAAGTCTTTGGGTGTCCTTTTGCTTGAGTTTGGACAACCCAATGAAATGCTCCTCTGGGTCCCTTCAATCAAATCTCTCTACCAACCTCTTGGTGAACTTTGCATACGCAGTCACCCCTGCATGACCCAATGTGGACATCCCATGGAACCAACAGTCATGACCTTCCCCTTCAAGGTGTAGCGCTCCCACCTTGATGGCTTCCACCTCTGCCATTTGATTCAGCTGGAAATATATGTCTAACTTCTCCACCCAAGTTTTTGCCGTACTCTTGGAAGACCCATCAAAATTAGGCAGAAAAGGTCTACCCACGGTACACTGCAGGTCATTTCCCTGCATATACCCTCCTCCTCTGTTATGACTACGGGGTCTTCGATTATGCTTAATCTGGCAAAACTCCTGGAAGGTCAAATGATATTTGAAATCCTGGGTATGAGATTGGTACTCTATACCCAGATTGGTACTCTATGAAGTAGTCACCCAGATCCTCTTACTCTCGAGGTCCTCCTGCTCTCGTACCCACTACTAAAAAGGTGGGCATGGTGGAATGATGTGATACTTGTGGTACCATTAGTTGCTCCGCCCAATGGTGAGAAGTCCCCGATCCTTCTCCATTTTGGAATCCCCACGGGATATCCCTCTACCTGTCGGTTCTCATTTCTTTAATCTCTTTGGCTATCTCCTGCACTGATTTGAGGAGGATATTTCCAAACTCCTTCCCATCATCTTCTTCTGCCATTAGAGTTTTCCCTTTATTTGCCTTTACTAGAACGCATTCCCCTTCACAGGATGTGATCTCAATTCTGCATTCTCTGTCTTTGTACCTCCTTTTTCAATCTGTGATGTATTCTCTATCTTCGAATATCATAGATCGGTTGCTCTATAGGCTGAGCCAAGTCTATGAGCTATGATACCACTGTAATATTTTAAATAGGAAAACGACAATAATACAAATAAAATAAAAACAATAATGGCATAATATCAAAAAACCATGAATAAAACCATAAATAGTTGAGCCATTTTATTAATAAGGAGGTGGAATAAAAGTACAAAAGTGCTAAAAAATGATAACACTCAAGCTGACAGAGATGGCTAGAATGGCCCTCAAGCTCCCCCGCTGAAACATTGCGTAATTGTTGCTATGATGGACTCCCTCATTGCGCTACTCCTGCTGGAAATGTTGTGGCTGGATGAAAAGGGGTGCGTAAATGAGGATTTTCTGGTGCTCATAAAATGTCAGGATTTGGACACTGAGACTCACAAAATCCAGAAAAAACGAGAAAGGATTTCCGAATTGGCAGACCCCGGATAATCACCCTCCTAGGGCATGAAAATGCACTACTGCTGGGTATGCAGTGATACGAGGTGAACTGACAAATAAAATGCTACAAAAACTCCCCAATTGTTCAACTATTGAAGTGCTGATCGCCTCACTAGATTCTAAGCGACAATGCTATGGAATTTCACCCTCCTATGGATGTCTCTACTGCTGCACTGTGTAAGTCACTGGGTGACTGCGCTGCTCAAGAGGGCTGCAAATGGCCTGATGTCGGAATAATAAAATCTTCTCTCAAGATAGAAGGACTCCTCTCCTGAGCGAGCACACGAAGTCCCTTGAGGACGTGGTTGGTATTTCCGCTTGAAAATACCCGTGTGCTAAAAAACACTACAGACTCGGCTAAACAACTCAAGCGTGCTCAATTCGTAAATGACAAGAAATCAAATAACTCAAAATGCTCTCTATGGCTGCCCTCACCCCTTTTTTATACTTATGGAATCTTCACACCCCTGGGTCCCCATCATAATTGCACTTCTCTCTTGGTCTTATCCTCCACCTTGACTGCGCTGTTAACTTGACCTCTTGGCCCCCTGTAGTATTACGCTATTCCACTTTCACACTTGTGAAGTGGTTTTATTCTACTGAAGGGATTTATGGGTCCCTCTACCCTCTTATTCATCTATTTGATTAAGGAAAGCAAAAATTAATATTTGAATTAGTTAAAAGCTAATTAGGAATATTACGCTATAACTCATGCGAATATAAATTATTTATTTTCTAAACTCCATAAAATGAAAATTGTTTCGAAGTACAATTTGTATCAATCTATTGGATCTTAATAAAATCTAAAAAAAAAAAAAAAAATTACCTTAGCTTAAATCTCCCCCTAACTCATTCCAATAAATAATCCTACATTTATGACACTATGCCAATGTGTATACAAGTTTTCATGAAGCAATAATGATTGATTTAAGTAAATGATACTCTCCCATCTAAAATTTATAAAGGTGACTTATCTTGTAAAGGATTTCTACATTCACAAGAAACTTGATATATTTCTCACTAACCAACTTTGTTTGTTTTTTTGTTTGTTTGTCAAGTGGTCTGAGTTCTCCAGAGATTACATGAGGCTTGACCTATGGCTTGAGAAACTGTGACCCAAGGGCATATAAGCCGTAAAAATCACCCAAGGATCACACCCGATCTAGGCCACACCAATTATTAACAATAATGGGTTTTTTCCGATGAAGTTTTGAACCAGTGACCTTCACATCACATAGTGACTTAACAATGCCACCCCCTCATCGTCTATTCTACACACCATGGGAAATTGACCTTGTGATTGAATGGGAGGTGCTCATCGAGGGGAATTTCAAGGAGTTTTCAAGATGATTGGAAAATGCATTGTAGGGCTCAATTGCAAGATATATTTGACAGATACTATGCTAATATTTGCAAGCTACCAATGTAGAGTTTGATAGATCAAATCACAAGACAATACATGAAGATTATAATATTACGAGTCATGGATGCTTATGGATAAATAATGCCTTCTATTGAGTATTTAATGCCATGAATTGGCATTATTTGTTTCAAGATTCTCTTTTACTCACCAAAATATGGTTTGAATGTGTATTAATGATAGTGATTTAATACATTCTATATGAATTGACAAAATGATCAACTAAAGTCCACCTCTAATAATTCAAATTACATGATTTATTTTTTAAAGTGTAACCATTAGTGTAAATTGATCATTAATTAATAAAATTAATAAATATTGTCTATCACATAGTTGTTGATTTTATTTTTTTAATAATATTTTATTTTTTGAAATTAGCAATTACATTATAAATTATATTATTAAATCAAAACACATATGCCCAAAAATGTAGAATTCTTAGATCGTCTCAATATACGGTTTTGGAATGTCATTGCATAGACATAGAGATATATAGTCCGTGAGTTTTTCTTGGTGGCTATTCCCCTACATTTGATTCTTGCAGACCCGAGGGTTTCCCAGTGGCTCCACTCCTTGCATTTGATTCCTGCAGACTTGAGGGTTTCTCAGTGGCTCTGCTCCCTACATTTGATTATTACAGACTTGAGGGTTTCTCGGTGGCTCCTTCCTACATTTGATTCAATGTTCCCTTTAGTGTTTCTCGATAGCTCCTCCCTACATTCGATTCTTAGAGACCCGAGGGTTTCTTGGTGGCTCCTCCCTACATTCAATTTGAAGTTCCCTTGAGTGTTTGTCTGTGGCTCGTTCATACATTCGATTCTTGCATATTCATCCTAAAGGATCAAGTGAAAGCCTCAGTAAATGGTTTGAGGTGGGGAGAGTGGTCATGCGTGAAATCCTATAGGAATCCATAGTATCTAGAAGATTCGGGCATTAGGGTTAAGCAATTGTAAGTCTACATTCCTTATTGAACACTTGAAAAATCTAGGGTTTTAAAAAAAAATGTAGAACTAGAACCTAGCACAATTTGATTGCACCAAATGCAAAAAATATTAGGCTTGAAAATGGCATGAATTGAAATTAATTATTAGTTATCCTGCCCGCTTCCTTTTACGGCTTATGTACTGCCTTTTTAAATTCATCTTGATTGTTCCATATTGATTCTACGTGGCTATTAAGAGGAGATTCATTATTTGGTTCTCCCAAAAGACTCTAAATAAACAACTAAACAATTTGAACCTCATATGCAGAGGACCATTTATCCTTACACTAGACTTGAAAAGAGTTAGTGGATTTCCAAAATGCGTCTTGGTAAATTCACATTCAAGAGCCTCACTTCCACCCTTTCACTCTTTAATTTACCACTTTGACAAGGAAACCTATCACATTAAAGCCCTACTTTGAAAAATGTTTATTAATTGTAATGGGTTGCAAAGGCGCAAAAACCTTCTTCTATTTCCCTGTGCATGTTTGGAAAGTTGTTTTATTTATTTATTATTATTTCCGATTGAGTTCTATTCACCACCTCCTCTTCCAATGGAGAGGGACAGGAACTGCCAATAGCATTCAAAACAAGGATGAACTCACAACCCATTCACCTAGTTATCGAAAAATTTTATAATTCTTAACCCACCTAGGAATAGAAATTAGGTCCCTACCTCGTACATCTCTTGATGGGTTGAGAATCCCTTCGTATCATATTGTTGGGCTCGTAATCCCCTTACCTAAGCTAGTTTCTAATAAGTGACCAAATATAGGGAGGAATGAAGCCTCTATAATACTTAATGACATAATGGATTGTACCCTTCAGATATCTGAGTACATGCTTACCATCTTATTGTGCTGTACAAACAACCCTCCCTATTTCAATTTTTTATATTAATTTTAAATAAAGAAATGGGTCCCCTTTTCTTTTTTAGGGTAATTTTAGACTCAATAAATATTTTGAAGAAATCTGATCTATCATGAAATAAAATCAAACCCCAATGAAAAAGTATTTATTTAATATAACACATAAAGGCCTCATCGCATTTTGCTTAATCAAATTTTAGAGTCAAATGTATTATCATTCAACCCCGATGCGATTAAATAATCGCAAAAGCGCATATCGCATCAAACAAAAGTTTAAGTTTTCTACTTGCAAAAGTTCTGATGCGATAATCCTAATCGCAATCGCAAATCGGGAATATCACATTCTTGCACATTCTGTTGAAAAGCTCCGATGCGATAAGTCCGATTGCAATCGCGAATCGGCAACGTCAATTTTTGGTTACAAGTTCTGTTGAAAAGCTCCGATGCGATAATTCCAATTACAAATCGCGAAATCGGTAAAAATAATATTACATCTACATCCACCCTTTTTCCTGATGCGATAATTTTAAAATTGCAAATCGCTCATCGCCAAAACGCATAATTCATATCCAAATACTCCGCTTAAACTTTGTGATGCGATATTATTATTTCATAAAAGCGCTCCTCAATGAAAAATGCAAAATAAATCAATTTTATGATTTAAAAGACATCGCACCATCCTCGCCAGCTCAACAATAATCACGCATCGCAAATTTAAAATGAAGATACTTAAACTTGATATTTAAAACTTTAGATCTTTGATATGCGATTATCGTTGATCGAAAAATCTTAAAAGGTTATGGTATTAACGTTAAAATGACTGTTATGAATGTGCGACGAGACAACCTGCAAAGGCATTAAAATCTCACACTATTCAAGAAAATCATTAATAGATAATCATGGTTAAAACGCGTCGCAGATTTCAACTTCAAATGAATATTACTTCGTTAATCCATCATCTTTATTGTGATTAAATGGAATTAGTTTCTCTCTGTTGATATTTTTTTTTCAAAGAATATTTCCGCCATTCTTCTAAACTGTTTCATTGTGTAGAATTGAGGAAAACCTACGAGCCATGAAAATGTCTAAGAAATCCAAGAAAGAGAAGGCCCTTGTTGTTCCAAAATAACAACCAACTAAATTGGTGTTAGTCACTGATACGACTTGTTTTGGTCTTGGAAAAAATTCGTGGGAAGGAGTTTATAATTTACTGGAAGCAGATGATCCGACAATAATTTCAGAAGAAGAATTGGAAGCAGATTCAGATAAAGGGTCTGAGAGCACTCTTAAAGAATTGGCAAGATCCTTTCTCCATAAAATAGCAGCTCGTGCAAATGTTCTCCCATATAACGAATTGGTAAGTTGGGTTATTGAAAGAATTAATATAAAAGATAGAGCATTATTTACATTGGATGGCAAGATGTTCGGGTCCTTCAAGGTAGAGGATATCAAGAAAATGTACCACTTATCGGACCCCCAACAAATCTACAACAAAGCATTTCTGGAAGAATTCGTCAAAGAAATTGAAGTGGAATCAGATCCCATCAGATATTGGAGACATTTCCTTGAGAAACATAAGCACGAATCTTCGGGTATGTACTCCGTAGAATATTTAGCATCTCCCTACTGTTATGCTGCGGCTATAAAGTGTAGGTTATTTGGAGCTGTCAACTCTGAAAATTTTTCTATTGAGATGGTACCCTTGATTGAAGCTATTGTTAATTCATTTATTATGGATTGGGCAACTATTTTATCTGATAAAATAGCAAGTAAAATCCTTGATTATAGAAAAAATAGGTTTGTAACCACCCATATCATACCCCCATTTTTTATGAGTGCCTATATTATTGATACCATTTGTTTCAATTTTGAGTTCCCGATTTTAGGTTGGAAATGGACTCCTCAAAGTCCAATTCCTATCCACATTTATCATAAGTATCTATGGAAATCCTATTGTAAAGACCATATATACAAGATTATTCATTGATTCATTCTACCAGTTCATCAATTTATATTTAATAAACCCACTCCGAGGTTATCTGATGAGGTCAGCACTGACCTAATCTCAGTCGGGAGCTGGTTTGGGGAAGAAAAATTCACTTATATCTGAATATTCGGAAGTATTACTGATCCTCATGTCTTTCCATTGTACGTTCCTGACAAATTATTCGCCCGAGAAATAGCTTATCCGCTAACAGAGAAAGGAATGTTCATAAACCTAAAAAATTCCAAGAAGCTGATGTGGCTGACATTTCCCCTCTGATGTGGATCTTTTACTTTGAATGATTTCAAACATGTGGAGAAAGAAGCCCAAAAGATGAAGGATCTCAGATTGGCAACCATCCCTAAAAGACAGTATGATACGAAGAAGGTTGCCTTCAATTTTACATCCATGGTATAGATTTCAAAATTTGAACATGAAGAGGCTGATTTTGATGATCTATTTGCCTCGGCCGATGGATTTTCGCAAGTTAAACATTTGGAAAAATTAAAGTTTGGAGCAAAAGGCATGGAATAATTCTTACAGTTCAGAAACAACATACTTCTAATAATACCTTTGGATCAATTAAGAACTACTCCTCTACAACATGAAGAATACAGAGAAGAAAAGAATGCTGAAATAGAGCAAGAAAAGGAAAATACAGGCAATGAAGCTGAAATTCAAATTGAAAAAGAAAAGACAGGGGAAAAGGATGGAGATTTCTCTAAGATGGATATTGATGATAATTCAAATTTATTGAAGGAATGGGAATGATTTGATCATCAGATCGGGGGCTAGAAAGATTCTCTGAATGTACCTACAGTGCAAATGCCCACAACACAACAACCTTTGGTCATTAGTGTTGCAAATGAAGGAACAATCAAATTTACTAATACATAGGATATTGAGATTATTCCTGAAAATCCTTCAGAAGAAATTGTGTTAAAGATTGAAGATATACCACCTTTGGATGTCTTTTATAGTCCAAAGCATAGGGCCGTGGTAAATAAACAAAGAAATAAAAGGAATCTTGATCAGGGTTTATTGTCATCTTCCCATGTTGAATTGATGAATGTTGTCTGGAAGGATTCCAAAGTTAATCCCTCAGAGGATTTAACTAAATTATCTCAGTATGAAAGGGCTTATACGACATCTACAATAGACAAAGCCTCTGAGGTCAGTCATTTGATGAAGGAAAAAGATCAAAAGATAGTTCTGTTGGTGGAAAAGGCAACAACAGATCAATAAAGGATAACACAGCTTTAGCAACAACTCATTGAAGAAAGTCAAAAGACTGAGCAGCTTAAAGAACAACTGAATATTGAAAAGCAAAAGCTTGATCAGCAGGCTATACATAAAGAAAAATAGTTGTCTCAAGAATTAAATAAATTACAGGTGATGCTTCAACAAAACAAGATAGCCAAAGAAGAACATAGTGCTTTATTACAAGCACAAATTCAAAGATTCAAAGAGTATCCTAGACTTGATCAATTTAAGATAGAGGCTCTTGAATTAAGTAAAATACTATCACAACAACTTGATGTTTTATGTGAAAAAATATCTCTAGTTGACCCTTTATGTGAACTAGCATCATCACTCATAGAAAAGGCAGTAAATGCAAGAATGGAATTTGAAGATGTTGATGAGAATATTGCGGGATTCCTCACATGTCAGAATACATATCAAGGCATCGCTGCCAATCTTCCTTAAATTCAAGAATCGCACAAAGAAATCTTGTTTGCAGAATGGGAGACACAGTTGATTAAAGGAGAACGGGCTATATCAAGAGCAAGAACCATAATGAATAATTTAGTGGGATTAATTAATGACAGTCTGTATGCGGCCAACCTAATTTCAGATTGCATTCTAGGCAAACTCCCAAAGGTCAAGGAAATAGAGAAACAATGGAAACAAGACTTGGCCAATAAAGACCAACAGAGCAGCGCAATACAGAGAATTACATGGGACGCATTTTAGTTCTATTTGGTGAAGCCACATAGCCAACAAATGACTACAAAGTGCCTTTTTGATGCCATTGGATATATGATTCCAGAACTGTCAGATGCCACGTATACCAGCCAGATGCATTCTCGGTTGAATCGTCCTCCTGAAGTAAAAGATATGTTATCAATCTGTCAGCTGCGTACATCAGACATGCAATGAACCTGTTTTCTTGGAGATTATAGTCCTATTTATGAAATCGGATCTCTGATCCTTCATTTTTGTTAGCAATATTTTAGATATTTTGTTAAATTTATTATTATTTAAACCCCTTGCATGCATTTAGAAAGGGGTCCTCAATTTGTATTAATTTTTGACTGGAGAAGTTACATTTCTGTACTTTTCAAATACATTATTTTTATTAATAGTGGATCACAGTTCTGCAATTTTATGAGGAATTTGATTTCAAGATTATGCATTATTGTTCTTCCTGAAAGCTGTTCTAAGTAAGAAAGTGGAATCAGAGTGTGATTTGCATCAAGAGGTTTCAAATGTATCTGGTATTTTTATCATAATTATGTTATGAAATTTATTTATGCAATGAAATATTCCTTTTAAAAATTGCTATTGTTTATATATATATATATATATATATATATATATATGCTTATAAAACAATTCTTTGTTATCTCATTTCTGAAAACTTAGATTTGTCATATTTCAAAATATGTGTAAGAAATATAAATGTATGAATGTGATATGTTATCATCATTACTTTGTTTAATTTCTTAGACAAATTAATTATTATATGTGTATGCATTTCTCTTTTGAATGAATAAACCATCTATATGATTATTCTTCAAAGAGGAACAAATTTAAAGTCACATTTATTCTATGATACCCGGGTTAATTAGAGTTATTTATATTTATTTAAGTTATAGATTAGAGTAATTATCATTTCCATTACCCATTATATAAACAAAACAATCATCAATCCATATATTATTTGGGAAACTGGTCCCATATTGTCCAATCGGATCCACCATACCAAATGGAGAAGGAGATATACTAAGGTCCTGACCGGGTGGTTTTCCCCAATGTTTGAAGCTAGGATTTTTGGGGCTTCAACATTTTTGGCGCTAGAAGGAGGGCATAGGCTGTGAATGGCAAGTAAGTCGAAATCCACAGGCCATTCCAAGAGAAATTCACCCTCATCACCTTCTTCAACTTCTCCTTCATCTCAAATTTCTAGGGAAGAAGTTGAAAAGAAAATTACTACACCCACTGCCAAAACCTTAGACATATCAGGAGAGTCATCTGTTGAACCTCCTGAAGTATAATCTTTAATTCATAAACTTAAATGGTTTTCATTATCTCAATAAGAATCTGAATTATTCCAAGGTAGTGTGACTTCACAATACATTCATTCCCAGCCTCTTACTAGACTACAGAGTGAAAAGCTTGGTATTTCACCAACTGAACTTCCTCTACCAAGTCGAAAAAGAGCTAGAAAAACACCCTTTAAGCCAGATAGTGAGACTCTTTCATCAATATCATCCACATCTTTCATATCACTACCATCTACTTCCCAACTTCAAATCACAATTCCGAAGGGTACAGTTGTTTCAACATCACCTACTCAAACAATTTCAACTGTTCCTTCAACTTCCTCTACTGTTAGTACAACGATGGCACAGAGACCATGGACCAATCCAGGAGCCGTTACAATGCCTGCACCTCTTAGTGCATTAATAGCTCATCCTGAGAAATGGTTACCAAATTTTAGTCCTGATACTGCCATATTAGTTGAAGAACACATTAACAACTTCATGTTGTCCGTAAACTTAAAGGGGGTAACAGAAGAAGATGCTGTAGTTAGATTTTTCCCATATACTTTACAAGGCGCAGCAGGATCTTGTTATTTTTCATTACCATCAGGATCCATTACTAGCTAGAATATTTTTCAAGAAAAATTCCTAACCAAGTTCGAAGATGATAGATCTATAACAACTCTGATTAATGATCTCTCCAATTTGAAATCAAAATCTAAAGAACCCATCAAAGACTTCAACTCTCGATTTAACAAGTTGTTGAACAAAATTTCTACAACATCAAAACCTAGTGAAGAAGTTCAAAGTGAATGGTATATATCCGCCTTGCCTTCAAATATAGCCATCTTTGTAGATAGAGCTGCTAAACCCACACTAGCCGAAAACATGAAGGAAGCAATTGCAGTAGACAAACGTATCATCGCTTTGGAGAAAAAGGATGCTAGTGAAGAAAGAAAATCCAAAAAATTTAGTTTCAAGGATGATTCAAAAAAGAAAGCACCTAAAGATCCATATGATATGGAAGGATTACAAAAAGTTTTGAAAACTATGTCCAATGAAATGGTGGAAATTAAAAAATAGGTAGCTGAAACTTCTACTAAAAGGTTGTTTAGAGATTTCAAAAGAAATCAGTCAATTGAATCTAAACCACCTAATGCAATATCTAATGTAGAGTCAAATTTAGAGGAAGAAGAAGAGGAAGATACACTTATATCAGAAGAAGAAAACGAAGAAGAAGAATTAGTTGAATTTCATGGGATGTGGAATTTTATTTTGCCTAACTCCGATAATGAGAATGAACAGGAAGCATTTCTAGTTAATACAAGAAGTAAGAGTGTAGCAGAACCTGTACAGATATCTCCCAAGAAGAAAAATTCAACACCTGCTAATAAAGATAAAACTCCTGTAAAGAAAGCTTCTCCTTTGCCTACCCAAAATCAACCATCATCTTCTAATCCTCCATCAACATCTAAAACATTAGTAGTGTCTGATTCCATGGATTATAACATTATAGAAGATATGAAGAAGACTAGAGCAAATATTTTTTTCCATGAACTTAGCAAACTCAAACATCAACATAAGCTGTTGTTAAAAGAATTGAATGCAGTTCCTGCTTCTTCACTCCCAAATGGTGTGGTATCCAAAGCTGCCAAAGGATCAGGTAAACCACCCGATAAAGTAGATACTACCGATCTGTTTTGATTGGAGATAGATTTAATTCACAAACACCTCCTTTTCTCTTAACTTATGAGATCTGTAACAGAAATCTACATAATTTCTTGATAGATTCAGGGGCATAATCAAACATAATGCCAACTTTAGTATGCTCTAAATTAAAAATTGAACCCTAGAAATCTACAGTTCATATTGTCCAATTAGATCAGACTAAAGTACAAGTGTTAGGAGAGATTAATTCAGTCACTATCAGGCTATCAGCCGATCCTAGAATAGTTCAGAGAATTGATATATTGATTGCTGACATCCCTGAGTTTTATGGTTTAATTTTAAGCAAGGATTGGTCTGAAAAACTCCATGGTTACATTTCTACTGATTGGTCGCATATGTGGCTTCCCTATAAAAGGAAACCAAATCAGATTAAGATTTATAGGGAGAAACATATGACCCATACAGTAATAGAGTTTGAACAAGAAAATCAACTTGTAGCTTTCAATAATAACATTCTCGAAAATTATTTAGTTGAATCATTCTTCGGAAATTTTAATTCCCAACAATAACCTTTTCCTGTAAATAGTTTCACTTCACAAGTTGAAAACTTCTCACATACTGATACTTCAAGATGTGTCAATATTGCTGATCAATTTGTAAATAAATCTATATTTTGGTCTTTATACTTTCATGTATCTAAGTCCAATGATGGTGTAGGAGCAGGATGTATTTTAGTTAGTCCGGAAGGGGAAAAAACTATGTGGTCATGTAGACTGGAATTTGAGTGTACAAATAACACTGCAGAATATGAAGCTTTGATTCAAGGACTTTACAAAGCAATAGGCTTGAATGTTAAATATCTGAAAGTATATGGTGATTCTGAAATTTTCATTAAACAAGTCAAGAATACTATTCATTGTCTTTCAAGTCATCTTAAACATTATCAAACCCTTGTTCAAAGTCTTACAACTCATTTTTTAGCATTCAATATTTATCCTATTCCTAGATCTCATAATTTAGCAGCTGATTTATTAGCTAATGTTGCTTCTAAGCTCCTCCCAGCTGAAGATTATAGTCCAGATAGGTTTTCCGTTGAACTGATTTTTCGACCATCTGTCCCTGACATTGTTACCAATTGGCGAGTATTTAATCATGATAAAGATATTTTAAATTTTTTAACTTCGGAGAAAGCTTATGATGATCATATAGTTGATGAAAATGATCATGATCTTCAAATCAAATAAAAAACAATGAAAATTCCATTCCGAAATCTGTGGTTAAGCTTGAATATTTTTATGATATCAAAGATAGATTCAAAAAAGTTACTAATGCCAAACTTCAAAGTTATACTTTAAAGTTTGAGATAATAAATCTTGGTACTGAATCTAAACCACAAAATGTCAATGTAGGTCTCGGGTTAACATCAAAAGAAAGATTTGCTTTCATCATATTTCTAAATAAATACAAAAATGTTTTTTCTTGAATTACGAAGATTTAAGAACTTATGATACTTCTATCATTCAACATACAATTCCAATGATCTCCGATGTAAAACTGGTACAACAAAAGTTAAGGAAAATTCATCCTAACTTGGAATACCAAATTAAAACAGAGTTGAATAAACTCTTAAAAGCTAAAATTATTTTCCCTATTAGACATTTGAATTGGGTTTCAAATTTGGTACCTGTTAGGAAGAAGAATGAAGACATTAGGATTTGTATAGATTTTATGAATCTCAATAAGGCATGTCAAAAGGATAATTTCCCACTACCTACAATGGAACAGATACTTCAATCAATAGTTGGTTCTGAATTAATGTCTTTTCTTGATGATTTTTCAGGATATAATCAGGTACTGGTTCATCCATATGATAGACTGAAAACTACATTCAGAACCAAATGGGGAACCTATGCCTATCAAAAAATGACTTTTGGTTTAATAAATGCTAGAGCTACCTTCCAAAGAGCCATGGATATAGCTTTCAAAGGTCTGATTAATAGGTCAGTTGTTGTCTATCTAGATGACATAACTGTCTTTTCAAAGAAAAGAGCCAATCATCTGCATGATTTGAAACAAATTTTTGAACGATGTAGAAGGTATGGTATTTCTTTAAATCCAAAAAAATATTTCTTTGCTCTTAATGAAGGAAAACTCTTAGGATTTATTGTTTCTAAAGATGGCATATATATTGACCCTGACAGAGTAAAAGATATTCCTGATATCTCACTGCCACTTAACAAGAAATCCATGCAGTCATTTTTAGGGTAGATAAATTTTGTAAGAAGATTTGTTCCTGATTTTTCTCATATAGTCTTATCATTAAAAACAATGATTAGGAAGAATTCAGTTTTTAAATGGGGACATAAAGAAAAGGAAGCCTTTGACTCAATCAAACAGACAATTATTAATTCTCCAGCATTGAATACTCCTAATTTTTCTAATCATTTTATTTTGTACACTCTAGCCACTGAAACAACTTATGTAGCTGTTTTGACACAACTCAATGATCAACAAATTGAAGCACCCATCTCCTTCTTTAGTTCAAATCTGCAAGGAGCCGAACTTAACTACTCAAAAGTAGAAAAACAAGCTTTTGATGTGTTTAAATCTATCAAACACTTTAGGCCATTTCTCCTAAAAACACATACAAAAGTCATTGTCCCATTTTCTGCAGTGAGACAATTGCTAGTACAAAAATAAGTAGGAGAAAAAAGAGCCAATTGGGTAAAAGCCTTACAAGAATATGATATCGAAATTAAACCAGCTAAAATTGTTAGAGGACAAGGTTTTTGCAGGTTATTAGCAGGAGCTTCCAATATTCCAGAAGATCAAGATCAAGATAATAATTTTCAAGTAAATGAGATAAGAATCATAAATTTTGAATCTCAGTATGCTGATATGATATTTTACCTAAAAAATGGGTATGCTCCTCCTAATTCCAGTTACAAAAGAAAGTGTGCTTTAATATTAAAGGCTAAAAACTTTGAGATCATTGATGATGTGTTATTCATATGAAATTATGATTCCATTTTTCTAAGATGTCTGGAAAAAATTGAAGCACACAAGGTTTTGCAAGAATTACATGATGGACCAGTAGGTGGATATTTTGGAGGAGACACTACAGCTCACAAAATAATTCATGCCAGATATTACTGGCCTACTTTGTTTAAAGATGCCAATGACTATGTAAGGAAATGTAAGACTTGCCAAACTGCCAGTGGAAGACAACGAAAACTAGCCTTTCCTTTACAACCAGTAAGCATTGAGCAACCATTCAAACAATGGGGACTTGATATTATTGGAGAAATAGTTCTACATTCTTCCAAGCAACACAAATACATCCTTACAGCCACAGATTATTTCAAGAAATGGGTAGAAGAAATTCCTTTAAAGGTAGCCAATTCTGATACAATCATTGAATTCATTGATCAATTCAACATTACCAGGTTTGGTGTACCCAATGCCCTTGTTTTTTATAATGCATCTTATTTTTCTAGAAATAGTATAATGGAATTTGCACTGAAAAGAGGTTTTAAGTTAAAATATTCTACAAATTATTATCCCCAAGGTAAAGGTTTGGCTGAATCAACTAATAAAAATTTCATTAAAATCATCAAAAGCACTGTTGATCAAAATCAAAATAATTGGCATAAGTCTTTAATTTTCGCACTATGGGCCGATCGTATAACTCAGAAGTCTTCAATAGGTACTTCACCTTTTAATCTTGTATATGGGAAAGAAGCTGTAATACCTTCAAATCTAGCACTCCCTTCTCTAGCTCTAGTACAATTTATGGAAGAAAATCCTTCATCTTCTGTCCAATTAAGATTTGATCAAATCCTCAAATTAGATGAAAAAAGGGAAAAGGCCAAAGTCACTCATGCTAAACATCAACAACTTATAAAATGTTCTTTTGATGCAAGTTCTACTGGATCTAAAACATTACAGATCGGGGATCTTGTTTTGAAATGGGACAAAGCACATGAAGAAAAAAGTAAATATACTAAATTTCAAAAGATGTGGCTTGGACCATTTCAAATCATTGAAAAGATAGGCTCATATACATTCATATTGCAAGATCTAAAAAGGAAGAGAGAGTCTCTTCTTGTCAATGGGATTATTTTGAAAAAATGCTTTTCCTAAGGAGGCAACCCCTTCTTACTTGTATATATTTATTATGCAAGTTTGTTTGTTTTTTTTTTAAAATAAAGTTGTTAATAGTCCTCCATTGACCTTTTACTATTGAAAATATATTTGAGAAAATATTGTGAATACTTGTCTATGTAAAATAGAATCTTTTAAGGAAGTGATTACAGTTTTGGAAAGTTAAATAAAATATGAAACTCTGAGAAATTATTTTTGTAAAATCTTTCGAAACCTAGAAAATATTGTAAATCATTCTAAGTTTATAAAGTAGAGAGAGGTTATTTATAAAAAGTAAAGAATTTTTCAAATTTTGGCACTTGAAACTCTAAAAGGTCATCCATTGACTCTTAAGGAGAGAATCATTCGCCCCATCCACTAAGTTTATGATTTTTTAAGAGTGTAATTCTTAAAAAATGTGTCTGATATAAAAGATAAGAGGTCCGATCATGAGCCTGCTTACCATGATCATACAGAAGTAATCATACTGACATTACCACTACTGCATATCAAAACAGGGTAATGGCTTATAATCATAAGACAAGGGGTCTCAGCACGAGCCAACTTATTCAGTTTAATTACAACCAGTGAATGGCATTGTTATCAGCTGGCTCCCAAACCAGAACAATGGCTTTTAAGTTAAAAAAATTAAAAAAAAACAAAAGATAAAAAATCTTTATGGATTTATCTTTTAAAAAGCTATACTCTTAGATGGATGGGATAATGGATGATTAATGGTTAAAATGTAACCCTGTCGAGAATATGGACGTTTGCTAACAGCAGAGGCACTACCTGTGACAAAAGAGTAAATTTCAAAGCTAAATTGGAGAAGCCCTCTACTTTATCTTTATTAACCAATCAAAGCTTGATGAAACCAAAAATATTTTTATTTTTTTGAAGGGACTAAAAAGAAATTGCAAACGATTATTATTTTATCCAGAGTTAGATTTTATCTAATTTTTCTGAGATAGTTCTCTTTGTCCTCAAAATTTTCGACTTACAAAAAGTTTTATCACTTTATTTTCTTTAGAGGTAACTGTTTCTCCCAGTGAATCGCCAATTGTTGTGCTGTACAAACAACCCTCCCCATTTCAAATTTTTATATTAATTTTAAATAAATAAATGGGTCCCCTTTTCTTTTTTAGGGTAAGTTTAGACTCAATAAATATTTTGAAGAAATTCGATCTATCATGAAATAAAATTAAACCCCAATGAAAAAGGATTTATTTAATATAACACATAAATGCCTTATCACATTTTTCTTAATCAAATTTTAGAGTCAAATGTATTATCATTCAACCCCGATGCGATTAAACAATCACAAAAGCGCATATTGCATCAAACAAAAGTTTAAGTTTTCTACTTGAAAAAGTTCTGATGCAATAATCCTAATCGCAATCGCAAATCAGGAATATCACATTCTTGCACATTCTGTTGAAAAGCTCCGATGCGATAAGTCCGATCGCAATCGCGAATCGGAAAAGTCAATTTTTGGTTACAAGTTCTGTTGAAAAGCTCTGATGCGATAATTTTTGGTTACATCTACATCCACTGTTTTTCCCGATGTGATAATTTAAAATCGCAAATCGCTCATCGCCAAAATGCATAATTCATATCCAAATACTCTGCTTAAACTTTGCGATGCGATATTATTATTTCATAAAAATGCTCCTCAATGAAAAAGGTAAAATAAATCATTTTTATGATTTCAAAGGCATCGCACCATCCTCGCCAGCTCAACAATAATCGCGCATCGCAAATTTAAAATGACGATACTTAAACTTGATATTTAAAACTTTCGATCTTCGATATGCAATTATCATTGATCGAAAAATCTTAAAAGGTTATGGTATTAGCGCTTTAAAAGGAATGTTATGAATGTGCGACGAGACAACCTGCAAAGGCATTAAAATCTCACACTATTCAAGAAAATTAGTAATATATAATCATGGTTAAAACGCGTCGTGGATTTCAACTTCAAAAGAATATCACTTCTTTAATCCATCATCTTTATTGTGATTAAATGCCATTAGTTTCTCTCTGTTGATATTCGTTTTTCAAAGAATATTTCCGCCATTTTGCTAAACTGTTTCATTGTGCAGACCTGAGGAAAACCTACAAGCCATGAAAATGTCTAAGAAATCCAAGAAAGCGAAGGCCCCTGTTGTTCCAAAAGAACAACCAGCTAAATTGGTGTTAGTGAATTATATGACTTGTTTGGGTCTTGGAGAAACTTCGTGGGAAGGAGTTTATAATTTACTGGAAGCAGAGGATCTGACAATAATTTCAGAAGAAGAGCTGGAAGCAGATTCAGATAAAGGGTCTGAGAGCACTCTTAAATAATTGAAAATCTCCTTTCTCCATAAAATAGTAGCTCGTGCAAATGTTCTCCCATATAACGTTTTGGGGCCCTTGTTTTGAAATTTAATAGATTTTGAGTTGCGGCTAGTACGTGGCAGAACGCAACCATGGTAGGCAGAAAGGTGTCAAGGTTCTGGAGGAGCAAAGGATAGGTGTCGCGGTTGTTGTGGGAGCAAGCATAGATGGCGGAAGAGCGTGGAAAGAAACGAGCAGTGAACTCCTGATGAACAGAAAGAAACAGAAGACAACCGAGCGAGAAGAAAGGAGGAACTGTCAGTCACACTGGGAGCAGAACAAATAGGCAGCCAACCAGCGGGTGAGGGGGTTGGCGCAGACGAGAATAGGTAACAAGGATCTGCAGGAGAGCTCTCTCAGTGTTGTACTGTTCTCCATTCCTCTGTGTTTTCTGTATTCTCTCTCTTTTTCCATTAGGACGTATTGTATTCTGCTCTATTTATGCTCATGCAGCTGAGCCTTGTAATATTTTGCCACTGATGGCCGATAATTAATATATTCAGGAGTGCTATTCCAAGTATCTGTTATGCGTTTGAATGAGTGGTTTTGCAAGCACCTTTTAAAATTTTATTTACTCTAAGTCTGAATGTTTTCCTGAGAGGTATATGTTATGGAATGTTGTGTTATGGCTGTTTAAGACTTTAGTTTAGCTTTGATTAAACTGTATTGATGTTGTCGGGATGATATCGATCTACTCCCTATCACAGTAAGGTCGCGACACGCCTCGGGTGAGACTCTCTGCCCTTCGGAGTAGAGTGAAAATGCCGGCGTGAAACTAGACTACGACGGAAAACATTGTTGGCCCTTAAACTTGAACCCAGGTCTTCTCTGCAAGTCCTATTCTCTCGCCAACAAATGGTTCCATTGCCGGGGCCTGAAAATTCATTTGGGAGCTAGATCATGGTATCTAGGATATTCAAAAGAGAAATATGAAGCTGGTGGGATAACCACCTAGATCAGTTCATAGCTCAACAGGCTGAGCTAGGACAACAGAAGGAGAAGACGATTAAAAACCTGGTCCTATTCTCCGACTCTACTAGTGATACCTACGAAATATTTTGGGGAAAGTTCCCTAAAGAACTCTATAATTGGTTGCGGAGGCTTTAGACCAAGAATGTCAAAGGAAAGTCATGGAAGATCAATCGCAAGTGGGCGCACGAGGATCTGGTGGCCCTCCATCGGTTAAACATCGATTTGACCCAAGCTGTAGATTTTTGGGTGGAATCTACCTTGGATGGATATATAGTGGAGTTTGCAGCTGAGTGCTGCTAGTTTTTCTCAAGAGCAGAAGATACCTTCAGATTCGGGTTAAGGGGGAAGCTACTGAAAGAGATTCCTTTGTGGATCAAGGCGTTGATGGAAGACGAAGGATTGATGGGATTCCAAAAAGCAGAGATGGAAGTGTAAACCCTCTAGTACCGGGGGAAGGGAATAAGGGAGAGACGTTACAAGAACCGTGAGAAGGGGGAGTAGGAGTATGGATGTCGAGACCGCCAACAAGATTAGGGAGCGACAAGCACATTGGAGGGCGCAGATTACATAAAGGCGGCGACAGAGGGTGATGAAGGAGTTAAAAAGACAGGAAAGCGGTCGAAAGAACAAAGGGGAGGTGCCTCAAATGACAAAAGGAATAGGAGGTCAGGTGGGTCCCATGATATATGAGGGGTGGTGAAAGAAGTGTGGCAGGTGTATAAGAGTCCAGCCCAGATAGACAAAGGAAAGAAGTCTGACAGAGAAGGTGCAGACGCCTAGAGGAGGTGTCCGATGTGGAAATGCATGTTGTAATGGAGAAACTATTTCATGAAAGGCCGGCGTCCATATCTCAAGGTATTCCTAGTCCCCACAGTTCAAGTAGCTCTAGTCCCAACCTTCCCCTGGTGCTCTACAAGCCCATAAGTGAAATTTTTGTTAAGTTACGTGAATTATGTAGATTGCACAGTATTCAGTCTCCAACTGTAACACAGACTAGTAGTAGGATTTCTAGCGGCACCATCTCACAACCAGGATCCAACAGCTTCATTTTAGTAACACCTATTCAATTGAACATGGCGGGATCACTCACCCGGTACCCAGAATTCTCTGGGAAGGGGAACGACGACGTCGAACAACACTAGTACCTCTGTGAGGCCATCTGGAGGGCGCGACAAGACACCAGATGTTGGGAAGTTGATAGAATTTCAGACCACCCTTAGGGAGAGATCCGTACGCTAGTTTATGAAATGGTGGGAAGCTCACCCGAATCCAGCGATGGCATATGTAAAGAGGGTTTTCATTAAAGAATTAAAACTACCCCAAACAGACCAACAAGGCCTGTCGGAGATGTGGGAAATCAAGTAGCGAGAAGGAGAAACTGCTTGGGATTTGATGCGGAGATTCTAGGATGCAGTCAAGAAACTCAGCTATCCAATTGACCCAAACCATCAGAGGGACTGGTTCATTAAAGCTTTACTACCTCTGACCCAAAATCCATTAACTCAATAAAGGATCGACACATTGCAGGATGCCCTAGTGTAGGCGATGAAGATAGAAGCCATGGCGGGTTACCTACAAGAGTTCAAGGGAGGCGTAGCACTACAGGATCCCTCAATAATGGGCCTGCAACATCAAATATCTAGTCTAACATAAAAACTCAAGGAAACGCAACCCATGCGACCGACGAGACCGATTGTTTGGTGCACGCATTGTCTCGCGGAGGGACATGTGGTAACGGAATGTCCCCGGTTGCGGGGCCAAAATGTGGGGGCATCGGCCGCAGGGGCATAAGGGGCTCCACCACTAGGAAGGGTTGCACAAATAAACACCCAAGGGATATATCCACCGCAACAACAATACACAGGGTTCCCTGCACAACAAAGTCTAGCCACCAATGAGTATTGTGAAATATGCAAAAGCATGGGCCATCAACCTCGCATGTGTCCGATCTTACAGAAATATTCCAATGTTCCAAATAATATATACTGTGAATTCTGTGCCTCAACCACCCATAGCACAGAGCAATTCCGAGCACTGACACACTAGTGGAGCGGCTGGACCGACCTTCATACCGAGTAAACGAAGCTCCCCGAGGAAGAGGAGGAGGCATGAGAGGAGGCCGAGCAGGAGGTAGAGGTCTAGTAAGATGCTATAACTGCAACTAGGAAGGACATGTAGCTAGAGAATGCCCACTCCCTAGAAGATCCTGGTGTTCGCAGTGCCGGGTTAACACACACACAACAAAAGATTTCCCAGAGCTCATTCAAGGATGGGAGGAAAGAGCTAGAGAGAGGGGGGGGGGAATCTAGTAAATGCAGAACCCAGGCTAATGGGAACTCAAACAATGCAAAACATGGCCATAGTGACACAAGGTGGCAAAAGAATGGGGGAGGATGCGCATGCTATGGACTCAATAAAATTGATCAGGCTAGCATCCTCAAAGCTCCTGATCAAACCAGAACGACAGAAACAATTTTTCCAGGAAGCAGCAAAAACGTTTGCCCAATTGGGAGGAAACAAAGGAATCAAGTTACAGAAAAATCAGGAAGAAAACGAAACCCAAAGTACTTCTGAAGCTTTGATCGAGGAGTGGTTCCACCTATTCCTAAAGATTGTTAACAATGCACCAATGCTAGAATGGCTAAAGCAGAACTTGGAAGGACTGCTAAAGAAGAACACCAGAGCAAAGGAATCAACAGAAGAAGACCAAAAATATGTACAAAGAATAAATAGAAACAAACGAAGGATGGGAAAGGAATTCCGAGTGAACACACAAGTTGCGAGGTTCCAGATTAAAGATACCATGCTTGATTTGGGATCTGATGTCAACATCCTACCAAGGAAAACTTGGGAGGCATTGGGAAAGCCAAGATTAACATATTCTCCGATCAAAAGTCGGATGGCGAACCAATATTTCATTGTTCCCATCCGCCGACTGGAGGAGGTTGAAGTTGAAATTGCAGGAGTAAAGACATATACAGACTTTGAAGTCATTGAAATCATGGGGGATAAGGATCTGTACCCTGCACTGTTGGGAATTGACTGGGCCTTTGAAAATTATGCAGTGATCGATCTGAAAAAAGAACTGATGATCTTTAAAGATAGGGAAATAAGAGTCACTCAGCCACTCCACCCCTACCAAGGACAGAGATATACAAAGGCTGTGGATAATAGGGAAGATGTATAACTCCTGGACCATCTCTACCAAATGACCATAGGAAGAAGGGAAGATTACATCAACCCAATGATAAAAGGCTCTGTAAGTTGGAGAAGCATCCAAAGCTCATAGTTAGGATTAGAAATAGCTTGGGACGATTGGCAACAAGGAGGCTATGAAACAAATACAAGGAGATGTGCCAATACTACAAGAGTCAATTGGATCGGGGCCAAGATTCAGGAATACCCAATTTTATTAGATATGAATGCTGTAAATGTTTTCATAGCTAAGATATAAAATACGGTACCAGAAAGTCACAGAGTACCATTGATGGACATGGCACTACAATCCACATCCGTAAGATGGTGAAGTAACCATCGCAACTCATTGACGTGATGGGACGAAGTGGCGGCAACACTAAAAGCCAGAGTTAAAGAGGAGGAGGAACCCAGGAGTAAGGACCGGTACCAAGGGGACTCTGACCCCAGAAACCATTTGGAGAAATGTGAAGCACAATGGAGAACTGA
The DNA here is from genome assembly GCA_034641835.2 of Pinus albicaulis. Lineage (NCBI taxonomy): Eukaryota > Viridiplantae > Streptophyta > Pinopsida > Pinales > Pinaceae > Pinus > Pinus albicaulis. The sequence goes on from CM076574.1 coordinate 393,310,645, forward strand.
TAGATATCCAAAAAAACTATGGGTCCACCGGTTTATCCACTCCCTGGACATAATTCCAAAGGCCTGGTACTTAACAGAAGAAAAAATAAGAGGGACCCACAAATGGCAGGAAGTTGCAGACAACTTCATACAGTGTTTCACGTTTGAAGGAAAGACAAAGCAGGTTACACAGGCGCTGCAGGCTATCAAGCAGATACTGTTCTTCCCTGAGAGTCAACAGAAGGACGAGAAGTCCTTTTAGTACCAGGGTATCCAACAAAAGTTGGCGTGTCAAAAAATTAATAGTGAGATGGACAATGACAATCTGGAGGATCTCAGGCACTTGTACTTTGAAGAAACACAAGGGGAGAGAGACATCAAAGAAGAACCAACGACAAAAGGTATCCATCTGTTACCTCTTAGAACCAAGAAAGTAAATATTGGAACAAAAGATAAACCTAAACTGGCGACAATTGGAGACTACTGGGATGAACAAACAACTAAGGAAATATTCAGTCTTCTTAAGGAATATGAAGACTTGTTTCCTTCATCAGTAGTTGATCTAAAAGGCATAAAAGGAGAGATGGGGGAAATGAGGATAATACTGTAGCCTGACGCAAGGACTGTAAATCATAGACCATATCATCTAAACCCAAGAGTAAAGGAAAAGGTAAAAGTAGAGATCGACAAAATGCTAAAAGCTGGACTAATATTCTCTGTAGAAGAAGCATAATGGGTAAGTCCCATAGTTATACAGAGAAAAAAGGAGAAATCAGAGATACGAGTCTGTGTAGATTACAGAAGCCTAAACAATGCTTGTATCCATGATCCATTCCCTACTCCATTCAGTGACGAAGTCCTCGACAAGGTTGCGTGGAATGAGGCATACTCATTCACCGATGGCTTCTTAGGTTACCATCATGTAAGAATAGCGGAGGAAAACAAGAGAAAGACAACATTCACTATCGAATGGGGATCTTTCGCATACAATGTGATGTCATTTAGATTAAAGAATGCACCTGCAGTCTTCTCTCACATTGTGATAGCCGCATTTCAGGAATACATTCACAAGTTCTTAGAAGTCTATATGGATGACTGGACTGTTTATAGCATACTCAAGGATCATGTAAGTCTGTTAAGGGTAATGTTTGATAGATTTTGACAACTGTAGATCTCGTTGAACCTGAAGAAGTGTATATTTTCCGTACCGTTTGGAACACTGCTGGGGCACGTGGTGTGTAATCAAGATGTCTGCATAGACCCGACCAAAGTAGCAGTGATTGTTAGTACGGAGGCACCGGAAAATTTAAAACAACTAAGGTCATTGCTGGGCCACACAGGTTACTACTGACGTTTCATCCGCAAATACGCCAAAATAATAGCACCCTTAGAAAAAATATTGAAGAAATCAGAACAGTTCCAATGGATGGAAAACTGTAGAAAGGCCCTGGAAACACTAAAATAAAAGCCGGCAAGTGAGCCAATACTAGTCCACCTGAACTGGGACAAACAGTTCCATGTACACATTAATGCATCCGGCATTGCGCTTGGTGCAGTCTTAGCTCAACCAGGGGACACTTCAGTCGATTATCTGGTATATTTTTCCAGTCGCAAGTTGTCAACAACAGAACAAAACTACACAACCACAGAGCGAGAGGCATTGGCAATGGTCACTCTCTCCAGAAATTCTGCCACTACCTATTGGGAGGTAAGTTTAAATTTTTCACAGATCATTCAGCATTGAAATACTTATTAAACAAGCCAGTCTTAGAAGGGAGAATCTGCAGATGGCTCCTACTTTTCCAGGAGTTCAAATTTAAAGTAATTGTAAAGCCCGGAAGACTTGACGTAGGGCCTGACCACTTGTCCCGACTAGAGAATGGAGAAAATGGAGGATCTCTAGATGATCAGCTACCAGATGCTGATCTTTTCAGAGTGGAAGCCATCCTAGATTACCTAAACGAGATCACCGCTTACCTCACAACAGGGCAATGTCCGCAAGAGTATACTACAACACAGAAAAGGCACCTGGTAGTTAGAACCGCGGTGTATTAGCTGATAGTGGGACACCTATACAAGATGGGGCTAGACCACATTCTTTGAAGATGTGTCCTAGACCACGAAAGGAAAGCTGTACTATGGGAAAACCACAGTGGTGTTGTGGGAGGACATGTGGGAGCTAAACCGACGACACGTAAAGTACTGCAAGCAGGATTATGGTGGCCAACAGTGCACAAGGACAGTAAAGAATTTGTTTAGAAATGTGATGCTTGTCAGCGGACAGGACGAACATCTCACAGAGATGAGCTTTCGCTTCATCTGATAAAAGTACTGCAGCCATTCGAGAAGTGGGCAGTTGATTTTATAGGACCAATAACACTGACTGCAAGATACTCAAAGGCAAGGTACATAATCACGGCGACAGACTACCTGACGCTCTGGGTAGAAGCTGCACCAGTGAAGAACTGCACGGCAGAAACTGCTGTTAGGTTCATATTTGAAAATATAATAAGCCGATTTGGATGCCCGAAAAGTTTGACCAGCGACCAGGGTACACATTTCATCAATGACACTATTAAGTCCCTCCTAGAGAGCTTCATGATACAACATCATAAAATCAGTCCATATCATCTGCAAGAAAATGGCATAGTGGAAGCATTCAACAAGATATTAGAGAAGGGACTGACGAAGATATGCAATGCGTAGCGTGATGATTGGGATGAACAGATTCCAGCAACACTGTGGGCATACCGAACAACGGTAAAACGACTAAACAACCAAACACCATTTCAGCTGGTTTATGGAAGAGAAGCCGTAGTCCCAGAGGAATTCATTGTACCAAGCCTTCTAATTGCAACAAATCTACAGTTATCTGAAGAGGAATCCTTAAAAGATTGATTGCAGGAGCTACAAGAACTCGAAGAAGAACGATTTCTTGCGGAGTTTCACCAAACGGTAGAAAAGGAGAGGCAAAAAGCTTGGCACAACCGACATATTAAACACAAGACTTTTCATATTGGGGAGAAAGTTCTACTCTATGACAGTAAATTCCAGAAGTTCCCAGGAAAACTGTAGATGCATTGGCTGGGAGAATTTCACGTCATAGAAATCAAATAGTCAGGAGCAGTTCGGTTGGCACAACTGAACGACCAAGTTCTACAAGGATGGGTTAACGACGCACGCCTGAAGCCCTACCAAGAGTAAGTTGATCATTTCATTTTCAATAACTCTCGCAACCGAGAGGAGTCGGTAGGGTAGATTAGAGTCAATAGCTCTCTCGCACCTGAGATGAGCATAGATAGGATTCACCATAATAAAATAAATTTCAGTTGAGTTGCGAAGACCGCAACGCAACCAACAGTGGTCGGGCGGGGGTAGTGTCCAGCGTGTCATCCACGTCAGATAGGTAAGCGTGCCAAAAATCAGCCCATCATCTTAAGCATAGTACCCGTGTGAGTCCGTAGGATCACCAAGATTTGGAAATAATTGCCATAATTAGCGTCATCCATACTGTAATAAATTTTCCATAACTAGACATAACCACCAGTTGTCGCATCTGCCCAAATCCCAAGACCACAGTCAGCAATGTCAGAACTCACCTCAGCAGTTAACTAATCGCACGATTGTAGCCGCAGGGGAAGGCAGGGAAAAATTAATTAGTTATGGGGTGTCATCAACCTCATCCGTGCCGGTTACTTACATAACCTACATGCAGAGAAGCGCGAGAATGCCAGAAAAATCCGAGTTAGAGTTTGAAACTTCCAAAAGAGGAAGGGAAGTTGAACCAGAACCAGAGCAGAGAAGGCGTTCGAAAGAAGAAATTCAAAGGAAAAGAGAGAGAACTATTCTTTAGGTATACCAGCGACGAGCTAAAATGACAAGAGTAAGCCCAACGCTCGTGGAACAAGAGCTGGACAACAGAATTCAGAAAATGGAGTCCCTCGTGGGAAAATATGACTGTGAGACCTTAATTGATGCAGACCTCACGGATTCCTTTGCTAAAAAGGAAGGTATACATTGATAATTATACAACAGAAGCAGGACGGGTAGCAACAAGAGTCCTGCCTGAGTTCAGGGGTATCCAACAGTCCACGATAATGAATTTAAGAAACTTACCAGTGTTTGGGATTACAGGTGCTACGATGCAATGTACAAAATTTCTGTTAATCAGGATTCAGAACGACTCTCTGTGGCTGGGAAAGGAAATCCCAATTCATGCCGAAGACATTCATAGGTTGACAGGACTGTTGCAGGAAGGAAGGGACGTATCTTCAGCGTTCCAAACTATATCTAAGAGGGCGAAGAAGTCGGGAGACATAGACTACTATGCCAATTATGGAACTCGAAGAGGAGGAAAGGGAGCAAAGATTGATTTAATTAATAGGTCGGAGATCAGGTTTGCTTGCTATGTCATTGCTAGCAAGACGATGAGGCATTATACAAAAGGGGAGTTCACATTAGAAACAATTTCGGTTGCGGAGCATTGTGTCCAATGGACAAGGCTGAATTGGTGCTCCTTCCTGCAGAAGGAATTGTTCGAGGCATGCGAGGACAAATATAAGAGAGAAACCGGGTTTATCTATGGGTATTTGATCATGGCGCTGGCCATGTGGAAATGGACTTTCCCCAGCATCAGGATACCAGTGGAGATAGCAGAAGACCAGCCAGTGGCGATGAAGTTTGTACCATGGAAGGTGTTTGGAGACCCCAGCACCAAGGAAGTAAATGAAGAAGCCTTCAGAGTTTGGTACGGCAAAATGGTTGACGTTGTATTGAGTCAACAGAGAATCCCAAGAAACGCACTGGATGGATATAGTGAGCAAGTCTAGTTTGGAGTCATACACAAGCATACGTTCCTCAGACCTACATGTGTACCAGAAACAAAGTTCCAGATGAGGCCTCTGAAGGTCCAACTTGATGAAGCGGATTTCCACACAGAGGTCTGTTCATGGCCAGGAGTGGCGATGGAGATCAGAGATGGAGTGTAAACGTACTTCTTTGATGGAATGCTACCGAACCTACTACCGGGAGAAACATTGGAAGAGGTGGTGAATAAGATGTCAAACCTGCAGCTTTTCCCGATTATTCAGCAGCTGAACACTAAGGTACAAAGCTTTAATAAGGTAGTTGAGGTCCTCACAAGTGATGCTACTCCATTTCCAAGTTTTTCAGAATTTCATGCATCCTAGTATAACCAATCTCCAAACACGACCTCCATATTTGCGCCCATCCCCAATGTCTTATTTAGTTCAACACCCCCAGAAACTACAACACTGGTGGGAAAGAGTAAAGCTGCGAAACCATTAGCGGCACCAAAGGAAAAAAAGGCCAAGGTTGCAAAATTAAGCTCGGTGGTCGACCTCACAGGAGAGGGTCCACCGCGACAGTTAAGTGTAGGGGTACCAATCCGAGAGGAGCAGATAGCTGAGCCCATAGAGGAAAGAGGGTTTCCACCTTACAACCCCATAAACCCCTTTGATTTTCTGAACATCCGCATATCGCCACCCCGCCCAGATCAACTACCACCCACCACCTCATCCATCTCCCGAGAACCCCACAGCTCCGCACCATCCACTTCATCAGCCACCATGTCCGATCCAGTCATCTGAAGAATAACCAATGGGGACCATGAAATGGAGGTTAACTCAGGTAGAGAAGTGGTACCCCTAGTTAACCCAACTGTGATCCCACAAACTACTTTTACTGACCTTATCAATCTGTCAGAGCCGTCAATTGTAGACACAATTGGGCCACTCCTCGAGCAGACTCCGCTCAAACCACCCAACTGAGCAGATCAAGAGGGGCAACTAGATCTAAATATGGCGGACTCTATACCACAACAAACTCTGCCATATTCACCCCAGGACCAGTCAGCGAGATCAGTTGCCAGCGGATAACCACTCCGAGTGCGAATTATATATCAGGGTACATCCAGTGCTGAAAGTATGGAGACATGGGGGACATATGAACTGTACCATTTCATTCAGAGGGCATCCCAACAGGTTGAGAGGCTCCACTCGGAGCTCTAGCAGAAGTGTGAGCAGCAACAACAACAGATAAGCACACTTACTGAACAACGTGAACAAATAACAATGGAAAAGGAGACGCTACAGGAACAACTGGAAACAATGACTAGGGTTTTCAGGGAAGTGTGGCCTACAGTAACGGCCAACAACAGTCAAATACCAGAAGACATGCAGGACATTGATGTAGTCGGGAAGGCGATCCACCTCAGGGTGGCATATTCAAATCTTCACCAGGAAAATGTGGAACTCAAGGCAACATTGGTAGCCCGACCCACATTTCCCGACCCAGCGGTTGTGTACTCGACACAAATATCAGAAAGACAGGGCCAAGTAATGAAAATGTAGGAAGTTCTGAGTACTGCAGTAAGAGAAGCATACGACCTACTGAAGGGTCTGCAAGAATGCTCAACATTCCTTACCATGAAGGCACAACCGGTGTCGTTACAACTACAACAGATCTCCAAGGAAATCCAGGAAGCTATGGACCCGACGGGACTTGACCAGCTCTACACCCAGGTAGATGTGTTAGAAGTCAAAATACAAAAAATAGAAGAGACCTCAACGAAGTCCAAGCAGGACATCCGGGAGCTTTGGCATCTCGTAAAACTCAATGCACAAACGATGCAGCAATTGGCCTCTGAGGCTAACACGCAGATCAACAAAGTGTTCGGTGCCTTGTCTCCGAATGCAGGGGAGGAAGTTGTCACAAGAATCATGGCAGAGACTGAAGAACTAAGACAAGGGTGGCAGCAGGCCATGGCAACCTTCCAGGAGCTCAAAGCATCAGCTCTAACGAAGGTCCTAGAGTTAGGGCCCTTGTTTAGATAGCCAGGAGGAGGCAGGCAGACAGAACAGGGCACAGGGACGAGCAGACCCATGGAAGTAGAGACAGTGCAGGACAATTGACTCGAGGCGAGTCAATAGGATGTGGTCGGGGCCTGTTGGGGCCCTTGTTTTGAAATTTAATAGATTTTGAGTTGCGGCTAGTATGTGGCAGAACGCAACCACAATAGGCAGAAAGGTATCAAGGTTGCGGAGGAGCAAAGGACAGGTATCGCGGCTGTTGCGGGAGCAAGCATAGATGGCGGAAGAGCATGGAAGGAAACGAGCAATGAACTCCCGATGAACAGAAAAAACATAAGACAGTGGAGCGAGAAGAAAGGAGGAACTGTCAGTCGCGCTGGCAGTAGAAAAAATAGGCAACCAACCAGCAAGTAAGGGGGTTGGTGCATATGGGAATAGGTAATAGGGAGCCGTAGGAGAGCTCTCTCGATGTTGTATTGTTCTCCATTCCTCTGTGTTTTATGTATTCTCTCTCTCTGTATAATAAGATGTATTGTATTCTGCTCTGTTTATGCTCATGCAGCTGAGCCTTGTAATAGTTCGCCATTGATGGCCGATAATTAATATATTCAGGAGTTCTGTTCCAAGTATCTGTTATGGGTTTGAATGAGTGGTTTTGCATGCACCTTTTAAAATTTTATTTACTGTAAGTCTGAATGTTTTCCTTAGAGGTATATGTTATGGAATGTTGTGTTATGGCTGTTTAAGACTTTAGTTTAGCTTTGATTCAACTGTATTGATGTTGTCGGGATGATACCGATCTACTCCCTATCACAGTAAGGTCGCGGCATGCCTCGGGTGAGACTCTCTGCCCTTTGAAGCAGAGTGCAAATGCCGGCGTGAAACTGGACTACGGCGGAAAACATTGTTGGCCCTTAAACCTGAAGCCGGGTCTTCTCCGTGAGACCTATTCTCTTGCCAACATAACGACTTGGTAAGATGGGTTATTGAAATCATTAATATAACAGATAGAGAATTCTTTACGTCGGATGGAAAGATGTTCGGGTCCTTCAAGGCAGAGGATATCAAGAAAATGTACCACTTACCAGACCCTCAGCAAATCTACAACAAAGCATTTCTAGAAGAATTCACCAAGGAAAATGAAGTGGAATCAGATCCCATCAGAAATTGGAGACACTTCCCTGAGAAACATAAGCACGAATCTTCGGGTATGTACTCTGTAGAATCTTTAGCATCTCCCTATTGTTATGCTACGGCTATGATGTGTAGGTTATTTGGAGCTTTCAACTCTGAAAATTTTTCTATTGAGATGGTACCCTTGATTGAAGCTGCTGTTAATTCCTTTATTATGGATTGGGCAACTATTTTATCTGATAAAATAGCAAGTAAAATCCTTGATTATAGAAAAAATAGGTTTGTAACCACCCGTATCATACTCCCATTTTTTATGTGTTCCTATATTATTGATACCATCTGTTTCAATTCTAAGTTCCTAATTTTAGGTTGGAAATTGACTCCTCAAATTCTAATTCCTATCCACATTTATCATAAGTATCTTTGGAAATCCTATTATAAAGACCAAATATACAGGATTTGTCATGGATTCATTCTACCATTTCATCAATTTATATTTAGTAAACCCGCTCCGAGGTTATCTGATGAGGCCAAAAATGACCTAAGCTCAGTCGGGAGCTGGTTTGGGGAAGAAAAATTCACTTATATCCGAATATTTAGAAGTATTACTAATCCTCATGTCTTGCCATTGTATGTTCCTGACAAATTATTGGCTCGAGAAATAGCTTATCAGCTAACGGAGAAAGTAATGTCCAGAAACCTAAAAACTTCCAAGAAGCTGATGTGGCCGACATTTCCCCTCTGATGTGGATCTTTTACTTTGAATTATTTCAAACATGCGGAGAAAGAAGCCCAAAAGATGAAGGATCTCAGATTGGCAACCATCCCTAAAAGACAGTATGATATGAAGAAGGTTGCCTTCAATTTTACATCCATGGTACAGATTTCAAAATTTGAACATGAAGAGGCTGATTTTGATGATCTATTTGCCTTGGTCGATGGATTTTTGCAAGTTAAAAATTTGGAAAATTAAAGTTTGGAGCAAAAGGCATGGAAGAATTATTACAGTTCAAAAACAAAATACTTCTAACAATACCTTTGGATCAATTAAGAACTACTCCTCTACAACATGAAGAATACAGTGAAGAAAAGAATACCAAAACAGAGCAAGAAAAGGAAAATACAGGCAATGAAGCTGATATTCAAACTGAAAAAGAAAAGACAGGGAAAAAGGATGGAGATTTCTCTGAGATGGATATTAATGATAATTCAAAGTTATTGAAGGAATGGGAACGATTTGATCAACAAATCGGGGGCCAGAAAGATTCTCAGAATGTACCTACAGTGAAAACGCCCACAACACAACAACCTTTGGTCACCAGTGTTGCAAATGAAGGAACAATCAGCTTTACTAATACACAGGATATTGAGATTATTCCTGAAAATCCTTGAGAAGAAATTGTGTTAAAGATTGAAGATATACCACCTCTGGATGTCTTTTACAGTCTAAAGCATAGGGCTGTGGTAAAGAAACAAAGAAAGAAAATGAAGCTTGATCAGGGTTTATTGTCATCTTCCCATGTTGAATTAATGAATGTTGTTTGGAAGGATTCTGAAGTTAATCTCTCTGAGGAGTTAACTAAATTATCTCAGTATGCAGGGGCTTATGCGGCAGCTACAATAGAAAAATCCTCTGAGGTCAGTCATTTGATGAAGGAAAAAGATCAAAAGATAGCTCTGTTGGAGGAAAAGACAACAACATATCAACAAAGGATAACACAGCTTAAGCAACAGCTCATTAAAGAAAGTAAAAAAGACTAAGCAGCTTAAAGAACAACTAAATATTGAAAAACAAAAGCTTGATCAAGAAGACATACATAAAGAAAAACAGTTGTCTCAAGAATTAAATAAATTACAGGTGATGCTTCAGAAAGAAAAGATAGCCAAAGAAGAACAAAGTGCTTTATTACAAGCACAAATTCAAAGATTTAAAGAGTATCCTGGACTTGATCAATTTAAGATAGAGGCTCTTGGATTAAGTAAAATACTGTCACAACAACTTGATGTTTTATTTCAAAAAATATCTCTAGTTGACCCTTTATGTGAACTAGCATCATCACTCATAGAAAAGGCAGTAAATGCAAGAATGGAATTAGAAGATGTTGATGAGAAGATTGCAGGATTCCTCACATGGCAGAATACAGATCAAGGCATCGCTGCCAATCTTCCTAAAATTCAAAAACCGCACAAAGAAATCTTGTTTGCAGAATGGGAGACACAATTGATTAAAGGAGAACGAGCTATCTCAAGAGCAAGAACCATAATGAATAATTTAGTGGGATTAATTAATGATAGTTTGTATGTGGCCAACCTAATTTGAGATTGCATTCCAGGCAAACTCCCAAAGGTCAAGGAAATATAGAAACAATGGAAAGAGGAATTGGCCAATAAAGACCAACATAGCAGCGCAATACAAGGAATTACATGGGACGCATTTTGGTTCTATTTGGTGAATCCACATAGCCAACAAATGACTACAAAATGCCTCTTCGATGCCATCAGATATATGATTCCAAAACTATCAGATGCCACATATACCAGCCAAATGCATTCTCGGTTGAGCCGTCCTGCTGAAGTAAAAGATATGTTATCAATCTGCCAGCTGCGTACATCAGACATTCAATGAACCTGTTTTCTTGGAGATTATAATCCTATTTATGAAATCAGATCTCTAATCCTTCATTTTTGTTAGCAATATTTTAGATAGTTTGTTAAATTTATTATTATTTAAACCGCTTTCATGCATTTAGAAATGGGTCCTCAATTTGTATTAATTTTTGACTGGAGAAGTTACATTTCTGTACTTTCCAAATGCATTATTTTTATTAATAGTGGATCACAGTTCTGCAATTTTATGAGGAATTTGATTTCAAGATTATGCATTATTGTTCTTCTTGAAAGCTGTTCTAAGTAAGAAAGTGGAATCGGAGTGTGATTTGAATCAAGAGGTTTCAAATGTATCTGGTATTTTTATCATAATTATGTGATGCAATTTCTTTATGCAATGAAATATTCCTTTTAAAAATTTCTATTGTTTATATATATATGCCTATAAAATAATTCTTTGTTATCTCATTTCTAAAAACTTAGAATTGTCATTTTTTAAAATATACGTAAGCAATATAAATGTATGAATGTGATACGTTATCATCATTAATTTGTTTAATTTCTTAAACAAAGTAATTATTATATGTGGATGCATTTCTCTTTTGAATGAATAAACCATCTATATGGTTATTCTTCAAAGAGGAACAAATTTAAAGTTGCATTTATTCCATGATACCCGGGTTAATTAGAGTTATTTATATTTATTTAAGTTATATATTAGAGTAATTATCATTTCCATTACCCATTATATAAAAAAAACAATCATCAATCCATATATTATTTGGGAAACTGGTCCCATATTATCTAGTCGGAGCCACCATACAAAACGGAGAAGGAGCTGTACTAAGGTTCGGGCTGGGTGGTTTTCCCCAATGTTTGAAGCTAGGATTTTTGGGGCTTCAACACATATTTACAATGATATTGGCGAGGCTCAACCATAATTTGGCTGAATGTATTTACTATATTCAATTTGTTTGTTAGTTTTTAGAGATTTAGATACAACATCCTATACCATTAAGGTTTCCTCACACACACACACACACATTTATATGGTTTGTTAGGTAATGATTTAGTACTTCATGTGAAAGTTCTTACATAAGAATATTTTTTCTCTTCTAGAATTAGTTTGTAGATTTTGTTTGTGATTTCTAACATGGATCCATTAAGAAGGTGCTAAAGTATGTGTTTATATTTTTTTGTGTGTATTAACATGCCTTTAACTTTCCCCCTTATAATGCATGAAAGAAGATGTTTTTGTTTTATTTTTTTCCTTGCATAATGGTTTGATGAAAAATTTTAGTATTTTTGTGCCCTTCTCTCAACCGTTAGAGTCTATATTTTTTCCTCTGTAAACATTATTATTGAATATTATGAGCTATAATTTCTTCAACAATCATATTTTCCTCATTTTATATGTCCATTATTCCAGTGTTCATTATTTCCCATTGATGTGAGGCTACTTATTTTTCCAACTACCTTTTGTCTGAGAAGATGCTACAAAATTTGTCTTTGTGTGATTCCTTAAGGTGAGCGTTGATGTTCTTGAGAATTTGTTGGGAAATGTACCTTTTTGTTCCCATGATATTGATGTATTATTTCCACTACATCCACATATCTACCTTAGAGTATGCTTGATTAAGCCAAAATTTTGAAAAATAAAGGGGGTTGGAATTAGAGATCTAATATTGTCCCATTATATAAAAACAAGCCAATATTAAAAAATAATTCTTAGTAGCAGTTATATTTCTACTTTGTATCCCATTTCCCAAAATAATTTAAATACCAAGAACTTATCCAAACATACTACCTCCATTTGATGTCTTCTTCTTCTATTGTTCCAAGTATAAAGGCCATATATGGTTTGGATGTTTATGAGCTTAAGGTTCTTATTGAATTTCTTGAAATGAGTTTCATTTTCAGATATTTTGTGAACTACACCTATTTTCTAGAATAGAGAGTTGACATTATTTTTATCATTGCATTCGAATGTACCAATTTTATATTTTTGAAAAACCTTGACAACGCACTAACTACAAAGTTTATGTCTAGTCTAGTTGTTATAATATAAATCAAAATTCCTACATGACACATTGTCTCATTTACATATTTAAACTTATCATCTTTTGAAATTTTTAATGTTACCTCCATCACTGCTCGATCAAATTCATCTTGATATTTTGAAGAAATTTTAATTCATACTAATTGGCCTATGTAATAAAGATCATATTATTTTTGCTACCAAACTTCTATGTGTAAGCAATATTGAATTGATGCCTAAATGTATCATATCAATTACTTCACAATGATTGGTCTTTTTTTCCTCTATTCAAATGGACCAAGTCATATGTTTTTCGAGTCATTAACATGGCAAATCATGGTATTGATTTCATATTTTTTTATTTAATATAAAAGTATGGATTTTAATTACTCCTTTTCAAATTGTTGGACCTAAGGCATTGATCAAGTTTCTTATACCATGTTTGGGGTCTTACTTTAATCCATATAATTTTTTCACTAATGTGCATACCTACACTTTTTAACTTTGGTAATAAAACACTTTGGTTGATCCATATAAACTATATTCATGTCTTTAAAAAAACATCCATTTAGTGGAATTACCACCTAAATATTTTCTTTGAAAACTAAAAAAAAATGGCAATAAATTAAGTTGTGGATGCAAAAGTATCTTCATATATTATACCTTGTTGTTTTGTCTTCTCCATGTTGTATCCCAATGTTAGAAATAAACACTCACAAAAAAGATTTAGAAGGATACCAAATTATGCATTTTTATTATGGAGGACCATACATATGGATACACTTGAATGAATATTCAAAAGCATTTGTATTTCTTTCTCATAAGGGATGTATCACCTAATTATGTTTTAATACATCATTATGACATGGATTGATTTATACTATATTTTTATTTAATTTATTAGAAGTCGCCTTGAAATATAAACAAAAAAATTTCACCTCAACCTTGAGATTTTCTAGATCTATTTCTCATCAAATTTCAACCTTATGGCTGAAGCTAAAGTATGACATATAGTAATATATATTTCAATTATATCCAACTAGATACATAAGGAAACCGAAGAAAATAAAAATCAAATGAATTTTGATGTGTAATGAAAGAAAAATTCGTGGAGAATTTTGATGTGTAATGAAAGAACAATTTGTGGATAATTTTATTGTGTTTAGGGGTTTTGACGTTTTTATTTATTTATGAAAATCATTTTTCTTCTCAGGGAAGAGGTTCTTGATCCAAGCATTGGTCCCTCTTTAGATGGTGAGGATGTCTATCTAATATGATACTTGGATGAATCTCTCTCAAAGGATCATATTTTCTTATATCTAGTTATCATAATCATGTCGTCGCAACTCTCAAAAAATCACTATAACAAAGATACCAGGTTATATCATGGTGATATGATAGAGATGAGTAGGAATTCTCTAAAAATTCCTAACATTTACACTCATGGATTTGATAGTCCACATCCACCATAATTTGAGATTAATAATAGGCCCGAAACCTCTGATGTGGCACTTAACATGAATATTTTTGTGGGTATGGGTCTCCATAACATGACATGTAGCACTATCCCAATGGAAGATGGGTCAAACTCTACTTTTATTTTTCTCATGTATAGTGCTATTAGTCGTTTCATGTTGAGAGGAAGGTGTGGTTCTATCCTTCGGTATGAGGAGGAAGCATGGAATATATTGGCCCAAACGTGGTTAATGAATTATTGTTTTCTTGGGCTTATACTATGGCACCCATTTTTTTTTATGTGTGGATACGTATAAATCATATAATGTTTTGATTTGGGTAAAATTTCCCAATATCCCACTTGAACTTTGGAATAATGTGGGTATTTAAGTCACATGATATGAAATTAGATCCTATATTATTGGTGATGATGGGTATGTAGAGAATAACTTGTGGTTAATGGCCTAGATTCGAGTTAATATCAATGCTAGGTAGGGTTTATATGAATCAATCCAAATTGTTAGTGGTGATATTTCATATAATCATATTATTAACTATATGGAAGTGTCATTTTTTGTTCTAGATACCATGGAATGGTCCACTTAATGGTGTATTTTCTCGATTTTCCATTACTTGACATCATGGGGTGGGTATGTGTAATGGAGAAGTTCGTTCTAAGGACATGAATGAGGATAATTCACCCAAAGTAGTTGCAGTTGTGGATAATGGACATCTTGTTATTGAACTACTCGAGGATATGGATCATGTGTTTCATCCTATGAAAATGTTTATTGTGATGCAGTTAGAGGGAGGATTTCCATAGGGTTAAATGAAGAGAACTTTCTTTTAACTCACTTGTACTATTATAATGTTCTTGTGGTTTTGTCAAGACGTTTCTCAACATCCCTTATGACACTTGCTAATAGCTTCTCTCAATTTATGGAGTGTTATAGGATAATTAACCAAACGAGTATTTTTCATATCTATCTTCGTTGAGTGACGAAATTTTAGGTAGGATAGAATAAATCTAAAAAACATCTGCTACGTCATCTAGTAGGTGAAGATCAACTAGAGGTGAAAATATTAGAAGAAAATTCCATAGAAACATGGATATGTTTCTCACTAAGGGGGGTCATGTTCTAATGATAATGAGATAATAGACGACATTGAGGTGTCCTTGAGGTGAAAACCTCTAGTTAAATAAATTTCACCCAAGGATATTCCTGAAATAAACACTGATATTTTTGTCAATGAAAGGATATACTACATTTCCCCATCGTCATTACATTGTTTGTAGCTATTTTCCTTGGATGGAATAAAGGTATGTTACAGAGGATTAAATAAATTGATGGAGTATGTGAGACCCTATTACAACTACAGTTATTGGGTACAACTAGTCCAATATACAAAAAGTATGCAAAGATATGGAATGGACACAAATTATATACAACGAAAAGATAATGATCAAAATAAAGGTGCAACTATGTGTATTGATGGAAGGCCAAAATAAGTAGGGAATATTTCAGGGTTTCTAAATAGTATAGGACATGTGACCACAAATAATAAATGAAATTGCATATTCTGTTGAAAAATGTTGCAATAAATTCTCAATTTGATTTTCTTGTGATTAAATTGAGAAAATTTGAATTTCCACATCAACGGACAACTTGGATGCAGTTAACTGAGGTGACATGGCTCTTTTCACTGAACTAGCTCATTAAATTCAACTGAGAGGATTTAAGTAGGTGTGATTGCTAATTAGTAGCAATCAAAGGTCAGTTATTTCACGTTGTTTTCAGTTAAACTTGTTCTAAATCTTGGAGGAACTAGTGGAAGGTCAGTTAAGTAGTGGGACTTCATTCTAACTCAATGATCATCCAATTAACTGATCAATCGACCCAAAATAGCTAGTGCATGTATAGAATTCGAGTTCCCTAGCCGTGGTGGAGATTCCAAGAAAATGTAGCATGAGTTGTAGACTAGTCTTGAGTGTACATGTGTTGGATGCAGTCAGATGATCAAACGAGGGAGTTGCGAAATCCATTTTGGTGAAATTCCTAAATAATAGGGGCATAATTTCTCAAGGAATTGTGCAAGGAAATAGGGGATCAAGCAGTGGCATAAATTTACTAACTCTGGGTCAGAGCTTCTTAGTGAGAAGAGAGATAGGTTATTCACTTGCAGGTTGTGCTTAGTTGAGAAAAGAAATTGTAATACATCTCTATTCATTGGATTAATGCAAGAAGACATTGGGGTTTTTAGAACATTGATTTCACCATGTGTGAGATTATTGTTTTAAATTGTGAAATGAATTCCACAAAGCAATAGAGTAGGTTTGTGTCTTGTGATTTTGATTAAAACTTTATCAGTAGTTGAAAATATACATCATAATTTCTACATGGTATTAGAGTAGGATTCACATTACAACATGAATTTCAAAGTTGTTTATCAAGAGAATAAAATTTGTACTTCAGTGAAACAAGATATTTACAAAGCTGAGAAGAGGACCTTCAACATACTAAGGCTAGAGTATGCCTTGGAAGGAAAATCCAATTTCAATGCATAGAAGGATCAAATGGAGGTGATATTAAATGACAATGGTTTTCTATAATAAATCAAGACAAATGTTGGAAAAGCACAAGCATCTGATGCCAAAAAACTTGCTCAGTTGAAGAAAAAGGTAGCCAAGGTGAGGAGAATAATCTTGGAGGGAGTACGGGATCACATTGTCTCAAATGTCCACGGGAAAGAAAATCTGTTCGCAATGTGGAAAGCACTGACAAAATCGTTTGAGAATAGTAGTGATGACAGGAAGCTGACACTCATTGATAAACTTCAAAATATCAAGATGCAGAAGAATGACAATATTTTGCAGTATCTGAGCAGGTTCATACAAGTTTGTGATGAACTTGGTGGGGTTGGTGTTAATGTTGCGGAAGATGACTCGGTAAGACTAACCCTTCTAGGCCTTCCCAAGGGTTGGAATAACTACCAATATTCGGTGAATGAGAGGGAGAAACTACCGAATAGGGAATGATTATGGTACAATTTGATACAGGAGGAAATAAGGTGGAATACCAGAGATGGGATTTCATCCAAGGGAGAGGATAAAGACAAATTTTCCTTATTTGGAAAGGGAAAGATAGGAAAAGGGAAGAAATATCAATCCAAACTAGAGTCCAACCAAGGGGGCAAGAGGAAATAATTGTCCAAAAAAAAATGCTTAAATTGTCATGAATTTACGCACTATGCCATGAAGTTTCCATACAAAACGTCGAGCAATAATACCTCAGGAGGAGTAGAAGGTGAAGCTTTGTCTTCATAGTTTGAGCTTGATTTTACCCTTATCACATGCATGGAAAGCACATTGATGGGGAGTGTGTGGTACTTCGACTTAGTTGCAACATTTCACATGACAGGGCGTAGAGAGTGTTATCACTCCAATAATTCTTAATAGTTGTGAGATTTTTTATTCTAGTTTTAAAGAATATTAGAGGTAACCAAAAACCTACTTTTAAGCCTTAGGATCTAGCCTTCCTAATGCTCAGAGAGGGCTCTCTCTATATGATTTATCTTTGTTGATTGTATTTGATTTTAGGCTAGTTATGTAGGGTAAATTGGTTTTGGGTTTTGATTTGATTTGGTGGTGAAAAAACTTACTTAGATGGATAGCTATAGGTCTGTATCTAATTGTGAAAATGGAGACAATGTGTCAAGCAGTCAGATCAGGATCAACTTCTAAATGGAAATGTTTATAGGAGAAGATAGTTGAGTCACTTTAGATATTCAAGGCTGATGATGAAATGGTTTTGATCGAGATAAAGAGAAATTAAGAGTTCTTAAATATGGATTATGAGTGAAAAGCCAGAAGTCAATCGAAACTAGGGAGAAATTAAGGGTTCCCTAATCTAGATATCAGTGGAAAACATATAAATGATAATCAGTGAAAACATAGGGCTTTTAACATATTCTAAAATAACAATTCCTGATTTATTATTTAGATTTATAACACATTCAAGTATTGATGGAAAACATAAGAAATTGACAAAGTAACAAGTTAAAATACTTCACTGTAGTGGCCCAACAGATGAATCCTGTAATATGATGCTTTATTGCTATGATCCAGTCTACTGACTTGAAATTGGTACAAAAAACCCTTAGGTTTAGAACAGTATAGCTATATAAATGTTCAACAATTCATCCAAACTCAATACTTCCAAATGAGAAGTATTTATACAAAAACTCATACAAAATATCCTAGATTAAAATTAGGAATTATTCATGGAAAAGAAATATCTTCATGCAAGAAGATAGTGAAAAATTTCTAACTAATCCTAGTTGTCCCTTTTTTATTGAAATAAATGGGTTGTTGTCTTGATTTTGTCATTGCTTTATCTTTTTGCTGTTCAAAAAATACTGCAGCTGGACAATGAGGTGTCTTTCACGCCGACAGATTCATTTTTGCTCTGAATTTGACTTGAACCTTTCAATTGATACACTTTCATCTGATTCTCTTTATCCTGATACTCTTTCACTGTAAAACTGTAAATGCTGATGTAAAAACAACAAAACCTTTTTTACTTTCACTGCTCTGTGCTTACTACAATTTGATCTCATAGTAGATAAGTCATTTTTTCCCAGAATTCTGCCTCTGGCAGTTTTATCTTCATCATCCTTCTGAAGTTTTCATCAACTTCAGTATACTTTGAGAATGTTGGTTTGTTCACAAATAAGTGTTTTACTTCATGCTGTAAGTAAAACAAATTCTTAAAATTCTTATAGAGCACCTTCCCTGTTGGGATTCCCTACAAGGCTGAATTTTTCACTTGTTCCCTGGAAAACTCTCTTATATTTTTATCATAATCATATTCCTTCATTAATATATCATTACTAACTAGAGGATTGGGAAGGCCTTTTTGCCTTAGAACATCAAATTTGATCATGAAACTTGTGATTGCAATCTCAATGTTCTGGTATTTGTACTCCAACTGTATCATTAAATTCATTTTAGATATTACCTTCCTAACTTCCATGATGGTATTTGTTCTATCATTAATTCTAATCTCTTCTAGCTCTTGTCTATTTTTAGAATTTAGGAATTTGATGATTTCAAGAGCTTCTTCAGGTTTCTTTCCAAGCTCTTCTTTTGTATTATGAATTGCTTCTCTTGTTGATTTTACTAAGTCTTTCTACTCATATATGACCTGTATGGATGGCCAAATATCATTGATTACTTCAATGATATTGGACCATAGCTGCTGCTCGACATGTGCCATTGGTTCCTTCAATGTGAGTTCTTTTTCTAACTTTTTTTAGTTTCGCATTCAATCTGTTGCCTTTTTTTCTTCATTATTAGCATTTATTTGAGCAAATTTCTTAGCATATTCAAGATTTTTGAGTTATTTTTTTAATTTTTTTATCTAATTGGTCTGAATAGACATATCTTGCATAGCCTTTACTAGTTTGCTAGCTTCATCTGAATATTGTGCTGCTGTTGTTGAAGATTTTGTGGCTGAAGTTGTAGATGAAGTCACTGGAAGTGATGTGACCATTGGAACATTAGGAGCCATTGATTCTGCCAAAGTAGAAGGTACAACTATCGTAACTACAAGAATCACTGTGGCTGGGACTGGTTCTTTGTTGGATTCTTTCTCCTGGACCAAACTGTCCATTTCAACCTCCATTTCCTTTACCTGAGATGTTAACTGTAAAATGAGATTCATCATCTCATATTTATTATTGGTATCCTATAAGACCTCCTTGGTTTGAGGATGTTCTGTAGGGGAAGCTTATTGTTTCTTAAGTGCAACAATGTCTGCATTTTTATTTTTGATCAATTCCTCTGCAGCTTTTATATTTTGAGGATCACATCCTACTTCAATCACTAGCTTGTCCAAGGATTTGATTCTAGTGTCCTTTGCATATGAAGATGCCTTCTCGAATTTGAGTTGATCTCTTACATTTACCAGTGTTTTGAAGTTTCTGAGCACTCATAGCCTTGGTGGTCATCGTAGAATAAATCATCTCTCCTGCCTGCTTATGAAATTCAATTTGATGCAGAGGATGAATATCCTGGAGTGGAACTTCAAAATCAATATTTTTGTAATTAGAGGATGATTTAGGAGTTTGAACTGTGTGCTGAAGAACTGTAATCAGCATATTTTTATTCTTATAGTCAAAGGCTGAAAGTACCCTATTCTAAATTGCTAGGAGTTTTCTTTAGATACTGAGAATATATTTCATTTTTTCTTTCTTCATTTTTGGCTTTGATTTCCTTGCATATATCTTTGACATCCATGTCATTTTCTGCTGGCTTTTTTGATGAATAAACTTCTATATAGTGTGTGGTTTCTAAATTAGCTATGTCTTAGAAGTATTGGGATGTTGTTCCTTTTCAATTATTGTAGGAGGTGCTATCTCTTTTTTTGCTATTTCTGTATCAATTACCTCTATTATCTCTTTTTCTTTATTGGCGGGATTTATATTTGGATTTTTATTGTATCTCAATTTGAATTTAGTCTCTGTTGTAGTCTCTGCTGTATAGAATCCTTCCTCTTAGTTTCTCTTCACATTTCTGTCTTCTTGGGATGGAGTTTGAAAAGCTTGACTAATATCACATTTCTTCTCTTCCTCTACCAATGTATTCTCTAACCATTCAGATTGGTTTGAGAATTTCTCAACCTATAGCTTCTTTTCATGTAAATATGGAGTTAATTTGCATTTAACTCTCATTTACTAATAACACCAAGGGGATCATAATACCATAGGAAACTAGGACTGAACTTGAACTCTTGAAACTATTTTTTCTGCCTATGAACCTGCCTCTCTATTATTACAGATAAAAGGGCCAACCTGGTTCTTCAACTTGAACTGTGTTTTTTTCTTTGCTATTGAGAAATTAAGAACATCTGAATCAAGATTCTGCCTTATGTATTCTATGGAAAATAACCTCATAGGGAGGTATTTGGGAAGTTTATAAGGTATAATAATTGATCCATAAACTCTTATTTCAGTGTGATTTTGGTACAAGTACCAATCACTTGTCCTATTATGCCGAGACAATTGCAGGACTTTCTTGATTTCATTACTAATTCTGGGTTGTACATTGATGTTCATCCAATTTACCAAAGGATAAATGAAGGAATTTGTAAACTCTGAATAGGTGAACTCATTGGAATCTTCCTTATAAGGGAAGTCCAAAAGATGACTGATTGAGGATTTCCTTTCACATCAAGCTTCTCAAGGCTTATATTAAAATTCTCAGACTGAAAATATAGGAACATGTGAAATAGGAAAGAAGAGTACTTGAAAACACCTTGAGAGGGCATTTTGACCAATTTCTCATGAATATTTTCAACAATATATTGGGAAAAGTTAAATATGGTAGCAAGAGGATGACCAGGTGTAAAGGTAGACAAGAAACCAAACACTGCAACATCAACATGTTCATCTGTAAAGTAGCCAAGAATGAAAGACAACATGGAAATGATATGGATTGTCCTTTCAAAGAATTTAGCAGAAGAGTATGGAGGATTTAACTTAGGAATTTCTACATAAGAAGGCATGAAGGTCTGGAAAATCTAGAACCTCTTGGGGAAGTCTAGATTCAAGTAGAACTGAGTGAGGGCTTCAATGGAAAAAGGAACTTAATCTGGTCTAGGCTGTATCTGAAGCATTGATTGATAGAATTTGCTGTAATAGCAAACACAACTTCTTTTTTAGGATTTACTATGGCTCTTTGATCTAGGAAGTAACATGATTGGAAGAGTCTGATTACTTTTGGGCATTGATAAGTATGAGGTACAACATATTTTGGCAAGTTTGATTCCCAGATAAACACTTCATTAGCCTGATCTATGGATTTTTTTTGGCTCCAGCAGTGGAGCTCAAGAAGGTTGAACTCTGTCACTATATCAATAATCTTGAAGTCTACCTCAGTCAGGGGAATATGATCTACATCTATATCAGGGGGTTGTAGAGGATTGGCTGCTAGAATGTTTTTGGAAGCCACTGCTTTGCTTGATATATCAATTTTATACTCTTTTCACCTTAAATACATTGATCTAGGCCTGTAGGAGCACCTTTGAAAGTTTAAACAGTTTGCAGAAGAGTTTGGATAAAACAAGGGTTATATATTTTCTGCAAAAAGGTTTTAAATTCATTCAATTAACCAACTGTAATCGCTGTTACAAAAGGGAAACTGCGGGACTTTAGAATTTATGCAAAAGATATCTAGGGTATGTAGTGTATTCCCTATGATAAAAACAATCTTAAGACATCAATTTTATGCAAAAAGGATGCCTAAGTACTGTAGGAAAGGGTTTGAAGGTCACAAAAGGCTTTTTCAGGTATGTAGATGGCTTAAACTTCTTCAGTTTAATCAATCTTTGATTTTTAATAGTCCAGGACTTCAGAATTTTTTGAAAGGATTTCTCATGGTTTACAGAATAAATGATTTAGAAAGTAAATGGGATTTTCTTTAGTTTCATAGGCTCCTAAATGATTCGATTAACTGTAATACTCTTTTAGATCGATGAATAAGTCTATTCTTCTGAAGAATACCTGAGAAAATTGAAGTTTTTATGTGCAAGAGGGTTTCAGGGGTTGTAGAAAGCTTTCAGAAGCTTTTGTTGGTCTCTATAGCACTTGAAGGACTTCTGCAACAGTTGTATCAATAAAATTGGTGAATTATTTGTCATTTAAGCTTAAAAAGAGAGTCAACAGCATTTGTCTTGGTCTGCAATGCTTCTTCGTGTAAACGATAATAGAAAGGATAAAAGAGTGCATTTGGGTGGTTTATATGCATTTTCATCAACAACAGCTGTATTAATTTCACGTCATTTCAAACTCGGCAGTGGTTTGGGCACGGGGAAGGGAACCACCAAGTGGTTTTTGCAAATGGTTCAAAGGTGGTAAGTGGAATTAGTTTGATCTAAGCATTCAATACAATTAAGACATGTAGAGGGGAGGAAAATTTCGAAACTATGCTTATCGCAAGCCAGGCTAACCATCGCGTAATGAAATGTGCGATATGATAACCACCGTCGGATCTCGAGGTTGAAAAGCGAACGACTAGGATGATGCGATAGAGATGCAAGGTAAGATGGCGTGGGGCCCGGGGTTTCAATGTAGCGGGAGGTTACATATGTATTTAAACTAAGGTTTAATACATATAAACGAGGTTTAAAATGATAGGCAGAGGATAATTTATTAACAAATGGGATGCATGTTTGTGTAACATTAGAACTTGCGGAAATGATATATCATGGGATCGGAATAATTAACATGATTTAATAATTTAACCTATGGAATGAGCGGGATTATATAATATGTGGGGAAAATAAAACACAGGTTAAACTAGAAATATGGGTTGGGATGAATTATAAGTGAATTATATTTAATACGGGCTAACAAGTATATATAAGGAGTTAATACATTAAGTTAGTGTTAAAAATATAATACAATTGCGGAATGTCAAAATACACTAAGTATAGTGTAAAAATCTAATGTTGGAAATATATTTCTTTATAATGGGTCCCAACATATTATTTTGGCATTTGTATTTAGGATAAAAACTATTTTTTGGGTTTTTGGGTGTTTTTGAATAAAAGGGGAATTATTTAAAGGGTTTTACCTTTCTGAAGTAAAATATATTTTAAACTTAGGAAAAGGGGATTTTTGAAAAGGAAAATGGATGATAATGGGAAAAAGGGAAAAATGAAGGTCACAAAAGGCTTTTTCAGGTATGTAGATGGCTTAAACTTCTTCAGTTTAATCAATCTTTGATTTTTAATAGTCCAGGACTTCAGAATTTTTTGAAAGGATTTCTCATGGTTTACAGAATAAATGATTTAGAAAGTAAATGGGATTTTCTTTAGTTTCATAGGCTCCTAAATGATTCGATTAACTGTAATACTCTTTTAGATCGATGAATAAGTCTATTCTTCTGAAGAATACCTGAGAAAATTGAAGTTTTTATGTGCAAGAGGGTTTCAGGGGTTGTAGAAAGCTTTCAGAAGCTTTTGTTGGCCTCTATAGCACTTGAAGGACTTCTGCAACAGTTGTATCAATAAAATTGGTGAATTATTTGTCATTTAAGCTTAAAAAGAGAGTCAACAGCATTTGTCTTGGTCTGCAATGCTTCTTCGTGTAAACGATAATAGAAAGGATAAAAGAGTGCATTTGGGTGGTTTATATGCATTTTCATTGAATAGTAAATGTATTAATTTCACGGTCATTTCAAACTGGCAGGTGGTTTGGGCACGGGGGAGGGAAAAACCACCAAGTGGTTTTTGCAGGGTTCAAAGGTGGTAAGTGGAATTAGTTTGATCGGTGCGATCCAATACAATTAAGACATGTAGAGGGGAGGAAAATTCCTGAAACTATGCTTATCGCAAGCTTTGGGGTAGGTTAACCATCGCGTAATGAAATGTGTGATAAGGGATAACCACCGTCGGATCTCGAGGTTGAAAAGCGAACGACTAGGATGATGCGATAGAGATGCAAGGTAAGATGGCGTGGGGCCCGGGGTTTCAATGTAGCGGGAGGTTACATATGTATTTAAACTAAGGTTTAATACATATAAACGAGGTTTAAAATGATAGGCAGAGGATAATTTATTAACAAATGGGATGCATGTTTGTGTATCATTAGAACTTGCGGAAATGATATATCATGGGATCGGAATAATTAACATGATTTAATAATTTAACCTATGGAATGAGCGGGATTATATAATATGTGGGGAAAATAAAACACAGGTTAAACTAGAAATATGGGTTGGGATGAATTATAAGTGAATTATATTTAATACGGGCTAACAAGTATATATAAGGAGTTAATACATTAAGTTAGTGTTAAAAATATAATACAATTGCGGAATGTCAAAATACACTAAGTATAGTGTAAAAATCTAATGTTGGAAATATATTTCTTTATAATGGGTCCCAACATATTATTTTGGCATTTGTATTTAGGATAAAAACTATTTTTTGGGTTTTTGAATAAAAGGGGAATTATTTAAAGGGTTTTACCTTTCTGAAGTAAAATATATTTTAAACTTAGGAAAAGGGGATTTTTGAAAAGGAAAATGGATGATAATGGGAAAAAGGGAAAAATGTAGGGGAAAGAATGAAAATGGAGGGCATGGAGTATTTTCACAAGGGGATGATTTTTGAAGGAAGTTAGTCACTGAAATGATCAATTTTTTGCTTATCCAGGATTGTAAAAACTGCTTCTGCCTACACATATGCTACCCTAACATTTTTTCTTCATTTTCATGGGTGCATTTGAGCTTGCAAACCCTTGTTCATTTTTCTTTTAAAACATAAAAATAGCTAATTCTATCCTTATTTCTTTCAAGGGCTCAAATTAAGCTATTGAGCTCCTTATTATTCTCTACCTAACTACTGATCTGCTAATATTAAACTGTTTGGCTAGATCTTTATTCTCTATCTAGCAACATGAAATTTAAAGCACGAGAGGCTAAGATTAATCTGTTTAACCTTCATGGATTGTGGTATTTTAATAAGCTGCACACAATTTTTATTTTACAGTAAAAGGAAATAGTAGTGGCATTTGGATTTGCATCACTTTCATGTTTTATTTTTTATTTCTTTTTGTTTGGGGTCCATTTTTCTATGCTTTTTGACATTTTTTCTTTCAAGTCCTTTAATTTTTCTTTTAGGACTTTTACCATCTTTACATTTTTTATTTTTCTGATATGGGAAAACAATTTGCAGAAATCAAAGTATGTAAAAATTACAAGACTAATAAAATTCAAATCAAAATTATGAATCCTATTATTATAGGACCCTAATAGTGGCTCCACACGAGGATGACATTTCTTGATGAAATGTCAAGAACTTTGAGACTAGTAGCCTTTGAATTTTGACTGTGTTGGCCTTGGAACTTTTTTCTGAGCTCTGCATTATTCATACTTATGATATTTTATCCTTCAAAGCTTAGGGCCTTCTCTTCAGGCTTCAACTTTACTAGAAAAACATCTAATCCAATCTAAAATCTGCAATGTTATGTACAATCAATAAATTAAAGAAAGTGAACTACTGTTATTATGGGGAATAGTAATGCTTCAGAATTCTACCATTGATAGGTCCACCTAGTAGATCTGATCCATCCAACTCCTTAAAAAAGAATGCATTGTTACCTCTGTAACCATAAATGACATAAGGGTCTTTCCATAAGAAATCAAATTTCCCATGTTTACCTTTCTTTTCTCTCCTAGAATCACACTTTAGAACTTTTTCACCTATATAAAAATCATCTTCTTTAGTCTTATTGTCAAATATTTTTTGAGTCTTTTCTTGAACAACTTGAGACTTGAGATAGAACTCTTCCCTGGATTGCTGCAAGTGTATGTTTTGGTTTATTCTTCTTTGGATATCATTGGTTTCAACCTGCAGTTCTTGGATTATCTTCATTACTGGCACTCCTAAAGAAGATGGAAAAAAAACATCCATCCCATAAACAAGTTGGTAAGGGGATGTACCAATAGATTTATTTGTGGTAAGTATATTTGACCATAAGGCATTCACTAACCTTTTGTTCTAGGTTTTCTTATTGTCTTCTAGTATTTTCTTCATGATATTCATAAGGCTTTTATTGGAGGATTTAGC
Organism: Pinus albicaulis; assembly: GCA_034641835.2. NCBI lineage: Eukaryota > Viridiplantae > Streptophyta > Pinopsida > Pinales > Pinaceae > Pinus > Pinus albicaulis. Next base: position 393,337,323 of record CM076574.1, read on the forward strand.
AAGGCCATTACCTTGAGGGTAATAAGCAGTAGAATGGTCAAGAGTAATGTGGTATCTATTACAGAAGTCAATCATGTTTTTGGGCTTGAATGCAATTGCATTATCAGTGATGATATTTTGGGGGCATCCAAATCTTGAGAGTATGTTGTTTTCTAAAAATGAGATTGTGACAGTATTAATGGCTTGTCTAGAAGGTATGGCTTCTATCCACTTGGTGAAATAGTTTGTGGCTATCAAAATCCATTTGTGTTGGGCTCAGGATGGAGGGTGAATTTAACCAATGAAGTCAAGAACCCATTGCTAAAAAGACATTTATGTGGAGATGAGTTTTAAGGGCAAAGGTAGTAGCTTTTTCTTTCCTTCAAAGATTTGGCATTTGTGACAGGAGGTCACATACTTTTTCACATCTGCAAACAATGTAGGCCAGTAAAAATCAACACTCAATATTTTATTTGCAGTAGTCTTCCAGTAAATATGTCCTTCATAGTCACCCGCATGAAACTCTTCCAAAAATTTATCAGCTTCTTCTTTAAGAAAACAATTCAATAAAATACCACCACAATCTTTCCAAAATAGTACATTGTCTATGATACAAAATTTCACTGCCTTTAACTTTAAAAATCTAGCTTTAGTTCTTGATAATACAAGAGGAGCTTGTAAATTTAGTAATACAAATATAATATCTGCATACCATGATGTGTCTGAAAAGGCTTCACTGATCTTTGGAGTCACCATCTCTTCCTGATCATTTATTTTGGAAATAAAATTAATATCTAAAGCGTGACAATTTGATTCAAAAATGAGTTTGGCTAAACCTTTACCTTTTATGAGTTTGGTAGGCTTAATTTCTATGTCATATTCCAAAATGGTGGCAATCCATTTGCCTCTTTTACCATCAGTCCCATTCTGAGTCAGAATGTCCTTCACAACTGAATTTGGAACATAAGCAATGATATGTGAATAAAGGATGTACACTCTAAAGTCTTTGATAACCTTCACTAAAGCTAGTGCCTACTTTTCCATTATGTTATAATTTAAAGTGGCATATCTAAGTGATTTGCTGAAAAAATCAATGGGCTGCTCATAGCCCTGATCATTTTTCTGCAATAAGACTGCATCAATAGTATGTTCTGAAGCAAAGGATAAAAATAATGATTTTTTTTTGAAATCATGACTTATAAAGATTGGTGTTTTTGTCAAGGCTTGTTTGATTGATTCAAATGATTTTGTAGCCTCCACAGTCCATTTAAGTACTGAGTATTTTTTCAACATGTTATTGAGTTCTCTAATTATTTCAGCTAAGTTTGAATTGAATCTTCTGAGAAAATTGATTTTACCTAAGAAAACTTGCAACTCTTTAACATTCCTAGGATAAATGATGTTCAGAATGGCCTCTATTCTAGCTGACCGGTCTATCATAATTCCTGCTTTAGATATGATATGTCCTAAAAATTTACATTCTTCCAGTCCAAATAGAGTCTTTTTAGGATTGAGAGAAATTCCAAATTTCCCACATTTGATAAATACTTGTTTGAGGTGATTTAGATGTTCATTGCCAGTATTTAAAAATACAGTAATATCATCTAGACAGATCACAAGAAAATCATGAGTTTCTTTAGCAAAAGCTATATCCATAGCTCTTTTAAAAGTGGCTCCTACATTCATTAATCCAAAAGGCATTTTCACATACATGAAAGTACCCCAAGGAGTAGTAAAAACAATTTTAGGTTGGTATTCTTGTTGAACTAAAATCTGGTTATATCCAGAGAATCCATCAAGTAATGAAATCCTAAAAGAACCAACCACCCTCTGTAGAATGTGATCCATCTTGGGGAAAGGGTAGTTATCTTTTAAGGACACTTTATTTAAATTCCGGAAATCAACACACAGTTTGATTTCCCTTGTCTTCTTCCTAGTGGGAACTAGGTTTGAAACCCAATAATAATATCTGATTAGTGCAATTGTATAGGCTTCATACATTCTCTTAACCTCTTATTAAATTAAAGGTATCAAAACTGGATTGATTCTTCTAAGCTTTTGTTTAAAAGGTTTTTGATATTATTTTATGGGTATTTTGTGTTGTATTATGCTAGTGTTATATGATTTTAAGTTCTCATAACTCCATGCAAATACATCCTGAAATTCCTTAAACATAGCTATGCATTTGAATTTTTCTTCTTGAGGTAAGGATTTTGAAAGTTTTATCATATTAGGCTTCAATTCTATTCCTATATTGCACTCTTCAATGTCAGATCTTATTGGTTCCATCTTTTGTTTCCTTGCAACATCATTAGAATCAAAAAGATCTTCTAAACAGGCTAATCCCTTAGGTAAAAAGTTTTTCTTAAGATTTAAAATGTCAGAATCATCATCTGCTAATTCTTAAATCTCTACTTTCTCTAAATTATCTATTTCTACTTGAGAAAATTTAGTGGGTTTAACAAAATCTAAGTTATTTACATCTACATTTGTTTATATCAATCTCACTATCTATGGTTTGATCTACTGTACAATTTGTGTCTATGTTACAATTCTGAAATTCTCCTTCAGTATTCATGAAATTATAAATCTATTCATTCTGTGAAAATATTTGCCAATATTTTAGATTATTTGGTATTGTAGGCCCGTGTTTAACTTCTTCTGTATATTTATGATTTGGTTGAAATGGCAGATTGCAAGTACTAGAAAAAGTTGCTAAGCTGTGTGCCTGTATATTCTGTTTTCTAGGAATTGCAGCAAAGTCACATTCAAAAAGTTCACTAATCAGATCTAAAATAGTTTCTCTATATTAGCTTAATATTGGATTATATACAGAATATTCTCCTCTTATCTGTTCCACAATTAACTCAGAATCTCACATGATTGACATCCTTTTGGCTCCTAAATTTCTAACAATTTGTAGTCCTAAAATAAGAGCTTCATATTCAGCCATGTTGTTTGTACATTTGAAATATAATATAAAAGCATGACCATCTGCATGATTGTTTTCCATGTTATGTATCCAAACTCCTGTTCCTGCTCCTAATTTATTAACTGATCCATCAAAATCTAGGTGCCACATTGATTCATGAAAAATGTTGTCACTTTCTGGTGCTTTCTTTTTCTGTTTTAGTTCAGTATTGTTCTCAATGCCAATTTCAGAATTACACAAAATGAATGAGTCCATATCAATAGGTGTAGAGTAAATAGGATAGTTTTAAGGTCTTTCTACACTACTAACCATCTACTTCATTAATGTTTCTCTGTAAAGTTTCTTGGGTTGGCCAAAAACTGATATTGTTGCATAAGATATATCTAGTTGTAGAGATCCCTACGATTTACCTCTCCATGAGCGAGATAACAACATTCCATACTTAGGAGGGATGTTAGCTACTACAATATCCATGACTATGCTTTTTTCAGGGTATTGAACTAAAGTAACAGATAAATCTTTTATTAAGCCTAAACATTTCACTTTAATGGAGTCAAATGAGAAGAGATCTTTATAAGGTCTAGTGATGTCTAGATTCAAGGTTTCCATTATTTATTTTGGCATCAAATTATGTGAAGCCCCTAAATCTAGCATTGCATTATGTAAAATATGATCATGAACACTTAAGCTAATATAAAAGGGAGGAACTGCTCCATCATGGTGTTTCCCATTAACATCAGGACCAAAGATTAGTTATGTTTGATCATCACTCAAATTTACGGAATATTCTTCGTCATTCATATTTAAAGTCTCAATGATATGTGTTTTGTATAGGTCATGTTTTACCAACTCTGTCAAAGGTATTGGTATCTTTAATTTGGAAATTTTAGCTTGGATGTTAAAAGGTGCTTGTGATTTTCCTAGCTGAATTATTTATTCTTTTGTGACTGTAGTTTGGGTGATTTTATCTTATTTTTCTACAGTTGGTTTTTCATTTTCAGTTTGTTTTCCACTGTTTTACTGCTTTTATTTTTGTTTTCAGGAGAAGTTTGAGATGCAGTAGAAGTTTTGGTTGATTTTGTGGTTTCAACAGCTGTTTTAGCAGTGGCTATTGTAGGATTAGCTGATTTTGGATCAACAGTAGATGTTTTTGGATCTGAAATTGTTGTTTTAACAGAATTTTTTGTCTTGGTAGCAATAGATTTTTGGAGATCTGTTGATGTTTGGACAACAACATCTATGATGTCAACAATTTTAGGACTAGGTGAAATTTTGGGATTTGAAATTTTCTGAGTTGAATTTGAATTATGGTGGGTTTCTTTAGGGAGGATTTGCAGAACTTTAGTGGTAGGAGCCTCTACTGTCTTCTTTGTTTGAGTTTGGGCAGATTTCTTAATAGAAATATCTACATTTTTCTTGCTTCTAAGGTTATATTGCTTATGAACTTCATTAATTGCAAACTCATAACCTTGCTTGTAATTAAAAGACTCACCAGAATCTAATTGTAGTTGTTGTAATTCTATAATTCCTATTCTTTTTGTGTAAGAAAAATGGTGTTATCATCATTAATGCCCATTAGATTAATTTGGGTGTCTTCATCATCTTCGTTTTGATGAGAACTTTCAGCATAGCTATCTTGGAAATGTGGTCTTATTGTTTGGTCATGTGCTGATTCTCTAGATTTTCCAGTGTTGGTGTTTCTTCTGAAATTGGGATTTCTAATTTGAGGTCCTTGTTTTTGGTTATCCCATTGTGGCTTCCTTTCCATGTTATCTAACCTATCCATCATTATCTCTAATGTTTTTGCTAAGTTATCTATTTTGAAATCTGAAGTTGATGTTTCCTCTTTTATTGTCACCCTCCTTTCATTTCTTAATCTAGCTTTATTTTCTAACAAGTTTGCCTCTACACTAACAACATTACTTTGCATCTGCTCTAAGGTTTCTAGATTTCTCTCTCTCAGTTGATAAGCTATATCTGTATCAAATCCATCAGGGAACTTGAAAAGGACAGAGCCCGGAGGAGGTTTAAGATTAGTAGGAATTGCATTATAAATACTGCTATATCTAGTACAATAATCTTGGATTGTTTCATTTGGTACTCTTTTTATGCTTTCAAATTCAGATAAAATTTGTAGTGGATTTTTCTTCTTCTCCCATCTATTAAGAAGCGTTCTATGTAAAATTGATAAATCAACAATACTATCAGCATTCAAGCCTTTAAACCACTTTTTCACATCACCAGTTAAAGTTTGAACAAAAAGTCTCATTTGGACATCATCATCATCAATTTCATGCAGTTCAAAATAGTCTGTCATCTTATTAACATGTTGTTGTGCAGTGTAATGAGTGGTTTTATCAAATTGAGGGAATTTTCTTTGATAATCCAGGGGCATGTTATGTAACTATGTTGGGAGGACCAAGGGAGCATATGTGGCTACCATGGCTAAGATTCTAGCTTGGTTAGGAGGTAAGTTTGAAGTACTTGGTGAAGAACTAGAAGTACTTGTTGATATATTTAAAGCACTTGCAGATGATATTGGGATATAAGAAGATGTACTTTCAAATGTGGTTGAGATATTAGAAGATGAAGTTGGGATGCTAGAAGAGGTGCTTGGAAATGAGAATGATGTATTAGAAAATGCAGCAGAAATACTAGGGGATGAACTTGAGGTGGTGGAATATGGAAATACAATTCTAGGTTGAAGTAGAAGCTTGGGAAAAAATGAATCCGTGGAATGAAGTGTGGTGGGAATAATGGATGAAGTGGTAGTAAATAAGGATGAACCTACAGATTATAAAATACTGGTATCTAAATGACTGGTGGAAGGCTTAGGGGTATAGGCTGATAAATAAGTCAATTCAACTGAATGTTGTAAATAAGATTCATCAATTTCTTTAATCAAAGTTGTAGTTATGGCATCAAGTTTATAATAAAATTCAAAAATCTTTTGATCAAAATCAACTGAAACAATTTCCTTCTTAGTTTCAATGAATGAAATGAAATCAAGATCTATTACAGTATTATGTAAGTCACTTTCTAATTTAGTTCTAAACAAAGATTGTTCAAAATTTAAATCAAATTCAATGTCTTGTAAACTTGATAGTTTATTTGGAAGAGAATTTTCTTTGACCAATGAAATCTTATTACCTAAATATTCTACTGTTTTGTTTTTCTTTCCAATTCTATTAGGATTATCTACTATGACAGTAGGTTGTGGATCTGGATTGGACCTAGTATACTAAACTCTTCTGGAAGCCAGAATTACAATTTTTTATGAAAATATACTCACAACTGTTTAAAACAATCTTAAGGTGAAAAGATAATTGAAAATATTTCCTTTAAGATCTATTTAAAAACTAGAGATTCCAGGTTTGATCCCCAATGGAGTCGCTAATATGTTATCACTCCAATAATTATTAATAGTTGTGAGATTTTTTATTTTAGTGTTAAAGAATATTAGAGGTAACCACAAACCTACTTTTAAGTCTTAGGATCTAGCCTTCCTAATGCTCAGAGAGGGTTCTCTCTATATGATTTATATTTTTTGTTTGTATTTGATTTTAGGCTAGTTATGTAGGGTAAATTGGTTTTGGGTTTTGATTTGATTTGGTGGTGAAATAACTTACTTAGATGGATAGCTATAGGTCTGTATCCCATTGGGAAAATGGAGTCAATGTGTCAAGTAGTCAAATCAGGATCAAGTTCTAAAGGGAAATGTTTACAAGGCAAGATAGCTGAGTCAATTCAAATATTCAAGGCTGATGATGAAATGGTTTTGATCGGGATAAACAGAAATTAAGGGTTCTTAAATCCGGATTATGAGTGAAAAGGCAAAGGTCAATCGAAACTAGGGAGAAATTAAGGGTTCCCTAATCTAGATATCAGTCGAAAACATATAAATGATAATAAGTCAAAACATAGAGCTTTTAACATATTCTGAAATAACAATTCCTGATTTATCATTTAGATTTAGAACACATTCAAGTATTGATGGAAAACATAAGAAATTGACAAAGTAACAAGTGAAAATACTTCACTGTAGTGGCCCAACAGATGAATCCTTTAATATGATGCTTTATTGTTGTGATCTAGTCTACTGACTTGAAATTGGTACAAAAAACCCTTAGGTTCAGAATAGTATAACTACAAAAATGTTCAACAATTCATCCACACTCAATACTTCCAAATGATAAGGATTTATAAAAAAACTCATACAAAATATCCTAGGATAAACTTAGGAATTATTCATGGAAAATAAATATGTTCATGCAAGAAGATAGTGACAGCTTTCGAACTAATGCTAGCTGTCCCTTTTTTATTGAAATAAATGGTTTGTTGTCTTGATTTTTTCAGCTGCCGTTCAACGAATATTGCAGCTAGAAAATGAGGTGTCTTTCACGCTGGTAAATTCATTTTTGCTATGATTTTGACTTTAACCTTTTAACTTGATTCTCTTTATCTTGATACTCTTTCACTACAAAACAATAAATGTTGATGTAAAAATGACAAACTCTGTTTTTTACTTTCACTGCTTTGTGCTTACTGCAATTTGATCTCACAGTAGATCAGTCAATTTTTCCCAGAATTCTGCCTCTGGCAGTTTTATCTTCATCATCCTTCTGAAGTTTTCATCAGCTTCAATATACTTTGAGAATGTTGGTTTGTTCACAAATAAGTGTTTTACTTCATGCTGTAAGTAAAATAAATTCTCAAAATTCTTATAGAGCACCTTCCCTGTTGGGATTCCATGCAAGGCTGAATTGTTCACTTGTTCCCTGGAAAAATATCTTATCTTTTTATCATAATCATCCTGCTTCATTAATCTATCATTAATAACTAGAGGATTGGGAAGACCTTTTTGACTTGGAACATCAAATTTGATCATGAACCTTGTGATTGCAATCTCCATGTTCTGGAATTTCTCCTCTAACTATATCATTAAATTCTTTTTAGAGGTTACCATACTAACTTCCAGGATGGTCTCTGTTCTATCATTAATTCCAATCTCTTCTAGCTCTTGTCTATTTTTAGAATTTAGTAACCTGATGATTTCAAGAGCTTCTTCAGGTTTCTTGCCAAGCTCTTCTTTTTTCTTCTGGATTGCTTCTCTTTTTGATTTTAATAAGTCTTTCTGCTCATATATGACCTATATGGAAGGCCAAATATCATTGAATGCTTCAATGATATTGGACCATAGCTGCTGCTTGAAATGTACCATTGGTTCCTTCAGTGTGAGTTATTTTTCTAACTTTTTTAGTTGCTCATTCAATCCGTTGGCTTTTTGTTCTTCGTTATTAGCATTTATTTGAGAAAGTTTCTTAGCATCTTCAAGATTTTTGAGCTGTTGTTTTAATATGTTTATCTGATTGGTCTGAATAGACATATCTTGCATAGCCTTTACTAGTTTTCTACCTTCATCTGAATGTTGTGATGTTGTTGTTGAAGATTCTATGGCTGAAGTTGTAGATGAAGTCACTGGAAGTGTTGTGGTCATCGGAACATTAGGAACCAGTGATTATGCCAAAGTAGAAGGTACAACTGTTGTAACTACAAGAATTACTGTGATTGGGACTAGTTCTTTGATGGATTCTTTCTCTTGGACCAACTTGTCCATTTCAACCTCCATTTCCTTTATCTGAGATGTTAACTATAAAATGAGATTCATCATCTCATCTTTATGATTGGTATCCTGTAAGACCTTCTTGGCTTGATGATGTTCTGTAGGGGGCAATTTCAATTTTTTCTTAAGTGCAACAATGTCTGTGTTTTTCTTTTTGATCAATTCCTCTGTAACTTTTATATTTTTAGGATAATATCCTACTTCAATCATTAGCTCTTCCAAGGATTTGATTCTAGTGTCCTTTGCCTATGAAGATGCCTTCTCCAATTTGAGCTAATATCTTACATTTACTAGAGTGTTTTGAAGTTTCTGAGCACTCATAGCCTTGGTGGTCATTGTAGAATAAATCATCTCTCCTGACTACTTATGAAATTAAATTTGATCTAGAGGATGAATATCCTAGAGTGGAACTTCAAAATATATCTTTTTGTAATCAGAGGATGATTTAGGATTTTGAACTGTGGGCTGAAGAACTATCATCATCATCTTTTTATTCTTGTAGTCAAACACTGAAAGTAGCCTAATCTGAATTGCTAGGAGTTTGCTTTAGATACTGAGAATATATTTCATTTTTGGCTTTGATTTCCTTGTAAATTTCTTTGATATCCATGTCCTTTTCTACTGGTTTTTTAGATGACGAAACTTCTATATTGTGTTGTTTCTGAATTAGCTGTGTCTTAGAAGTAGTGGGTTGCTGTTCCTATTCAATTATTGTAGGAGGTGCTTTGTCTTTTTCTGCTATTCCTGTATCAATTACCTCTATTGTCTCTTTTTCTTTTTCAGAAGGATTTATCTTTGGATTTTTACTGTATCTCAATTTGAATTTAGTATCTGTTGTATATGATCCTTCCTCTCTGTTTCTCTTCACATTTTTGTCTTATTGGGCTGGAGTTTGAAAAGTTTGACTAGTATCAATTTGCTTCTCTGCCTCTACCAATGTATTCTCTAACCATTCAGATTGGTTTGAGAATTTCTCAATCTTTTCTATAACCAGCTCCAAAAATAGAAGAAAAGAGATATCAACACCTTAAAAATAAGCCACTTTGAGGGGGAAACCTCCAATACATTACATAAATGAAAAATTCTTGGATGATACAATTTACAAAACCTCCTTTCTATATATAGGAGTCCATGTGGCCATAATGTAATCCTAGTGGGCCACAATGTAATCCTAGCCGACCTAACAATAATAATTTAAGGGCACAATAATAACAAATGGGGGTTACAAGGGTACAATAATAACAATAAGGGGTTTACACTAACAATAATAAGGGGCTATACTAGTGATATAGGGACCTAACATGCCCCTCTCCTTCAAAAAAAGTGTTGTCCTCAACACTTGAGTAGCTCCGGGTGCTTCCGTATAAAATTCTCATCCTCCCATGTAGAATCTTCAGTGGGTAAGTTCTTCCACTTGATGAGATACTCTGAAATTGATCGATTCCGTAGTTGTCGAGTTCTTGTTTCCATGACTGCTTCAGGTTCCAATATGATTTTTCCTTCCTCATCAAGTTCTGGCAATATTGTTTGAACCAGAATATTTTCACCTATAACCTTCTTTAAGCATGAAACATGGAAAACTGGATGTACTCGCGAAGAAGCAGGAAGCTCCAATTTGTATGCCATAGTACCAATCTTTCGCAACACCTTGTAAGGACCATAGTACTTTGGCGATAATTTATTATCCTTCTTAGCTTGCTTGAGGGACATTTGTTTGTATGGTTGTAGCCGTAAAAATACCCAATCTCCTACATCAAAACTTCTCTCGCTGCGATGTTGATATGCCCGTTGTTTCATTCGATTTTGTGCCAAATTCAGGTTATCCTTTAAGAGTTGGAGAACTTCTTGCTGATGCTCGATGTGATCTTCCACCGCTTGAACCTTCGAATTTTCCCTTAAAGATGATGTGATGGATGGTGGATGATATCCATAAAGTGCCATAAATGGGGTCATTTTTGCCGCAGTATGGAAGGAAGTGTTATACCACCATTCAGCAAGAGGTAACCACTTGACCCATTGTGTTTGTTTATCAGATACAAAACAACGAAGATATCCTTCCAAACATTTATTTACGATCTCAGTTTGACCATCAGATCGAGGATGATAAGATGAGCTATGAGCTAATTGAGTACCCAAACAAGAAAATAACTCCGTCCAAAAATTTCCAGTAAAAATGGGATCTCTGTCGCTCACAATAACCCTTGGGCTTCCATGTAGCTTTTGAATTCTATTCATAAATGTAGTAGCAACTGTACTTGCTTTAAATGGATGAGATAATGCACAAAAGTGTGCATACTTGGTAAGTCTATCAACTACCACCATGATGACACTCTTTCCTTCGGACTTAGGTAAACCTGTGATAAAATCCATTGAAATATCCTCCCAACATTGACTTGGAATGGATAAAGGTTGTAGAAGCTGAAATTTTTAGGGTGTGAAGCCGAAATCCCGAGGAAGATGAACTTGACAGCTATGTTCATCTGTAAAGTAGCCAAGAATGAAAGACAACATGGAAATGATATGTCTTGTCCTTTCAGAGAATTTAGCAGAAGAATATGGAGGATTTAGCTTAGGAATTTCTACATAAGAAGGCACGAAGGTCTGGAAAATTTGGAACCTCTTGGGGAAGTCAAAATTCAAGTATAATTGAGTGAGGGCTTCAATGGACAAAGGAACTTCATCTGGTCCATGCTGTATCTGAAGCATTTGATTGATAAAATCTGCTGTAATAGTAAACAAGACTTATTTTTCAGGGTTTACTATGGCTCTTTGATTGGGGAAGTAACATGATTGGAAAAGTATAATTACTTCTGGGCCTTGATAAGTATGAGGTACAACATATATTGGCAAGTTTGATTCCCAGATAAACACTTCATCAACCTGATCTAGGGATTTTTCTTGGCTCCAACAATGGAGCTCAAGAAGGTTGAACTCTGTCACTGTATCAGTAATCTTGAAGTCTACATCAGCCAAGGGAATATGCTCTACATCTATAACAGGGGGTTGTATTGGATTGACTGCTAGAATGTTTTTGGAAGCCATTTCTTTGCTTGATCTATCAATTTTATACTCCTTTAACCTTAAAAACATTGATCTAGGCCTGTAGGAGCACCTTTGAAAGTTTAAACAATTTACAGAAGAGTTTGGATAAAACACGGGTTATCTATTATCGGCAAAAAGGTTTTAAATTCATTCAATTAACCAACTGTAATATTTGTAACAAAAGGGCAATTGCAGGACTTTAGAATTTTTGCAAAAGATATCTAGAGTATGTAGTGCATTCTCTGTGATAAAAACAATCTTAAGACATCAATTTTATGCAAAAAGGATCCCTAAGTACTGTAGGAAAGGATTTGAAGGTCATAGAAGGCTTTTTCAGGTATGTAGATGGCTTAAACTTCCTCAGTTTACTCAATCTTTGATTTTTAATAGTCCAGGGTTTCAGAATTTTGTGAAAGGATTTCTTAGGGTTTATAGAATAAATGATTTCGGAAGAAAATGGGATTTTATTTAGTTTCATAGGCTCCTAAATTATTCGATTAACTGTAATACTCTTTTAGATCGATGAATAAGTCCATTCTTCTGAAGAATGCCTGAGAAAATTGAAGTTTTACTGTGCAGGAGGGTTTCTAGGGTTGTAGAAAGCTTTTAGAAGCTTTTGTTGGTCTTGTTGGTCATCCTTTTCAAAGTATTGTTTCTATACAATATGGTATACATAATGATCTTATCATAATTCATCTTCCAAGATCCTTCCAAGATGATGAAATTTTTATAAATTTAGAACCTTTTATATTGGCCATGATATAGCATGAATTTTCTATATAAATTTACACATATGTCAGTAGTAGTTTTCTTGTTAATATAAAGATAATTAATTGTGGATGAATTGAAAATTAAACTTATTTTATAAAAATGTTGATAAGGGGAAGGCACCAACCTTAGAGTAGTCCACATATGCTCTTGAGGAAGAGCTTACTCAAGAAGAAATTTTTATGTCCATCAATCCGATCCAAACAATAAAGAAGATTTGAATAAAAGAAAGCAAGAAACTCAGTTCTTTACTCCTAATTGAGCCTTAGAAAAAAAAGATAAGGGGCTAAATAAAAACCTTGATGCACCAAATTTGTTAGTATGGGGTGAGAAACTCATTTAATTATCCCATTTTTTTGTTTATGATTTTAATTGTCTCATCCTTTATAAAAAAAACTCTTTATTTTACAAGATTTTTTGGTGGAGTATGATCGTCATGCTGTGACTATGGGGACCGACGTTGATAGCAGTGATGATGCTCCACCTGTGACTTATGCACCAATCATTGAGACCGGTACACCCGCGGATCGACACACAACAAGATCTGCACCCCATCAAAAACTTACATTAGTATTTTCACATGATGTCTTGGATGCATAACATGATCCTATTGCGCAATTTGAAGTGATATTTCCTAGGTCTTCCCATGTTACTAGCACGGGAACACTACCGATTACATTTTTGGTAGATGAGGACAATATCCCCATGAAAATAGAGAAACTTCCAGGTATTTAAGAAGTGTTTTAAATATTAAGTACAATCTAATTGAAATTAAGTTATAATATGTGATTATTTTAAACTAATGATAATTTTTTTTTTTTTTAGGAAATGATGTATTCTATAGGCATTTATATGACCTTACCCTGGAAATATTTGGTCCCACCATTCACACAAACTGGAAATCCCAAAGTTCCAAGTTGAAAGATGAACTTATGAACATGATGGTTTTCTTATTCGGTGAGGGTACCTTCAACAAAAATCGAGTTACCTCCAAGGAAGGATTACATTTAAAATATTTGTGGGACCAGTATAGGTCTCATTTGGAAAGGAAAAGGTTGCATAAGCACCCTCCAGTGATTCCAGAGATGGATTGGAAAGCGGTCATGGAAGATGCAAACGAGAAGTCCCTTCGAAAAGCAGGGAAAAAACCACCCAGATGAGGAAGGTATGAGGCACTTTTAATAATGTAATTATGATTCTTTATCATCATTGTGACATCTAATTAAGTTTTTCAATATTTTAAATATAGGCTCCCAGATACATCCAAAGCCATGATGGTTGGAATATCTAATCATGGGAAACATCATCTTGGCTTGGGCGGTTACTCAAAACTGGCTGCAAAAACTGTAAGTATATAAAAAATATTTTTTATCCAAATTATAAATTCTCAACAATTTTAATTTAATATCACAAAAGAGAAAAAATCATGTTCTCATGAAACATTGTAGGGGTCACAATTCAAATAGGCTCCCATGGAGGACGACCTAAAGATTACTTTAAAGAATATACATAAAGCCGTGGTTTAATGTAGGATAAGCTTGGCGTCTTTACAGTCTTCCAACACCCGACCTAACAATCAGGAAAATAAAATCAACAAATAGCAATTATAAATGATTACTTGTACAATATATTGGCTATTATTTTTGGCCATAAAGTAATGTGCTTGATTGTAAAAAGAAGGAAAACAATGTAGATACAACACATGAACCTATTGATGGTGGAGTGCCTCTTGAAACTGATGTTTAGCTCGGTACTGGAGGTATTTCACGTGTTATAGAAAAAAATTTAGTATGGAATACAATTAGAAATATTTAAATTCAAGCCCCTAGGGATGTAGATTGTTGGCAAGCAAATGTAATGCTATGGCATTCGTGCCACTGTGCAGGTCATAGGTTCAAACATCGCCTTACCCATGCACTGTTCTTGGGGGCGGTGTTGTTTCTCCTGGAGTTTATAGTCACGAAGTCGTTGGGGATCGACCTTGTGTCATGCGAGTATGAGAGTTGACTCATTACCTATTCTTCTAGTCATAATATATATATATATATGCTAATGGTGTATTAATTATATCATTCTTTTTTCTACACTAGAACATGTTTAGGATGAGGCGAGAGAAGAGGACGAACATATGGCCACATTCAAAAGTAATACGCTTCCTTCCACTATTGAAGAAGGTAAAAACACACTTATACTCTTTTTATTAATAAAAAAATTGTAATGATAATAAGTATAAATACGAATTTGACATTTCTTTCTTATTGCAGTTAATGCTCGACCCCACTTGTAGCTGCATAGTTGTAGGATGAGGTCAGCAACAAGACATACAATAGAACCCACAATAAATGATGGGGGCCAAGATCAAGGTATCCTTTCTAACTACATATTTATAAAGAGAAATAAACCCGATAAAAATTGGCTGCACTTGTTTATTTAGAGCCTGGTTTTTTGAGTACCACATTTATGACAGAGAGGTTTAATGCCTCATGGCATGAGTATATGTAATTTTTGATTATCTTAATAAAAAGTTGTGATTTTTCCAATGGAAAAAATTAGAATGACCTTGTTTCATATTATGTAAACATATTTTTGTGTGATAAAAATGATTGAGATAAAATATTTTGTGGATGTATGAATGGATGAATGAATTATGGCACCCTTTAAGGAATTGTATATTTGTGATATTTCTTCATCCATCTCTGGTTTGAGGTTACGATTAAATTATAATGCAAGGCATTGTTTATAGAGGCTCAACCAAAACCCATGTAAACTAAATAAGGGGGAAAATCTAGAAGACACATTCTAATATTTTGTCTCATATTAAATTTTTGGATTTTAAACATCTTGGTATATAAGTCATTTTCAAATATGTACAACCCTTATGACTACTAGGAAAACCAAGGAACATTTCATAGGTTATAACACTAGTTTCCATAAGCTTTATAATTAGAAATACCATGAATTTAACTTGTTTCTGGCGTACCAACATTTGTTAAATCATCCACCCATTTTAGCCTTGGGGATGAGATACTTATAAACATTTCCCTAGTGAAGGATTTGAGTAACTCCAATTCTGATTTTGTGGACTAATGGATTATTATAGTGCAATATACAATACCTTTAGGATTTTCCATCCTCAATATTGTCTTTCAATACTTCTAATGTTCTTTTTAATAGAAGAGTCAATGCCTTCCTTTCCTTGAATAATACCCTTCTTCTCTTCTCCCTAAACTACTCCCTTAGCTTTGATGCCTCAATCAACATTCCAAATGAATAGTCAAGGGTTTAATCCTCTAAGTTTAAGTGATTAAATTTTTCATATTCATGTGCCCCTTTCAATTACGTAATGGTTTCAACTCATGTGATAATTTACTCAAATATCCATTTGAAAATATCATGATCCATGGAAGACATGCTTCTCATTGAAATATACCATTGAATCGTTTAGCACTACCAACTAGGAATCCTAATATACAACTAATCCTAGTCAATATATATATATATATATATATATATATATATATATATATATATATGTAAATATATATATATATATATATATATATATATATATATATATATATATATATATATATATATATATATATATCCCATTTTCCAATCACCTCATGATGGTTCTCAACCAAATGATGGCTATTCCAATTGAGCTAACTCATTAAATTGAAATTTTTTATTGATCTAAGATGTTTCATCAAATTGAAATATTTGAATGTTTATAGTTGAGGATGGTGGAATAAAATTACAAATTACACTTATTTGATAAACATGGTGATAAGGGGAAGGCACCATCCTCATTGCAATCCACAAATTCTCCCAAGGAAGTGATTGGCGATCCTAATTCATTTGATTATGATGAGTTGTTCATGTCTCCCGAAACAATCATAAAAAATAATAAGCTTGTGGTTAGAATGAAAATATAACTTGCTCATTTTATTCACATTAGAAATAAAAGACCTGAGATTAAAGATAACATCAACATGTTCAACCAACATCTTCAAAGATATTAGGTAATAACCATATTTTAAAGTATAACATCAACATCTTCAACCAACATCTTCAAAGATATCAGGGTAAGTTCTTCCACTTAATGAGATACTCTAAAATTAATCGATTCCGTAGCTGTGAGGTTCTTTCTTTTGTGACTGCTTCAGGGTGAAATATGATTTTTAATTCTTCGTCAAGTTCTGGAAATATTGTTTGAATTGGGAGCTTTTCACTAATAACCTTATTTAAGCATGAAACATGAAAAACTGGATCTACTTGGGAATATGCATACAACTCCAATTTATATGCCATATTACCAATATTTTGTAACACCTTGCATGGACAATAGTACTTGGGTGATAATTTATTATACTTCTTAGCTTGCTTGAGGGACATTGCTTGTAAGATTGTAGACGTAAAAATGCCCAGTCGCCTACATCAAAACTTATTTCAGTACGATGTTGATATGGATGTTGTTTCATTTGATTTTGCGCCAGAGTGAGGTTATCCTTTAAGAGTTGGAGAACTTGTTGTTGTTGCTTGATGTGATCTTCCATTGATTTAACCTTAGAATTTTATCTTAAATATGATGTGATGGACGGTGGATGATATCCATAAAGTGCCATAAATGGGGTCATTTTTGCTGCAGTATGGAAGGAAGTTCTATACCACCATTTAGCCAGAGGAAACCATTTGACCCATTGTCTTTTTTTATCCTTCCAAACATTCGTTCATTATCTCAATTTTCCCATCAGATTGAGGATGATAATATGAGCTAAGAACTAATTAAGTACCAAGATAAGAAAATAATTCCGTCAAAAAATTTCTAGTGAAAATGGGATCTATGTAACTTACAATAATATTTGGGATACCATGTAGCTTTTGAATTGTTTCCATAAATGCAGTAGTAATTGTATTGGCTTTAAAAGGATGAGATAATGCACAAAAGTGTGCATACTTGGTAAGTCTATCAACTACCACCATGATGAAATTATTTCCTTCAGATTTGGGTAAACCTATGATAAAATCCATTGATACCTCCTCCCAATGTTGACTTGGAATGGATAAAGGTTGTAATAGACCCAATGTCTTAATTGTCTCAACTTTATTTTTTTGGAAAACCAAACATTTTGCCACAAACTTATGAATATCAAATTTAAGGCCATCCCAAAAATATTCCTTCTTTACCATGTGGTAAGTTTTTAAAAACCTTGAGTGCCCTCCTAAGGGGGAGGTGTGCAATTCCAAAATAATATTTTGTTTGAGTTGGGAATTCTTATAAATATATAAGAGATTTGTATCATTTTGAATCATTTTTCCAGATAAATGTATCATATGCACTAGGATATTGTTGTAAATTTTTAATGAGTGTCAACACCTCTTATTCATTATTCCATTCATCTCTTGCTTCATTTATCCAATCAAGTTGGATAATAGAATTGTCACAAAACAATGCTTCCACATCCTCATCCTTTCTTGAGCGTGCATCTGCAACAACATTTTTCTTCCATTTTTTGTAGATAATTTCAAAGTCATAACCCAACATATTTGTGACACATTTTGCAGCTCTTCTGAAGATAATATTTGTTCCAAAAATTATTTAAGACTATCATGATATGTTTTTACCTTGAAGTGCCTTCCCATTAGGTAAGATCGCCAATTCTTTAGTGCATGTAGTATTGTGAAAATTTCCTTCTCATAAATATCTTTGTGTAAATACTTTCCCTTGATTGGATGAATTTCAAAAGAAATGGGAATTCCTTGTTGCATTAAAACAACACCAATTCCATTTCCTCGGGCATCACATTCCAAAATAAAGGTTTTTGTGAAGTCTAGCATAGCTAACACCAGTGCTTGGCACATTGCCTCTTTAAGATTTTAAAAGTTCTTAGTTGCTTCTGAAGTCCAATAAAATGCATCTTTCTTCAATAACATTGTTAGAGGTGTTTCTGTTCACCCATAATTCTAAACAAAGTTGCGATAATACACTGTTAACCCAAAAAATTCTCGAATATTCTTTAGGGTTGTGGGGATTTTCTATTCCTTAATGGATTAAATTTTTTTAGGTTCTACCTTAACACCATCATGATATACAATATGACCCAAATATTCCACCTCTTGTACTCCAAAGAAACATTTAGATGTTTTTTCATAAAAACGTTTCTCCTCCAATAGTCTGAGCACCCTATCAACATGCTGAACATGATCCTTCCAAGACTTGTTGTATATTAGTATATCATCAAAAAATGCTGACAAAAATTTTCTAGGGAAGGGTTTGAAAATAGAATTCATCAAAACTTGAAATGTGGAAGGTGCATTAGTAAGGGCAAAAGGCATGAAAAAAAATTCGTAATGAACTTCATGAGTTATGACTCTTATTTTTGGAATGTCTTCAATCTTAATTCTAATTTGATGATATGCTCAACGAATATCCAACTTGGTGAATTAAATTTCTCCATGTAATTAATCCAAAAATTCATCAATGATAAGAAAGGTAAATTTATCTTTAATATTGAGCTTGTTGAGATCCCTATAATCCAGACACATATGCCATGATCCATCCTTCTTGTGCACCAATACTATTGGAGCATAAAAAGAAATTTGACTAGGTTTAATTATACCGACCTCTAGCATTTCTGCAACCATACATTCAATTTGACTCTTTTGGCATAGGGATATCTGTAAGGCCTAATGTTTGGAGGAACGCTTGCTGGCATTAAGTGAATAACATTATCATAATCATGAATAGGTGGGAGGAATTTCGGTGTCTAAAATACCTTGGAATGACTGTCCAAGACATTTGGAGATGTGGAGAAATAGATGATTTCGATGTTTGAATCTCTAGGGAACAAAACTGTGCAATTACACCTTGTGGATATTTATTTAAAATATTTTTCATGGCATTAGAGCTTATTATCTTCCCTAGTTTCCCTACGACGCCCCTTAATTCAATTTCCTTTTCTTCCCAAAAAAAATTCAAGAAGATTTCTTGAAAATTAAAAGCTATCGTCTCCAAAGATTGTAACCATTGGAATCATAGTACAACATCAACACCACTCATTGGAATGGAAATCATTGGAATATTCAATACATATTCCCCCATTATTAGATTGATATTATGGTACTTTCTAGAGAAATTTATAGTTCCTCCATATGCAACCATCACTTGACACTCTGGTGTTGGATATATAAAGCAATTCAATTCCTTGGCTATCTTACAGTGAATAAAATTTTGGGTACTACCTGAATCAATCAACACTATTGCCTTTTTATTCTTTATATATCCTTCTAACTTAAGGGTTTGAGGCGTGGTAATTCCTGCTAATGCATTACAAGATATGGTAGGATTAATTTATTCTTTCTATAGGGTTGGTATTTGGTTTATATCCTCTTATTTTTATGTTTCTTGTTCCTTTTCTTCCTCCTCTTCACAATCTATGCAAAATAATTTCTTCTTAGCACACTTATGATCTTTAGTGTATTTTCTATCACAAATGTAACAAATTTTTTTTCTCTTTTTTCCTCCAATTGTTGTGGTGTCATCTTTGTAGGTTGTGAAATGATAGGAGAAACAACACTTCCATATTTATAGTTGTGAGTGGTAGACTTCCTTGTTGCCATAATTTTGCTTTCAAATTTTCTTACTACCCTGAATGCTTTCTCCAATGAATTAGGTTCCCTAAGGAAAACCTAGTGTTGGATGTTATCCCTTAAAATCCCTATGAATACATTAATGCTATGTTCCTTTTGATATCATTTACCCTAATATTCAAATTTTAGAAGTACTTAATGTGCTCCACCATTGAAACCTTTTGATTGAGATTTATCAATTGGCTAAAGAAGGTATTGCTCTTTGTATCCTCATAATGTGCAACCAATTATTCTGCAAAACTTCTCCAAGTGACAATTGATTTATGAGAACAAAGCCATCAATATTACCATACAAATTGATTTTGGTCTAAATATAAATATGCAATGCATACCCTTTGTATGTTCGACTGTCATGTAGATCGAATAATTTCTCCATTTGTAGTATCCACGTTATCAAATATTTTCCATCAAAATTCCTCATATCAATCTTTGGAATGTGGTTATTGTTCAACCCACCATTGGAGTCTCTAAATTCAAAATTCATATTCCTTTTGCCCTCATCATGATTTTAATGGAGTTCCTTCTTAGCATTAGGAAGCATTTCATGTATCAAATTTTTCAAACCTTCCTTCAAACCTTCGAGGTCCCTTTAATTTATGCTTTTAAACCATCCATATTGAAATTCATTATTGATTCCATGTCTAATTTTAAACTATTCTTCAAACAATCCATCTTAGCTTCCAACTCATTTTTGGTTTCTCTTTTCTAGAGTGAAATTTGTTGCACTTGATATCGTAATTCTGATATATCATGTTGCATTTATCCCTCTTCTACATACATCATATTATAGCTTTTTGGTTTCTTAATAGGTGTTTCCATTTTTTTTTCTTCGAGGCATTTTGAAATCAAACAATGATATATATGCTTCACTAAGCCCTTTGAATCATTTCAAACTTCTTACACACATTTTTCTTGATTTTTTGGAGCTCAATATTGAAAATATTGTATCTCTATAATTTCAACACTCCGAGGTCTAACATTTCGTCATGTAGTAGCCTTTTGAGTCTTCTTTCCAACACCACAAGTCAGACCAAAATTGCATTCTTCAACATAAAGCTATACCTAATCTCCCACAATGTCATTTTTATGGATTGGTTCAGTAGAGTAAAGTTGTAAGGAATGACACATGTCATTTTTTCATATTTCAACCCTGAAATTTATATACTTGAAACTACAGTTCGTGAAAATTTTGTCACTTTTTACGAAACTAAAATCCTATGCTTAAAGATAAATTTATGATGATTTTCCCTTGGTCACCTGTTTGAGACTGAATTCTAGAGCATGCATACACCCTAAAGTATTCGAACCATATATAAGAAAATATAGTGAACCAAGATTTGAAATTCCTACACAAAATTAATCAAGATTTTTGTTCTAGGTGGTTGCAATTTTAACTTCTAAATCTTCGTATAAAACAAATTATAGCGAAAATTCCAAGATTACATATTTGAAGTAATGAAACCCTAGAATCCAAAGCTCTGTTACCAAATGTTATACAACTAGATCTCAAAAATGATAGATCAATGACTTCAAAGTTAGCCTCTTCGATGGGGAAACCTACTTTACATCACATAAATGAAAATAATAAGACCTCCTTGGTATATATAGGAGTCTACGGGGCCACAACATAATTAGAGCCTACATAACAGTAATAATGTAAGGCCACAACAATAACAATTGTGGGATTATATGGGGCACAACAATAACAATATGGGGGTTACATGGGCAAAAAAATAACAATAGTGGCTACATTGAAAATATGAATAAGGGGGATACACTAGAGTTATAGGGACATAACAAGCCCTTTTCAATAGAGAATAAATTAGGATTTGGATAATCTTGGATCAAAACATCCTCAATCCAAAAAGCATCAACAAAGTCAATGTTTACTTCCTTGTTGCTTTATCGAGTGGAGGGAGATTTGCTCCAAGGTTAAACTACTCCAAAAATTTATTCTTGAACCAAGAGGATCTCATTTAGGTATTCATGAACTCAAATAACTAGATTACTAATCACGGGGGGGGGGGTGTTGAATTAGTATTAACTGTGATTCATAAACTTTTGATTCTTTTTACCTAAACACTGAATGATTAGTGAGTCAACATCAAAACATAATTAATATCATGTAGAATCATTATAGCAACAAAGTAAAAACACCATGAAGAATCAAAAGTAAACCATGCACATAAGAGGACACACTGATTATTGCTGAAATATGTCCCATAACTCATATTATGGATCACAGAAGCCTTAATTCACTTAAGACACAATGTTTCTAGTGGAAAACCCTCTCTAGTGAAAAAAAACCACTCGCTATTGCTACTACTTAAATATTATATTATGTTGAAATTTTTTTTACATAGATGAGAAAACACCCATTAGCTAGAAGAATCAACTACTATGACAGTCTTCTAGTAATACCATATAGAGAGACTCTTCTCTCATGACTCTATGAACACCCATCTGCTGGAAGCCACCACGACTAAGGAGCCTTGCCCAACACTACTGGACTCTGAAGAAATTTGCTTCTTGTTATGATTTTCCAGCTAGAAGGCCCCAACCTTCTCTACTCACTGTATACTATGAAGCCTCAACGCCTTAAACACACACATGTGAACCACATTTCAAAATGTTTCAATCTGGGTTCTCAAATATGCTAAACATGAGCAACCTGTCAACTATTATGATCTCAAAATAATATATGATAAAACATACAAATACACACAACTATATATATGAAATTTTATAGATAGATAACTGTAGCACACTCTCACTCTCATACCAACCATCAATCCATAACACCATCTTCTCATACAAATATAAGCCAAAATATCCTCAATAATTCTCCACGCGAATACCACAGGAAAATACCATGGTTATCCTAATACCACAAACACATGTAACATGGTAATCTCCAATTCAATATAATGGTTATGCCAATACATGGAAACCTATACCATGGTAATGGAAACCTATACCATGGTAATATCCAAGTCAATACCACGAGAAAATATTATGGTTATGCTAATACCACAAACCACTATACCATGGTATTCTCCAAGTTAATACCACAGGTAAATACTATGGTTATTCCAGTACCACAAACACATGTACCATGTTAATATGCAAGTCAATACCATGGTTATGCCAATACCATGAAATCCTATACCATGGTAATCTCCAAAACAATACCATGGGAAAATACCATGGTTATGCCAATACCAAGACTATCTGCACCAAGGTAATATCACATGGCAACCTACTCCACACACATCCCAATACCATAGTAATGATAATACCAAGAATACTTGTACCATGGTAATACTCTACTCATGAAATATGCAAGATGCGTAAGGAAACCAGAGAAAATTCTCAAACAGAACTGAAAAAACTTAGCTCTAAATCATCTAACATAAACTAAGCCAAATCACCCGCAACAATAAAAAAACTACAGCTAGTGGCACAAACCAACAAACCCATCTATAACAAGCCACAAACCATAGATCAAAGCTAAAACCACCACAACACAATCATCTAAAATACATCCGAGGTTGACATCAATGCCAACCATCAACAACTGCAACCAACAATTACATCATCAATCCCAAAACCTCCCCCCTTTGGAATTGATGGAAACCCTAGTTGAACCATCCAATTGTCCTTTGAAAAACTGATATCCTCAAGCACTCCCCCTTTGAAATCAATGGCAAAGGTTTAAAAATCTCATAAATGGTAGCATGATTGTATCGATCATCCAATGAAAAGGCAGTAGCTCCCCCTAACTTAAAAACAACAACAAAAAAACAAATCTGATCACCATCAACGCCAAACTACATCCATCATCAAGAACATAATGTGAGCAACAATAAAAACATCCACTTAGGAAGCAACATACCATAAATAACAAAAATAGCAGCAAGCAATTGATTGACATCAACACCAATAGTAGGAAATCATATCATGACCATCAACAATAGTAACATAAGCTCTCTTTCTCCTAAGGTATCTGTTATCACTAAAAAAAATGAAACATCATTTGACAAGGTTAGACAAATTCATGTGTCAAAAAATTAGGTTGTAGGATTCATTTTTATGCTTGGTCAAGGGAAATATTAAATTTTTCTTGTTTTAGGTTACCCTAAGGCAAAACCCACTCATTTTCAAACTTCCTCATGTCACATCATTCATCATTTTCTGAATGATTTCAATTTCCATATTTTTTGTATCGAAAGTGTCAAATTAGCCAAGAAACCACAGTTTCGTAGCGAAATACACTGTGAAAAGTCACTTTTCACTAAGAAACTGTTAAATTAACAATAAAAATGCTACTAAAGCGTATTTTTCTGTCTGTCTTGTCAGTCTAGCTATTAGGTGTCAGAAAATTGTTAGAAATGAGTAGGTTAGATGCCTTCCGAGTCATGGAGGGATAAATCCAAGGTACATGCTTAGGTTTACAATCATCATGATCAGTTTAGGTAATGTAGGAGTCATCATTGAGTCATGAGAAGACATCAAAACTTCAAATCCTTTCCTAATTCAATCATTCTCATTTCTAATTCCTCCTTGCATAATATTTGAGCTATGGAAAGCTATTATACTAAGTCAAAGCTGTGGCTGGTTCTTTTCAAAGGTTTAATTTGAACATCATCAAGCGAGGCTGCAAATTCATCAAGTGAGGCTGAACATCATCAAGCGAGGCTATGCAAATCTTAGAGAAACCATGGCAGAGAAAAGGACTAACAAGGGTGGCCAGTGCCTAAGATATGAACCCGCAGACATGAATTTGATCTATGAAGACCCAACAATAGTAGAAGCCTTCAGAAGAGTAGGTTGCTTACAGTTTTGTGAGAAATTACAGGGTTGTCATACACAGGTGTCCAAGGAGTTTACTTTGAATTTCAGTGGAACAACAACTAAAGTGGGAATGCTCAATTTTTCCATCACACCAGAGGTTATTGTTGTTGCTACAGAGATTCCAAGAGGCCAGGAGAATTGGTTCAAAGGTTTCAAGTTTAACATGGAGTAGTGCAAAGAGTTCATGAAGCCTGGGCATACTGAAATGGACCTCACCAATGCTATTCCAAGAAGTTACATAAAAGAAAACTATTCAAAATTGCTGCTCATCATTCAAAAGTACTTTAATTGTGAAGGAAGGTACCACAAATACTATTCATATCATTTCAAATTACTTCTGCACTTTACTGGTAAGGTTTCCATTGATCTACCTTTCTATGTGCATAGAAGTTTGTCAAAAATGGTAGATAAGGTCTACGCAAAGTCTGAGGGGAGTGAGACTTATTTATTTCATCATGGTTTAATGAAATTATTAGTCTTATATGAACTTCAAAGGTTAGGGAGAGACTGGTCCTCATTCTTTTTTGTTAGTGGTTTTGAGCTGGATTCTCTTACTCCTTCAAGAACTCCTAAGTCTAGGAGAATTCCATCACCATTAGCAGCAGAACAGAGGGAATCATTGGTAGTAGAGCCTAGTGAACCTGCAAGAGCATAACCAAGTGAAAAAATTATGAAGGAGCGAGAGAAAATGAAAAGTTTTGACACGCCAAGTGTACCACCTGCAAAACATAAGTCAAAGGTGGTCAAAACTGCAATACAGAAACAAACTGCTAGTAAACAAGGAACCAAAAGGATGACTAGGAGTCAAACAATGGTTGTGGAAGAGAAGATAGTGGCTGTATAAGACATAGCAGAATCTAATGGAAATATAGAGGATATTTTACATGCCATTGACATAGAGGAAACTCCTATTGTCCAAGCTGAGTTTATAGAGGAAGGTGGGCAGAAGTTAAAGAAGGCTAAATCTGCAAAGGAATTAGAATTTGAGGGAGAAGATGCAGGTTTCATATTCCAAGCAAGAAAGCCTATGACAAGGAATGCTAGGAAGCTATTAGAGAGCAGTAAATAAGGTCAACCACCCATTGATACAACTCAACCACCTCAAGAGGTTATTGAACTATCATCACCTCTAGAGAAAGATACAGTCAACAAATCAAAGAAGGGAAAAGAGAAGGTGATGGAAAAAACATAGTTGCAGCTCCTTAAAGAAAAATTGAAATTAGCCAATCTTGAAATGGCTATCATGAAAGAGAAGCAAGAAAACACAGTGTAGAGAAGACTCAATTTGAAAAAATGAAGGCAATTTGGGAAGAACAGGTGGACACTATCTCCAAGACTTTGGATAACACACAACAACTCATCAAATGGACTATTCCAGCAAGGAAAGAGGCCAAGCATGTCAGGAATATGAACACATAATTGAAAGGCACAAATAGAAGATTGAAAGACTAGGTTAAAGACCTTTAGGAGCAACTTGAACTAATTCATGAAGAGTTAGAGAAAAAAGGTCTTAAAATGACTGTGATTAAAGAGACAATAGCTCAACCAATTGTAAATGAGGAGGAAATGCCTCAAGGATCGTAAGGAGAGTTGGTTTATGGTTGTTTAAGGTTAATGACATGATTAGAGAAAATATTTTGGAACTTATAGGGTTTAATTTTCAAATTTACACAAAAAACTACATTGTCAACACTTTTCAGCAGTTTCGTAGTGTGCCTGGGCTTGAAGGGCAACAAAATGCTACGAAACCACTGTAGCTTCTTTTTTGAAATTTTGAACCAGATTTGGATGTAATCAAGAGGTGGAAATGGTGTGGGAGATGTGTTTAATGATGATGAACACTATGCCAAAGGAAAGAATCAAGAATTTTGAGGTTAAAGGCATGTTTTGCAGTGCTACGAAAGTACACTATGAAATTTCCTTTTGTACCGTGCTGTATTTTAGCCCTTTTAGCAGGTTTTGGAGCATCTTTGGACATCTGGATATTTTTGAAGGATTGAAGACCATGAAAAGCAATTAATCAGCACTTGAGGACAATGAATTGAAGATAAACTGACAAGCCAAAGTATTCATGGAAGAAGAAGATTATTTGCCTAAAAAACTGGGCTTTTGTTTCCTAGTTTTGAGGAGGTCAGTTAAGTGGTCATAAAGTGATGAATCCCATCACCTAAATTCGAACATGTGAAGGTATACTTGTCAAATAATGTAATTTATTTAGTAGATAAGGTTGTTAAAACACTAATGAGTAGTTTGAGTCCTATTAGGAAAAGGAATGCCAAGTAGGATAGGTGTCTGTTTGTCATTAAGTTGACGTTTTGTGGTTATGCAAGGTGTCATTAGGAAAAAATGCGATGAATCTAGCCAGGAAACATATCATCTCATGATGTAACAAGTCTATTAAAGGCCACTGAGTCAAATTTGTCAAGGGTTGGTGATTTTTGGCTAAATTGTAGCTTATTGTAAATTGACTGTTTCAACAATACAAAGATTTGTTACTTGACCAACCTGAGATTCTGAATGAGTTTTTAGTGCTTGCCTATCTTATATATACCTTTTATGTATCTCATTGCAGTGGTTTTCATTTATAATACTCAAAATTCATTCCTGCAATGCTCTGACTTCCTTTATAGATGAATTGAATGTGTATTTTCCTATTTCATGTGTGTGTGACCTACTACTAAAAACTTTGACCTGCCTCAGCTTCCATGTCAAGTGATTTCACTGAATCACTGAAAGTGTTGACTCCATAAGCCCAATGTTTCCATACTGATATTATTTTCAACCTCCACTCATCATAAGCAAGTTATTTCACAAATAGATTTAGCCATCTATATCCTAATTCAATATCATTAACCCTTGAGAGAGCCCTCTCAGGTTGAGGAGGCTAAGCCTTAGTCACAATATTGGTTTGAAATAGTAGCTTATCAGAAAAAATTTTGTGATAACAGTATCATCAACAAAAATAGTTAGTAACTCCATCCACATCTCTTTTCAACCAAGGAAAAAACACAAGAAACAACAACAATATAACATGAGCAACACTCTCTCCATCAACATTAGAAGAGACATGACATAAAAATCAACAACGACATATCATAAGCAATAAAAACAACAAAAATAACCAGCAACTCCATCCACATCAAACACTCTCAACCAAAATAGCATCATCAAATCATTAGCAACAAATAGACGTATCCAAGTAGCAACAAACTCAATTAATAGTTCCAACTCTATCAATATCACTTTCCAATAAAAATAACAACAAAATATGATAAGCATCAACATCAAGCTATCATGAGTAGGAGCACTCTTTCCTAATCCCAATGAGTAACAACATCATCATCACTGATCATTAAGCCTTCCCTAAGACATTGTATCAACACATACATATCAAAGATCATGACCATAACATCTCTCCTCAAGTAGTAATAATATACCATAAAATATCACGAGCAATATGCTGTGGTCATAAACACTCTGTCTCTGTCTCTAATAGGTGAAAAATTATTCCATAATCATGTCTTTTCTTAATGAATATGCTCATCTTAAAGATGTACAAGAGGCTACAATTGTCTCACCAAGATAACTCGAAAGTATAATGTTTTGTGGATGAAAATAACGACCCATGATCAAGATATATAAATGAATAACTACATTCCAAAGGAATATGCACAATTTCTCTCCAATAATTTAGTCCATGTCATCAACAACATGCCATAAACTAGAAATCTGCATCATCAATAGTTAACAACACCACCATCACAAGGCTCCAAGAATACATTATAGAAGCAACTCTCCATTAACACACAACAATGAGAAGTAAAATACTATTAGCCTTCCACATGGATCAATCAACACTATAGCCTCTAACTAAAGAGCAAGAAAAAACACCTCTAATCATCAAGCAACTATGATATGAAAAAATATATATATGCCATCAACACAACCTTGCTTTATCAAACAACAACAACACACATGCATCACAAGCAGTAATATCATCAATGAATCAATTTCAATAAACAGATATGAAAACAATAATGCAACAACTCCATATGCAAGAAATCCTCGAATAAAATTGACATCAGTAACCATGCAACCATGTTTCGGTAACAAAATCTCTAGGGACTATCAATCATAGGTGAAAGATCTGTAATGCACTATATTGGACAAGCTAGCACCGTGAGAAGCAGATACAACACAATGCTATAGTCATGCATATCAAACTTCTTTAATATAATAATTACTTCCTTAGCAATGATCTCATGCAACCATAACAAAGTCAGCTAATAATTTCATCAAAAATCTGTGCACTTGAATTTATTTCATTTTAGGAGAGCTCCCCCTGATATTGTACACTTTCTGTTGCATGGCCCCCCTGAGACCGAGCTAGCCTTATTTGTCTTTTTCTTCTTTATTTTATAGACATTAGTAGTATGATATCTTTCTCTTAGCAACTATTTTCTCCTCCAGATTCTTTTGGAACTCACTTTCATATTGGTTTGATGCATGTTGGAAATATTTTCACCATAACTCTTTTTCTTTTGTCTAGAGTCCATGATAGCAAGAGGAAACTTGTATTCTTTGGCCTTATGGCCTAAATTATCACAAAAATAACATCTGATATGTCCAAGAAATAGTGGAAATGACTCAAAATATTTACTGATATGGTTTCTATGCTTTGTGGGTGAAAATGTGAAGTTGGGTTACACTTTTTGCCATTTTTTGAGAAAAAATATCATTTTTAGAAGTTCTTCAACTTTCTACAAGCCAAACAAATTTTTCTGTTTAGAATTTCATTTTACGATAAAAATAAAACTTGTCAGAAATTTTATTAGCTTTCTATTACTTATTTTTTGGAATTTTTTTTATTCACATTTGATATGTCAACTTTACAATTCTTTGAGTGTGTGTTCTTTAACAATCAAGGGATTCATAACAAGTCATGTTGAGAAGCATTGGTGTATTCTTTCAAAACTTAGTGTATTTTGAGAAAACACATGTTGCAATAATATAAACATATTCTACTTCGGTATCGTTATATTTACAAAACCAACTGATGCATATCATAATTACTAGAATTTTTTGAACTGAACCAATATGAAAAAACTGCATATTTTGAATATGTTTTGGTCCATGTCAAGTTTCTCAACATATTAGTTATAAACTAAAAATATAAAAACTACCCATTACAAATGACAGACCAATGTAACGCACCATAATTTTTTCAATTTTTTTTACAGTGTATTTTGGGAGATATAGAATTTTGATTTCACTAAATCATTATGACCTTTAGAATTTTGTTGCACCCATTTTATTACAAAATTAATTAAAATTAGTAAATATCTATGGAATTCCATAAAAGTTATATCTCTTGAAAGTAGATTGAATTATATAAATGCTAGTCTTCGTTCTGAAAGTTAATTCATAAAATTTGATGGAGTTTAACCATTCCAAAGTTGAATAAATGTGTTCAGAGCCGTGCTGCAGCGTAGTTGTAGACGTTTTTGTTCGGCCGAACTTTTGTAGTAGTTCGACCAAAATTTTTTCACCGCTTTGTCCCGTTAGTTTTAACGACAAACAAAGTTCGGTCGAAATTTTATTAAAATTTTAGCCGAACTTTTGATTGCAAATTTCGTCTACTGGATAAAACTCGATAAAGCCCCTTTGGGAAAAAAAAATTTGGAACTCTATAGATAGCCGAAAATAGAAACATTATTTTTGCACATTAATTCATTTGGAATGAATTTGTAGAGGAAATTTTTTGGGTTGAATTTGCAAAGGAAATTTTTTGGGCTGAATTTTCAAAGGTTTTTTGGGCTTAATTTTCAAAGGACATTTTTTGGGGGTATTTTTAAAGTGACATTTTTTTAGAATAAGTGTTTTGAGTTAAAGTAAATCTTTTATAATGATTTTTTAAAGTGGGTTTTTGTCTAAAGTTTTAAAGTGAGTTTTTTTTGGAGGACTTTGAAGGAAATATTTTGAGCTTCATTTTTAAAAGACATTTTTTTGGTGGAATTTTTAAAGTGGGTTTTTTTTTGAAGTGTTGTGGGTTGAAGTATGTCTTTTGTGTAAAATTTTTAAAGTGATTTTTTTTGAAATTAGATATTTTGTGATGATTTTTTGTCTAAATTTTGATAGTTAGTTTTTTTTGCAATATTTTGAAGGAATTTTTTTTTAGCTTAATACTAAAATATCATGGGAAATCAAAGAAATTTCAAGAGAAAATATGATCAAACAAGAAACCTTGAGGCTCGTAGAGAATACGGGAGAGAATATCACAAAAAAAGTAGAGAAGAATGCTCAAATATTGAAAGGGAAAATCAACCTCAACTAGAAGTTGAGGTAGGTATGTAAATGTAAATAATATAAATTATATTTAAAATTTAACTAGTGTATTGTGAAACTTAATTTTTATTTGATGAACTAATTTGAAAAATATTTTTCAATGTAAACAGAGAGAGATATTCCACATAAAGTTGATGATGAGATAGAAAATGTTGAAAGAGAAAGTGAAAAATATATTGAACCAATGATTGAAGATGTTGAAAATGTTGAAAGAAATTCAAGTGAAGAAATTGACTCACCAGGTATGTATATATATGTTGAATGTGCGTTATTGAAATTATACATATTTATTAATTTCAAATTCATTCAAACACTATTTTTTAATTTAAATATTTATTGATTATCTAAACTCATTTGGTACATTTAATTCTCATATGTACAAATGAAATCAATATCGATGATGAGATGTTAGAAAATGTTGACACTGACACATATGGAGATAAAAAAGTTGACCATGTTATATGATATCATGTTAAGCGCATTATTGATATGTTATTCAAAGATAAAAATGTGGCAGTTGAAGCCCAAAATTTGAGTAGTCCCTTAACATCAAAGAAATTAAAAGAAGCTACGACTCTATTGGTTATTCAATAATCAACAAAAGATTAAACAATGAAGGAAAATGTGATACAAAATATAAATAGTTCTCTAAAGTCAACTGGAATATCTATAAAGAAAAGTGATTTAGATGCACATAGAGAAATACAAATGGAAGTGGTTTCATCACGTACTAAAGAAAATCGTTTGGTAAAATCTATGGCACAAGCATTAGGGACCTCATGAAAAACATTGCACAAACATTGGAAATTTAGATTGCAAATAGATGTAAATGATGAACTCACTTGTTGGATAGTTATTTATAGGAAACCATACAAAGATAGACTTGGAAAAGATGTTAAAAAAATACTATATGAATATTGGATGAAAAATTCACGTGTTTCACCAAAAGAAAGAGATGTGATGCGATGAAGAATAGCACAAAATCAGTACGAAGAACATGCAAAACATATCTTAGACACCACTCAGATGGAGTTGTTCAACAAGTTCATAGAAGAGAATCGTGGAATTAATGTCTCAATCAGTGCTTTTGTGCAACAAAAACCATGGTATGTTAAACCTATCACTGTACGCGACACTTGTTGTTGTCATTATCATGTGGAATTTCAGTTATATTATGACACATTCCTTAATTTTGGTAATTTTTTTGGAAAAATTCACCTCCTCCTTCCACTATCCATGATTTCATATCCCAAATTCATTGTGCAAGATAAATCCATGAATTATTTTACCAAAAGAAATGCGTTGGTGGTAAAAAATGTGATCATTGTGGAAATTTGACTTTATTTCACAACAAATATCCTATTGATATAAATAATCAATCATTGTCCAACATACAAGTGAAATAGAAGAGATATGAATATATTCATACATCGATTGGTCCAAGTAGTATTATAAGTGCTAAAATGATTGATTTACAAGAAGAAGAAATTTTGTTATACAGTTTTTGAGAAATTTTGAGGTAGAAACTTATAAATACACCAAGAATTCCCATAGAGCTCGATGGTAGGACTTGCAATTCAAAAAATCCCGTGAATTTTTTCCACCAGAGACCATTTTGTCAATAGTTGATTTTGCAAGGAATTACACATTTGTTGCGCAAAATGAAATGAAAAGTGAATACTATCATTCTGACCAAGTCTCTATGCTTGTCGATATTCTATATAGACACGCTAAACAAAATGTTGATCATATAGAAAGCACCAGTGAAAATCGACATGTTATTAAAGAACATCACTTTTATATCAACGATGATCATACACATGATACACATTGTGTACAACATTTTTTTGATAAGATTTATGACTCATTGAAAGGTCATGTAATAAAACTCAATGAACATTGGATATTGTCACATGGATGCATAGGTCAATTCAAATATTCACGATCATTCTTTTGGTTGTGTCGTCTTCATATGAAAACCCACATTAAACATTGTTGGATTTTTTTTTAGACTGGTCATGGAAAATGATAACATTATGGTGCAGGGGCATGTATAAAATAGGCACTTCGAAGATATCAAATGGGCACTCTACAGATCGACTTGTCTCAGCTGAACAAGTTGTTCAATGGCACATTACCACACTAATCCATGAGACTAACCGGTCAATAGAAGTACGAAGGTACATGTACATATATAGAAATTAACTTGCATATATATATATATATATATGATTCAATTTTTACTAATTTTCTAATTTAAACATTATTTATCACAATGATTATCTTTGATCATATATAAATTGTATTTTAAATTATAACATATTCATATTCTTGTTTGAATTTTTCATATAGGTTTTTTTTGGCATATTGGGGTCCAATATGTAGATAGATCAATTGGAAATGATGCTGAAAAAATAAAAGGGACTCGAAAATTGCATTCAATTAAAACAAAGGAGCACCAAAATGTGTTTTCATTTGAGAAAAGAAAATATTCTTGTTTTTGTCATGTTTGCATAGACGACACATAATCTAACGATGTTTGTGAAAACAATATGTATGTAAAAGAATGACAACATACAAAACTAAATACAAATGGGAAAATGTCTATTGCAAACTTTGAAGACATGCAATCAAAGGATACCATAGTATCATTTGAAGGTGATCAAGTTTCTGATCTTGTTAGATGAAGTAACATTTCAATTTCTTTCAAATGATAAACATCTAGAAATAGATAATAAAATCAAGTACACATGTTAATTTTAAAGTTAATTTTTCATGTTAATTATGATCTAAATTTATGTACTTGTTTTATTGTGAAGGAGATGTTGTTGATGTAGTTGCACCTATTAACAATGTAGAAAATGTCAAGTATTATTTGATGGGTTGCACTGAACAAAAGATGAAATTATTGGAAGACTATTATGATAATAGTTTTATATATGACAGAGGGTATATTATACTGAAAGGGTATTTTTTTCAACAAACTCATGAAAGTCAGAATATTGTTTACTTTCAAGACTATGAACCTAATGTCATAAGTTGTCAATATAGTCACTTGGTGTGTGCAGCGTGCATAAAGTTGATAGAAGTTCAATCAAATAAAAAATTGAAAGTTAAGAAATGGAAAATGTCAAAATCTGACCATGAACGGATCATTGAGGATGGAATTCCATTAGATTTTTTTTTTATTCAATTGCCCAACAATTTCTTCTCCTTGGATTCATCTTTGAGAACTTACAGAACTCAAGTACAAATTGTTACCCTTTGTTTTTGTGCATTATTAAGTTGTACATTCTTAATAATGTATTAAGATACTTGAAGTTATATGTATATTTTCTGTTATGTACAAGTGTATTTAGGATTTTATTATATTGATAAATTGTGTTTGCACATGCACACAACAAGTAATTTATACATGTACACATACATGTACATTCTCTGGTCTTAAATGATTTCATACATTCTTTGGTATGAGCTAGTTAATTTTATGTCATTATTGCAAAATATATGTATCTAGCATATTTGATACGAGGAAACTTTTAAGTTATGATCTTGTTTTAGACATCTAAAGAAAATTATAATATTCATTCAAATGCAAAATATGTACCATGTTTTGTAATTTCCAATTTTATTATATTAAAGTTTACTATCAACGGATATCCATAGTAGCCTTTCTATGTACATTAATGCAAAATGTTGTATACCATATTTTTTAATGCAATTTTAAAATTTTATGATTGTTTGACACATCTATGTACACCTAGAATTTTATAATTGTTTTTATATGTATCTATACGTATTGTATATTAACATCATAAGAATGATTTCAAATGCAAAATGTATGAATTAAATGCAAATTTTCTTTCATCACTACATATTCATGAACTTAAATATATATGTATTTAACTTTTAAAATCATCAAACTACACTCACACCATGCAAATTGTACATGTTCATGTTTTATAACTTATATGTTTATGCACAACATGTTCATTTACAACTTTATATTAAAATTTAACTATCACCTTTAATAAACATCTGTACACATAATTAAATATAACATTCACACATTGTTCAAATGGATAACATGTACCACATGTATTTTGTAATTTTTAATTTCAATCTAGATTCATTTTAAATAACAAGTAACAAAACAACAAGTTCTAAAAATGAAACGTAATCTAAGATAATCTAAGTTAACATTATAACATGTGATCACATGCAAAATGTAACAAATAAATGCAAATGTACTTTAATCGTTGTTCCATATTCATGAACTTAAATATGTAAAACCATCTATGATTGTTTTAAATAACACATGATCATACAAAATATACCTAGATATCATCTTTAATAGACATCCTAATTATATAACATTCACACATGTTCAAATGCATAACATGTACCACATGTGTTTTGTAATTTGCAATTTCAATCTAGATTCATTTTAAATAAAAAATGACAAAACAAATTGAGCTTTAAAAACAAAACATTTTAATCTAATATTGAATCTAAGTTAACATTATAACATGTGATCATGTATGCAAAATGTAACAACTAAATGAAAATGTACTTCTATCATTGTTACATATTCATGAACTTAAATATGAAAAACCATCTATGATTGTTTTAAATGACACATGATCATGTGCAAAATGTACCTAAATATCACTTTTAATAGACATGTCCTAATTATATGACATGCATACATGTTCAAACACATTTAACATGTACCACATGTGTTTTGTAATTTGCAATTTCAATCTAGTTTCATTTTAAATAACAAATGAAAAACAACTTGAGCTTTAAAAACAAAACATTTAATATAATATTGAATCTAAGTTAACATTATAACAACATGTGTGATCATGTAGACAAATTGTAACAACTAAATTCAAATGTACTTCAATCATTGTTACATATTCATGAACTTAAATACGTAAAACCATCTATGATTGTTTTAAATGACACCTGATCATGCAAAATGTACTTAAATATAAATTTTAATAGACATGTCCTAATTATATAACATTCATACATATTCAATTGCATTTAACATGTACCACATGTGTTTTGTAATTTGTAATTTCAATCTAGATTCATTTTAACCACGTGTTTTGTAATTTTCAATTTCAATCTAGATTCATTTTAAATAACAAATGACAAAACAATTTGAGCTTTAAAAGCAAAACATTTAACCTAAGATTGAATATAAGTTAAAATTACAACACCATGTCATAATGTATGCAAAATGTAACAACTAAATGAAAATGTACTTCAATCATTGTTGTACATATTAATGAACTTAAATATGTAAAACCATTTATAATTGTTTTAAATGTACCTAAATATCACTTTAAATAGGCATGTCCTAATTATATAACATTCATACATGTTCAAATGCATTTAACATGTACCACATGTGTTTTGTAATTTTCAATTCAATCTAGATTAATTTTAAATAATGAATGACAAAACAACTTGAGCTTTAAAAACAAAACATTTAATCTAAGATTGAATCTAATTTAACATTATAACAACATGCCATCATGTATGCAAAATGTACTTCAATGTTGTTACATATTCATAGACAGATATGTAAAACAATTATGATTGTTTTAAATGACACATGATCATGCAAATGTGCCATAAATATCACTTTTAATAGGCATTTCCTAATTATATAACATTCATACATGTTTAAATGCATTTAACATGTACCACATGTGTTGTAATTTTCAATTTCAATCTAGATTAATTTTAAATAATGAATGACAAAACAACTTGAGCTTTAAAAACAAAACATTTAATCTAAGATTGAATCTAATTTCACATTATAAAACTGCCATCATGTATGCAAAATGTAACAACTAAATGCAAATGTACTTCAATCATTGTTACATATATTCATGAACTTAAATATGTAAAACCATTTATGATTGTTTTAAATGACACATGATCGTGCAAAATGTACCTAAATATCACCTTTAATAGACATTTACACCTAATTATATAACATTCACACATGTTCAAATGCATAACATGTACTACATGTGTTTTGTAATTTGCAATTTCAATCTAGATTCATTTTAAATAACAAGTGACAAAAAAATAAGTTTTAAAAACAAAACATAATCTTAGATCATTTAAGTTGAAATTATATCATTTAATAAAAGTAAATGTAGTTCAACTATCAAAAATGTAAAATATGTCCAAATTTTATATCATTAAATAAAAGTCAATTTAACAATGTATCAAGTGTTACAAGTGTCAAGTTATATAGAAAAGTAAATATACCAATATGTTTAAATTATAAAAAGACTAGATCAAATAAAATGTTGTGTGCATCAATTAGATGAAGAATTTGGCTGCAACGTATTTTCCATCAAACTCCTTGTGCTATCTTCTGAAGAATGGGGAACCTACACAACATGTAATTGCATATATATACACATGTATAAGAAATTTATGTACATGTATTAAAATTAAAATTTATGCTTTAAAATTGAATGAGAATATAGAACATCATAAAAAAAAACAAAATGAAAAAAAAAAACATGCAATACCACATGTAGTTCCCCCTCTATTGTCCCGTGTTGGCCCTAATTGCATATACATATATATACACATGTATAAGAAATTTATATGTATGTATTAAAATTAAAATTTAATGTTTTAAAATTGAATGAGAATGTAAAACTTCAATAAAACAAACTAAATGAAAAAAAAAAAATTAAAATTTCATGCAATACCTCATGTAGTTTCCCCTTCATTGTCCTGTGTTGGCCCTGCGTCAATGCATCCTCTAGGATAAGCTATACATTATACATGTACAAGTATATATATATTAAAAATTTTCAAATGAAAATGCATAAACTAATGCAATAATATTAAAAAAATGTAAGACAACTTCTTCTTCAAATTATTTGGATGTTCATATCTCTATCATACACTCCATCACTAAAGTCCTTGGAGAATGGAAATCATCTCTACAAACCTAAAATTCAAAAATTTTAAAACTGTAAAATAACTCAAGATTTAGATCTCATTTTTTAATGAAACTTTCATTTCAATTTATAACTTAAAACATAAGTGAAAAATTTAATACTTGTGACAGTGGATTATTTGGCACATCTCCTAACAAGGAAGAAGATGGTGTCTCTATTACAAAAACATAGGACGAAATCATAATATGTTAACTCTTAATTATATACATGTGTACACATAATTATTTATTTTAAAAATATTTCATCATGATATTGATATAATAATAGAATAATAATTGTACATCAACATCATGAACTCTTAAAAAAATTAACATTTCCCAAAATATCATCTTGATTTCCAAAACTTGAACCTTGGACTGTGATATTATCAAAATTTTCGTTCAAGAAGCATGTTAATTGAAAATGGTGAACATATGATACATTTTTGTTATATTAACACATACAAATAAAAATGTATATGTAAATTACAAATTACATTAAAATATTCACCCTAACCTTTAACACATACCAATCCCACAACCTCTTCCTCATGAAGAATTAAGTCCTGCCAACCATTGCAACAAAGCTTTGCATATGTTCTAAGCTCTTCAATACTCATGTTGCCTATCACATCATCTGTACTATATATAAAATTAGCACGTGCATTATCTCGTGCTCTTTGTCGATTCAAAAAAATATCAATTCCACTAAGTCCAGTTTGAACATTAATGACATCCCTTGATTCTCGACTAATTTGAGAAGTGATATCCATCTTTGACCACAAATTTTCCACACAAGGAGGTCATATTACCAATGGTGGCTCATGGAGAGACAAATCAGGATCACACTTAACACCCCTACGGTCACATAATAGACCTTTCACATGACCAAAAAATTCAGAAGGAAGGTCATTGTAATTGGGTTTCATTCCCAAAAATAATTCTGCATAAAATAATTTTGCAAAATAAACAAGAACCTCATCATTCCATGGTAGTCTTCCATAGGCTGCAAGGTGTCTATCATACAAATGACATGCTATATTAGGGTGCTTTAAATATTGCACCTTTAACATCTTTATTTTCGACCATTATTTGAAATTAAACATAGATTTTTCCATTTATTTTGTAACTCGGTTTTTAACATCGTCCCATGTATCAGGACCCATTACTGTTTCCTTTCTTTTCCTCATCACTTCTAAAAATGTATCAGTGGTTGGCCCAAGTTTTTGTCAAACATGTACAAGTGTGCTTAGAGAGCGCGTAACTATTTGTAAGTTTTCTTGACTCTCTGTAGGGAGTTTCAAAGACACATGATATTTCCTCAACTTTGAATAAAGGTGTTCGCAGTTTTGTAATGTGTATTGTTGGATGTTTTTTTCCTAAGGTAAATAATTAGGAATTTGAGAAGGATAAGTCGTGGTTGGTATACAACCTTCTTCTTGAATTATGCGATCTGGCCTATTCCTTTTTCAAGCAACATTTTCACCCTTTGCATGAATATATAAAATTATGTATAGATAAAAAAAACATGTGAACAAATTTGTAAAATTTTTATTTTTAACCATAAAAAAATTATATAAATAATTTAACAAATTAATAATTGAATGATAATAATATTCAGATTGATGGCCACCTCTAGATGGCTGAGCAACATCATTCCCACCTAGAGATGTTTCAGAACCAACATGACCATCCATTCATTGGCCACCATACATTGTTTTAGAACCAGCATGAACACCCATTGATTAGCCACCAGGGTAATGTGTACCACCACCCTCACGTGATTGGCCACCAGGGGAATGTGTACCACCACCACCACCCTCATGCGACGAGAGCGAAGCTTCATAAAAAAATATGAATTTTTAATCAATTCAAATATGCATACATGTATATGCATACATATGATTGAGTAGATTGCGTGAACCATGGCTAGGCTCCATTGATTGAGTAGATACTCTTTTCCTCCGAACTCCTAAAAAATGAAATTTATTAAAAAATAATTTAACTCACAAAATTGATAAAAAATCAATTCCATATGTATACATGTATGTATGGAGACAAAATTATATATTCAATAAAAAATAAATTCCATATGTACATGTATGTATGAGGATAAGATTATATATTCAAATTTCATTTAAAAACTTGCACATTTAATATAAATACCATGAACACGATGGAAATCCCCCAATCCATGATCCCCCTCTCTCGTAGAGGCACGAGACTCTATTGATGTTCGCCTCGAAGAATCACGTGACAAATGATCATCCTCCATGATATATATATATATATATATATATATATATATACACACATGATTTTTAAAGCCTTGAAGAATCATGTGGACAATGATCATCCATGATATATATGGATATCTACAAATACATAAATACATGATCTTTAAAAATTTACCTCGTGCATTTACAACTATTTCAAAAAGTACTATTTAAAAAAAATTCAAAAAAATTTAAAAAATTGATGTAATTTACACAAATGTTGGAGCACAACTTGAACACAAGTTATGTAAAACAAAAAACTTTCAAAGCACAAATTGATGTGTAATACTCACTTTACCATTTAAACAAAAATTTGTTGAATTCCTGCACATTTTGAGAATTAAATACAAAATTTTCTAAAACATGAAGTTCACCAAGTTGTGCTTACATGGTGAGAGCACACTTGGTATATAATTGAAAAAAACACATCGTCATTAAAAATGACACATTTATAACTAAAAAACACACACATATCAAAGATATCTTACAATTTCCATCAATAAATTTTGATGGAGAGTGTCTCAACACTAATTTATCCTTGACAGATGAATCTTGAATTGGAATTGCTCCATACAATAGATCACCAGACATATTATTAACATTTGCACAATGTCTTATACTAAATGATTGAAACTGTCTAACAATATTGTTTGTTTTTCCATGCAGTTGTTTTAACCTCTCCTTCTTAACTTGGTACATGCATTTCATCTAGTTGCACGCAAGTTTAGAATTGGTGAAAATTACAATTCCATTTGATCCATACTCCATAGTGTTCCCAAGTCTTCTATCAATGCAATATAATATGCTTCATTTTTTTTTTTTTGGTTCTTCCAGGTATATTCATTTTCCTTTGGAGGAATTTTTAAGTCGCAATATTCCATAACACATATGTAATCACTTCTTTCTCTAGATTGGGATAGCAAGAAAAATCTATGCATAATTTCCATTTTTCAACCATGTTTATTGGATTTTTTATGCTTGGAAAAAAAATCAATAAAATATTAAATGAACATTTATTGCAAATGCCTTAAATTTTATGGGAGAAATGACATGTACATGGTTTCCAAAAAAACTAGGACCACAATAAAATATTATATGAACATTTATTGCATATGCATTAAAGTTTATGGGACAAATAACATGTACATGGTTTCCAAAAACACTAGGACTGCCCCTACATTTAGCTAAAAGTTTTATAATAGTTCACTGCCAATGAAAATGATTAACAACATGTATCCAAGGCATTATGGTTGGTTAGGCGATAGTGGGCCCCTATGAGGTGACAAACACAAACTTGCTAGAATTTTTTGGCATTACTGAAGCAATCATAAAAATTGAAACAAAAGAAGTGGGGGAACCACTAAGATTTTCCAGCTGAGTCTGCTAAGTGTGATGAAGAGCTTGCTGGCTTAGAGCAAGGAAAAAGAGAATAGCATGACACATGTAATTTTGAAATCATCCTTGATATCAAAAGGGATAGGGCTATAGGAAATCCTTAACAAAAATCCAATCAACCTCCTTGAAAATAATGGAGCTCGCCATATCAAACAGACAACGTGGAAGACGATGTCCCTAATCACGATAATAATGTTGCTCCTATAGTAATGCTACTAATTATGTAACATTATATATATTGATGGAAACCAAATAGGTATGAATTGTTCATGCGAATATAGCATGTGAGTTGAAAGGAATTGGGAAAGAATTCCTTGAGTTATGCTTCAATATCTCAATTGATATGTATGTGATGAAATTTGAATGGATGTATGTGAATTGATACCCAGGTTGGGTTATGGTAAAGGAAGGAAGCTTAGGAAATTTCAAAATTGTGAAAAAATATTTTATATGTTTACCTCGAATTGAAGCCAATGTAGTAGTCAAAGTTTCTGGAAGATTGAAATTTGAGAAATTCATGTGTAGCTCTAATATCTTGCTTATTGTTTTTCTTATTTTAACAGAATGCAGATTGAAGTTTATGCATTATTTTTGTAAGGAATAACATTTTTTGGGGTTGATAAAAGGCCATTGTTAATGCGTTTTTAAATGATGTTTAGAGTTTCCCCTTAAATATATTGTTGTTTCAATCCAAATGGAAATTGGGAAAACATTTTATCTCTACTCCTAGAGAATGCGATTGTTTACTGTTCATGTATATATAAAGCTGGATTTTTCTTTACCGCATATTTTCAATCTTAGACTCTCTAAATGTGAAACACGAAATGATTTTGTAATGGTCCAAGATTCTATTCTCTCTGGACATGCATTGTAGCAAGGGAAGGCACTGATGTAATAATGGTGGTTCTTTACAGAAACCATCTCTCTATGGGTTATTTACCTGGTTGGAGACTAGATTGCAAGGGAAGGCACTGAAGTAACAATGGTGATTATTTACAGAAACCGTCTCTCTGTGGGTAATTTACCTAGTTGGAGATTAATTTTTTTATTTTATTATTTATTTTTTCAGACTGCGTACTCTCATCATAGCATTTCTAATTTTGGATTCCAAACTGTTCACTAGAGTTCTATAGAAGAATTAATTACATGATTTGTAATATTGTGTTCAGACACATGGCATTTTTTTTTAAAGATTCCCTAAATAAACTACTTGGCTTGAGTGGTTTATTTCCATGATTGGAGAGAAATGATTCTTCACATTATTTTCAATGATTAAAATCCAGATATGAAGGGTTTCCTCTGACATGGGTGGTTTCTATTATTAGTGCCTTGAGAGTGCACCGGAATACATACATGTTCAATGTGGATGCCATATCGAATAATTTGTGTCAGAAGGGACTTTTAATATATATCTAAAACATACCCTAGTTATTCTAAACTCTAGGTCAACAAGGATGGTAGCACAAATTGAATCCTTTGTGTCAGATGGGACTTTTAATATTTATCTGAAACATACCCTAGTTTTTATAAACTCCATGCCAGCAAGGATGGTAGCATAAATTGTTTGATAGCAGAGTGTAACTTCCTAAATTTAAATAGATGAGGACATACTATAACTGAGCTAAAAGAGTAGTATAAACACAACAGAATATGGAGAAATATTGGAGTAGTGCCATGTTATAGTTGCACATTATTGATATACATTTCATAAATCATTTACTTTGTCTTTAACATCTATAAAATCGTGAAAATGATCCTTATTCATTTTCATTAAAAATAATAATTTATTGTATGTGTGTACATTTGATAACAATAGTTGATTCCTTTCCAACCATTATGTGCCTAGTAAGAACCTTCACCATTAGTAAGTGAAACAAGTATGGTTAATCTTTGATTTCATTCTCAAGGTTTAGAAAGTTATATCCCATTTTGATATCCATATCTATATATGTGAAATAAACAATTATAAATAACAATGTGTGATTTAAATGACATGCAAGGATGCAATTACATGATTTGGAATATTGTGTTCACAATGTAATGTTTTGAACTCACATAATTAAAGATAGATTTTTTTTTTTCTCTAGCATTAAACCATATAATATTTTATTTCATTCTAAATCATTTTG
Source organism: Pinus albicaulis (assembly GCA_034641835.2). Lineage (NCBI taxonomy): Eukaryota > Viridiplantae > Streptophyta > Pinopsida > Pinales > Pinaceae > Pinus > Pinus albicaulis. The sequence continues at coordinate 393,381,304 of CM076574.1, forward strand.
GGTAATACAATTTGTATTACACATTAAACTATAGGGAATAAAACGATTATGTTTGACTTTTATTGAAACTCAAGAAAATTAAAGAAAGCGTATACATATCAATATAAAATCAGAGCAAAAGAAGAAAAATCTAAAAGTAGAACAAAATTAAACATAGGGAGAAAACAAAGGATATACAGATCAATTCAAAAGCAGACAAAAATTAAAACACAAGGGAAAAATAAGGGGTATACATATCAATCCAAAATCATGAAAAAGTGCAAATTATTGCTGAACATGCCTGTACAAATTACCATTGCATATGCCTATGCAAACATTTGAATGTAAAACACAAAATTATATTTATTTTTATATTAATGGAAATTTACACAGCACAGCGTCTAGGATGGGAATCAGATTGCATACATTTCAAGCTCATCAGTGACCCTTAGGCATTCTCGGGGTTTTCTCCTTCGATGCCTTTTTCAGTAGCTCCTCAGCCAAGATAGCATTGCAAGCAATCTCAGTTGGGCATCCTCGATCTCTGCAGCTAAATTATTTGTCTCAATAGAAAAAATACGCTCTGGCTCTTAGCCCGAGCCGGTAATATAATTGCTTATGGCTACGTTGCAGCACCTTTTAATAACAATTATCTAGTTTACGTTCTAAAAAAATAAAAATTTTCTTGAAAGGTTTGAAAATAGGCTAATTTGGATTGTTGTATTCAATCCAAATGGAAACTGGGCACACATTTTACCTCTACTCCTAGAGACTATGATTGTTGATTGTTCATGTATATATAGAGTTGGATTGTCCTTTATTACTTATTGTCGATCTTAGACTCTTTGAATGTGAAACACGAAACAATTCTGTAATGGTCCTAGGTTCTATTGTCTCTGGACATGAATTGTAGCAAGGGAAGGCACTGATGTAAAAATTTTGAATCTTTACAGAAACCATCTCTCTGTGGGTTATTTACCTGGTTGGAGATTGGATTGCAAGGGAAGGCACTGATTTAACAATGGTGATTCTTTACAGAAACTATCTCTCTATGGCTAATTTACCTGGTTGGAGACTAGATTTTTTCTGACTGCGTACTGTCATCGTAGCCTTTCTAATTTTGGATTCCAAACTATTCACTAGAGTTCTATAGGAGATTTAATTACCCGATTTGGAATATTGTGTTCATAGCGTAATTTTTTGAACTCACATAATTCAAGATAGAAATTCTCTTTTTTTTTGCATTAAAGGTAAATAGGTGCTACACCCCGAATACGTACCTTCATTCGATCAAAAGTGTGATGCTCACGGATATCAATCATGTGAGACAACGCAAGTGAGTGACACCCCAGATCATCATTACCGAGAACAAATACGCACGTAGCCATAAAAATGATTATCATAGGTAGGGGGCGACACCAGGTAAAGTCGAAACACGACATCTCAAATGGATCATGAGAAGAGGCTAAAACCATCAGACATAAATGGTTAGGGCCTACTAAAATTCTTCGTTGAATTAAATGCCTCGGAAATTAAAGTGGTAGACTGGATGAATTGTTTTGACAGAAAATTCCATTAAATTATTTGCTGACGAAAATGTTACAATAATAATTATGTTCTGCAAAGATTGATTACAATATATGTTGATTCAAAATAAGGTTGTAGCTGTAGAATTGAAATGTATTTTTCGACCTATTACCGAGTGAGGAAATATATTATTGGAGTGTTTATGAAGTATGTCTTGTTGTTACTTAGTGAAGTGTTAAAATAAAATTATTGAATTGTACCAACTATGTAAGAACCATAGAAAATTACCTTAACACTCTAAAATGGATTACACCTAACAAGATAAAATGTCCTATGGGCCTAATCATAATCATAACGAGCGATGTTATATCGTATTTTATGAAGATTGTCCTCATTATGTAAAATCTCAACATTAAAAGGTTATATGTGTGTCATACAGGTCTCAAATGAGCCTCATAACACATATCCATGAACGAAGAAGGTAAAATACATTGATGGAGATACAATACACCTGGTCATGGGAAACAAGGATGTATTTGTTGATGGACATATTTTCTGGGAGTTTATTTACACATGTGTCATGTTTTGTTTCTTATTTGCAAGGTTGGTTACATTGAACAAAGGAGTTCTAATATTCGATTGATCAATACTGCCTATTTTTCGAGGGTATGAGTTTCTTGGTGGAGCAGTCATGTTTGATCTGCTGTATCTGATGCTGAACTAGTGGAAATAGGGGGGCTCTACAACTCTATTTTATTGTAACATGGCCACTGCTCCAGGTTTATTTTATTTTTATGTTTTTATTTTGATTGGAATATGGTAGATGGTAAATAGGGAGTATTTATATTTTCTGTGGGTCTCTGTAGTGGATTGTAAGATGTATACCTGATTAGATTAGAAGTCATATCCGATACAAAGGATGGTCCTCCCACTTGTATTTTTTGTATCAAAAGTATATGCAAATATGTATGAACTGCAAATTGAGCTATGTAATTATGTAACTATTGCACTATGTAAATACATTTTCCAATACAAGTACACCATTTTTTATTCTAAAAAAAATAAAAATAGAAAATGAAAAAATAAAAATAAATAAATACATAAATAAATAAAAATAAATAAATAAATAAATAAATCCAGATCCCTGAGCTATTAGATTGACATGAAAAATATCAATCTAGTATTTTATTTCATTCTAAACCATCGGAAAAAAATGGAGAATAATGCAGATGAAAATGCAACACGACTGACTACCAGACTAAACAATATAATATTTTATTTCATTCTAAAGCATTTTGGATAATACAATTCGTATTACACATTAACATATAGGGAATAAAATAGTTATGATTGACTTTTATTGAAACTCAAGCAAATTAAAGAAATCATATACATATCAATCTAAAAGTATAACAAAATTAAACACAGGGAGAAAATGAAGGATATACATATCAATTCAAAAGTAGAAATTAAAACACAAGGAAAAAATAGAGGGTATACATATCAATCCAAAAGCATGAAAAAGTGCAATTACTGCTGCACATGCCTGTGAAAATTACTGCTGCATTTGCCTATGCAAACATTTGAATGTAAAACACAAAATTATATTTATTTTCATATTAATGGAAATTTTCTTGAAAGGTTTGAAAATATGCTAATTTGCACAAATTTGTGACTTGTCTTCACCTGCAATTATTATTTAATAATTATAACTTTGTATTATTTAATATTGTTTTTAATTTTATTCAGATCTCTATCATTTTATAGCTCTTCCTTTGTTATGTATATGAATTGTTTGTCCATTTAATTCTTTTTCCATGTAGCGATGTTGTCCAATGAGAGAATGATTTAAAAAAAGAAAATGCTTTGCAGTATAAAATGACCATTGCAATATATAAATATTCTAAATATGTTTCTTAAAGAAATGAAATCAATGCATACACATTTTATAATAAATTAATTCAAAAAAAAAAAAAAAAACCATTTATAAATTATAGAAAGATTTATATAGTCTCATTGAAGAATATCTAGAACATCCGGAACCGAGACGCGGAGAGGTCAAGCACGGTGAGGATATAGAGAGGTCGAGCATGGCGAGGACGCAGAGAGGTCAAGCACGACGATGACGCAGAGAGGTCAAGCACGATGAGGACGCAGAGAGGTCAAGCATGACGATGACAAAGAGAGGTCGAGCATGATGAGGAAATAGAGAGGTCGAGCATGACGAGGACACAGAGAGGTCAAACATGCCAAATGAGCACGTCGAGGCCACAAGGAGCACGCTCAGGACGCCCTGAAAACACTGTAAAAAACAAAATTAGAAAAAAATTATCATTTAACCAATGGAAAAGGGAGAAAAACAACGCAAAAGCATGAAAAACAGACCAACAACCATGCAACAAAAGCCCTCTCCAACAGTCACGCAACAGGAAAATGATGGAAATGTTCTTGCCGTCTGAGGGCTGCTATATTTATAAGAAAAAAGTCCAGCTGAACTTTTTTAAAAGTTCGATCGAAATTTTTACGTTGTTTTTTCTTCCTTTGGCCAAAAATCCGGTTATCATTGTCATCAACGTAAATGGCATAATAAGTTCGATTAAAGACAAAAAAAGTTCGACCAAAGTAATTTCAAAAGTTCTGCCGAAATTATGAAAAGTTTAGTCGAACTTGTGGGAGAGTGAAATTTTCGAGCGCGTTTCTCATGAAAGTGTAACCCAAATTCATACATTCACTCTTGTGCCATAAACCCTACAATCAACAGATTTATGCCTAAAATCATTACATGAAAAGAAGTAGCCATAAAATGAATTTTTATACCTAGACAAAGATGATCTTGAATGATGCGCCCTTCTATTTTATTCCTTATTTTGTTGCATGCTTCTATAGTTTGTAGCAATATTCCAAATATTTTAGTAGCTAAAGAATTTAACTAAAGTTGAGGATGTATATGATCTGTCTGGTACAACGCCTCCTTTAATTTCTGGTTTTGTTGTTGTCTTATACTCTTGTTATTCTTACTTTTGGTACCCTCCTTTTCTATTAGTTGTTTCAATTTTTTTTTTCAATTTGTTTCTCCCTTGTGCAGGCTAGGTCCTAGGGATTTTTGGTTGAATTCAGTTCAGTGGATTTATCTTTTAAATTACTTCTCAATGCAACCAATTCTGTTTCCAAACTTTCATGTTTAACTTCTTTCTCCTAATATTGTTTTATCATTCCTTCTTCAACTTTCCATGCTTCATCCAATGATTTTTTAATTTAGTGATTTATTCTCTATAAAAACACTCATTATCATAAAGTATTTGCAGTAATTTCTGCTGGATTTTATTTTTTGCAGTGAGTTTTCTAATCTCATCTTCTAGGGTAGCTACCCTGCATAGTTCTCCATCTTTATATTCTGAATTTTCTGCAAAAGTGTTTCCTCCACTTCTCTCTGAAACATCAAACTGAGTAGATTTTTTATTATCATGTAAATCATCAAAATCAAGAAAATAATCACCGCTATAAGGAAATTTACTTCCAGATATAATATGAGCATAACATTTAGCTTCACTATTTTTTACCAACAAGAAAATGGGTTCTTTTGAATTTGAAAATTTCCTTGTTTACTGCTCTTTATTTTCTGAGACTCTTCTTCTTATTCTTAAATGTGGCCACGATATGCTCTCAAGCGATCAAGCTTCACCAAGAGAACCCTGCTTTGTTACCAATTGTTGGAAACTAGCTCACTACTGAGTGGGGGGTGAATCAATAGTAACTATGAATCTGTAAATTTTAATTATTTTTACTAAAATGTTGAATGATTAGTGAGTCAACATAAAAAAATAATTAATATCATTTCGAATCATTACAACAACAAAGTAAAAACACCATGAAGAATCAACAATAAACCATGCTCATAAGAGGACACAATGGTTCTAGTGGAAAACCCTCTCTAGGGAAAAAAACCACCCGCTACTATTGCTGCTAAAATATTCTATTATTTTGAACAAATTTTTACATAGAGGAGCTAACACCCATTACTTGGAAGAATCAAATACTATGACATTATTCTAGCAATACCATATAGAAATAATTTTCTCTCACGACTCTACGAACACCCATCCGCTCGAAGCCACCATGACCAATGAGCCTTGCTCAACACTACTGGACTCTGGAGAAATATGATTCATGTTCTGATTTTCTATCTAGAAGGCCCCCACCTTCTCTACTCATTTTCTACTATGAAGCCTCAACACCTTCAACACCCCCATGCGAACCATGTTTCAAAATGTTTCAGACTGGGTTCTCAAATATTCTCAATATGAACGACCCAACAACCACTCTGATAAGAAAATAATATCTGATAAATAATACAACTCTACACAACTACATATATGTGATTTTATAGATAGATCATTATAGCACACTCTCACTCTCATACCAACCATCAATCCACAACACCATCTTCTAACACAAATATAAGCCAAAATATCCTCAATAATTCTCCATGTGAATACCACAAGAATATACCATGGTTATCACAATACCACCGGCACTTGTACCATGGTAATATCCAAGTCAATACCATAGGTAAATACCATGGTTATGCCAATACCAATAACACTTGTACCATGGTAATATCCAAGTAAATACCACAAGAAAATACCATGGTTATACCAATACCATAGACCCTTGTACCATGGTGTTGTAGAGGTAAATCCCCTCTGCGGACAGAGGAAATCCCTACTAGCCCAGATCGGGTCTAGCAACAATCGTATCACGCTAAGGCGTAGGTTCCTAATTACAATAAACCAACTTGTGAAGAAGGCCTACCGCAAGTCCAACGCTGTTGTTCGTAGAGAAGATGGCACTCCTGTTTCCTTGCTCCAGCAGATCACAATCCTCTCGCTCACCGTGATCGAACACCTGCACACACAAGAAACACGACAAACACAAGCGTAAAACCCGATATATGCAATTATGTATCAATCAGAGAAGACACAACTCATGATCATAATGAACAATATGAGTGGAACCATAACCAATAATCGCTTATCATTAATTCATCAAAGGAAAATACAACCAGGCTCTAACGCTGAACCTTCCTTTGGTGGGTCGTCAGCGGAATACATCTCAGTAAAGCTTGTCGGGAATGGGGACAAGCCTCTCTCTTCGACCGTCAATCTCCTTGCTATGGATTTGGCACTATGACGACTATCAAAGCTCTTGCAGCATTCTTTAGGCTATGAAGGCTCTTGGAGATTAGCTTGCAAAGGGAAATGACAAGCTTATATAGATGGTGGAAGAGGATTTGGGATCCCTACAATCATGGGATTGGCCCTATCCTCAAGGAAGCTTCCATGAGAGGTGGCAAACCACTTCCTCTACATGGAGATCCGGAGCCAAACCTCCCAACCCAGATTAGATACTAGTTTATGGATTAGTTAGGACGAAACTTCCACCATTTATTTTAAAAAAAAACTCCTTAAAATGGCTCGCACGAGTGCAACTCTGAGACAGAGTGCCAATTGGCGTGCCCTATTTGAAGGATTTCCCCCATTGGCGCGGGTACTGAACTGGCTAGTCGCGCCAATGATGAAAAGGCCATTTTTAGGGTTTTTCACAAGGATTTGTCTTCAAGGCAATGAAATTACATGTTTAGGGGAATACCATGAAAGTGTTTTCAAGTTATGTCACTGCTCATAGGTCACAGAATGAGCCCTCCAATTGTGCGGGATGGGGAATTGCGGGGACGGTGACAAATTTCCGAACAGCAGTCCCCTAAAGCATGAAAAGCATGAGGCCGAAAGAGAGAGAGGTGGTAACACGGCGTGTCAACGAAAAAACAGCGGTCGAAAGGCTTACTGCGTAGAAATGCAAACTGATATCTCAAATACATGATATATGTGGTATGGGCGCAGCCATCCATAATAGAGTATACAATAATCCAGATCCAAGGTATGGACGCAGCCATCCGGTGAGGATCGATAAATAGACTCAGGTATGGTCGTAGCCATCCAGTGAATGAGTCATGTAACCAATCATAATAATCCATAAAATTGCAGCCTAGATTCTAACAGAAAAAATCCAGGGTCTTGCGCTCCATCTCAAACCGAACAAAGTACAAGTTCAAGCATGCGAATAAGTGAGCTAAAGTCGAACATGCAAGAACATTGTCTAACTACCAGCCAATGATGAAAGCTGTTAACAGACACGAGAGGTACCACCAATAATGACAATGGTCCTCAAGAGCACTACGGTACAATCTACGGCATGTGAATCAATGAGCTGAGGTCAAACACCCATAGAATCACTCGATCGGAGGCCAATGATGAAAAACTCACGTAGAATGCGAAAAACCTGCCATTGAGGCATGCAGGCTCCAAAGTACCATAAGGGAGTCTCTAGATCAGCTTCCTGGATAATGAGTTGAAGTCGACGGGAAGTGATCTTAATCGAAGGTGGGCCATAATGTTTCCCACATCATCAACACGAGACAGAGTAACATGATGTTTTTTGTGAATCAAGATCATACGAGAATTAGAGGGAGGTTGATACTTTGCAGATCTCTTCTCTTGGAACATCTGGGTGGCATACTTTTGATTGGATTTGGCGACCTAGTATTTCAAAAGATCAAAGGTCATGATGACGAGGCAAAGAGAAGATGAGAGGTCAAAAGGGATCACCCAAACCCACGGAGGCAAGTGAAAAGTGAGATGAGATGTCCCCAACCTGACACAAATGCAGACAAGTGCCATGTTCAAGAGTGACATACTGCTGACATGACAATGGTGCTGGTTCCATTTTTTCCCCTCCATTTCTGGCGAGTACCCCAATTATTTTTGAAAACAAGCTTGAAGGGGATAGCATATGCTTTTCATATAAGTTCGTCCTTCGGATGAATCCATCCTATTACATTTAACGAGCCCTAGGAAGGAGGAACTCGCATATCATCATTACGACTGGATCCGATGTCATCAGGGTTTAACGAGTCTGAAAAAGGAAGAACTCAGCGTCTTTTCATGTTTAGAGAGTTTGAAAAGACAGCGGAAAAGTAAACTCCAACAGTCCCTTTTCGTAGATAGTTCCTCAAATCTGAAAAGGTAGAAAACTATGTTTGAGGAAAGCTCCTAGTCGCGATAGGCTAGGGTATTCCTTTTTCGTAAATAATCTATCCCAACCCGAAAAAGGGGTAAACGAATACTGGGTAGATGTCGTTTCGTGGCCACTTTAACGAGATCGAAACAACAAGGGCCTCGTCAATCTTTTCATGTTTAGAGAGTCATAAAAGAGCTGAAAGATGACTCCAAAGTGACTTTTTCATGTTTTTACCGAGTCCAAAAAAGTATAAAATACAACTCATGTCACTGCCCAAGTCGCGTAAAAAACTTGTCGCTGCACATAAAAGAAAGTGTAAAATCCATTTTCGACAAAATATATTAAAATACTGAGAAAAATGACATTTAAAACCTAATTTTTGACCTGAAAAGTTATAAATAGGCTTGAAATGGTAAAACAAATTTACTTTTACTTTTTACCTTACTTGGAGAGCAACAGTGGTCCATTTGTGTGCAAACTTGCAGCGGTGATTGCGACTGATCTAGGACGTCATTCAGCTCCTTGTTTGTTCCAGGTAAAAGGCATTCCCTTAAGCTCCATTTTAATCCATTTTTTATTAGTTTCTATTGTACAGTCGATCTCTGGAGGAGACTTTTAAAAATTTTAGGGCTCCGCCATTGGCGCGGGTATCGGGCACGGACCCACGCCAATAGACTTTTACTCATAAAGGGGTCACGCCAATGGCACAACGTAATTTTCTTCTTTAGATTTCCAAACAGTGAGGCATCCATCTGGATTTTCAAGCATGATAAAGATCTAACAAGGGTTTTTTGATCATGTTGATGCAGGTAACCAAGCACAATGGTTATTGAATGGAAGGAGAGGGAACATGGAGAGGAAGATGAAATGGCTATGGAAAATGAAGCCTGTATGAATGCACTTAAGAATTGTGGACTCAAAAAATTCTTCCTTACTCCATGTTTACGAGCTCAACCTGAGCTGCTACAGTACTTGGTCAGCATATGGGATGAAAATGAGGAAGTATTTAAAATTTGGGACCAAGTGTTGGAACTTGAGGTTTCTGACGTCTATTTCATCACCAGGCTGTCACGTAGAGGCTCAGTACCCATTTTGACAGGAAGCAGACCTTCCGGAGAAAAGATGGAACAAATAATGGCGAGGGTGTGCCTAGGGGCACGAACCAGATTGGGAAGTGGGAAGGTGGACATCCACACTGTCCGCGATCTAGCACTCAGAGTGGTGCTACACACCATTACGTGGGCTGCAGGATCGCAGGCACCGCATGAAGCGACCAAAGCCCAACTCATACTAGCCTCCGAGTGTATGAGTCCTACACTGTTAGATTGGGCTACAGTGGTGACAACCAACATAAAGAGGCAGCTAACAAGATGCAAGCAAGTCAAACTAAATCAGTTTGGCTACAGTTCCATTTTAGTGTCATTCATCCTGGAACGACTACCCATTTTCCAGGGCCAAGGGGCCACAGTTGCTGAGTCGGTACCAAGAGACCTGAGGATGGCTCGCTGGGCAGCGCTTATGCCCAGGTCAGGAGGAGGCCAACAGATGTCTTGGAGGCCCGAGTTCTTTGGGTGGTTACGGCGACAGCTGATCGTGGTCGAGGATTGGCCCTATGCTGGGACCGATTTCACTGGAGATCTCGATCTTTTGCTCCTGGAGGGGGAGGATTGGGATGAGGAGTTGGGTGTGATACTTTTTTTTTTTTAAATTTATTTATGATTTTTTTTGGTAATACATGTCCGTTTTAACAACATTTTTATGTGTTGCAGATGTCGGCCCAAAGAGGCCCGCGGGCATGTCACCCATTGCGCGGAGAAACCATGCCGTACATGACCCTCAGGCTGAGGGTGGCGAAGGCAGCGCACTGATCCAGAACTTGGAGGGCATCACCCGGGGGATCCCGGACTATGCACGGCTGGCAGATGTTCCGCTAGCATACCAGCGACACACTGTGGGGGTGCCTAGTCGCCTCCTCCGACTACTGAGACGCTTAGTGCACGTGGTGGCGTGTTACCACGAGCACCATGAAAATTAGACATCTAGAGCTTTTCCTGCATATTTTTTGAGAGACATGTCGTCTCCAGCTATATTAAGATGAACATGTATATTTTTTGATTTCATGTGATGCACACTATGTAAACAGTTCGACACACACACACACACACACACATATATATATACCTATTTCTGGATGGATCTCTTTACATGTGATGATGTTTTTGTTTATAAATTACGCAAATGTCTATCTAAAACCAAATTGGCTACTGCATCTGTTAATGTATTCATATGCCTGGGTATATGTTGATATGTGATATAATCAAAATTACTTTCCAGTAAACGAATACGTAGATAAAGACGTAAAATGGATGGGTTGCTAACTGAATAGTGACCATTAAGCTGTAATACTACAAGTTGTGAGTCTAGGTACACAAGTAATTCACGAATGCCAAGGTCCACAACCTCGGTTAATAATTCCAATACAGCACTATATTCCGCGATATTATTTGTAGCAGGACCCAGACACACACCTTGCAGGTTAACCAATTCACCAGCAAGATCATAGATTACCCAGGCTGCCGAGGACAGATTCCTGGTACTGCGGGAGGCACCATCCGCGAAACCCACAAACGGAGTAATAGACATCTGCACAATCAGGAATACCCGATCAACAGAAAGACGCTTACATCGCACACCACACCACACATGCAAACAAATGAATATACACACCTATGTACACACACCACACCAAAAATAACTTCAAGCGTAGTATTTTTTAAGGTACAACCCATTTCTATGCTGCTCCAACGAAACTCCTTCATAATCAATGAGCTCATAAGCCCCATTTTTCAATACTCGTTTCACAATGTAGGGCCCATGCCACATCGGTTGGAACTTTCCTGCTCCAAGTTTGTCATGTGCTTGGTCGTATAAGAGGACGAGGTCCCCTTCGACAAAGGAACGTGGAGATACAGATTGATCAAAGTGGGCTTTGACCCACTTCTTCTGTGCTTCGATGACTAAAGAAGCCAAGCGGCGGGTTTCATCCAGCCGTTCCAAATACAAGAGACGCTCTTCTTCAGGAGAAGTATTGGGCAAAAGTTCCACAGCCAACTTTAAGGAAGGAATTTCGCACTCAACCGGAAGAATCGCTTCCAGACCATACACCAATTGAAAAGGTGTGAATCTGGTTGCACTCTTTGCTGACGTTCGGTAGGCCCATAGAGCTGAGAACAATTGGAGATGCCAATTGGACTTATGAATACCAATTGTTCGTTGAAGCATAGTGACCAAAACTTTGTTCACAGCCTCAACCTGGCCATTTTCCTGGGGGTAATATGGCGTTGAGCTATCGTGTCGTAAGCCCAATCTTGATGTCAGCTCGGCCATCATGTAATATTGAAAGTGAGTGCCATGATCAGTAACAATGGCCTGAGGGACCCCGAAACGTGCAATAATGTGATTGAAAATAAACTGGGCAGCGGCTTTGCAAGGATGCACCGAGCGTAGGCGTTGGCGCACGGGTTTCGCACCGGGGTAGGTAGGAATTTCATGCACCACTATGCTAGGATAAATCCCAGGCATCTCCTCATAGGACCAAGTGAACACATCTCTGAATTCATGAAAAATATCAGTATAAACTCGTATCTCATCAGGAGAACAAGTTACTCCCACATGTATGTTCTCAACTATCCCCAGTTTGACAGAGATGTCGATCGGAGTGGTTTGAGTGATGTTGCTCAGGTTTCATTCCGAAAGGACCTCATGAGTCAAAATGGGCATCTGGAGAGGCGGAGTAGGAACCTGATATGCAAAACGTTCTAGACAATCTGACATTGCCCCCAGGCTGGGCATGAAGGAGGAACGATGATGTCCATCGCTCCAAGGCAGCTCCTCAAGAGAAATTGTTTCAACAATGGCTTCATCAGAAGGAAAAGTCTCTTTTAGAGGATTAGGTGAGTCGGCCTCACCGAGCCAGGGGGATTGAGAGTAGATATCTAGAGCCATGCTCGAGGGAGCATGTTGAGAGGGAGGAGGATCGGATGCGGCGACGATTTCACAGTAGTTAATCTCTACTAGAGTTAAGGGCAACAATTCTCCAAAATCGGTCACCTGTTCAGGCGAAGGGATGATCCATGGGTCATCAGACCTGGAGACCATATTAACTTAAACGGTGTGTGGTGGTGGCGCAGGAAAAATACCCATGAGGACAAGGTCCTTGATGAGACCGGGTCCTACAATGTCAGGGGGATTAGGGATCTTATCCACGTAAGGAATGTTGTTCTCAGAGGTGGAGGTGAAGAAAGACAACTGATCCACAGTAGCAATTTTTCCCTCATGAGAAACTTAAGAAGTCGAAAGAGGGTGGATGGCACGGATAACATGGCGTGAGTCCAACTGCGGCTGAGAAGCAGATTGTAGTTAAGCTTGGCGTCAACCACTTCTACTTCTATGTTGACTGTCTTCCCCTGTAACATAATCGACAAACTCTCGAGAACGCCCAGGGGTTTGGATTCCTGACCATCGAATGCCTCTAAGGAATTGGGAGATGATGAAAGCACTGGAGAGCCAATGGCCTTCCAGCAGGCGGACGACATGACACAGGTAGAAGCACCTTCATCCACAACAGCCCTATGAATGTTAAGACCGTTGATCCCGACTTGGATCACAAGAGAAATTTGATGCGGAAGTCGGGGGGTAAATTTTTCTAAGTCGAAGGTGAGAAGACTAGAATCGGTGGGATCGATTCCACTGATTGCAGACAACAGAGCTTTCCGTTGTGAAGGGAAACTTTGAAGGATTTCCAATGCGAACATAGCAGAAGGCGCCTGAGCCAAATCCTCAAAAATACTGTAGTGCTGGGCGACACGGGCATTTGGATTGTAGGAAGACCTTCGTAGAATAACTTTAGAAGGTGGCCTCACAACAGGTTCAGCAGTAGGCTTCTAAATTTACAAAGAACCAGAGACAGGAGGAGGAGGTGGGCCATCCACAACTTCCTTCCCCGCTGCCTGACACGATCCAGTGTAATCCTTCGAACGCGTGGCAATTGAGATAGGTGCAGCACCATTCATCATAAAGACCTGGGACCCAAATGGGGTAGATGGTGAGGGCTGCTCAACCATCTAGGTTTGCTGAGATGGGAACGGTTCTTTAAGAACTGCCGGAGTCCCTTTGGAGCCTTTCAGGAGTTGACTAATTTCAGATTGTCGAGGACAATCTTTAGTATAATTATCTCCTTCATAGATAAGGCAGGGTTACTTCAGTTTACGTTGGGAACCATCATTAGTACGAGGTTTAAAAGACTCTAACTTTGGGGCATCGTGTTTGGATTTTCCTTTGCCCTTCTTCTTTCCTTTGGAGGCTTTATCCGTAGGATTAGCCTAAACGACGTTAACCTCCGCAGTTTTGCCAGAATCTGGAGGGGAGGGAAGAGCAAAATTATTGGACGAATTGGACTTCTGCTTGCCATTCGAAGATTTTCAAGAATTTTGAGACACGGAACCAATAACACCATCCACTGCCGGGGTTGGTGGAGCTTTAGAGGTTCATAGGCGTGGAGCATCATCCAAAATATCATACAGCATGCCAAACTGAGAGTATACTAGATCAAGATACTAGGCACGCGCAATGGCTTGTTCCTCAGTCACACATGCCCCCATAGCAATATCTTGAGCGATTTTGTTAACGAAGGACGTGGTGAACCAATGAGTTAGTAGTTGATCAGGTATGTCAAACTTGATCAGCCTACGACGACATCGCCACTCATGAATATGATCGGATATGTGGGTGGCTTTATCCTGCTTCAAGGAAGTCAGGAGATGTGTCCCGGCTTCATAGTGAACCGGTAACTGAAAGTGGGTGAGAAAAGCCATTGCTAAAGTATTTAAATCTTGAAAGATGCCACAGGGTAGTTCAATATACCACTTAGCGGCAGCACCGGTAAGAGTGCGCTGGAAGAGACGTAGACGAATTGAATCATCAACCCAAGAATTAGATGAACACCAAAAATGGTAAGTCATTACGTGAGCTTGGGGGTCTTCACCAGCTTTACCTTCAAACTTAGGGCAGTCGCCGGGTACTTTGGTCGGAATCGAAGGCCAATAAGGATTATGAAGAATCGGATCATTGGTTAATTTAGAAACGTCCGGTAACTCCAAAGTAGCCAAGAACGGAAATTGCGGATTGAACGGCATGCCAGGCCCTCGATAAGGACCGGTACCTGTACTCCACGCTGGTTGAGAATATCCTTGCCCCCATGGGTTCTATCCAGCAGGATTCTGACTGTAGGGGGTATAGGGTATATAACCATTCTGATTCGGTTGCTGGTAACCAGTGTACGGGGCTTGATAACCAGAGTATGGACCCTGATTATATGTCGGCCCCGTTTGAGCAGTCTGTGGATTTAGCTGCTGAGTATAGGTGTAGCCAGGTTGTTGAGTGTAATAATGGGAACCTTGGGGTGGATTATAAGTTGGTTGAGATTGACCATGAGAGTACTAACCACCTTAAGGTTGAGCGGGCTGCTGATAGGTGGGACCATGCTGAGGGCGATAATTAGGATGCACCGGTTGATTCGGTTGTGGCATCGAGTAAATTGGTTGTTGAGCAGGGTTGAAAGGATGTGTAGGCTGGCTTGGTTGGACAGGCTAGCCAGGCTGAACGGGCTGACCTGGTTGAGCAGGCTGCCCTGGGTGAACGTGCTGACCTGGTTGAACAGGTTGCCCTGGGTGAACAGGTTGTGCTGGTTGTGCAGGTTGACCTGGCTGTTGCGGAGCACCAGGTTGTGCCGAATGGGTCGGTTGGCCTGGTGGTGGAATGGAGCCAGGTGGTGGCTGGTAACCAGTTGGACCTACAACAGGATCATAGGATGGTCCTGGCTGATGTGGAACATTTGGAGCAACAGGATACTGAGGTCGCATGGGTTGGGAAGGTTGGACTTGCCCCCCAAGACCGTATACCAGCCCAGGTTGGTACCCCGGTGGACCTGTGAGTCCTTGAGGTTGCCCCGGTTGGACTCCAGGAAGAGGCTGCATGAGTTGACCTAAAAGGTTGTAATACTGTCCTTGCGGACCGTATAATGGCCCCTGCTGGCCTACAGGGTAACCTTGTGGGTCATAAGGGTAGCCAGGCTGGCCCGAAGGTTGGCCTTGAAAAGGTTTTCCCTGCGGGTTATAAGGTTGCCTAGCCTGGTTATACGGTAAACCCTGAGCATGAAGTTTAGCCTTAGGAGTGGGTAAATGTAAAGGATTCCCATACTCATCGTACTGATATGGAAAAACGTACATGGGTGTACCATCCTGTGCATATTGCAAAAAATATGAGCGGTTGGGATCTTGAGAGGATTGTCCGACCACAGGGTTCGATTGTTGTAGGGACAATCGATACTCCTCAGGAGAAATGTTCTCCGGCATAGCCGAAGCTATATAGACGTCTTCGGGAAGTGATGTGTTCCTTACGGACTGAGTGGTAACAATAGGTGTAGATGCAGCCACACAAACAGTGGGCCTGACGGGCACAGAAGTGACCTGAGGGGATGACGTGATAGGTGTCCTAGGAGACATCCCCAGTGAAGAAAAAACCAGCCTCGTAGAAGAAGCTGATACCCCCATAGAGGCAGCGGCGGCGATAATCTGACCTAAGGATTTATACCCTGCTGGTAGTGAGGGATCGGGCGAAGACATAACAGATGATTCGGGGTTGTCTTTTGGGAATAACTTCCGGGTTACTTCTGGGAATAGCTGCTAATATTCACTGGATGTGGGGATTTCCTCGCTAGCAGAATGACTGGATTCACTCATATTTGAACCTGCCGCTAGATCTCATAACAGACGGCGAGGACTAGGAGGAATAACAACAGCTAAAAAAGGTGAACCCGATGTAAGAGGAGGGAAATGTTCCCCTACTCCAAATCCGGACCAAGGGTCGGATAAGAGCCAATTTAACTCAACTGGTCCTCCAAAGGGAGGCTTAGACAGAACTGGTCCCTCGTCGGGAAAGTCGGAAACGATGGGCTGCTGAGGTTCAGTAGAGGATTGAGAAACCTCCGATGAATCGTCCGTATATGGACTACCAGTAGACGAAACTGAGGGTTCCGCCACTGTGGTAGTAATGACAAGAGAAAAAGATCAAACACACACATGGGTCGAAAAATAACCAAGGCACACAATCAAATGGTCAACAAGCAAAATCTACCAGGGAGTGTGATCACGGGTGATTTATTTTACGACATTGAAACTTAGAAACTTCACCGTTTCATGTTTTAAGAGTCGAGAAACGGATGAAAGATGACTCTATCTCTTTCAGTTTTGAAGCAAGCATGAAAGGACAAGTGCTCGGTGATCTTTTCAAATTTAAGGAGTCAGATAAGATCAAAATGACTGCTCAGGAATACTAGGAAAAGGGTGTACCAAATAACCGTGAACTACAATATACACCTTGGTTTCAAAAATGAAAGAGAAATCAACCAAGGACTTAACGTATGTGTAGGAAATCTCCCTGAATGTTGTGTTCAGTGTATCATGGGTATAGGGCGGCAGACTTAGCTTCCTATGGATAAAGCATAGAGACGTAGTCGGGTCTCCCTTTATATACGCGATGGTACGGGGAGCGCAAGTCCATACTAGTGTTGTCTAAAGCCAAGAGGCAAACGACAACTACTAGGTTTAAAGACGCCAGAACACGTCTCTACCCTAGACCTCTAAATATTTTGTTAATGTTTCAATGCTGCCTTAGTGTAAATTGAATAAATTTTAATGTTTATCTTCAATTATGTTTCAGTTTTCAGGCCCTAGCGAGTGTTATGTCTCAAAATCGCCTAAATGCACACTACATGCCATAGTATATCATTTCATTCGATGAAAGCTAATTACGAGAGAGTTAAGAGATTTTCACACAAAAACAAAATGATCAGACAACGACCAATGACATCTCTAATGCAGCTAATGGAAACAAAAAACTTTTCTTTCAAAGTTACTAATCACTAATAACACCGAGAAGATTTAATTCACACTAACTAAACCAACGCAAAAGAGATTTTTGGTATTTTCAATGTTTTAAGGGCAAAATGCACTAACAAAATGAAAACTAATGAGACAAGCAATTTGAGAAGCAAAAGAAAAAGAGGAAAACAATCAAATTTCACTCAATGCAAGCACACAATCAGATCTCAAATCGACAAAAATTCCCTCAAATCAAAAGACACCCAAAGACTCAATTGAACCATGTAATCTAGGCCCAAAACGAGACAAAGCGGAATTCGAATGAAGAAGAAGCCAATCACTCGAATAACACAATAAAATGATGAAAAACCACCAAACGAATGCAGAGAAGGAATCACAAGGTTGACTGAATAGATAAACACCAAAAAATCCCAAGGGAGGCTCGATGCACAATAGCACCTAGATTCCCTAGGGCTAGAATGTAAAATCGACAGAAAAGAGAAAACAACCAAAGGAAGAAGGTCGCAGTCAGTCAAACAAGGCTCCAGAACACTCAAGCAGTCGAAAAAACAAGACCAAACACCCAGATCAGTCTCAGAAGGCTCAAAACACAGAAAACCCTAGCACCTTACAGTATTGGCGCGACTGTAAGCCTGAAACTGGCGCCAGAATAGAATTGGCGCGAGTAATACACTGACAACATGCACCAGTGGGCACAACTGTCACACTGAAAAGCGCGCTAGCCGAGTTTACTAAGGAAAAATAAAAAATAAGCAATCCAAGAAGCAGACCAATGATGTTGGAGCTTAACAAAAAGCCAAACACACGGCAAGAGCCAGCCAAAAGAGCTGATCAAGCAAGTAAAGTCAAGGATGGACCAGAAAAACAAGACAATACTCCAAGTGTTCAGTTCATAAACTAAACCAGAGATTGGCTGAAGCAACATTCATCTACTTCCGCTAATGCAAAGCAAGAGTGTTTCGAAGGCTATCTGGCTAACTTTAGGCTCCGTCTGTAGTTTATAAAGCAAAAAAACAAGCTAACTCCCCAGTGGAGTCACCAATTTGTTGTAGAGGTAAATCCCCTCTGCAGACAGAGGCGATCCCTACTAGCCCAGATTGGGTCTAGCAACAATCGTATCATGCTAAGGCGTAGGTTCCTAATTACAATAAACCAAATTGCGAAGAAGGCCTACCTCAAGTCCAACGCTGTTGTTCGTAGATAAGATGGCGCTCCCGTTTCCTTGCTCCAGCAAATCACAATCCTCTCGCTGGCCGCGATCGAACACTTGCACACACAAGAAACACGACAAACACAAGCGTAAAACTCGATATATGCAATTATGTATCAGTCAGAGAAGACACAACTCATGATCATAATGAAAAATACGAGTGGAACCATAACCAATAGTCGCTTATCATTAATTCATCAAAGGAAAATACAACCAGGCTCTGACGCTGAACCTTCCTTCAGCGGGTCGTCAGCGAAATACGTCTCAGTAAAGCTTGTCGGGAATGGGGACAAGCCTCTCTCTTCGACCGTCAATCTCCTTGCTATGGATTTGGCACTATGAGGACTATCAAATCTCTTGCAGCATTCTTTAGGCTATGAAGGCTCTTGG
The DNA here is from genome assembly GCA_034641835.2 of Pinus albicaulis. Taxonomy (NCBI): domain Eukaryota; kingdom Viridiplantae; phylum Streptophyta; class Pinopsida; order Pinales; family Pinaceae; genus Pinus; species Pinus albicaulis. The sequence continues at coordinate 393,400,447 of CM076574.1, forward strand.
AGATTAGCTTGCAAAGGGAAATGGCAAACTTATATAGATGGTGGAAGAGGAGTTGGGATCCCTACAGTCATGGGATTGCCCCTATCCTCAAGGAAGCTTCCATGAGAGGTGGAAAACTACTTCCTCTACATGGAAATCTGGAGCCAAACGTCCCAACTCAATTTAGAGACCAGTTCAGGAGTTGGTTAAAGTCAATCTTCCACCATTTATTTTTAAAAAACACCCTTTATTAAGCCTGGCATGAGTGCGACTCTGAGACAGAGCGCCAATTGGCGCGCCCTCTTTGAAGAATTTCCCCCATTGGCGCGGGTATAACACAGGCTAGTCGCACCAAGGATGAAAAGGCTATTTTTAAGGTTTTTCACAAGGAGATGTCTTTAGGGAAATGAAATTCCATGTCTATGGGAATGCCATGAAAGTGTTTTCAGGTTATGTCATTGCTCACAGGTCACGGAATGAGCCCTCCAATGGGCGGGATGGGGAATTGCAGGGATGGTGACAAATTGCTGTGTAACACATAGTAATCTCCAAGTCAATACCACAGGAAAATACGATGGCTATGCCAATACCAAGAACCCCTATACTGTGGTAATATCCAAGTCAATACCACAGGTAAATACCATGGTTATTCCAATACCAAAGACTCCTATACCATGGTGTTGGGTGAGAGGGGCTTCGACCCAGGTTTAGAGTTAGTTGTGCACCAAGAAAAACCTCTATTACTGACCCTTTCGGCAACGACCTGCAATGTAGATCACAATCTCACTTGAGGAAATATTGGGGGATGTCAGAATCATGTTTATGCATCTAGAGGGACGATAGGACATGGATCTACTACTAAACTTATATCTTATACTTATTCCGAACTGCGCGGATGCATCTATCTACTTTAACAATTTATACTTCAGTCATCTATTAATACTTGTGTGCATTGTGCCTTTATCATCAAAACATAACATGAAAAGCATATAAATAATTTCACAATGCAGATAATAAGAAAATACACAGATAAACACAAACATTCTCCAAATCTATTATTCTTTTGATAACATAAGTATTCTTCAATACATGTACTTTCTCTGACCTATGCACACAACTACAGGTGGTCTATGCACAAAGTTACAGACTCTTTAAGGCATTTGCGCACACTGTTGTGGAGCCTTCCCTTAAGACCCAAAACAAGATAAAGACATATATTCAATAGCTTTCACTCATCAATTACATGGATCACTTCGATAAATCCTTTACATCATTTTATAGAGAATTTTCTTATATACAAAACCATGGTCAACATACCATGGGTAGAAAGAAACTAATGAATAAACCCGAACCCATTACAAAAAGAGGGCCTTCGACCCACCCCAAAGCCCCTAAATATCGCATTGTAGATTCATCTTTGCTAGACCGTGGTCTCCGCTTCTTCAAAATGTGGAGTCTTTGACTCAAAATTAGACAATGTTGGGCAATGCCCAACAGGCCCCCAACACTCACATGTGACTCGTCCCGAGTCACTCAGTTGGTGCACACCGAACCTTCTCTGCAACGTTGGTGTAGGCTGTATTCAATGGCTGAATCATCTCTGCAAAGATCTTATCTTCCTAATTTACCTCTTCTAATAGCTTCTCAGTTATCACCCCAACGATCTTCTGAAGCACATATTTATGCTTCTGCTGCATCTATTTAAGCTTTCCATCTATTGTCTGAGATAGTTAATGGACGACCTCTTCCTATTATGGCTGAGTCCGCGTGGTGATCAACTGACATTTCCTTTGAATATCCTCGATCTGGCTCTGCATATTTTTCTCTTCAACGAACTGAGTGAGTCGTCGTGTGGGTGCTAAAGTCCTAGCAGTTACCCAAATTTGATTTAGATGCTTCTTCTTTGCATGAATTTCTTCGTCGATCTTCAGAATGTTTGGATCCTCCTAGAGTGAGGTCCAAATCTTCGGTGTATCATCCAATAGCTTGCCACAATATTATAGTATGGTAGAGATACCTTCCAAGGCAGTCTTAATTTTTGCTTCCCTCTGCTCTCATACCTCCGACAGTGTTGTTGGTTGCAGCCTAATTTTCAACTCGGTGATCTACATTTGGTACTAAAACCTCATCTTCTCCAGGTTATTCTTCGACTCCTTGATCGCGAGGGTGAGCTTCGCAACCTTCTCTATTAGGGTTTTCTCTGCGCAAACTTGGATGTCTGAAATCTCGCTCCAAGTATTTCCTATGGCATCCTCCAGCTTCTTGTGTTTTTGTCACTCCTCGTCCCTCTCCTTGACTATCCGATCCAGTTCCTTCATTATATTTTTGTTGTCATGTCTTACTTTATCGGTGGCCTACAACATGCGTTTTTCTCACCCTTTCATTTCATTGATGATTTCCTGATTAAATTCATTTAGTGTTGGGGTGGTGAGCACGGCGAGGTTCATGCTGATGCTTCCCCAACCTTTGACGCATTCCTTGTCCTCAGATGCTTCGAACTGAGGTGCTCCTCCGGGTACCTGCAAAATCCAAACACTAAAAGTTGTTTCTAATAGGCGCTCTTGATGCACTTGCTAGATCATCTGTGTTTATTGTATGGTTGGTTGTTTCTGTGATCTGGTTTGTGCCAGCACCTTAAGCTCATGCATTCCTTGTTGCACCTCTGTCAGTAATACCTTGTACTGATCTTCAATTATGCTCCATGTATCTTTTGTGATATGCAGCACCTTATCACAAATTTCATTGATGTCCCCTTCAATGAGGGTCATTGGCTCTATGCACATGGATTTATCTACCTTATGCTTCTTTCAGGCAACTGGCAATATGTTGGAGGGACCCTTCTCCTCACAATAAATGGGGATTCCTCCTATTCTTTATCGCTTGGAGGGTCTTGGCCACCCTTATTTGTGCCTCTGGTCTCTTCGCCATCCTTCTCTATCTCTTTTTCATCACCTTTTCCTACTTATGTACCTTTTCTTACCAATCCTCTAGAAGTTTATTCCTAGGTATTCATAGGCATACAACCAAATCACTCTGTTCTCACTTAGGAAAAAATTCACAATTCAAATTCTCAAGAAGAAAAGTGTCAAAATGAGGAGTGGGACCTTGCTTTTATAACAAATTTGAATTTTGCACCTCATGATTTCCTTCAGATTTGGCTCATTTAATGTAGATAAGATTCAACCAACTTTTCTCCCTAAATGCGCTTCCCCCACTCCTTTTAACAAAAAATTCCCTTTCACGTCAAATTTTTCCCTCCAACGGTCATATTTCTGGTGAGCTTCAATGAACCTCCCTTATGTCGCAGTAATTCCTCCCTCGTCGTAGTTCCTTCGGACTTCGACATCCTCCTGACTATCACAAATTAATCGTCCTTTGGCATGGCCCTTATGGACTTCGCCATACTCCTGACTATAGCGCGATGCTCCTTCTTTGGCGAAGCCCCTTTCTACATATTAGTTTATAGTCCAGTGACCACTTTCAACTGTAGGTGGCACTAAGACTTACCTCGACCATTGTTTAGCGCAAGGCTCTAGGGACAAGGTCTTCCCTTTATATATTCAATTGACTACCATTCACTCATGCTGGCATCAATTGACCATCCAACTTCGCAAGCTAAACTGTGCCTCCCTCAGATATTTGCTTGATGATATATGTCCTAACCAATGTGTTTGAAACTTTCTTGGGAACTTCATGAACTTGCTGTCATACAATAGTACAAGGTCTCATTCTTTAAATGTATTCTTCTTGATATGACTGTCATGCCAAACTTTCTCCCTTACTTTTTGTAGTTGCTGATGATACCCTGCAATAAACCTGCCTTCTTCAAGATCAAGCAATTGCTCCATCATTTCTTCCATTGTATTGTGGTCTACCATGTCTATGAATGCTGAAATCCTAAAACTGGGAACAATATACTCCATAGGCATGATTTCTTCTTGTTGATAGACCAACCTAAAAGGTGTTTCTCCTGTGGATTTCTTGCATGTTTTCCTATATGCCCATAACACCACTAGAAATCCTAGATCCCAGTCATTTATGTTCACATTACATACCTTTGTGAGTGCATTCTCTAGAATCTTATTGAAAGCTTCGACTGTCCCATTCTCCTAAGGATGATAGGGTGTAATTTTCTGATGATGTACTTGAAATTCCTTAGTTAGTGCCTCAATAGTGTTTTACAAGAAATGCAAACCCCTGTCACTCATCAAGATCTTCAGACACCCATATATATACATAATATACTGAAATATGAACTTCGCAGTAGTGTCCATGCTACAATACTTCACTAGCTTCACTTCAACCCGTGTTTTCAAATATTTTGTTGTACTAATGATATATCTTCCACCAGTCTTCTTTCCTGGTGGATTAATAGGTCTGACAAAGTCAATAGCCCACTTATCAAATTATTTCAATGTCACCTATGGATTCAATGGAATTTCATCTCTCTTAGGTGGTCTTCCGATTCTTTGGCATGCATCACATGCTCTACAAAACTCCTTTGCATCCTTAAGCACTACGGGCCACCATAACCTAGCTCACAAAATCTTCTACACAGTGGTCTTTCCTGCATAATGCCCTCCTGCAAATCCTCCATGAGGTTCTTCCAAGGTACTCTACCTTTCATGTTCAGATACATATCTGCACAGTATTTCATCTAGTCCCATCTTATACAAATGTCCTGCAATCAGTGAAAAATTAGTTTCTTGACTACCAACTCCTTTTTCTGGTGTGTAGTGTACTCCACGAGTGCCATCCCTATTGTCGAAAACTAAATAATATCCACGAAGTTATCATCTACGACCCTAATTGCGAATAGTTGCACATCAGGAAGTTTCTCAGCAATTCTCATGGGTTCTTTGCCTATCTCTATCCTTGACAGATGATCAATTCTAGCGTTCAATATTTCCGGCTTGACTACAACTTCAAAATCACACTCTTTAAACAATATAAACCATCGACAAATATTCCCTCAAAAAATAGGCTTATTCACCAAATACTTCAACGTGGAGTGATCAATGAACATATTTAAGTGTGCTCCCAATAAGTAATGACTAAACTTATGTAATGCATAAACCATAGCCAACCCCTCTCTTTTTATCGTAGAATAGTTCTTGTCTGGCTTGGACAATTTTCTTCTTGAAAAAGATATGGGTTGATCAATTTCTCCTTCTCTTGGCTGTGTTAATACTGCACCCAATGCTATGAAAGATGCATCGACATGTACACGAAATTCCTTATTCCAGTCCGGGAAAACTAGAATAGGCGTAGTTACCATCTTCTCCTTCAGTGTGTCGAGGCTTTTTGGAATTCTTCATCCTAGTGAAAATTAACATCCTTTTTCAATAGCTTCTCCATTGACACAATTATTTGTGGATATGCCTTTGTAAAATTCCTGTAATAGCCATTATGTACAAGTGTCATGCGCAATTGATTCATTGTCTTAGGTGGCTCCAAGTTCACAATAGTAGTGATCTTAGTGGAGTCTACCATCAATCCTTGTCTACAAACAAAATTTCCCAATAGTATACCAAAAGTTACACAAAAGATGCACTTCTTCAAATCAACGATATTTGATACTGCCTATAGGTATCCAAAATTAACCTCAAGCTTGAAACATGCTTCTTCAACAACCCAAGGACTTCCCAGTCATCAAAGTAAACCTCAAAAAAATTGTGTATTTACTCCTTGAATTTGCAACTTCAACTCTATAAAATATGGGAGGAGCATTCTTCAATAAAAATTCATCACGATGTGATGGTAACAACCCCTCTTTGTAGAAAAATTTGTCTTATTTCTATCTTCCGGCGCAATTCAGATATGATAGTAACCAAAAAAACCATCTGTGAAAGAATAACCTCCTGTCCTTCGACATTGTCTAATGCTTCGCCCATGAATGGTGTGGGAAAGGGGTCATGCAAAAATGCATCATTCAATTTCTTTAGGTCCACACATATTCTGATTTCGCCCTTTGTCTTTTTTTTCTTCGATTACCATGGGACTTACCCATTCAGATTCTTCGACCAGTTTAATGATCCCTGCCTTGATCATATTTTCTAACTCCGCCTTCACTTTTTCCTTATATTTTAGATTCAACCTATAAGGTCTTTTCTTTATTGGATTCACGTCAGGTTTTAGAGTAATCATCATAAATCCTAGGTCTCCTGCTATACTCTTCAATTCAGAAAAAATCGTGAGGAAGAGTTCTTGATACTTGTGCAATAATTATGCAACCATTCTAGATGTGTCGTCATCCCAATAATCTCTAATCAACGCAAATTTTTGTTCTTCTTCGAACCCAATATTCATCTTCTTTGTCATCATGGGCTTCATTATGTCAGGGATATCATTTTATGGTCCAGTAACTTCATGATGTCCTTTTGAATGTAGGATATCAATATTGTGCGGATCCTTATCATCCTCTTCCATTGTCACATTATAACATTGTAGTGTGCAATGCAACTGCATGGTCCAATCATGCTGCATCCAAGTTAGCATAGTTTGTGTTACAACAATTTTTTTTCATCTAACCATTTACAATTAGATGGATCGAAGTAAATCGTGTAAGACCAATTTTACCATAGTAAAATTTCTTTCACTATAAGAAATAATTTAATAAACTATATTTTATTAAGTTATTTCTGGTTCAAACAGGAAACCCCATGAGGAATAATGAAATAAATCATTATTTATTTGATTTTCCTCTAGGAATAATTAGTTAAACCACTGTTTAAATAATATTCCTAGTCATATTTAACCCAATTATGAGAAATAATTAGATTAATAATTGTTTATCTTATTTTTCTCTAGGAATAATTAATTAAATCATTACTTAGTTATTATTCCTTGTTAAATTTGACTAAATCACCTAGAAATAATTAAACAAATCATTATTTGTTAAATTTTTCCTTAACCCCATCCTTGAAATGAAAAATAAATAATTTATTTGTTTTTTTATTTCTAAATAAAGGTATTTAACCAATTTAAATTCCTTTTCCCTCCAACAAAATATAATAAAATATTCCAAGCAGTTAGATCTAGATCTTAGTTAATAATATTTTATTATTTTCCATTATTGAGGATAACTCAATATTTTGTTATTTTCCATTATTCAACATTTTTTCTTTTTCTTTATATAATAATTTGGGCTTAATTAAAATTAACACATGAATTACAGACATACACACCTAAAGCGAAGAGTGCTTGGTTTACACCGCCAAGGCAAGACATACACATCATAACTAACCTATCTGCCTCACTGAGCCTTTGTCTATCACTCTTCCATATTTTTCGTGTCATCTATGTCTTGCCATAATTGCACCCCCAAGACATTTATATCGGAGAATCCAAGGCCTTCATCCTCAGTTTCTGTTAGGAAGACTTACTCCACCGCGTAGAATTCGAGTTCGTCCTCCACCAAGTCCTCATACCGACTCTAATTTTGGTTCATCTGGTCCTTCCTCTAATTTCGAACCCAATTCTCCTCCACCTTATTATGTCACCATGTCAGTCGCCAATGCAGGTGTTGGTCCTCAAGCTGGTGGCAGCCCCAGACCTAATGTTGGAGCTGCTACTAGTGGAATTGCTACCGGAACCGTTCTGAATACTCCTTTTCTACCTTTTATGGCAGGTTTAAGCCTTCCCAATTTCAGCCAGTTAATTAATGACCCTATACTCCACATTCTAGGTTGTCATGTTATGCCAACTAAACTTCCTTCAGAAATCACTAAGTTTGAAGGAAACAATGGAGAGCACCCTACTAATCACGTCTGATCCTTTCACATGTGGTGTTTGTCCAATTCTATCACTGATGACTCCATCGGTCTTCGGTTATTCCAATGTATGCTCACTAGGGAAGCTGCAAAGTGGTATGTCGACCAGGCCGCTGCCTTTCATTCCACTTGTTTGAATCTTGCTAAAGTGTTTCTATCCTACTTCCAACTACCTCTCCAATATCATACCAGTACCGAGTTGTTGACCACTTTTTCGTTAAAATTTTTCCACCTGCCTTTTTGACCATGTCTGAGAATGGTGTAGAAGGAGGAGCTTATGTCGAGCTCCCACATTCGACGAATGTGTCTATATGGATTAGTTTCTCATAATTATTTTGCCTTCTATTGGTAAATATGTCGCGTCTCACTTTCCTCAGACTAAGGAAGAAGCTCCCCAAGTCGCATTGAAATATGACTTGATCTACGCCCAATCTGGTTATGTTTATACTGTTTTACTGGATCTTCCTAGACCTGGTGGTGCCAACGCACCATGGGAATCTCACGCCACCAAAGGTATCATTGGATCTCTTTCACATTTGTATACTCATCCTCCCATGGGTTATGGTTTCCCTTGGGGTGGGGCTAGCTCCTTTAGCACTTATCCCCCTCCTGACAGCATGTATCCAGGACAAATCACTCCTTACACATTTGCCCCATTGCATCAATCGATGCTAGGGCTAGCTGTTGCTCAAACTGTTTGCCCCAATGTTTCTCAACCTCCTTTCTATCCTTATCCACATGTTGGTGCTCCAGCACCTCCAACATCAACACCCCAGCCTCTCGTGCCTTCTCAACCTCCGCCACAACAATCATCTCCCCCTCAAGATCAGGTGTATGCACATAAAAGTGTGAATAATCATCTTAATTCAAAGAAAAATAGGAAAGGAAACCAAAATAAACCAGCACAGGGTAATCAAGGGTGCCAAGGTACTCGACCAAATGCACCCCAAAGGAACTAGCCTAACACTAATAACCGGTAACAGGGCGAAAACCCAAGCAGAATAGGCCTCTTCGTACGAACAAGCCTTGTTCTTGTTGTGATTTATATGGCCATTATACTCATGATTGTCCCCTCTTACCCCATATGCGCTAGTTGTGGGAAGCACAAGCAACATCTAGAGGACAACAAGCCACTGCTTCGGCTCCTCCAAATACTTCGCCAGCTCAACCAGAGGTGTTCACTAATCCTTTCCATCATCAAGGATATGTGGCCATCCAATCCCCTCAAGGTCAGGCTTCCCCTCAAACTTCACAGTGTGGTACCCATAAATACCAGATTCTCATGATGAATTCTGAAGAGGTCAATACCATTGATGTCAACCTTCAGACCTGGTCATGCCATTATAACAAGACACCTGCTATGTTTGGAACTGAGTCCCAAACCAAAGTATCCATAGATTCCATTTCGACACCCAATTCTTCTTTACATATCCCTAAACCTCGGGCAGAGGTTATCCCCAAGATCCCAAAAGGGTCATTATGCTGAAATACTACTTTTTCCAAAGCCGCCCACAGTTACAACATAGTATATTACTTGGCACAATCTCCCGCTACCATGTCAATATTGGAAGTCCTCCAGTCATGCCATTCACAAAGTAAATATCTATTATCTATTATGGGTGATGTGGATCCTTCATATGATCGTTTGATCGTCTTTAATGTTGACAAGTTAGAACATCCCCCCTTACCTTCATCTGTCGCTTTCCAAATACAAGTCAAGATTCATAACACAAATGTATCACGATGTATCATTGAAGAGGGTGCATCCACTTGCGTGATGTCTGCATATGTTTGGAATAAATTTGGATCACCGAAATTAACCCCATCCACCATCACTTTGCGAGCTTGGGACGATCACCCTTCTTAGCCCCTTGGCATGCACTGCAATTGTACTATCAATTTTGCGAGCAAGATTGTTTGTGTTGGCATTGAAGTCATTGACGCCCCCTTGGATTACATATCTTGTTGGGTCATATCTATACCTTTGCGATGTCTGCTAGCGTATCTTCGGTTCACCGTAAGATGTTTTTTCCTCATAATAGAAATATCCTCACCATCGATAAGTTGACATATCATGAACCGAAGTCTCAGACCTCCCCTGAGTCTATCATATCTTTGGTGGCCGATAAGTAATCAATCGCACCTCTAAGCAGTGTTTCACCAAGAGTATATAAAGATTCCACCCTACTTGGTTCATTCCTTGGTCATCCCCCTCTTATCATTGACCTCAACTCATAGAATGTTTGCATGATGCAATCATCTCGGGCTCACCACAAGTGGTCTGGTTCAACCAGCCAGTAGCCTATGCCTCTGCAACCTACTGGTGGTCACTTGAAGAAGCCTTTAGACCATTATCTTAAAGATTCTTCTCCCTCTGATGGTGTCTCTTCCACCCCTTTTCAACAAGGAACGGTTCCCCCTAGCCTTAACAATGTGGGAGCCATTCCGCCAGGCCATTACCCTTCCAATCAGATACCATTTCTAGCTCCCCCCTTTGGAGTATTTTCGGTTCCTGATATGGCTATGTTGAGCCTTCCCAATTTTACCATGGGGATCCCAGTATGGTACATTAATCCTCCATCCAACACTCTGTCTAGTCAGATCAAACCTTATACCACTTTGACCCCGGTACAACTGGTGACTATTATTGTAAATATGATTATTATGATTGCATATGTTGTCCTTGATGGAAAATCTCTTGAAAATGATGAAGCATATGAATTCTAGAGTAGCACAGTGGTTTTACAGAAGGTCTAGGAGAAGAAAAGTATAAGTCCAACAAAAGATGGTTAATATTCATAATTGGAGGTTCTATACACGAGTTCGTGCAGGGCAAGTCGCGTATACACGCAGAAAAGAATGATACACTGTTGTGTATACCTTTTGTGCTCTAAAATTATGATACTCGGTGGAATTTCCATGGTTTTAGCCCATAATATTGAGTGCGGTGTTATCTATTTGATTCTTTCCAAGAATACCATCGGCACTTGTGTGGTTTTGGCTCATGGTATTGATAAAGGCTAAACCTATATAAGGAGAAGAAGATCATAGTGCAAGGGGGTGCATGTGTAAGTGTTTTAACTGAATACTTCTCTTTGAAGTGTATCTGCATGGAATAGGTTATGTTTATTGGTTGATATGAAATTTTGATGCACTCATGGATACAATGATGGATCAGGATCTTTAGACCTGAAATGACTATGTATTTTCTTGATCTATTTATGAGATGTTTAGATCTTTGACTTGGCACATGATTGTTGAAGTGAGAAATATGGGTAAGTCTATCTGAAACTTTATGCAACCTTGAATATTTATAAATCCATACGCTTGTTTGTCATGGTGAAAATGTGTATACACACAGGTTTGTTTTGAGAAAAAACGTGTATGGATGGTAGTGGTTTCTGAAGCTTGATGGAGAGGTTCTCTGTTTATTGCTGTTATATTTCTATTGTCTGTCAATGAAGTCTTCATATAGATCTGGGTTGTTTGAATGTTGTATATGCTGTTAGTAGAATATGTACAAATCTTACCAATAATTGATAATATGATTAATGATGCTGATTGAACAAGGGTTCTACAAATCTGAAAAGATATATGACTAAAAGCCTCAGATCTGTTTCTGAGTCTGTTCAAATTATGGAAATTCAATATTCACAGATCTATACGCAGGTTGGTGTGAGGGAAAGTGCATATATACGCATGTTAAAATAAAGCGAATTAGTATATACTTTCAATGAGATGAATGATCAAGGTTGAATTTGGTTCTGCATGTTGATTTAGACATCTGGGCTTATTACTGTGTTCTGGTTACAGTGATCTAACTGTTCTGTTTAAAGTTTGGTTTATGGTTGATAGTGTTGATATGTATATTGAGTTGTGTTGAAGCTGTTGGATCAAGTGTGAAAATTTATGAAATGTGGTTTGTAGTGGGTCTTGTTGGCCACCTATAAAATTTGTTCTATCAAAAGGTGGCCAAAACATTGTTTAGCCTTCAAGGAATAGTTTCATTGCAGAAATGTGATCTCTTGAAGCCTCTTCAAGACATCATCTCCTCTATCCAAAATATTCACTGCTGTTTCCCTTCAAAACTCAGAAATTATGCTAAAAATTCCATGAGAAAGACTGCTACAAAATCCCCTTTTCTCCCCTTCCTTCACTCAGAAACTAACCTTCATTTTTACTCTCTTTTTCCCCATCATTTTCCTCTGATTTCCATTTTTCCTCATTTCCCCTTTGTATAATCCACCTTGCATAGTTTAAAACTCCTTTCTGGCCTTATCTGAATCCTCAAAACTCCTTGAAAATCATTTAAAACCCATTTTTCTTATTATAGACTTAAGCCCCTTTAGGCTGAGTCTTTTACCTCCTCATACGCCCTGATGCTGGAAACGAGCACCAGTATTCCAAGTGCTTATTGCATTGCCCAATTGTGATTAGCCCCCGCCCCCCTCTTTAACTCCCCGGTCATATTACCCTTCATATAACCCTTGGCTCCGCAGTTGGGCGCCAGACCGTGTTGAAATTAATATTTTAAACCTTTGTTTATATTAATTTGTTGGTTTTTTATTATTTCTTAAAATTTCTGCCAGTGTAAAAATTTAGTCGCTCCACATCGTCGATCTGATCTGAAGATCGGATGGCGCGTGACCTATCAACCTGGTGGTCCCCGCCAACCAATCACCGTAGCAAAAACTGGGCGGAATCCATCACACCACTTTCAAACGGAGGGCGATTTTTTCTCGATCGGCAACGATTCCATTCACCGGTTGACGTGTGGCCGGGGAACTGTTCACAAAACCACCATTCATCACATGTTAAAGATCGGACGTGGACTCGGTGCGATATTGATGTACACCGTTCGATCTGAGGCCGCTCATCAGACGGTGATCGCTCTCCGAAGATGCCCGTGCGATAACTCAGGGTACAATGCAGTGTTAAAAGCATATTTGCTGTCGATCTGATTTGCAGATCGACGACCCAAAATTCATCACCCTGATTCCTCGTCTAGTCAGCATTTCTAGACCCGAGAGTTTTATTCATCTGGATTTTATTGAAAATATGAAGTCCGGGCGCGTTCTATAAGGTTTTTATCGTGGGATCTCCGCCGTTGATCGCTTGGACCGCTCTCATCCGATGGCCCATGATCGTCCCGATTCCCGATCTTGATTTTTGACCATGTTTGCCCGAAACAAAGGTTTTTATCCATTTTCTCCATTTTTCCAAAAAAGACTTATCCGCTTTGACTTTTCGCCTCCGCTCCTGACCGTCGATCTTTGTGCGATCGACGACTCTGATTAAAATTTTTCTTCCGCCTTGCCTTTGAATTCCTCTGATCAATCTCGACCATTGGATGATGCCATCCAACAGCCTTGCTCCCTCCACGTGCCTTATGAAGCAGTCAACCTACACATGCAATATTTTATAACATTTTTTTGTATTTTTGCAGGATTTAATGGTTTTTTCGCCATGCTGAAGAAAATTCGCAGGCTGAGGGTGACGATCCTCCCGCCTTCGATTCACCAGAGAAATCATTTGCAGGGTTTAAAATTCACGTTTTATCAATGATTCATGAGGCATTGATGCCATTCGATCCCTATACAGCCCTGCACACCAAAAAAAACACAGTTAATCAAGCATCGATCAAAGAGTATTAGTGACAAAGACAGAACACACCAGAAACAGGAGATTGAAGACCTAAAACACAGATCTCAAGTAAATTAAAGGTGTTTTAAGGAAAGACAAAGACATCTGTCGAACCGAGAAAGCCTCCACCGCCATAAGTAGAGGCCAATCGAACCCTCTACAACTCCTAAAGACACCTGCAGCCTCACAGAAATCAAAGAAAGCTTAGTCATTACCTGAACAAGAGGTGTTTACCTGAAGATAGCTGAACAATTAATACAAATCAAAGATCTTATCTCTAATTCTTGGCAAAACTATTTTAAAAAGATTAAGAACAATCCAGAAGCAGATATTTTCAATCATTAGGCCTCGAAAGGCAGAAACAGAGTTATGAAGAAGAGTTAGAAATGATTACATAATTAATGATACTTGAACCCTGGGAAATCCTCCCACCTCCTCATTTTTATATAAATACTTTTGTAGAAGATGAGAAAATGTTGGTATCTAGACATATGAATGGATGTAACAGTTTTCTGAAGCTACTGATGCCTTATGTGCAATTTGAAGATAAATAAGATGATATGAGAAGTTTGAAGTTGTAGAGACCCACCGAGCTTGCTGATTGTAACTGGTTTGAACATCAAATACAAGCTGTTGATTTATGGGATCCTGATTTGTGTCAATGGTGATGTGTTCCTCACTGTCAATTGTTATTTTCTTTAATGTTTTCACTCTGTTCACTTTCTCTGATAAGGAATAGCAAACATAGAGCTAGGACTTACTCCCAACAGTACCCTACTCTTACTAAAAGCTTTATTTTCTATGTTTTCTTCATTCGAACGTTCTCTTTGAAGAGTAAATTAAAGCAGGTTGGTTTAAAAGAACTTGCCTGATCTAGATTGCTCTTTGTGATTATGCTGAAATATGAAAAGAACTTTACTCTAGAATATGCTGAAAGGAGGATAGTTTAGAAGCACTTACCTAATCTTAAGCTGTTTGAATTGTTTTTAAATGTTTTATAACTGAAAGTACTTCAATGCAAGCTAGTTTAAAAGCACTTACCTTATCTCAGAATACTTTTATGTTTTTCCTTAAGTACATGCTGAAGCAAGATAGTTTGAAAGTACTTACTTGATCTTAGGTTGTTCACTGTTCTTCATTTGTTTTGATCTCCACTTCCTATCTGTTTCATTCCATAAATCACCTTAAGAGATCCTTTGACATAAGTGAATTGCCCCATGGATCCTTCTTGAACCTTGTTGTCCAATTAAAATCCTCCTATGACTCCATAGCCCAATGGGTTAAAACTATCTTTGCCTTTTTTGTCAGCTGAATCATTCCTTCACTTGCAGACATCTTCACCCTTTATTTTGAACTGCCTTCACCTTCATCATGTCTTTTCCCAACCAAAACAAACAAAACAAAACCCATGCTCTTCACAACTAGCCTAATATCACATTTCAGGCTTTAAATATCACATCTTTAAACTCATTTATAGAGAGATCCATCTTTGTTTTCAGGAGGGCTAGATTCTTGAATCCCAAAGCGGTTTGATGCTATCCCTGCAGTTGGACTTTTTTCAATCTTGCTAATTATAGGGTGCTAACATAATGGCGACTCCGCTGGGGAGCTTTTGAGTTCATAGTTTCTTGGCCATATTTTATAAAACTCTTTAGTTTTCCATACAACCACAGAAACTCAGAGAACCCAAAATGTTTTAGATTGGTTGCCAATAAACATGGTAGTGGACCATTAAACCTTTTACCTCCAAAAGAGCTAAAAACTTCCATTTGGAGACTCCACAATCCTGAACAGACCTTAAGACTCCACTAGGAATAACTCTTATTACTGTAGTATCATTCAAACTCAGTTAGAGGACTGTAGGATTATATTTTTTTGTAAAATAGATTAGTTAACCTCTCAAATATTGTCATACTTGGTTGAAATGTTCCTGTTTATTTGGGTCTGAAAAACACAACATAGTGGCTCCTAGAAAGATTCATACTAGAGCCTATCCTAACCCAGATCCACCTAAGATAGTTGATAACCCAGAAAGTATTCTTAGGAACTCTCCTAGGATTAAATCATCAACTATTGTCAGATCACCCTTGAGAGCTGATTCAGTCCCTGTAAATCTTTCAGCTCTACAAAAATCACAAGTTGACTTAGTAAATACCTTTAGAACTAGGTCTCTTGGTGATTTAGATCATTTAGATTATGAGTCTTCACTTTCTTCTCTTGAAACAAGTGCACATCCTGGTAGTAGAGAAACCACACCTCTTGATTTACTTTTCCTTCTTAATTTAGGTGTCTCTCATCCAAGATCAACTCAACAATCTACTTCAGTTCAATCCACATATGTTCATCCTACATCCACTACCCCTTTTGTTAATCCATATTTTGTGAATCCACCCCCACCTCCAATCATGGCAGCATGGTATGCTCCCTTGGTACTACCCCGGCCTTTAGCTCCTTTACCTAATGAATATCAGTCTAAAATTCCTCATTTCGCTGCCGAAGAATCCTCCACTGCTCAACACTATGTAGTTATGATGGGAGATGCCTTTGACTACATGAAAATAGAGGATGAAACAATTAAGATGAGGATTTTCACTCATATTTTAGGAGGAGAAGTGAATAAGTGGTTTAAAGCTTTGCCTCCTAATAGAATTAATGATCTGCCCGCCCTCCATCAAGCTTTCATAAATAAATGGGAAGTTATAAGTAACCCTCTCCAAATCCTAGCCGAATATAAGAATCTTAAAATAAATCCAGGAGAGAGTGTCCAGGACTATTCTATGAGATTTAACAGTATCTACAATGCTCTTCCACCACGCATGAAACCTCCCCAAGGAATGGCCCTAGTAAAATACCCTGAAGGCTTTGATGCTGATATGGCTTACCAGCTTAGGGAGAGAGATTATAATAAATTGGAAGACATGCAGAAAGGAGCAGTGAGTGTTGAGGCAAACCTGATTGAGAAAAAGGCCAAAATGAGGGCTGAGAAAAAGGTAACCTATAGGGATGGCAGCATAGCTTCTGCATCTGATCCCAAATATGATAGTCTAGCCAAAACCATGGAGAGACTAGGAAAAATGGTAGAAAGCTTGACTATCCAAGTCAGCAATCAAAACATGAACCAAAATCAAAACCAGAACTTTAGGAGAAATAACCCCTTAAATAGATCAAGAGACTCTGATCAAAGGGTCATCCCTCCATTTCAAGAGAACTTCCTTGATGAGGATGAAGGAATAATATAAGAGTCAGAAGAAACCGACATGAATATGATGGATGTGGATGAACTGGGCCACACCTTTCCCACAAAGGAAAACCATACCTCATACTCATGTTGGAATGAGGAAGGGTTGGAAACTGAGGACTATAGGTTAGGATTCGAAAATTCCATCATGCAGATCCGAGAACAATATGACCTTAGGAGAAAAAAGAACATAGATTATCCTAAAACAATGGCTTCTAAAATCACCATTAAGAAAAAGCCCGGAAAGACTCCTAAAGTGACTGTTGAAAGCAGTAAACTGACACCTGAAATTTCTGGTAAAAACAAAGACAAGGACATCCTAACTAGTGACAAATCAAGTCAAGGACCTAGTAGCACTAGCATTGCAGCTAATGCTCCTGATAAAACAACTTCAAACATTGTACATACTGAAAATCAACAAGTTGACATTACTAATAAAACGGTGCCCAACAAGACA
Organism: Pinus albicaulis; assembly: GCA_034641835.2. Classification (NCBI taxonomy): domain Eukaryota; kingdom Viridiplantae; phylum Streptophyta; class Pinopsida; order Pinales; family Pinaceae; genus Pinus; species Pinus albicaulis. The sequence goes on from CM076574.1 coordinate 393,417,536, forward strand.
AAATTGAATCTTTCAAAGAGTCAGTCTTCTTTTAATTTGGAAAGTGAGATTGCCAAAATTAAAATTTCTGTCCCCCTTATTGAGTTGGCCACCCATGATGTATATAAGAATCAAATTTTGAAAGCTTTAAACTTAGGAGAAAACAGTGACACCGTCAATTTGAATTATGAGCAACTAGCTCTCTTGTTTGGCCCAAAAATTGAAGGGAAATTTCAAGAAGGGGTAGTACCCCCTTTTTATGTCAGCCTAAATATCCATGAAAAAATCTTGCATAATGCTATGCATGACTCTAGAGCTTCACACAACCTTATGCCAAAGGTGATAATGGAAAGGCTATGACTAGAAATAACCATACCTTACAAGGATTTATATTCTTTTGACTCTAGCAGAGTGAAATGCCTTGGCCTAATTAAAGAACTTTGTGTGAATTTAACTCAAATCCCAGCCAAGTGCATGGTCATGGATGTTGTAGTGGCTGATGTGCCTCCTAAGTATGGCATGTTGTTGTCAATATCATGGGGTGCCAAGCTGCAAGGTACAATGCAGATGGATGGGACATATGCCACTATCCCTGTCTTTAGCCAGCTTAGAAGACTATACAGAGAGGCACACATGAAATTCATGGTCAGTAGCCCAGAAAAGCCTGAAAATTCTCCCATTTACTCTGTCCATACTGACCTGGATTCATTTATCCTTTACAACAATGAATCCACAAATAAGCCAGAGCTAGAAGACAACGACTCAGACAACCAGTTAGAGGCCCGAAATCTAAGAATAATGGCAGTTCTAGATATGGAAGAAAACGGGAGAGAAAATTTTGAACAGTGCGTTGAAACAAAAAACTAGAGTGAAAAAATTCAAGAGTGTGAAAAACACATTACTCATCACTTTAAACTCCTTGAAAATCCTGAGGAACGAGACCCATCACGATGTGTTGCGGATCTTAGAACAGAACATAATGATGAACAGGGCAATAGGGATCAAAACGATGTTAACAATCCCTTATGGTGCATGAACTTCGATGGGTCTTGCACTAAAAAGAGTGTGGGAGCTGGGGTATGGTTGGTCGACACTGTAAAAAATTACTCCGAGAGCCATGCGTTCAGGCTAGATTTCAAATGCACTAACAACATCGCAGAGTATAGGCTCTCATCCTAGGATTGCGTCTATTGAAAGAACTAGGAGCCAAGAACATAATTGTTCAGGGAGACTTAGAATTAGTCATCAAACAGCTAAATTGAGAATATGTCGTTAAGCGTCCCAGACTAAGAGTATACCGAAATAATGCCATATATTTCCTAAAAACATTTGCAAAATATGAACTTGTGTTTGTCCCAAGGAGTCAAAACATAATTGCAAACAGATTGGCCTGCACTGCTAGTTCATGTCAAGAATCACTTAGTGACAAACAAATCATTATTCAAACAAAATATAGACCTGCAATGCCAGATAATGAAAAATATTGGCAGGTCTTTGAGGGCGACAAGAAGATAGAGGATTTCCTGCTTGGCAGGAAAGAGTTTGAATTATCTGATTCAGATTCTAAATCCGATGAAAATTGCCTAAAAAAAAAGCCCCCTGAAGAAGAAAAATCATCTGGTCCCGTAAAAATCAACATGTGAACTAAAAAACTTGGAACTCATACTGAAGAGTACGAGGACACAGAAAACGAAGACATTGAGGTATTGTCGTCAAAGGAAAAGAACATACCTAGGGGGCTAGCACCATTAGAAGACCTGTTTGATTTTAACGACGTAGTAAAGAAATCCACTGTACAATATACCGAGTCTGAGGTCAAGGAATGCAACATAGGTAGCAAAGATCAGCCTAAATTGATTAAATTAGCTGGCTCCTTGCCAACAGACATGAAAAAGAAATACATTGAATTATTTAAAGAGTTTTTCAATGTGTTTTCCTGGAGCTATGAATACTTAAAAGCCTACGATATGGAAATCATCCAGCACAAGATCCCATTGAAAGAAAACCAAAAACCCTTTAGGCAAAAACTGCGTCGAATTAATCCAATAAAACTACCTCTAGTAGAGAAGGAAATCAAGAAAATGTATGAGGCAGGAATCATAGTGCCCGTGAGGTTTTCAGATTGGGTTTCTAACCTTGGAGCTGTGAGGAAAAAGATAGGAGAAATCAGATTGTGCATTGATTTCAGAAACCTTAATAGAGACTCCCTAAAAGACAATTACCCTTTACCCAAAATGGAACACATTCTACAAAGGGTAGTTTTTTCAAAGAGGATTTCTCTGTTAGATGGTTTTTCAGGGTATAACAAAGTTTAAGTACTCCCAGAAGACCAAATCAAGATAGCTTTCACCACTCCTTGGGGCACTTTCATGTATGTGAAAATGCCTTTTGGATTAATGAATGCTGGGGCCACTTTCCAAAGGGCCATGGACATTTCATTTTCAGAGGAGATAGGGCACTTCATTGTAATTTACCTTGATGACATAAAAATTTATTCCAAATATGTTGAAGAGCACTTGAAACATCTAAGAAAGGTCCTTGAAAAATGCAGAAGGTTTGGATTATCTTTATATCCCAAAAAGACAATGTTTGGCCTACAAGAAGGTAAACTCCTTGGCCATATCATATCAGAAGAAGGGATTAAAATAGATCCAAAAAGAGTTGAGGGAATACTAAAGATTAGCCAACCAAGGAACATACAAGAATTACAGTCGTTTATTGGAAAGATTAACTTCTTGAGGAGGTTTATTCCCAACTTAGCCGAGCTCCTTAGAAACATGACTAATATGCTCAAGAAAGAAGTAGGAGTGAAGTGGACTGTAGAAGCCAAAATATCCTTCGAATTGGTAAAATATGCACTCACCCGGGCACCAGTCCTAATCAGCCCGGACTTTTCCAAAGAGTTCCTTATTTTTTCCTTTTCCTCAGAGCATACTGTGGCTGTAGTCCTGTTGCAGAAAAACCCAGAGGGACAGGAACAACCTATTGCTTTTTTCAGCAAGGCTTTAAGGGATGCACCCTTGAAATATAACATAATGGAAAAACAGGCCTATGCTTTTGTAAAGGCGTTAAAGGACTTTAGGGTGTATATTCTACATTCCCACATCATTGCCTAACATAGTGGTAAAAAACATCTTGTCACAAGACCCAGATGGAAAGAGGGGCAAATGGATTGCTGCAATATTAGAGTATGATTTGGAAATCAAAACCAACAAACTCATTAAAGGTCAGGGCTTAGCTCAATTAATGGCTGAATCTAAATCTACAAGCCCTTGACATTAACATGGTAGATGCCTTGGATGAATAGGAAGAGTTACTTTCTCCCACTGTGGAAGAGCAGTTTCAAAGCTCACCTTGGTACACTGATATCTTGTATGTGCTTACAAATCTTAATGCTCCTCCTGATTTATCAAAAAAAAAGGCAAGGTTTTTAAAGTTGAAATCTAGGAATTATTGCATTTTGAATGAATGTTTATATTGGAAAAATGCTAATGGTTTATTGCTTACATGTTTGCCGGAAGTTGATGCAGAGAAGATCAAGCATGAATTCCATGAAGGAGAGTGTGGAGGTCATCTCTACTGGAAAACCATAGCCAATAAAATCCTTAGAGCTGGCTATTACTGGCCCACCCTCTTCCAAGATGTCCATAAAATGATAGTAGCTTGCCACAAGTGCCAAGTTTGTGAGGGAAAAAGAAAAATCTTTCCCTTACCATTACAACCTATCACTGTTGAAGCTCCTTTTCAACAATGGGGCCTAGATTTCATAGGAGAAATCCATCCTGCTTCATCTGCCCAAAACAAATGGATTCTCACAACCACTGACTACTTCACAAAGTGGATAGAGGCCATCCCTTCTAGGAATGCCACAGATTCTGTCATTATAAAATTTCTTGAAGACTATATCCTGTCTAGATTCGGCTGCCCTAGGAAGATTATTACTGATAATGCTGCTGATTTTGGTTCCAAAAAGATGATTGATTTTTGTCACATGTATCAGATTACACTTGGTCATTCTACTGCTTATTACGCTCATGGTAATGGGTTAGCAGAATCATCAAATAAAAGTTTGGTGACCATCATCAAGAAGCTTCTTGAAGAGAATAAAAAATCATGGCATAGCAAGTTGGTGCATGCTTTGTGGGCAGAAAGGTTGACCACAAAGAAGTCCATTGGAATGTCCCCTTACCAGCTTGTTTATGGAGTAGATGCAGTGTTTCCTACTAGCCTAGGTGTACCAGTGTTAAAATTAGTCCAAGAAATATAGTCAGAAGAGGACAACATGGTAAGGAGGATCAATCAGACAATACATCTCCAACAGATAAGGGAAGAGTTTTACAATAGGGCTCAGAAGGTACAAGAGAACACAAAGAAGTTGTTTGACAAGAGAACAAAGGCTTGTGATTTCAACATTTGAGACAAGGTAATCAAGTGGGACTCCAGAAGAGAGGATAAGGGTAAACATGGCAAATTTGACTGTTTGTGGAAAGGTCCTTACATTATTCAGTCCACCATTGGTCCAAATGCCTTTTTTCTGCAAGAGTTAGATGGCACAGATCTGTTTGGGGGTCCTGTCAATGGCAGGGTGCTTAAGCATTACTACTGCTGAGTTCGATTTTAAAAATATTTCATTTCCATTGTAAATACCATTGCTTTGTTCAGTCCCACAAAAGAAAAAATACAAAAAAAATAAAAAATAAAAGAAAAGAGGGCAGATTATAAAAAGCAATAAAGGTATAGCCCCATACCAAAAAAGAGAAACAAATCTGAAAGTGTGCAAGCTCAAATGCCACTCCTGAAAAACACACTCCTAGTTAGTCAAACAACCTAATCTTGACTAATTAGTTTTAAATTTACTGCTGATAGGATAGTGAATTCGATTTGCCAAACTATTTAATCTTGGCTTATCAATAGATAGATTAGGTTAGAAATTAAAGGTTCAAACACGCTCAAAAACTGAACCTAAGTTTCCAAGCAAGAATTGGCTCCAATCTATGTTTAATTTTGAGTCAAAACAGAGGTAAATCTGGTTCTAATCAGCTCAAAATCTGAACCAGAGAAAAAGAAAGAACGACTCAATCAAGAGGCAAACAGAGCTGTAAAAAAGTGAAGGAAGTGCATGAACTTTCAGATCTTAAGCCTTCCATTTTGATTTAAATTTTTCTGCAAAATAAATATCTATGTGCAACTTTTTTTTATGTCATAGATCACAGCAAGTCAAATTGCTTAATCTTGACTTGACTGTTTTTAAATTTATGTTGTAGAATTTAGAGAATAAAATCTGGTGGACAGTTTAATCCCGACAGATATTAGATTAGGTAGAGAATTATATGGACTCAACTGTTTAATCTGAGTCCATGGAGAAATAAGGAGTAGAAATAAATTAGATTTCCTGTTTTCAAAAGAAATAAAATGTTGTAAAAGAGTTTACCAATCCAAGTGCACTCTAATTGAAGAAAAAATGTTAGATCAGTAGGATTGGGTAGGTAGAAAGCTTGTTGATGAAGATCTATTGTTTTCCATGGATGCTAATATGTTTTCAGAAAAAAGAAGAACATCCAAGAAAAGAAGACAACCCAATGGATGAGGCACTGATCAACCCCCCGGAGAATGCAAGTCTGAAGTTCTTGATGCCTTCAAGAAGGCACCATCCCCAAGTGGAGCCACTGTTGGCCACCTATAAAATTTGTTCTATCAAAAGGTGGCCAAAACATTGTTTAGCCTTCAAGGAACAGTTTCATTGCAGAAATGTGATCTCTTGAAGCCTCTTCAAGACATCATCTCCTCTATCCAAAATCTTCACCATTGTTTCCCTTCAGAACTCAGAAATTCTGCTAAAAATTCCATGAGAAAGACTGCTGCAAAATCCCCTTTTCTCCCCTTCCTTCACTCAGAAACTAACCTTCACTTTTACTCTCATTTTCCTCTGATTTCCATTTTTCCTCATTTCCCCTTTGTATAATCCACCTTGCATAGTTTAAAACTCCTTTCTGGCCTTATCGAAATCCTCAAAACTCCTTGAAAATCATTTAAAACCCATTTTTCTTATTATAGACTTAAGCCCCTTTGGGCTGAGTCTTTTACCTCCTCATACGCCCTGATGTTGGAACCGAGCACCAGTCTTCCAAGCGCTTATCGCGTTGCCCAATTGCGATTAGCCCCCCCCTCTTTAACCCCCCGGTCATATTACCCTTCATATAACCCTTGGCCCCGCAGTCGGGCGCCAGGCCGCGTTGAAATTAATATTTTAAACCTTTGTTTATATTGATTTGTCGGTTTTTTATTATTTCTTAAAATTTACGCTAGTACAAAATTTCAGTCGCTTCGCTGATCTGAAGATCAGACGGCGCGCGACCTATCAACCCGGTGGTCCCCGCTAGCCAATCACCGTAGCAAAAACCAGGCGGAATCCATCACACCACTTTCAAACGGAGGGCGGTTTTTTCCCGATTGGCAACAATTCCATTGACTAGTTGAAGTGTGGCCTGGGCACTGTTCACAAAACCGCCGTTCATCGCTCGTTAAAGATCGGACGTGGACCCGACGCGATATTGACGTACACCGTCCGATCTGAGGTCGTTCATTGGACGGTGATCACTCTCCGAAGATGCCCGTGCATTAACTTAGGGTACGACGCAATGTTAAAAGCATCTCTGCCGTCGATCTGATCTGCAGATCGACGGCCCAAAATTCATCACCCTGATTCCTCGTCTAGTCATAATTTCCAGACCTAGGAGTTTTATTCATCTAGATTTTATTGAAAATCTGAAGTCTGGGTGCGTTCTATAAGGTTTTTATCATGGAATCTCCACCGTTGATCGCTTGGGCCGCTCTCATCCGATGGCCCACGATCGTCCCGATTCCCGATCTTGATTTTTGACCATGTTTGCCCGAAACAAAGGTTTTTATCCATTTTCTCCATTTTTCCAAAAAAGACTTATCTGCTTTGACTTTTCGCCTCCGCTCCTGACCGCCGATCTTTGCGCGGTCGATGGCTCTAATTTAAATTTTTCTTCTGCCTTTCCTTTTAATTCCTCTGATCAATCTCGACCGTTGGATGATGCCATACAACGGCCATGCTCCCTCCACGTGCCTTCTGAAGCAGTCAACCTACACATGCAGGATTTTATAACATTTGTTTGTATTTTTGCAGGATTTAATGGTTTTTTCGCCATGCTGAAGAAAATTCGCAGGCTGAGGGTGACGATGCTTCCGCCTTCGATTCACCAGAGAAATAATTCGCAAGGTTTAAAATTCACGTTTTATCAATGATTCATGAGGCATTGATGCCATTCGATCCCTGTACAGCCTCGTGCACCAAAAAAAGCACAGTTAATCAAGCACCGATCAAAGAGTATCAGTGTCGAAGATAGAACACACCAGAAACAGGAGATTGAAGACCTAAAACACAGATCTCAATTAAATTAAAGGTGTTTTAAGGAAATACAAAGACATCTATCGAGCCGAGAAGGCCTCCACCGCCATAAGCAGAGGCCAATCGAACCTTCTACAACTCCTAAAGACACCTAAAACCTCACAGAAATCAAAGAAAGCTTAGTTGTTACCCGAACAAGAGGTGTTTAACTGAAGACAGCTGAACAATTAATACAAATCAAAGATCTTATCTCTAATTGTTGGCAAAAATATTTTAAAAAGATTAAGAACAGTCTAGAAGCAGATATTTTCGATCATTAGGCCTCGAAAGGCATAAACAGAGTTATGAAGCATAGTTAGAAATGATTACATAATTAATGATACTTGACCCCTGGGAAATCCTCCCACCTCCTCATTTTTCTATAAATACTTCTGTAGAAGATGAGAAAATGTTGGTCTCTAGACATCTGAATGCATATAACATTTTTCTGAAGCTACTGATGCCCTGTGTGCAATTTGAAGATAAATAAGCTGATATGAGAAGTTTGAAGTTGTAGAGACCCACCGGGCTTGCTGATTGTAACTGGTTTGAACATCAAATACAAGCTTCTGATTTATGGGATCCTGATTTGTGTCAATGGTGATGTGTTCCTCATTGTCAATTGTTATTTTCTTTAATGTTTTCACTCTGTTCACTTTCTCTGATAAGGATCAGCAAACATAGAGCTAGGACTTACTCCCAACAGTACCCTACTCTTACTGAAAGATTTATTTTCTATGTTTTCTTCATTCAAACGTTCTCTTTGAAGAGTATATTAAAGCAGGTTGGTTTAAAATCACTTTCCTGATCTATATTGCTCTTTGTGATTATCATATGTGTTTTCCTATAGAACGAGAGAAGGTTGTAGCCTTTTGCAAGAAGTTTCCTGCGTACTGATATGAGTCTGCATCAGTACAAATATTGCAAGCAGTTTTCTATATAATAAACATTGAAGACGAAGACGACAACAATGGTGGTTTTCTTCGGACTTGGGTTTCCACCTTAAATCTTGGTGTTCATGTGTGATGCTATTTTGTGATGATTTACTCTGTTATTACTGCTGATGTTTACTTCTTAACTATCTGATGCATAACTGAAGATCTGGGCTAAAGAATATTTCTAAATAATTATTTTAACAAATAAAGTTATTTTTGTATACGCAAGTTTCTGTTAGGATAACCACGTACATACACTAATTGGTGTAATCAAAGTTGTGTATAAAAAATTGTAAAATAAAAGGAAAAATATTGTGATTTTTGAAAATATTGATTCACACCCCTTCCCACCCCCCCACCCTCCCCCCTTCTCAATATTTTTCCCAACAATTTGTATCAGATCAGGTCCTTCTGTAGAATCTTAATCGCTAGAAGGAGGATCATCCAAGATGAGCAATCAAGATGGGACAACATCTATCAGACCCCCACTCTTCAGCAGAAACAATTTAATATTTTGGAAGACAAGGACAAGATCCTATCTTCAGTCCCTTGGAGCAGATGTATGGGCTATAGTTGAAGGCAGTTATCAATATCTAGCCTCAGTTCCAGTAGATCCAGCAACAAGGAAAAACTATGAAACTAATGCAAAGGTTGTCAATGCATTATTGGGGAGTCTGACTGAATCAAAATTTGTCAAAGTTATGCAGTTAAATACAGAAAAGGAGATATGGGAGAAAATTATTCTGAGCTATGAAGGTGATGCCAAGGTAAAAAGTGCTAAACTCCAAACTCTTAGAATTCAATATGAAAAACTCAGAATGCATAATGATGAAAGCATTCCTAGTTTCATTTTACGTCTAGATGAGATTGTAAATCATATGAGAAATATTGGTGAAAATATAAATGACACCACTCTAGTATAAAAAGTCTTAATATCTCTAACTCATAAATTCAAGTCAAAAGTGTATGCTATTGAATAAAAGCAGGATCTTCAAACTCTTACTATTTTTCAACTTCATGGGATTCTGACTACGTATGAAATGAGAAAATGAGGTCCATCTAAAGTCAAAGAAGCTTCTTTTAGGGCTACTCCAAAAGGCAATAAAATGGAAGAACAAGAAGGATCATGGTATGTATCAGAAGAAGATGAGATAAATTTTGTAAAGAAACTTCAACTTGGCACTGGAAGGTTCAAAGGTAAGCTTCCTTTCAAATTATTTACTTGTGGAAGAGTTGGTCATTACACTGCTAAATGTCCTCATTAATATAATCACGAAAAAGGAAATGAATTAGAAAAAGGTAATAAGAAACGTTTTATCAATATAAAAAGTTATTATACTCATGAAGAAAGTGATGGTATATCAAATAGTGAAGAAGGAGAATCTGATCAAGATATTAAACTTCTCATGGAATTTGAAAAAGACTCTGGTGAGGCTAAAGATACTTTTATGGATGCCTTAGAAGAAAATGAATTTTTTGAAGAAATCAATCAACTCAAAATATTCTTGGAAGAAAAAAAATATCCATAGATACTCTAAAGAATCAGCTTATAGAAAAGGGGAAGCACAATGAGAAATTAGAATGTGAAATAGTAAGTTAAGAAAGGAAATTGAGAAATTGAAAACTTTAAATGTTAGATTTGCTAAAGGATTTGAAACCTTAGATGAAATTACCAAGGTACAACGCTCTCATTTTTTCAAGACATGTCTTGGATATATCGGAGAATATTCTCAGTCTTCAAAACCAAGATATCTAAATACAGCTAAAGCCATCCATCAAGATTTCGTCACTCAACAAAAGAACAAAGATAATTCCCAGGTAAAGCACGACCACTTCAATTCAAGGATGAAAAATAATAGAAATATCAATCAACAAGTAAACATCAATAGTAGGAGCCATGATCACAGAAATTTATTCTTTAATGGACAATGTTTCTCATGTCATAATTTTGGTCATAAAGCTGCTCAATGTGTTGCATACAAAACCATCATGACCAGAGAAGCAAGAAAGCAAAGAAATGAGACTATAATAAAGAAGAATACTCATAACAACTTTTCTCCTCTTCAAAACGAAATTGAATTTTCCTACTGCAATAAATTTGGACATGAAGAATCTGAATGCAGGAGAAAATGTCAGCCAAAATAACATATACCCACAAACTCCAAAGTATGGAAAAATAATGACTTACAGGTTGAAAGTTGTGGCATAGATTTATTTGCAAAAGGAGAAGAAAATCAATGGTACATTGATAGGGGATGCTCAAAACACATGACATGTGATAAAAATAAACTTCTTTCATACAATGCTTTAGAGAAGGAAAGGAATGTTACTTTTGGAAATGTATCTCCTGCTATCATTAAGGGTAAATGTTTTGTTGTTTATAAAAGAAAAGGTTAAAGCTAACAATGTTATGTATGTGGATGGATTAAAGCATAAATTGTTGAGTGTAAGACAAATGTGTGATCAAGGAAATGAAGTTCTCTTTAGTTCAATGAATGTGTAGTTCATGAACTTGACACAGAAAAAACCATAATAAAAGGAACTAGAACTCCAATAAATCTGCATATATTGAAAGGTGGCCAAGAGCAATGCTATTTAGGTAAATCTACAGAAAATTGGTTATGGCACAGAAGATTGGGACATTTGAGCTTCTCTCAAATAAGAAAATCTAGCAGACTCAAAGATGTTCGTGATCTACCCAACATCACTCCACTTGAAATTACCACATGCAAATCATGCCAAATCACTAACCAAACTAGGGTGCAATTTAATGCCAAATAAGGATCAACAAGTAAGCCTCTTGAACTTATACATACTGATCTATGTGTTCCTGTAAGGAAAGAGTCACCTCGTGGAGAACAATACTATATTATATTTATTGATGACTTTTCTAGAATGTGTTGGATTGGTCTATTGAAACATAAAGATGAAGCGTTTGAAAAATTTAAGATCTTCAAAGATTTGGTTGAACATGGATTAGATCTAAAAATGAAATGTCTTAGATCTGACCGAGGAGGAGAATACATATCAGATGAATTCTTTGCTTTCTGTGAAAAATATGGCATAAAAAGACAATTTTCTGTAGCTATAACTCCATAACAAAATGGCATGGTAGAGAGGATGAATAGAACTGTTCAACATATGGCTTGTGCTATGTTGGATGAATCTGGAACTCCCGATACCTTTTTGGGAGAAGCAGCACATACTGCAGTAAATATTCTCAACAAGGCTCATGTACGTTTGAACAATGATAAAATTCCTTATGAGCTCTAGTATGGTAATCTTCCCACAGTGAATCACTTTAGAGTCTTTGGAAGAAAATGTTTTATCAATAACATTGATGAAAACTTGGTAAGTTCGAGCCTAGAGAATATGAAGGAATATTTCTTGGTTACTCTTCTAGAAGTAAAGCATATAAATGTTACAATAAAAGATTGAGAAAGATTGTTGGATATATTGATGTTGTAATTGATGAGTCTCTCAGAGCTCCCAAAAGGGAAATAACAACAACAAATTATGATTATGATGTATATTTTCCCTCATCAAATAAAACAATATAGAAGGAGGACCCAATGAAGCACCAAAAGAATATATATCAGAAAATTATCCATCCAGGTATGTTCAAAAGAATCATCCAGAATCTCAAATATTGGGACAAAAGGGATCAGGTGTCCAAACAAGAAGAAATATTGTAGGATCCCCTAGCTATCTGGCATTCTTATCCACTATTGAACATCAGAATGTAAATCAAGCTAGTAAATGTGAATGCTGGATTCAGGCCATGAATGAAGAACTTGATCAAATTGAAAATAATCATACTTGGGAACTGGTTCCAAGACCTCATGATAAAAATGTTATTGGAAAAAAATGGATATTCAAAAACAAACTAAATGAAAATGGAGGTGTTATTAGAAACAAAGCTAGACTTGTTTGTAAAGGGCATGCTAAACAAGAAGGTATAGACTTTGAAGAAACATTTGCACCTATAGCCAAACTTTAAGCCATATGAATGTTTCTTTCTTTTTCAAGTTTTCAACAATTCAAATTTTATCAAATGGATGTAAAATATTCTTTCCTCAATGGTGATCTAGAACAAGAAGTTTATATAGAACAACCAGAAGGATTCATTCTGGGAATGATGAAAAACTTGTTTTCAAACTAAAAATGGCTCTATATGGTCTCAAACAGGCCCCTCAGGCATGGTACTATCGTCTTGACAAATATCTTCAACAACAACGTTTCACAAAAGGATATGTTGATAGTAACTTATACACAAAAATTAAGAATGATAAATTGTTAATCATTGTTGTGTATGTTGATGACATCATTTTTGGGAGTAATGAAGAGTCCATGAGTCATAAATTTGGTTCGGTTATGTTGCAATAATTTGAAATGCCATTACTTGGGGAACTAACAAATTTTCTTGGCTTACAAGTGCAACAAGCAATGGATGGCATATTTCTGTCACAAGAAAAATATCTCAAGAAAATCTTGAATAAATATGGGATGGATGACTGCAAACCTGTAAGCAATCCAATGGTAATTGGATGTAACCTTAGTTCTCATGATGATTCTCCCATGTTAAATCAACCAAAGTATATATCTATGATTGGAAGTTTGCTTTATCTGACCGGGACTAGACCAGACATTATGCATGTAGTTGGGATTGCTGGACGATTCCAAGCTAATCCAATGGAGTCACACCTTCAGGCTGTAAAAATAATATTCAAATATCTACAAGGGACTCAAGACTTTGGAATATGGTATACAAAGAATGTTGATCTTACTCTTCATTCTTACACAAATGCAGACTGGGTTGGAAATGTTGATGATCGAAAAAGCACCAGTGGTGGTGCATTCTATTTGGGGCCCCAATTAGTATCTTGGTTCAACAAGAAACAAAGTTCCATTGCCTTATCTACAATAGAAGAAGAATATGTGGCTACCGCATCATGTTGCACACAACTTATTTGGATGATGCAGACATTACAAGATACTCAAATTAAGTGTTCTCCTCCCATCTCCATCTTATGTGATAATACAAGTGCCATCAATATCTCGAAAAATCCTATTATGCATTCCAAGACCAAGCACATTCCTATCAAGTATCACTTATTACGAGAAAAAGTGCTTGAACAAAAGGTTAAATTGGAATATGTTCCCTCAAAAGAACAAGTTGTTGATATATTTACTAAACCTCTTCCCAGGGAAGCATTTGAATATCTCAGACAGAAACTAGGAGTTGTCTCTGCCTCACATATCAAATCTTCTTGATTTCATAAGATTAAATGTGGTGCACAAGTTTCGTGAAGAGAAGTCACATATATACGCGAGTTTCTACATATAATGTTGCGTATGGTTTTTGCTGATAGAAATTCTATGGGTCAGTCTTCAGAATAGACTGTGGTATTGATGGATAAACTCTTTTGTTTTAGTATTCATCATATAGTTCCTTTCTTTGATATTTATCTCCTTGATGAATATGCTTTGATGAATTGATTCTTGAAGGTGTTCAGGATGCACAGGTTTAGGGGGGGGATTTTCCTTGCTGAAAAGGTTGCATTATTGGCACGATGTTGGTTGTTGATTATGATCTCTTGTTTGAGATTCTTTGGTCTTGGTTATAAAGAGTCATATTTGTATTTTGATATAAAGGTCATTTTGAGACCTCTGATGTAAATATTGTCATGTTCAAATTTGTAAACCCACTTGGTTGGGTAGTTGATTCAATATGTAAATCCACTCGGTTGGATCCATGATGTAATTTTGTGTCCTCGGTGATAGGAAAGATCATACTCTATTGAGTTAAAAATTCATGTATTTTATTGAAAATATGAAGCCTCCACATGTGCTCAGGGGGAGAAATTGTCTGCCCTTTGCTCTTGATGTCAAAGAGGGAGAATTATTTGGTGTTTGAAATGTATCCTACAGGTTGTGGTGATCAAACTCCATCATGTTTTCCATCAAGTCCAAAGGGGGATATTATTGGAAATATGATTCTTATTATTTCATATGTTGTCCTTGATGGTAACTCTCTTGCAAATGATGAAGTATATGACTTCTAGAGTAGCACAGTGGTTTTATAGAAGGTCTAGCAGTAGAAAAGTATAAGTCCATTAGAAGATGGTTAATATTCATAATTGGAGTTTCTATACGCGAGTTTGTGTAGGCCAAGTCACGTATACATGCAGACAAGAACGATCCAAGTCGCATATGCCTTTTGTGCTCTAAAATTATGATACCATGGGGCATTACCATGATTTTAGCCCACAATATTGAGTGTGGTGTCGTCTATTTGATTCTGTCCAAGAATACCATCAGCACTTGTGTGGTTTTGGCTCATGGTATTGATAAAGGCTAAACCTATATAAGGAGAAGAAGATCATAGTGCAAGAGGGTGCATGTGTAAGGGTTTTAACTGAATATTTCTCTCTGAAGTATATCTACATGGAATAGGTTCTATTTTTTGGTTGATCTGACATTTTGATGCACCTATGGATACAATGATGGATCAGGATCTCTAGACCTGAAACGACTATGTATTTTCTTGATATATTTGTGAGATGTTTAGATCTATGACCTAGCGCATGATTGCTGAAGTGAGAAATCTGGGTAAGTCTATCTGAAACTTTTTGCAGTCTTGAATATTTATAGATCTATACGCTTTTTCCTCACAGTGAAAGCATGTAGACACGCGAGTTTGTTTCAGCAAAAATGCGTATGGAAGTCAAGGGTTTTTGAAGCTTGATGGAGAGGTTACCTATTTATTGCTGCTATATTTAAATGAATTCTTCATATAGATCCGGGTTGTTTGAATGCTGTCTATGCTGCTAGTAGAATATGTAAAAATCTGATCAATAAGTGATTAAATATGATCAATGATGCTGACTGAACAAGGGTTCTACAAATCTGAAAAGATATATGATTGAAAGCCTCAGATTTGTTTCTGACTCTGTTCAAATTCTGGAAATTCAGTATTCATATATCTATACGCAGGTTGGTGTAAAGGAAAGCGCGTATATATGCAGGTTACAGTAAAGAGAAGTAGCATACACTTTTAATGAGATGAATGATCAAGGTTGAATTTTGTTCTGCATGTTGATTCAAAAGTCTAGGTTTAGTACTGTGTTCTGGTTGCAGTGATCTAACTATTCTGTTTAAAGTTTGGGTTATGGTTGATAATGTTGATCTATATATTGAGTTGTGTTGAAGTTGTTGGATCCAGTGTGAAAATTTATGAAACATGGTTTGTAGTGGGTCTGAGGGTTGAAGCCTTCAGTATGGAAGTAGAAGCTTCCTGCCAATAGAAGTCGAGGTTATGATTAAGGGGTTGTATCTCCCTTCCAGTAGTGGCTGGTAAACGCGATTAGGGGGGTTGGAGCTCCCTTCTAGTAGCAGCTGGAGAAAGAGAGAAGGTTGTGGCCTTCTGCAAGTAGTTTCCTACGTATTGATATGATTCTGCATTAGTACAAATATTTTAAGCAGTTTTCTATATAATAAATATTGAAGACAGAGACGACAAAAGCGGTGCTTTTCCCCCGACTTGGGTTTCCACCTTAAATCTTGGTGTTCATGTGTGATGATTTACTCTGTTAATACTACACATGTTTACTTCTTAACTATTTGATGCATAACTGTTGATCAAGGCTAAATAATATTTCTGAATAATTATCTGAATAGTAAAGTTATTTTGGCATACACAAGTTTCTGTTAGGATAACCGCGTACATATGCTAGTTGGTATAATTAAATTCACGTATAGAAATCTATAAAAGAAAAGGAAAAATATTGTGATTTTTGAAAATACTGATTCACCATCCCCCCTCTTAGTATTTTTCCCAACAATTGGTATCAGAGCAGGTCCTTATATAGAAGCTTAATCGCTAGAAGGAAGATCATCCAAGATGAGCAATGAATATGGGACAATATCTATTAGACCCCCACTCTTCAATAGAAACAATTTAATCTTATAGAAGACAAGGACAAGATCTTATATTCAATCTCTTGGAGAAGATGTATGGGATATAGTTGAAGGCAGTTATAAATATCCAACCTCAATTCCAGCAGATCCAAAAACAAGGAAAAACTATGAAACTAATGAAAAGGATATCAATGCTTTATTGGGGAGTTTGACTGAACCAGAATTTGTCCAATTTATGCTTCAGTGCTTCAGCCACATCAACAGGAATCTACTCTTGTTGCGAAAGCATCTAGTGAGGAGGGGAAAAACCAAAAAGAAGGAACCTAAAGACAATTCCCCCCAAACAACTCTTGCTCCTCCTAAACCTCCAAATAAGTCACCTCTATGCGTTTTATGTGATGTTGTTGGGCATGCTACCCATAATTGTCCTCAGTTTCCTCGTCTCAAACCTGTGGTCAACGAGACTCAAATCGTTGCGCACAAACCACCCTTGTGCTTTGTGTGATATTTATGTCCACTATTCTCAGCTTTGTCCCCGTCTCGACGACTTTTGCGAAACCCATGAGGTTTTTCGGCAAATAGAGGCCACTCGTAGTGGATCCTATACTCCTCTACTTGCAAGTTTTGCTTCAACAGAACCGAAGGAAATTTCTACACCCATTGTGATACCTTCGCCTAATGTTGAGATGAAGAAACCTTCGACCTTATCCTCTATCTGTTATCATCCATGATATCCATGGTGGAATACCCTTTCAAGGCATCCCCTTCTGTTTCGACTGAACCTCCTTCGACAATTACCTTGGGCTTAACATTGGTAGATGTTTCATATACTAGCTCTTTTTCTACCCTTCGTAGTGATGCGTATGTGAACCATATCTCTCATGACGATGCGTCAGGTAGCCCCGTTGCGTCATGTGGTCTTTCTTCTGCTACTCCCCCCATATTTCATTCTAATGAAGACATTATGGAAGCAATGACCACCCCTTGACTTTCCCTGGGATGATATGCACCACCGTGCGTACTTCCTTCCACAACAGTCCTGTGACTAGTATGCTGTGGATTCTAAAGGCTTCATATTTCATGAGGTCGATTGGTTTAGAAATACCATTCCTACACCCGATGCTTTCAAAGAAGGAAATATTGCCAATATCTCTCCTACCATTAAAGTTAACATTTCTGATTATCCTGTGGTAGAAGAAAACATTACCTTGGGCACATTACCTTTCGAGGAATTCTGTGATGTTTTCACTTGGTCCTATTTCAAGATTCCGAACTTGATCCCACCATTGTTGAAAACCATATCAATACATGGCCCGATGCCAATCCTGTCCGTCAAAAGTTGAGACCCATTAGTCCTTCCAGACGAGAGGCTATCAAAGCTGAAATCAATCAGCTCAAGAAGGATGGTTTTATCTATCCCATTGAATACACCACATGGGTCTCTACCCGGTTCCTGTTCTCAAGAAACAAGGCATCATCCGTGTCTGCACAGAATTTTGCGGCTTGGACAAAGCTTGTCCCAAAGACCACTTCCCCACACTATTCATCAACCATATCATAGATGAGTGTGTGGGGCATGGGGTTCTATCCTTTACAAATGGTTTCTACAAATACAACCAAATATTTATCTGTCGTTCTGATTAGTTAAAAACTGAATTCATTATTCCCTGGGGAAAATTTTCTTATAGGGTCACGTCATTCGACCTAAATAATGTTGGAGCTACCTTCCAACAGGCCATGTCATAATGTTAACATGATTTGGCTTGTATTATCCTTGCCTGATGAACATATTTCTCGTTCTAGGCATCAGGCGCAACACCTTCATGATTTGTGATTAGAATCTGGATCAGGGGCAAAAATTATCTCAAAAATGAAAGTGCTCATAATTTCACCAAACCAGGTTCAAAGCGACCATCCCTTCACAAGGAATCCACTGCAACTCGTTTCGTCGAAAATTGAGTTTGGATGAGGAAATTATGGTCTGTTGATTGTCATTCAAAACATACAATTTAAAACAAATATTGTAGAATAGGTATAGATGATGACATGGCAGTCCAATCAGCATGCAGAGAGTCTTCTTCAGTTTTTATTCCAATGGGACTATGACAAGTGTCACAATTGGATTCGCCAGTTTGGTTTGTGAAGGTAAAAAATTGCCCAATGTCCTCCAAGGTTGAATGTGGGTTATGTTATCACCAATAACATTCATTTTTGTTATTTTGCGTTTTCCCCTGCTCTAAGTTAAAATAACCATCCAAAACTTCAAAATCTGACCTTTATCCTTTCTCGCATCGCAAAATCACAAATTTTTGTATCCTCGACTTATATTTTCCTCTCCCTCTTGCTATTACGATACCCCGATGCGATATATCGCAGATCGCAATCGCAAATCACATTATCACATTATCACCTGCATCACATTTTCTCATTATTGTATTATCGCCCACACATCACTCACCATTTATGTGTCGGATCCTAAACCCTGATGCGATAATGCAATATATCACATCGCAATCCCGCCACCTTGTTACCACCTTAGTAGGACCCACCTTTCGCAACATCACTCATCGCAATCAAAAATCGCTAAAATTTTGTTTCCACCTTATGACCTCCACCCCAACACTATGTGCCCACACCAACATGCCACCAGGTTTACCATTTAAAACCAATGCTCCCATCGTGTATTTAAACATGTTTATTTCTCCGATGGAGGGAAAGGAGTTAAGCGTGATTAACGCTAACTGCGGAATTAATTAAATCCTAAATGAACACTTAAATTTAGATAATGAAGATTTTAAGTTAGTGGCAGACTTGGCAGAGCCACTAAATTTAGAGGTAGTTCATGATTTGGTGGGCTTAATTGGCAGTAAGCCAGATTTAGTGGCAATTTACTAGGCTTGAAGTAAATGAGGCCTATCTTGGTCAATTTTCAACCAATTTTTGCTCAAGTATAGTCATTCTTAGCAGATTGGCATGCTAGAAATCCATAAAAATAGGTTTCAGAGGCAATGGAGCTCATCTACATGTGTTGTTGGCACTTTGAATAATTTTTAAGCCTAGGGCCACCAGAAGGGAAGGTGACGCCAATATCACATGAAGGCCAATTTCAGTGAGTGAATATTCAATTTTTGATGCCTTTTATGATATGAACATATTTTTATAGTTTATAGAGGCGTTGGAGCACATATGAAGGTGATTTTTCACTTTGGAGATTAAATAACCCCATGGCCACCGGTGTTGGAGGTCAAACCTAGAGAATATGTGAATGAAATTCAGAGGTTGAAAAGTCATTTTTTGGGTATGTGAGTGTTCTGAAGCAAATGGAACACTAAGAAAATCCATTGGGGAAACACAGATGCTTGTAATTACACATTTTACTCATAATCCCCAAGAGGACCTAGCTAGTTAAAGAAGGTCCATGGAGATGTAGCCCAGGAGGGGTGAACTCCATCATCACCCATTGTGTTATGTGATTGCTGTGAGTTATATTTCTGCATTTAATTTTCTATATGATTTTTTAATTGTTAATTAACTCATAATTTCATCATGAAAAACTCATAAAAATTGACACAAATCCCTTCACAAAAGTGGTTAAATGAGACGATCCTTTAAAAATATTTTAATACTGACGAGGGAGCTTACATAGAAATAAAAAAATTTCCCATATTCAGATCAAGTTGGTATCAGAGAAAACATTTAGCTCATTTTAGCCAAGGTTAGAAATTGCTTCTATAGCTATTGGTTGTTGAATTTGTGCAAGGATAATTGAATAGTTTTCCAAGTTTATGTGTAAAGGTGAAGGTCAAGATTGAGACTTAAGATTATAAAAACACAAAAAAGAAGCCTTATATGCATTTCATGTGTGTTGGAAGTTTCATTAAGTAATGTTTCTAATCCATATTCATTAGAAAAAATCTTTGATAAAGAGTTGTTGCAGAAAATATACATCATGATTGATAGGACAAAAGAGAAGTATGAATATAAGAGGGAGAGAATTAAAATTCAAGAGCAGTTGATTGCGATGAAGGAGGAGAAGCAAGAGCTTCTTGAAAATATTCATGAGATGGAGACTCAACTCCATATTGCAAATGAGAACCTTGAAAAGATGCATGAGATGGAGACTCAACTCCATATTGCAAATGAGAACCTTGAAAAGAATCATGAGATGGAGACTCAACTCCATATTGCCAAGGAAGCCTTAGCCAAGTATGAGCTTGAAAAAGAGGTATGAAATTCAAGTTTATCTTCAATTTCCTATTAAAATGAATGTGCATGTGATTTTGAAAGACACACTAGAGGAACATGGTCCAAATTATTGATGAAGATGGGCTATGAAGGTAAAGGATTGGGAAAACATGCACACGACATAGTTGAGGAAATTGTTGTTGAGGAAAGGCTTAAGTATTTGGGCCTTGGTTATGGACAACATGATGGAGAAAGCTCTAAAGCCGAAGAGGCACATGAAGGTGTTCCAAGAAGGAATTTCATTTCATGTTCATTACCTAAATATTGTGGAGATTGTGTTCACGAGGAATGCAAAATTTTTAAACCCACTTTGCAAGAAGGTGCTCATAAGCATGCAACTAATAAGAATGGCGAACAAGAGGATGCTGAAAGATCTACAATAATTGAATGCATTGTTTTATTCTGAAGAGAGCTATTACTTCATCAAATTCACCCCCTCAAGAAGGCAACAAAGGTGAATCTTCAAGGTATAATATGCTTTTAATCAAGTTGCTTTTGATTATGATAAACATGGAAAATTCTCACATAATATTTGGAGAAAAGTTGCATGTTCCTTTTGTGGTTTGGATACCCATAATTTTTCAAGGTGTTGGAAGAAGATAGCCATGCACAGGAAACATTTAAAGAAAAGGAGGCAGAAAGCTAAAGACAAAGAAAACCATGTTGAAAATAAGATGCAATTATTTTTCACTAATTGCCATAAGCAAGGTCATCTTGTAGACAAGTGTTGGACTTTGTATCCAGCAATTCATCCACAAAATTTGAAGAAGGTGGAGAAAGAAAATGGCAAGAATGGAAAATAAGATTCAATAATCGATGTGGGTCAAGATGATTCACATGATGATGAAGTGAAGCTGAAAGAAGCACCAATGAAATGGTTTGTTATTTTACATTGCATGTTGCATTTTTATGCCTAGAAGCTGATTAAAAGTGAAGTATGTTGACCCAATTTATTGCAACAAAATTTGTTCATTTAAGATTTAAGTACATGTACATATGAATGGAATTCTTGTACTTATGATTGTACTTGTGAGAGAGTTGAAGAATTGTATATATGCATGAGAGCTTGTGAGTATGGACAGTGGCATTTTGATGGTTTCATTGTGCTTGAACATCCATGAGTAATTGACTTGTGTTGGTCGATTTATTTTTTCAACATGTATGCTGTCAACTTGAGAGTGTTGATCATTTGCACATGCATGAGTGTCGACTTATGTGATCAATTGTGTGTTGCATGCATCTCATATCGAATTGGAACAGTTGATTTTGTCTCCAAAGATGAAGAGGAGATGTTGACGAAGTGTTTCATTAGAAGTGAAATTATTTTTTGTTTTGGGAAAAGAATCAAGTTGTTATAAATGTTTATGCTTGACTTGAGAGTTAGTATTTTGAAGAGGCATGTTTTGTCTACTTATGTTGGTCGATTATTTTTGACACCAAGATGTGAGCGTACATGGCGATGTTCACAAAATGTGAAATTTGTTGCTTTGAAGGAGCAAGAGTATATGTCGTCAAGTTGTTTCTTGCATGATGTGTTTGAGACAAGAAGTCAAGAAAGTTTGCAGCCATTGTAAACCATTTTATGTCTTGATGCCAAGAAGAGAAGGAGATGGCGAATGCATTCTTCTAGATGTGGAATTTGGAACTATGGAGGCTAAATAATTGTCATTTATTTTCTTATTTTTACTGATGTTGGAAGCTATTTGCTATAGTTCACTCATTGTGCAAAGGAGGAACAATATTCTCAGTGGGAAGGCACCGAGGAATTGATTTGGTACAACAAAAGTGTTATATCAGCAACCAACCAACAAGTGTTGGATTGGGTCAACAATAAAAGGAGAATAAGTGGTTGAAGAGCCAAGCCATTTACAAGACAAGGTAAGGAATGTCAGTGGACAAGTGGTTGTCAAGGTGATTTCTCCTAGTAAAATCAAGATGATAGAACTTGGGAAATCGATGATAGTTGAGCTCTCATGAGATAACCAAATTTTGTGGGTCCAAAAGCATGTCAGTGGGAAGGACTGATCATAATCTGGATTAGGGGAAAAAATTAGCTCAAAAATGAAAGTGCTCATAATTTCACCAAACCAGATTCAAAGCGACCAACCCATCGCAAGGAATCCATCACAACTCGTTTCGTCAAAAACCGAGTTATGATGAGGAGTTATGGTCTGCTGATCGTCGTTCAGAACAGGTAAATTTTTAAAAATTATTGCAAAATATGTACAACTGATGACATGGTAGTCTAGTCAGCATGCAAAGAGCCTTCTTTAGTTTTTAATCCAACGGGAATGTGACAAGTGTCACAATTGGATTCGACAGTTTGTTTGTGAATGTAAAAAAACGTCCAATGTCCTCGAAGGTTGAATGTGGGTTTTGTTATCACCAATAACATTCATTTTTGTTGTTTTGCATGTTCCCTTTCTCTAAGTTAAAAAAAAAGCATCCAAAACTTCAAAATCCGACCTTTATCCTTTCTCGTATCACAAAATCACAAATTTCTATGTCCCTGCCTTATGTTTTCCGCTCCCTCTTGCGATTATGATACCCCGATGTGATATATCGCAGATCGAAATCATAGATCGCATTATCACATTATCACATTATTGCCTGCATCAAATTATCTCATTATCCCATTATTTCCTACACGTCACTCACCATTTATGTGTCAGATACTAAACCCTGATGCGATAATGCGATATATCGCGTCGCAATCCTGCCACCTTGTTACCACCTCGGTAGGACCCACCTTCCGCTACGTCACTCATAACAATCGCAAATCGCAAAAAATTTTTTTTGCCACCTTATGAACTCCCCCCAGGACTACGAACCCACACCAACGTGCAACCAGGTTTACCATTGAAAACCAATGCTCCCATCATGTATTTAAACACGTTTATTACTCCGAAGGCAGGAAAGGAGTCAAGTGTGATTAACACTAACTATGGAATTAATAAACTCCTAAATGCGTGATTCAATTCAAATAATGATGATTTTAAGCTAGCGACGGGCTTGGTTGAGCCATTAAATTCATAGGTAGTTCCAGATTTGGCAGGCTTAACTAGTAGTTAGCCAGATTTAGTGGCAGTTTACTAGGCCTGAAGTAAATAAGGCCTATCTTGGTCAATTTTCGACCAATTTTGGCTCAAGGATAGTCATTATTAGCATATTAGAATGCTAGGAATCAATTGGAATAGGTTTTGGAGGCAATGGATCTCATATACATGTGTTTTTGGCATGTTGAATTATTTTGAAGCCTAGGGCCATCAGGAGGGAAGGTCATGCCCAGATCAGGTGAAGGCCTAGTGAGTGAATAGTCAATTTTTGATGTATTTGATGCTCTAGACATAGTGGTACATTTTATAGAGACGTTGGAGCACATATGAAGGTGATTTTGTCACTTTGGAGATTAAGCAAGCCCATGGCCACTAGTGTTGGAGGTCAAGTCTAGAGAAGCTGTGAACCAAATTAAGAGGTTGAATAGTCATTTTTGGGGTATTTGAGTGTTTGGAAGCCAATGGAATAGTAAGAAAATCCATTGGAGCAACACAGATTCATGTAATCAGACATTTTAGTCATAATCCCAAGAGGACCTAGATAGTTAAAGCAGGTCCATGGAGATGTAGCCTAGGAGGGGTGAATTCCATCATCATCCATTATATTATGTGATTTCTTTGAGTTATATTGCTG
Source organism: Pinus albicaulis (assembly GCA_034641835.2). Taxonomy (NCBI): domain Eukaryota; kingdom Viridiplantae; phylum Streptophyta; class Pinopsida; order Pinales; family Pinaceae; genus Pinus; species Pinus albicaulis. The sequence goes on from CM076574.1 coordinate 393,441,719, forward strand.
AATTTAGTTTGCTTTATATGAGTTTTTAATTTTTAATTAACTCATAATTTTTTCATGAAAAACACACAAAACTTGACACAAATCCCTTCAAAAAAGTGGTGGAATGAGATGATGCTTTAAAACATTTTTAATATTAATGAGGGAGCTTGCATAGAAATAATTGTTTTTCCCGTATTCAGATCAATTTGCGTACTGTATTTCTCCGACGTCACAAGTATAATATCCATCTCAACCCGCTAGAGTGTGTCTTTTTTCATTCCTGTCAGTCGTCTTTTGGGCTTCATTGTGTCCAAATATGGTATAATGCTTGATCCCCTCAAAGTTCAAGCCATTATTAAGCTTCCTATTCCTCATACCTTGCACCAATTACAAAGCCTCCAAGGCAAAGCTAACTTCCTTCGTCGGTTTGTCCCTGACTATGCCATCACTGCGCATGGGTTTCTAAGAGTCCTTTGATCTAACATTCCATTTGTTTGGGATGAATACACTCAATAGTATTTTGATGCCCTAAAACATGTTCTCACTTCCGCTCCCTTGATTGGTCATCCTAACTTTGAGATGGATTTCATCCTGTACATCTCAGATTCTACCCATTCGATTGCTGGGGTCCTAATCTAGGAAGACAACACCAGAAATGAACATGTTATCTATTATGTCAGTAAGAACCTTGTGGGTCCCCCTGTGTCCTACTCGCATGAAGATGAGTTGGCATTGGCCATTGTGTTCTCGGTCCAGAAAATTTGTCATTATATCCGTACATGTTCCACCAAGGTTGTGACCAATTCCAACCCTATGGCTTTCTTATTGAGTAGACAGATCATCAATGGGAAGTGCACTCATTGGATCATTATCCTTCATGAATTCGATCTAAAATTTTTCACACCCAAGAGTAAGAAAGGTTTAGCCCTTGCTGAACTCATTTATGAGTTTCCTACTGGTACACAAGATCCACTGGTTAATGATGATTTACCCGATGAACACTTGTTCGCCATTACTTCGGACGATGCTTGGTATGGCGACATCCTTACCTATCTGTGAACCCAAAATTTGGATTCCCATCTTGATCATGATGCTCGATGATGTATACAACACCAAGCCCCCCACTATCTCCTCACTGGTGACGATCTCTATCATCGCGGTGTTGATTATGTCCTTCTTTGTTGTCTCACACACGCTAAATCTGAGAAAGTCCTTAATGCGTACCATAGCAGCGCTTGTGGTGGCCACCTCTTCGATTTTTCTACTACCTAGAAATTCATGCATGCTGGGTATTTCTGGCCTTCTCTCTTTGGTGATTGCATTGAAGCAGTCAAACATTGTTCCAAATGCCAACTATTTGCCCCAAAGGTGTGAGCTCTTCCTGCTCCCCTCCATCTTGTCATATCAGTCGCTCCCTTATGCAAGTGGGCCATTGACTTTATGGAGTGTCTACCTCCATCTTCTGGTAACCACAATTATATCATTGTGGTGGCTGAATATTTCACCAAATGGGTTGAAGCCATGCCAACGTTCAATAAGACGGCAGCTACTGCCACTCTCTTTTTCTTTAACCATGTTATCGCTCAATTTAGTGTTCTGAAAGAATTGGTCTCTAACCATGGCCGAAATTTTGAATATGATATTTGGCATGAGCTATCCTCTCTATTAGGCTTTGAGCATCAATATTCATCTTCCTATTACCCCGAAGGAAATGGTGAAGTTGAAGCGGTCAATAAAATCCTTCAAGCTATGCTTCAACGAATGGTGAAGAATCACAAAACCAATTGTCACCTTATGCTCTTCCTTGCTTTTTGGGCCTATAGAAATTCTGTTAAAACCACCACCGGGTTTACTCCCTTCCACCTTGTTTTTGGCGAGGAGGCAGTCTTACCGATCGAGTGTGTAATCCCCTTCCTTCACCTAGCCGTTGAACTCCTCCCTGACACCCAACCTTTAGAACAAATACTTATCAGGCTTAAGAGTATTTCTGAAGACTGTCATGTTTCATTGCAAACCATCAAAGTGGCTAAGAAGCGCACCAAAGCTCAATATGTCTGAAAAGTCAACCCTCGTACCTTTTGTGAAGGCGATCTTGTTCTAGTGTATGACCAGGCTCATGATGTCCTTGGTCATGGGAATTTTGACTCATTATGGCTAGGAACTTACATCATTAGTAAGGACTTGGGCAAGGGGGCATACCTTTTAGATGATTTCAAAGGCTAACTCCTTCCTAACCCTCGTAATGCACTCTACCTTAAGAGATTTTACCCATAGCATCTCTAATCGAGATGCGTGTTTTATTTTGTCATGCATTTAGGTAGCTGGCATTGTTCATAATCTCATTTGTTGTCTTGTGGTGCCTTTCATATGGATCCATCATCCACATAGTATATCAGCTGTGCCGATGGTGCAAGTCGCTTCTCCCAGAATCTAGCCTCGACAGCCTGGGCCATTTTTACAGTTATGTCCCTTAATTACTAGTGTAGTACCTTATTATTGCTAGTGTAGCCCCCTTATTTTTATTGTTGTACCCCTGTAACCCCAATATTGTTATTATTGTGCCCTTACATTATTGTTGTTAGGTCAGCTAGGATTATATTGTGACCCCATGGACTCCTATATATAGAAGGAGGATTTTTCATTTGTATCATCGAAGAATTGTTCATTTATATCATGTAAAGGAGGTTTCCCCCTCGAAGTGCCTTATTTATAAGTCATTGATCTCTCTTTTCTTCTATTTTTGGAGTTGTTTTCATAACATTTGGTATTAGAGCTTTGGATTCTAGGGTTTCACTGCTCCAAACATGTCATCGTGGAATTTTGGCTGTAACTTTTGTTCTACGAAGGTTTAGAAGCTGAAATTTCTACCATGCGAAACTGAAATCCTGAGGAACCTCGTGTCAACATTTCAGATCTTGGTTCGCAATATTTTTGGAGATATGATCTGTGGAAGTTAGGGTTTTTGCAGGCTCCCGAATTTCATCTAAAAGAGGTGACCTTGGTAAAATCGTCATAACTTTCTCTCTGAGCATCAAATTGGAATTCTGTAAAATTTTTTCTGAAATCACACAGACTGTAATTTCCTATGTATCAATTTCAATGCCAAAGGAGGAAAAAGTGACACATGGCACACCTTACAAGTTTTCTCTACTGAAATAATCCATAACTAGGTCATTGTGGGAGATTGGGCATAACTTTGTCTTGAAGCATCCAAACAGGTTAGACATGTGGAATTCAAAAGAATATTTAGAGGGACAATATAGGACTGGATTTCAGATATTGAAGATCTAAAATTACAGAGATACATTAGTTTCAATATCGAGCTCCTAAAAAGCAAGAAAGAGGTGTGCATTTTTTTTCAAATTTCATAAGTCTTGTTTGAAAAATCAGTTTGAAGTGATTCCAAGGGAATATTTAAACATAGATATTAGTATTGGGTTATAAAATGACACCTAAAAAGAATTCAACAGCCATTAATCCTTCACAAGGCTGTACTATGACTCATGAAGAGAAAGAAGTGCAACATGAAATATCAACATTACAAGAGCAAGTGCAACAAATTTCGCTCTCGCAAAGAGCAAAAAAAAATGAAATGGAAGTTTTGAAGAAAGGCATGGAAGCTAAGATAGATGGTTTGAAGAAAGGTGTGGAAGTTAAGATGGATGTTTTGAAGAATGGCATTGAAGCTAAGATGGATGGCATGGAAGCTGGAATGAAAGCTAATATGGATGACATGGAAGCTAAGATCTATGAAAAATGAAAGACAACATGGAAGACATGAAGAATGATCTAAAAGCAGACATGGAAGGTTTGACAAGGTTGATACAAGAAATGATTCCTAATGGCAGAAATATGAGAAAAAAATAAATGTTAATCATGATTTCATAAACTCTAATGTTGGATTGAAGACCCACCATATTCCAAAGATCGATATGAGGAAGTTTGATGGCAAGGATCCAGTAACATGGATACTACAGATGGAGAAATATTTTAATATCAATAATGTGAAAAGCACACAAAAGGTATGCATTGAAACTTTATAATTATAACAAAATACATTTGTATGGTATTGATGGCTTTGATCCCATAAAAAAATTGTCACTTGGTCAATTTTTACGGAGGAAATGATAGCACGTTATGAGGATATAAAGAGCAACACCTTCTTTTTCCAATTGATAAATCTCAATCAAAAGGGATCAGTGGTGGAGCACATTGAGGAATTCCAAAAATTGAATATAAGGGTAGTTGATATTCCAGAGGAACACGGGATTGATGTCTTCATAGAGACTTTAAAGGATAACATCCAACATGAGGTTCGACTTTGGGAACATGATTCATTAGAGAAGGCATTCATGTTGGCAAGAAAAATTGAATGTAAAATTATGGTGACAAGGAAGCCTACCACTCACATGTATAAATATGGAATTTTCGCTACTCCTAGACTTCCACAACCTACAAGGTTGGCAACACAAAAATTGGAAGAAAAAAGAGAAAAAGGGATTGTTGGGTGCAGGAATTACACTTAAGAAAACTCATCAACACTTAATTTTTCAACCCGGGGGATTCGTAAACTTAGAGACGAAGCACAGGAAATACTAGAGACAGTATGAATCTTCCTAATGTAAATCCCTACTTTCTTTAAAGGAAAGATTGCAGAATCAAATCAAAAGAGAACAAGGCAACTTGAACCATCAAAATAATATAAGACTGGAATGAGAAAGTATGCATTTGCAAGAGAAAATTAAAGATAAAAGGCAATCAATCCCACTAATGGTTGTTTAATCTACTGAGTGTGTGTTTTCCCCTAGCAGAGACACTTTAGCAGCCTTGTTATATGGGCCCTTAAACCTGCTTCCTTAGAGATTTCCTTCTTGCATTAATCTGTCCTGCACTAGTGCTTGCATTAGTGCAGGATCAGAGATTTATGTAGAAGGTATAAATAGTGTCTTTAGTGAAGGCTTTTTACGTCATGCAAGGGCTCAAAATTTTCAAGGTTCTGAGCACTCAGATCTTGTGGCAAGAAAAATGTTCTTGCACCTGATCAGAGCTTCTTTCACTTAGTATTTAATCCTTAAAATGAGTGTTCAATTATTGCAAGTGCTAGCTTTCTATCAAATCCAATTGAACACATAAAATTGAATGTTTCTGATTTTAAAAAAATGTAGAATTAAAAAAACAATCATTTATCATGTCGTAAGCGTTTAAAGAAAGAAAGAAAATCGCGGAAAGTAGATTAAGAAAACTTGCTGCATCACACCAACATGCACTGGTGCAGGTTCATTTCTCCTGCTTGTACCAGGCGATGGAAAACCAAATAAACAGAATTCAAAGAAAAGGAAATATCACACCAACGTGCACTGGTGCAGGTTCACTTGTCCTGCTTAGACCAGGCGGGGAAATCCAATCTGAAATTAAATGCAGGAAAGTAAATTGCAGGGAAAGAAAATGTATCTACTTTATACGATGGATCCATTTTCAATAAGACAGGAGTACATGTGCTGAAAGTTAAATCACACTTTAATAATATAAACACACATTACAGGAAACACAAAATAGGGTAAACGTGCTGGGTTGGCTGGGCCCTAGCCAACCAACGCGTTTCCCTTTTTAAGTTAAAATACTGCTTAGTAAACCAGTTAATTCATCAGCTTAAAACCAAAAACATAATTTATGAAACATGAGGTGGAAAAACATTTTATTAATTCATTGAGGAAAATACATGCGTTGATACAATGTCCAGCCCAGATTCGGGTGATAAAAAAATGACCAGTTATCGCCTATCAACTTCGCTCTAAAAAATCTACTCCAAAATTCTCCTCCTGGTCCTATTTACACTTTACATTATATAGATTTGTTGGTCGAAGGCCAAAAAAAATCATTCAACTGATTCATAACAAAATTCAGAATTTAGTTTCGACCTTCAAGATAAGACGGTTTTGCAAAACTGGCTGTAGCTAACCAGATTTCGCCCTTCACGGATTGGTCTCGGCTGCCTTTGAATCATTCACTGTCGTGGCTGAAGTGGCTCAAGATGAGGCGGTGATCAAGGAGGTTCGGATCTGCCGCGGAGATCTGTTGTGCTAGCAATGGTGCAAGATCTGATCCTGCACTAAGATCAGCGGTCATGGTAAGCACTCTAACTATCAAATAACCATTGGAGATATCGATAAGTTGCAAAAGTGATTTAAAAGAAAGAAATCATGTAATAAATATTTAATTAATGCTAAATTGAATTAAAGCATGAAGAATAAAGGTTTATACAAAATATATCACCGTGCTTGGACTGGTGCAAGATGAGGGTGCATAAAGGAGGCGAAACATAGGTAAATGGTTACAATTTAGGAAGGGGAAAATGGTAAAAAGAGAGAAAATTAGGGGGCTAAAATTCTCCCATCCCTAAGCTATTGTGTGACCTAACACAACTCTTTACCTCTGCAAAAAACCTTCAAAATTTTGAGTGTTCCAACTCACTCCTGCTCTGGCATACTATCATCAGTATGCAATGTTTCAGACTTCTTCTTTTTGTTGTTATTCAATTTCTTCGTCACCTTTTTAAGTCGTTTGAAACATTGTGAAGCACAATACTTCCATACCCTAACTTCTCCTTTATTTTTCTTGATCTCCACTGTGAATTCTTCTTTATTATGTTCTTTTCCCCCCTGCGTTTTAGCTACGAGATGCTCTAAGTTCTGTACTTGAAGCTCTAGCTCGACTATCCGAGTAGCAGGAGCTACCAAATATTCTTCCTTTTCTGTCCTGACAGGGGTTGTATTTTCTTCAGTGGCCTTAGTATCGATCATGAATTTAGTAAATACTTCTTCCTCTTCTGGTTCTTCTTCTTCTTCTTCTTGCTCTTTCGGTTCTTCTTCTTCTTATACTTCTTCCAGTTCTTCTTCTTCTTGCTCTTCCGGTTCTTCTTCTTCTACTACTTAGTCCAGTTCTTCTTCTTCTTCTTGCTCTTCCGGTTCTTATTCTTCTTGTATCGGTTCTTCTTTCACTGGTTCTTCTTTCTCTTCCGGTTCTTCTTCTTCTTGTGTTGGTTCTTCTTGCACTAGTTCTTCTTGCTCTTCTAGTTCTTCTTATTCTTGTGCCGATTCTTCTTGCACTGGTGCAGGTGGGGATTCAACATTCTGTGGGGACTGTGGTTCTTTACCAGGTTCTTCATTCTTTTTCTGGGCCTTAATAAAGTCGGCCAAGAGAGTGTCATCTTCAATTTCCACAGATTTTGCTGCATCTGCAAGGACTAACAACAAGTGGTGTTCTTCGGGGGTCTGTTCATGCACTGGTGGTATCGGAGGAGTTTCTTCAATAGGTGTACCCATTGTCTTCTATTTATTTGGAGATGGGCCCTTTTATTTTGTTGATTTCCCGGGTTGTTTCCTTCTTGCACTGGTGCAAGAAGGACTTTTCTTTACACTTGGAACCTTGCTTATGCTGGCGGGGGTCTCTGTTTTCTTTTCAGCAGCTGGCTTCTTTCTCGTAGAGGTATTTTTATCTAGATGCTTCAACAACTCCCTCCAGGTCATGCCCTTAATTTCCAATTGTTTCTGGACCAAGATTTTGATCGAGCCGCGATGATACAATTTCTTGTCGGCCTGATCCGCCCGTGCGCCCTGCACACTCTTGGCCATATTTTCTAAACTCTTAAGCAAAAAATAAGTGAAATCCATCCTCCACCAGACGTGTCAGCTGAGTTCAAAGTGTTGCAACATCCTGAAATGATACACAAAGGTGAGGGAGTACCTTCCCTCACAAGTCACGAATTTCTGGAGGATGAAAAGGAGGCCCTGCCACTGTCCCAGCAGGGCACTGCGTGGAACTCCTTTCTTCCAGTCTACCTTCATGTCCTTATCAATGACGAAACACTGCCAGCGCTTCCTCTCCAGCTTCTGATTTTTAAAGTACTGCACACTAGTGTTTTTCAAGCCCGTTGTTGCTGCTATCGATTTTTTCCATGACTTTTAAATTTCAGGGGCACAATATTTACACGACCATTTTTAAAAATCTTTGAAAACTTTAGAGCCACTACACTGTTATGCCTGTCAAATTTATGCAAAAACTAAAGAAAGCCTGAGTCTCACAATAGTGCTAGACTATTGCGAAACTCGGCGGTTTGATCTACCTCAGGGACGAAGGTTCACATCTAACAGGCGGAATCTCTACTTAACAGTTATGAATAGTCCAAAAAATTGCATGCAAAACTAGAAAATTTGGCTCTTTATAGATAGGGATCCAACCGTCCACCATCCCTTCTATCTTATCATTGATCCATCCCACCAAAATAGCCGTGGATGCGCGACATGTTTAGAATCATGCGAGATTGGTACTTGCAGCTGTGTTTTTAACGGCTAAGTGAGGTAATCATTATAAGTGAAGGAATTTTGGGATCATGGTGGATAGGGTAATTATATCCAAGCAACGGTTAAACATTTCCACCCTCCTTCATAATTCAAAAAAAAAATTAGCATTTATTAAAAAAATGATCATGATTCTTGACTAAAAACACTTTGTACTTTAAATAGTTTTCTCCTAGTTAATATGATAGAAAAGTACTCCCTAAATAAGTGAAAAGGCTTCTTGTAAAGTTTTATGATGACCACTTCCTATGACATATGCTCATGAAAAGAAAAAATTGTACTCTACTTCTGTCAAGGTGCATGCTTGCACCGATCTCTTTACACCGCTTACTATATTTTTCTGTTGGTACCATTCTGCTTATATTATTATATAGGACCATATGCTTGCACTAGTGCAAGAATATTGTTTGAAAAAAGAATACAGAATTTAAGTAAAATATAGGCTGGACTTCTAACATAGCTTCCTCAACTGATACTAGAAATTTGCTTCGCCCTTTCTTGATGCTTTAGGGCATCTTTTCTCTCTTTGTGTATGAGATCCTGCAATGAATTCATGAGGGAACAAAGAAGTGGGAAAGGGGAAAATTTCAAAATGGGAAGGAATTGTGTTATAGGGATTCCAAGAATAGTACCAAAGAGGGGATAAACATAAGTGGGTTAGGGAAAAAAATTCAAGGGTAAAGTGGGATTTTTACAAAGTGGGCAGGGTAAATTCAGAAGAATGTGGGAAGGTTAATCATTCTGGGATTTAAATAAGAAAACTGAGGGAGTATTACAAAATGGGATATGAAGAAAGGAAAAAAAAATTCTGGAAGGTCTGCCTGCACTGGTGCAAGAAAATAACTGCAGCGAGAATTAAGTGTTACTTGAATAAAAAATATCCATGCTAATTACCCCAATGTTTAAAGATTGGTCCTGCTGAACCTGCTTTTACTCAGTGGTCGCTAGCATATCTAAGGATCAAGCAACATTCTATTTTTATTATAAATTTTTGATCTTCTTGGGAGCAAGCTGGTTTTCAGGTTGACCCTTTTGTAATCATGTCAGTGAACTCATTTTAACAGTTATAGGAAAATATTTTTTCTTTAATCTTTTATTTTTTATTAAATTTATTTTTTCTTTGAGAAGAAGAAGAATTCATGTTTTCAAAAGGTTGGTATTACCATTTACCACTACTGTCCCAAATTCCTGTTGGACTTGCTGTGTAAAATCTTTCTTGGCAAGTGACTGAAAATACTTCTTTAATCTATGTCCATTTACCAAGAATACTTTATTTTGTCCATCAATATTTTTGACTTATACTACTCCATTCTCTAATAATCGGATTACTTCATAAGGTCTCATCCAATGTGTATGGAACTTCCCTTTAAAAATTTTAAATCTAGAATCATAAAGGAGTACCCAATCACCTGGTTGGAATTTCTTTTTCTGAATAGACTTGTCATGCCACCTTTTTCGTTGCTGCTGAATTAGGATGTTCTGATGAACAACATCTGTACTAAATTCATCTAAATCATTTAATTAGAGAAGATGTTGTTGTTGTGCCTCAGAGAGATCTAGTCCTAACTGAACTGCAGTTTTGAAATTTTTGATCTGGAAATCAATTGGTAACACAACCTGTTTTCCATATACCAGCTCATATGGTGTATGTCCCGTGCTGTTTCTCCAGGTGGTTCTGTATGCCCACAAAGCTTCTAGTAATCTTTCAGCCCAGTCTTTTCGATGCATATTGAATGTCTTTGTAAGAATGGACTCGATCCCTTTGTTTGTAGATTGCACCTGGCCATTTGCTTGTGGGTGATACGGCGTGAATTTCCTGTGTCGGATCTTGTATTGATCCATCACACCCTGTACCAGATTAGAAATAAACTTTGGACCATTATGAGAAACAATTTCTCTAGGCACACCAAATCTAGTAAATATTTTAGAAAAAAGAAAATCAACAACAACTTTTTCTGTAGCAAAAGAAATAGCTTTAGCTTCTACCCATTTTGTAACAAAATCCGTACAAACCAAAATATGCTTTTTACTTAAGGATTTTGGATTTATTGGCCCTAAAAATCAATAGCCCATTTTTCAAAAGGCTCAATCATAACTTGGGGACATAAAGACGTTTCATTGGTTTGGTTAGGCTGGCCCATTCTTTGACAGCTATCACGTTGCCTGACATACTGTTTGGCATCCTTAAACAAGGAAGGCCAAAAGTAACCAGCATGTAATACTTTATATGCAGTCCATTTATCAGTGAAGTGGCCTCCACAAGGTTCATCATGAGAATATTTCAATATTTCAAACATTTCCTCCTCTCTTACACATCTACAAATAATCAGATCTAGACCAGTGTAAAAGAGATCTCCTTGAATCCATGAATATGCAACACTTTTCTGAATAATATTTTGTCTTTCGCAAGAAGACAAGTGGGGTGGTGTCTTTCCAGTAACCAAGTAATTAGCAATGTCAGCAAACCATGGAGAATCTGAAGACATAGCAAAAAGATGTTCATCTGGAAAATCATCATTAACAGGAGTTGCTTCACCAGGATTATCTAATCTAGAAAGAAAATTTGCTACAACATTAGATTTCCCTAGTCTATCAACAATAGTAACATTAAACTCCTATAACAATAGTAACCACCTAGTCACTCTACCAATTTTAAATGGTTTTTTCATCAAATATTTAATCGCAGAATGATTAGTATGTACAAATACTTCATATCCTGTAATATAGTGCCTGAACTTATTAATTGCAAAAATCACAGCTAAAAACTCTTTCTCTATAACTGTATAATTCAATTCAGCGGAAGACAAATTCTTACTAATATAATAAATAGCATAGGATTTCTTATTTTCCTCTTGTCCTAAAGTTGTGCCAATAGCCAAATCTGAAGCATCAGAGGAAATGTAAAAAGGCAAGGACCAGTTTGGACCTCGCAAAACTGGTGCCTGCACCAACTTTTCCTTCAATGTTTCAAAAGATTGTTGGCAAGTCGTGCACCAAGAAAATTCACTATCCTTAGCTAGAAGTCAGAAAAGAGGAGTAACTATCTTCAAAAAATTTTCAATGAATCTTCTATAGTAACCAGCATGTCCTAAAAAACCTCTTACTTCCCTTTGAGTTTTGGGTGCAGGAAGATGCAAAATGATTTCAATCTTTGCCGGATCAACCTGGATACCTTTGTCAGAAATCAAATAGCCAAGCACCAATCTCGCTTTGCACATTAATCTACATTTATTGTCACTCAAAGCGAGATGGGCTTCTTGAAAACGAAGAAGTAATTTCTCTAGATTTTTGAGAGCTTCCTGAAAAGAATCACCAAACACAGAAAAGTCATCCATATAAATTTATACAAATTCCATATCAGCAAAAATGGTCAGGATTGCCCTTTGAAAGGTATCTGGGGCATTACATAAACCAAAGGGAAGCACTTTATAAGCAAATTCCCCCCATGGACATGTAAAATTAGTTTTATCCTGATCTTCGGGTGCAATCTGTATCTGGTTATAACCACTGAAGCCATCCAAAAAGGAGAAATATTTCTTTCCTGCAAGGGTATCAAGCACCTGATCAATGAAAGGGAGAGGGAAGTAATATTTAAGAGTGGCTTTATTCAATTCTCGATAATCAATGCAAATACGCCATCTTCCATCTTTCTTAGGTACTAGGACTAATGGAGAGACCCACTGACTGTCGGAAATAGGATAGATAAAACCGACATCTAAGAGTTTCTGTACTTCTTCGTTCACAATATCTCTTAGAGTTGGATTCATTCACCTTTGGGGTTGTCAGAAAGGTCGGGTTCCTTTCTGGATATAGATGTGATGTGTACAAGTTTCAGGAGGGATACCCTTCATATCTTCATAGCCCCAAGCAAAGGCACTAAGATGGTTTTGCAACAAATTCACAAGCAGCTTTTGCTGAGATGATTCCAAATATGAACTAATATGCAAGGATTTACCAGGTCTAATCTCAACAAGAGTGGTATTAGGCTTAGGATTACTCAAGGGAGTGGTCAAATGCAGTGGTACAAAAGAATGAGAATCATGATTTTCTTGAAAATCTAGGCTGAAAATTTGGCTCAAATGCTCATAATTAGGCATAGTGTCTAGATTATTCAGAAAATCTTGAATCTCATCTTCTTGTGAAGACCTAGTATAATGATGGATAAGGGAAATAGATTGGGTCTCCTCATCACTGCTTTGATCCAACCATAATTTATCTCGAGGGTCCTGAATGGATCTGACAGGGGGGTATAAGGTAACTTTCTTCCTAGAATCTCCATGTGAAATATACATATCACCGGAACGACATCCAATATATGCATCGACCGTAGCAAGCCATGGTCGACCCAAGATCAAGGGATGTCCTCCTACTGGGTTCTTTGGCTCAAGCACAATGAAATCAACAGGATATTCCCAATAATCTAATGAGATGATCACATCATCCAATACTCCTTCTGGCATAATTTTAGATCTATTTGCAAATTCAAGCACAGTGGGAGTAGGGTGAAGATGAGATAACCGAAGTTGATCCATGGTTTTCTTAGTCATGACATTAATGTCTGCCCCGAGGTCTATAAGAACATTAGAGACAAGGACATTACCAATATGAACTGAGACAACAGTGTTTCTGGGATCAATATATTTTTACATAGACACGCATCCCGTCATCAACTCTGCTGCCCTACCAACAAATTGAATGGTTTGAGGTTCCAGTCTCTTCCTCCTGGGTATCTTGAGACAGAGTTCCTTAATAATATTGGTACATATGGGGATCTCTTTGATGGTTTGAAGCAAAGGTATCTTAATGAGAAGATTCAATAGCTTAGATGCCAAACTAGTCTCCGAATTAGGCTCACTTCTTTCCATTACTAGCCTCTTTGGGAAGGGAGGCTGGTTGGAAGAAGATGGCAAGGATTCAGAGGGAAAGGGTTGCTTAGTGACAAATTTCGAAGAATGGTTAAGAGTTTCCTCTTCTCCTTTCTCTTCAATGATCACCATAGGTTGCTTTTTATTTTCTGATGTTACAGTCCTTCCCGATCTTAATTGAATATCATGAACCCCAACTGTAATAGACTGGTATTCGAATGATAAAGGTGGGTTTGTTACATAGATCATTTTCACTGCTTTATTATTATTGGGATTGGGCATAGGTTGAGCAGGAAACTGAGGAGGTCGAAAGGGTTGAGGTAGAGGCAATGGTGGAGTGGACTAACTTGAAAGTTGATGCATTGAATAAGGTGCATGTGTAGATGGATATGACTGCATAGGTGGCTGGTAGGAATACAGAGAATGATTTGGCCCTCTCCAACCTTGTTTCCATGGTTGAGAAGGTTGCCCATGCTGATATTGATTCTCATACTACCACTTCTGATGAGAGTTAGGATAAGAATATGCATGTGAATTATAACCAAAATAGTGTGAAGAAAATTCATAAGCCATACCTGTACCTACCTAAGGCCAATTCCTTCTTGCTCCCGTATCATTCAAGTATTTGGCTTCAGGCTGTCCCCCTGTAAATACAACTTTAAGTCCTGGTATAGAGGGACATTTTTTCGTGATATGGTCTTCTGCACAAATAGCACACTTATTAGTTTCTTTCAAATTAAGAGGACACTCTTTAGGAGGATGCTTGTCTCTACATTTAGGACAGAAAATGCATAATGACTCCTGTTCCTTCATAAGTTTCTGTTGAAATTTTAAGGAGTCTAACTATTTGGTAACAGTGTTCATTATATCAATTTTCATGTTTTCCATTTTATTTTCTAGTCCAATAATCATAGCATCAGTAGATTTAGTTTTTCTATTTCTATTTTGAGTTCCTCTACCGGATCTATACTGGTTTCTTCAAAATTTCCTGCATAATTCACAAATTTGATCAAAAGTTTGCTAATAAATATCACCTTGCCCTAATAGATTCAAATTATTTCTAGCATTATAAGTAAGTCCTCTTAAGAACAATGTTCTAATAGTGTTGGGATCAAGCTTAAGTTTTGACCTTTGTAAAGTATACAGAAATCTTTCCAGATAATCTTCAAGAATTTCATCATCATCTTGTATGATTGTAAAAATTTCATCCTGCATGTCTCGAGTTTTGCAATATTCTTGGTATTTAGACAAAAACACTCTATTTATCTGATCCCAAGAGGTGATAGTGTTTCCTCCTAACTCTATAAACCAGCGTAGAGCTGAGTCCTTCAGGGTAACAAGAAATAATCTTAACTTCTAAGCATCAATTGCATAATCATAACTTCTACACAGAATATCAAACTCAAATAGAAAAGAGTTAGGATATTCATGAACTTTACCATGGAAATGAGGGAGAGATGATGGTGGAATATTCTTCATTTGCGCCACATTATCAGGATCCACAATTGGAAACACAAAAGTGGATTGTTCTTCACTCACTTGGTTGTCACCAATCCCTTCCAAATGATCTTCTTGGTCCACCATTGTTCCCCTTTTACTTGTATGGCTCTCCACAGGTTGATCCACACCTGAGCTGTTATCCCCAGAATCCAGGTGGATTGTTCTTGCGTGATGGGTTTGAATTGGATTGGGCTTCCTGCTTACAGAATAAGACCCAATATGAAAATTGTTTTTAGAATTATTTCGGCCCTTAGTGGGCTTCGAACCCTTACCTTTCCTAGGCATTCATTTCAAAAGGAAAGAAAAAAGAAAGACAAAAAACAACTTCTAAAAAATGTTATTAGAAATCTATTAACACCAGTAAAATTCCTTCAAAGAAACAACACTGCAAAAATAAAGAAAAATTACCTCAATTGTATAATCAGAAAATTCTTACCAAATCAAATCGCCTCCCCGGAAACGACGACAAAATGTTGGGTGTAGGAATTACACTTAAGCAAACTCCTCAACACTTAATTTGTCAACCGAGGGGATTTTTAAACTTAGAGACAAAGCACGGGAAATTCCAGAGATGGTATGAATCTTCCTAATGTAAATCCCTACTTTCTTTAAAGGAAATATTGTAGAATCAAATCAAAAGAGAAGAAGGCAACTTGAACCATTAAAAATAATCTAAGACTGGAACGAGAAAGTATGCATTTGCAAGAGAGAATTAAAGATAAAAGGAAATCAATCCCACTAATGGTTTTTTAATCTACTGAGTGTGTGTTTTCCCTTAGCAGAGACACTTTAGTAGTCTCATTAGATGGGCCCTTAAACCTGCTTCCTTAGAGATTTCCTTCTTGCATTAATATGTCCTGCACTAGTGTTTGCATTAGTGCATGATCAGAGATTTATGTAGAAGGTATAAATAGTGTCTTTATTGAAGGCTTTTTACTTCATGCAAAGGCTCGAACTTTTCAAGGTTCTGAGCACTCATATCTTGTGGCAAGAAACTGGTTCTTGCACCTGATCAGAGCTTCTTGCACTTAGTATTTAATCCTTAAAATGAGTGTTCAATTATTGCAAGTGCTAGCTTTCTATCAAATCAAATTGCACACATAAAAGTGAATGTTTCTGATTTTAAAAAAATGCAGAAGTAAAAAAACAATCATTTATCTTGTCGTAACCGTTTAAAGAAAGAAAGAAAATCGTGGAAAGTAGATTAAGAAAACTTTCTGCATCACACCAACATGCACTGGTGCAGTTTCATTTCTCCTGCTTGTACCAGGCGGTGGAAAAGCAAATAAACAGAATTGCAGGAAAAACAAATATCACACCAACACACCAACATGCATTGGTGTAGGTTCACTACTCCTGCTTAGACTAGGCAGGGTAATCCAATCTGAAATTAAATGCAGGAAAGTAAATTGTAGGGAAAGAAAATGTATCTACTTCACACGACGGATTTGTTTTCAATAAGACAAGAGTACATGTGCTGAAAGTTAAATCACACTTTAATAATATAAACACACATTACAGGAAACAGAAAATAGGGTAAACGTGTTGGGTTGGCTGGGCCCTAGCCAACCAGTGCGTTTCTCTTTTTAAGTTAAAACACTGCTCAGTAAACCAGTTAATTCATCAGCTTTAGAATAGAAACATAATTTCTGAAATATGAGGCGGAAAACCTTTTATTAATTCATTGAGGTGAATACATGCGGTGATACAATGTCCAACCTAGATTCGGGCGATAACAAAACGACCAGTTATCGCCTATCAAATTTGCTCTAAAAGCTCTACTCCAAAATTCTCCTCCTGGTCCTATTTACACTTTACATTATATAGATCTGTTGGTCAAAGGCCAAAACAGATCGTTCAACTGATTCATAAAAAAATGTAGAATTTAGTTTCGGCCTTCAAGATAAGACGGTTTTGCAAAACTAGCCGTAGCTAACCAGCTTTCGCCCTTCACGGATTGGTCTTGGCTACCTTTGAATCATTCACCGTCATGGCTGAAGTGGCTCAAGACAAGGCAGTGATCGAGGAGGTTCAAATCTACCGCGAAGATCTGTTGTGCTTGCAATGGTGCAAGATCCGATCCTGCACTAAGATCAGCGGTCATGGTAAGCACTCTAACTATCAAATAACCATTGGAGATATCGATAAGTTGCAAAAGTGATTTAAAAGTAAGAAATCATATAATCAATATTTAATTAATTATAAATTGAATTAAAACACGGATAATAAAGGTTTATACGAAATATATCACCGTGCATGGACTGGTGCAAGATGAGGGTGCATAAAGGAGGTGAAACAGAGGTAAATGGTTACAATTTAGGAAGGGGAAAATGGTAAAAAGAGAGAAAATTAGGGGGATAACATCCTCCCATCCCTAAGATGTTGTGTGTCCTTTCACAACTCTTTACCTCTGCAAAAAACCTTCAAAATTTTGAGTGTTACAACTCAATTCTGCTCTGGCATACTATCATCAGTTTGCAATGTTTCAGACTTCTTCTTTTTGTTGTTCTTCAATTTCTTCGTCACCTTTTTAGGTCGTCTGAAACATTGCGAAGCATGGTACTTCCATACCCTGACTTCTCCTTTATTTTTCTGGATCTCTGCCATGAATTCTTCTTTATTATGTTCTTTTTCCTCCTGCATTTTAGCTATGAGCTGCTCTAAGTTCTGTAGTTGAAGCTCTAGCTCGACTGTCCGAGTAGCAAGAGCTACTGAATATTATTCCTTTATTGTCCTGACAGGGGCTGTATTTTCTTCAGGGACCTCAGTATCCATCACGACTTCAGTAAATACTTCTTCCTCTTCGGGTTCTTCTTCTTCTTCTTGCTCTTTCGTTTCTTCTTCTTCTTCTTGCTCTTCCGGTTCTTCTTCTTCCTGCACTTCTTCAGGTTCTTCTTCTTCTTGTTGCTCTTCTGGTTCTTCTTCTTCTTGCACTTCTTCCGGTTCTTCTTCTTTTTCTACTTCTTCCGGTTCTTCTTCTTCTTCTTGCTCTTTCGGTTCTTCTTATTCTTGTGTTGGTTCTTCTTGCACTGGTTCTTCTTTCTCTTCTGGTTCTTCTTCTTCTTATGCCGGTTCTTCTTGCACTGGTTCTTCTTGCTCTTCCTGTTCTTCTTCTTCTTGTACCGGTTCTTCTTGCACTGGTTCTTCTTGCACTGGTGCAGGTGGGGATTCAACATTCTATGGGGACTATGGTTCTCTACTAGGTTCTTCATTATTTTTTTGGGCCTTAATAAAGTCGGCCAAGAGAGTGTCATCTTCAATTTCCACATATTTTGTTGCATCTGCAAGGACTGACAACAAATGGTCTTCTTCGAGGGTTTTTTCATGCACTGGTGGCATCGAAGGAGTTTCTTCAATAGGTGTACCTGCTGTCTTCTGTTTCTTTGGAAATGGGCCCTTTTTTTCTATTGATTTCCCGTGTCATTTCCTTCTTGCACTGGTGCAAGAAGGACTTCTCTTTACACTTGGACCCTTGCTTATGCTGGTGGGGGTCTCTGTTTTCTTTTCAGCAGTTCTCTTCATTCCTGTAGAGGGATTTTTATCTAGCTGCTTCAACAACTCCCTCGAGGTCATGCCCTTAATTTCCAATTGTTTCTGGACCAAGATTTTGATCAGGCCGTGATGATACAATTTCTTGTCGGCCTAATCTGCCTGTGCACCTTGCACACTCTTGGCCATCTTTTCTAAACTCTTAAGTAAAAAATAAGTGAAATCCATCCTCCATCGGACGTGGCAGTCGGGTTCAAAGTGTTGCAGCATCCTGAAATGATACACAAAGGTGAGGGAGTACCTTCCCTCCCAAGTCATGAATTTTTGGAGGATGAAAAGGAGGTCTCGCCACTGTCCCAGCAGGGTGCTGCACGGAACTCCTTTCTTCCAGTCTACCTTCATGTCCTTATCAATGATGAAACAATGCCAGCGCTTCCTCTCGAGCTTCTAATTTTTAAAGTACTACACACCAGTGTTTTGCAAGCCCGTCGCTGCTACTATCGATTTTTTCCGTGACTTTAAATTTTAGGGTCCCAATATTTACACAACCATTTTTAAAACTATTTGCAAACTGTAGGGCCACTTCACCGTTATGCCTGTCAAATTTTTGCAAAAACTAAAGAAAGCCTGAGTCTTGCAATAGTGCAAGACTATTGCGAAACTCGACAGTCTGATCTACCTCACTAAGGGATGAAGGTTCACATCTAACAGGCGTAATCTCTGCTTAACCGTTATGAACAGTCCAAAAAATTGCATGCAATACCGGAAAATTTGGCTCTTTATAGATAGGGATCCAACCATCCACCATCCCTTCTCTCTTACAACTGATCCATCTAAAAAAAGTAGTCGTGGATGTGACATGTTTAGAATCATGCAGGATTGGTACTTGCGGCGGTGTTTTTCACAGCTAAGTGAGGTAATCATTATAAGTGAAGGAATTTTGGGATCATGGCAGAAAGGGTAATTGTATCCAGGAAACAGTTAAAAATTTCCGCACTCCTTCATAATTCAAATTTTTTTTTAGCATTTATTAAAAAAATGATCATGATTCTTAACTAAAAACACTTTGTACTTTAAATAATTTTCTCTTAGTTAATATGATAGACAATTACTCCCTAAATAAGTGAAAATGCTTCTTGTAAAGT
Source organism: Pinus albicaulis (assembly GCA_034641835.2). Lineage (NCBI taxonomy): Eukaryota > Viridiplantae > Streptophyta > Pinopsida > Pinales > Pinaceae > Pinus > Pinus albicaulis. Next base: position 393,461,054 of record CM076574.1, read on the forward strand.
TTTATGATGACTACTTCCTATGACATATGCTCATGAAAAGAACAAATTGTACTCTGCTTCTGTCAAGGTGCATGCTTGCACCGATATGTTTACATCGCTTACTATATTGTTCTGTTGGTACTATTCTGCTTATATTATTATATAGGACGATATGCTTTCAATAGTGCAAGCATATTGTCTGAAAAAAGAACAAATAATTTAAGTAAAATATAGGCTGGACTTCTAACATATCTTCCTTAACTGATACTGGAAATTTGCTTCGTCCTTTCTTGATGCTTCAGGGCATATTTTTTCTCTTTGTGTATGAGATCCTGCAATGAATTCATGAGGGAACAAAGAAGTGGGAAAGGGGAAATTTCAGAATGGGAAGGAATTTTGTTACAGGGTAAGTGGGATAGGGAAAAAAATTCAAGGGTAAAGTGGGATTTTTACGAAGCGGGTAGGGTAAATTCAAAAGAATGTGGGAGGGTTAATCATTCTCGGATTTAAAGAAGAAAACTGAGGGAGTATTACAAAATGGGAAATGAAGAAAGGAAAAAATAATTCTGGAAGGTCTGCCTGCACTGGTGCAAGAAAAATAACTGCAGCGAGAATTAAGTGTTACTTGAATAAAAAATATCCATGCTAATTACCCCAATGTATAAAGATTGGTCCTGCTGAACCTGATTTTACTCGGTGGTCACTAGCATATCTAAGGATCAAGCATATTTCTCTTTTTATTGGAAATTTTTGATCTTCCTACCAGCAAGCTGGTTTTCAGGTTGACCCTTTTGCAATCATGTCAGCGAACTGATTTTCACAATTACAGGAAAATATTTTTTATTTACTTTTTTTTTATTATTAAATTTATTTTTTCTTTGAGAAGAAGAAGAATTCATGTTTTCAAAAGGTTGGTATTACCATTTACCACTACCGTCAAAAATTTCTGTTGGATTTGCTGTGTAAAATCTTTCTTGGCAAGTGGCTGAAAATACTTCTTTAATCTATGTCCATTTACCAAGAATACTGTATTTTGTCCATCAATAGTTTTGACTTCTACTGCTCCATTCTCGAATACTCGGATCACTTCATAAGGTCTCATCCAACGTGTATGGAACTTCTCTTTAAAAATTTTAAATCTAGAATGATAAAGGAGTACCCAATCACCTGGTTGGAATTTATTTTTCTGAATAGACTTGTCATGCCACCTTTTTCATTGCTGCTGAATTAGGATGGTCTGCTGAACAAAATATATACTAAATTCATCTAAATCATTTAATTGGAGAAGACGCTATTGTTGTGCCTCAGAGAGATCTAGTCCTAACTAAACTGCAGTTCTGAATGTTTTGATCTGGAACTCAATTGGTAACACAACCTGTTTGACATATACCAGCTCATATGGTGTATGTCCCATGCTATTTATCCAAATGGTTCTCTATGACCAAAAATATTTTGGTAATCTTTCAGCCTGGTCTTTCCGAAGCATATTGACTGTCTTTGTAAGAATGGACTCAATTACTTTGTTTGTAGATTTCACCTGGACATTTACTTGCGGGTGATACGGCGTGGATTTCTTGTGCCGAATCTTGTATTGCTACATCACACCCTGTACCAGATTAGAAATAAACCGTGGACCATGTCAGAAACAATTTCTCTAGGCACACCAAATCTAGTAAATATTTCAGAAAAAAAAAAAGAAAATCAACAACAACTTTTTTTGTAGCAAAAGAAATAGCTTTAGCTTCTACCCATTTTGTAACAAAATCTGTACAAACCAAAATATGCTTTTTACTTAAGGATGTTGGATTTATTGGCCCTATAAAATCAATAGCCCATTTTTCAAATGGCTCAATCATAACTTGGGGACATTAAGACATTTCATTGGTTTGGTTAGGCTGGCCCATTCATTGACAGCTATCACATCGCCTGACATACTGTTTGGAATCCTTAAACAAGGAAGCCCAAAAGTAACCAGCACGTAATAATTTATATGCTGTCCACTTATCAGTGAAGTGGCCTCCACAAGGTTCATCATGAGCAGATTTCAATATGTCAAAAAATTCCACCTCTCTTACACATCTATGGATAATCAGATCTGGACCAGTGTAAAAGAGATCTCCTTGAATCCAGGAATACACAACACTTTTCTGAATAATATTCCGCTTTTCACGAGCGGACAAGTGGGGTGGTGTCTTCTCAGTAACCAAGTAATTAGCAATGTCAGCAAATCACGGAGAATCTGTAGACATAGCAAAAATATGTTCATCTGGAAAATCATCATTAACAGGAGTTGCTTCACCAGGATTATCTAATCTAGAAAGAAAATCCGCTACAAAATTATATTTCCTCGGTCTATAAACAATAGTAACATTAAAATCTTGTAAAAACAGTAACCACCTAGTCACTCTACCGCTTGTCAATGGTTTTTTCATCAAATATTTAATCGCGGAATGATCAATATGTACAAATACTTCATATCCTGTAATATAGTGCCTGAACTTATTAATTGCAAAAATCACAGCTAAAAACTCTTTCTCTGTAACTGTATAATTCAATTCAGCGGAAGACAAATTCTTACTAATATAATAAATAGCATAAGATTGCTTATTTTCCTCTTGTACTAAAGCTGCGCCAATAGCCAAATCTAAAGCATCAGAGGAAATGTGAAAAGGCAAGGACCAGTTTGAACCTCGCAAAACTAGTCCCTGCACCAAATTTTCCTTCAATGTTTCAAAATACTGTTGGCAAGCCGTGGACCAAGAAAATTCACCATCCTTAGCTAGAAGTCAGAAAAGAGGAGCAACTGTCTTCGAAAAATTTTCAATGAATCTTCTATAGTAACCAGCATGTCCTAAAAAACCTCTTACTTCCCTTTGAGTTTTGGGTGCAGGAAGATGAAAAATGATTTCAATCTTTGCCGGATTAACCTGGATACCTTTGTCAGAAATCAAATAGCCAAGCACCACTCTCGCTTTGCACATTAATCTACATTTATTTTCACTTAAAGCGAGATGGGCTTCTTTACAATGAAGAAGTACTTTCTCCAGATTTTTGAGAGCTTCCTGAAAAGAATCACCAAACACAAAAAAGTCATCCATATAAATTTCTACAAATTCCAGATCAGCAAAAATGGCCAGGACTGCCCTTTGAAAGGTATCTGGGGCATTACATAAACCAAAGGGAAGCACTTTATAAGAAAATGTCCCCCATGGACATGTAAATGTAGTTTTATCCTGATCTTCGGGTGCAATCTGTATCTGGTTATAACCACTGAAGCCATCCAAAAAGGAGAAATTTTTCTTTCCTGCAAGGGTATCAAGCACGTGATCAATGAAAGGGAGAGGGAAGTAATCTTTAAGAGTGGCTTTATTCAATTCTTTATAATCAATGAAAATACGCCATCTTCCATATTTATTAGGTACTAGCACAAATGGAGAGACCCACTGACTGTTGGAAATAGGATAGCTAAAACCGACATCTAAGAGTTTCTGTACTTCTTCCTTAACAATATCTCTTAGAGCTGGATTCATTCACCTTTGGGGTTGTCAGACAGGTTGGGTTCCTTCCTGAATATAGATGTGATGTGTACAAGTTTCAGAAGGGATACCCTTCATATCTTCATAGCCCCAAGAAAATGCACTAAGATGGTTTTGCAACAAATTCACAAGCAGATTTTGCTGAGATGAGTCCAAATCTGAACTAATATGCAAGGATTTACCAGGGCTGATCTCAACAAGAGTGGTATCAAGCTCAGGAGTACTCAAGGGAGTGGTCAAATGCAGTGGTACAGAAGAATGAGAATCATGATTTTCTTGAAAATCTAAGTTGAAAATTTGGCTCAAAGGCTCATAATTAGCCATAGTGTCTAGATTATTCAGAAAATCTTGAATCTCATCTTCTTGTGAAGACCCAGTATAATGATGGATAAGGGAAATAGATTGAGTCTCCTCATCACTGCTTTGATCCAACCATAAAGTGTCTCGAAGGTCTTGAATGGATCTAGCAGAGGGGTATAAGGTAACTTTCTTCCTAGAATCTCCATGTGAAATATACATATCACCAGAACGATGTCCAATATATGCATCGGTCGGAGCAAGCCATGGTCGACCCAAGATCAAGGGATGTCCTCCTACTGGGTTCTTTGGCTCAAGCACAATGAAATCATCAGGATATTCCCAAGAATCTAATGAGATGATCACATCGTCCAATACTCCTTCTGGCTTAATTTTAGATCTATATGCCAATTCAAGCACAATGGGAGTAGGGAGAAGATGAGATAACCGAATTTGATACATGGTTTTCTTAGTCATGACATTAATGTCTGCCCCCAGGTCTATAAGAACATCAGAGACAAGGACATTACCAATCTGAATTGAGACAACAGGGTTTCCGGGATTAGTATATTTTTCCATAGACATGCATCCCATCATCAACTCTGCTACCCTACCAAAAAATTGAATGGTTTGAGGTTCCAGTCTCTTCCTCCCGGGTTTCTTCAGAAAGAGTTCCTTAATAATATTGGTACAAATGGGGATCTCTTTAATGGCTTGAATCAAAGGTATCTTAATGAAAATTTTTTGAAGCTCAGATGCCAAACTAGTCTCAGAAATAGGCTCACTCCTTTCCATTACTAGCCTCTCTGGGAAGAGAGGCTGGTTGGAAGAAGATGGAAAGGATTCAGAGGGTAAATACTGCTTAGTGACAGCTTTTGGAGAATGGTTAATAGTTTCCTCTTCTCCTTTCTCTTCAATGATTGCCATATGTTGCTTCTAATTTTCTGATGTTACAGTCCTTCCCGATCTTAGTTGAATATCATGAACCCCAACTGGAATAGACTGGTATTCGAATGATAAAGGTGGGTTTGTTACATAGATCATTTTCACTGATTTATTATTATTAGGATTGGGCATAGGTTGAGTAGGCAACTGAGGAGGTCAAAAGGGTGGAGGTAGAGGCAATGGTGGAGTGGACTGACTCGGAAGTTTAGGCATTGAATAAGGTGCATGTGTAGATGGATATGACTGCATAGGTGGCTGGTAGGAATATGGAGAATGAGTTGGCCCTCTCCAACCTTGTTGCCATGGTTGAGAAGGTTTCCCATGCTAATATTGATTCTCATACTGCCACTGCTGATGAGAGTTAGGATAAGAATATGCATGTGAATTATAACCAAAATAGTGTGGAGAAAATTCAGAAGCCATACCTGTATCTACCTGAGGCCAATTCCTTCTTGCTCCCATAGCATTCAATTATTCGGCTTCAGGCTGTCCCCCTATAAATACAGCTTTAAGTCTTGGTATAGAGGGACATTTTTTCGTGATATGGTCTTCTGCACAAATATCACACTTATTAGTTTCTTTCAAATTAAGAGGACACTCTTTAGGAGGATTCTTGTCTCTACATTTAGGACAGAAAATACATAATGACTCCTGTTCCTTCATAAGTTTCTGTTGACATTTTAAGGAGTCTAACTGTTTGGTAACAGTGTTCATTATATCAATTTTCATGTTTTCCATTTTATTTTCTAGTCCAATAATCATAGCATCAGTAGATTCATTTTTTCTATTTCTATTTTGAGTTCCTCTACCGGATCTATACTGGTTTCTTCAAAATTTCCTGCATAATTCAAAAATTTGATCAAAAGTTTGCTGAGAAATATCACCTTGTCCTAACAGATTCAAATTATTTCTAGCATTATCAGTAAGTCCTCTTAAGAACAAGGTTCTAATAGTGTTTGGATCAAGCTTAAGTTTTGACCTTTGTAAAATATACAAAAATATTTCCAGATAATCTTCAAGAATTTCATCATCATCTTGTATGATTGTAAAAATTTCATCCTGCATGTCCCGAGTTTTGCAATATTCTTGGTATTTAGACAAAAACACTCTCTTCATCTAATCCCAAGAGGTTATAGTGTTTCCTCCTAACCCCATAAACCAGCGTAGAGCTGAGTCCTTGAGGGTAACAGGAAATAATCTTAACTTATGAGCATCAGTTGCATAATCATAACTTCTACACAGAATATCAAACTCAAATAGAAAAGAGTCAAGATCTTCATGAACTTTACCATGGAAATGAGGGAGAGATGATGGTGGAATATTCTTCATTTGCGCCACAGTATCAGGATCCACAATTGGAAACACAAAATTGGATTGTTCTTCACTTACTTGGTTGTCACCAGTCCCTTCCAAATGATCTTCTTTGTCCACCATTGTTCCCCTTTTACTTGTATCGCTCTCCACAGGTTGATCCACACTTGAGCTGTTATCACCAGAATCCAGGTGGATTGTTCTTGCGTGATGGGTTTGAATTGGATTGGGCTTCCTGCTTACAGAAGAAGACCCAATATGAAAATTTTTCTTAGAATTTTTTCGGCCCTTAGTGGGCTTCGAACCCTTACCTTTCCTAGGCATTCATTTCAAAAGGAAAGAAAAAATAAAGATGACAAATAACTTCTAAAAAATGTTGTCATAAATCTATTAACACCAGTAAAATTCCTTCAAAGAAACAACACTGAAAAAATAAAGAAAAATTACCTCTATTGTATAATCGTAAAATTCTTACCAAATCAAATCGGCTCCCCAGAAACGACGCCAAAATGTTGGGTGCAGGAATTACACTTAAGAAAACTCCTCAACACTTAATTTGTCAACCCGAGGATTTGTAAACTTAGAGACGAAGCACAAGAAATGCCAGAGATGGTATGAATCTTCCTAATGTAAATCCTTATTTTCTTTAAAGGAAAGATTGCAGAATCAAATCAAAAGAGAAGAAGGCAACTTGAACCATAAAAAATAATCTAAGACTGGAACGAGAAAGTATGCATTTACAAGAGAGAATTAAAGATAAAAGTCAATCACTCCCACTAATGGTTGTTTAATCTACTGAGTTTGTGTTTTCCCTTAGTAAAGACACTTTAGCAGTCTCGTTAGATGGGCCCTTAAACCTGCTTCCTTAGAGATTTCCTTCTTTCATTAATGTGTCCTACACTGGTGCTTGCATTAGCACAGGATCATAGATTTATGTATAAGGTATAAATAGTTTCTTTACTAAAGGATTTTTACTTCATGCAAGGGCTCAAACTTTTCAAGGTTTTGAGCACTCAAATCTTGTGGCAAGAAACTTGTTCTTGCACCTGATCAGAGCTTCTTGCACTTAGTATTTAATCCTTAAAATGAGTGTTCAATTATTGCAAGTTCTAGCTTTCTATCAAATCAAATTGCACACATAAAAGTGAATGTTTCTGATTTTAACAAAATGCAGAAGTAAAGAAACAATCATTTATCATGTCGTAAGCATTTAAAGAAAGAAATAAAATCGCGGAAAGTAGATTAAGAAAACTTGCTACAGCACAACAACGTGCACTGGTGCAGGTTCATTTCTCTTGCTTGTACCAGGCAGTGGAAAACCAAATAAACAAAATTGCAGGAAAATGAAATATCACACCAACGTGCACTAGTGCAGGTTCACTTCTCCTGCTTAGACCAAGCGAGGTAATCCAATCTGAAATTAAATGCAGGAAAGTAAATTGTAGGGAAATAAAATGTATCTACTTCACACGACAGATCCGTTTTCAATAAGACAAGAGTACATGTGCTTAAATTTAAATCACACTTTAATAATATAAACACACATTACAGGAAATAGAAAATAGGGTAAACGTGTTGGGTTGGCTGGGCCCTCACGAACTAGCATGTTTCCCTTTTTAACTTAAAACGCTAATCAGTAAACCAGTTAATAAATAAGCTTAAAAATATAAACATAATTTCTGAAACATGAGGTGGAAAAACCTTTTATTAATTCATTGAGGCGAATACATGCGGTGATACAATGTCCAACCCAGATTTGGGTGATAACAAAACGACCGGTTACCGCCTATCAACTTTGCTCTAAAAACTCTACTCCAAAATTCTCCTCCTGGTCCTATTTACACTTTACATTATATATATCTATTGGATGAAGGCCAAAACAGATCGTTTAACTGATTCATAACAAAATGTAGAATTTAGTTTCCGCCTTCAAGATAAGACAGTTTTGCAAAACTGGCCGTAGCTAACCAGCTTTCGACCTTCACGGATTGGTCTTGGCTGCCTTTGAATCATTCATTGTCGTGGTTGAAGTGGCTCAATACAAGGCAGTGATCAAGGAGGTTTGGATCTGCCATGAAGATCTGTTGTGCTGGAAATGGTGCAAGATCTGATCCTGCACTAAGATCAACGATCACGGTAAAAACTCTAACTATCAAATAACCATTGGAGATATCGATAAGTTTCAAAAGTGATTTAAAAGTAAGAAATCATGTAATAAATATTTAATTAATGTTAAATTGAATTAAAACATGAATAATAAAGGTTTATACGAAATATATCACTGTGCTTGGATTGGTGCAAGATGAGGGTGCATAAAAGAGGTGAAACAGAGGTAAATGGTTACAATTTAGGAAGGGGAAAATGGTAAAAAGAGAGAAAATTAGGGAGATAACAAGGCTTTGATAAAGTTGTGATAGAAGATACACTAAAGGTCATAAGTTTGTTGAGAAGAAATTATTTTACATAGATTGTGAAGAGGAGGAAGAAAATGAACAAGAAACTTAAAAAGAAGAGGATATACACCAGGAACCAACCCTAGATAAAGAAGAAATGAGTCTGACCATATTGTGTAATACATTGGTAAGAATTACCACTCCTAAAATTCTCAAGATAGAAGGAAATATCAAGAATAAATAGGTAATAGTGATGATTTATTCGGGTAGTACCCATAATTTTATTCATTGTAAAGTAGCCAAGGAATTGAATTGCTTCCTATACCCAGCACAAGAATGTCAAGTGATGGTTGCAAATGGAGGAACTATAAATTCCTCTAGAAAATGCCATAATATCAAGCTAGCCATGCAGGAATATGTATTGAATAATCCAATGCTTTCCATTCCAATGGGAGGTGCTTATGTTTTACTATGAGTACAATGGTTACAATCTTTGGGGACGGTAGCTTTTAATTTTCAAGAAATTTTCTTGGATTTTTTTTTGGAAGGAAAGGAAGTCGAATTACGTGGTATCGTAGGGAAGCCTGGAAAGATAATAAAATCTAATGTCATGAGAAAGCTTCTTAAGAAAGAAAAATGAGGCGTAATTGCACAATTATGCCCACTAGAATTTCCAACATTAAAATTATTGGTCAATAATTGTCATTGATGGCATATAAGCTCTCTTGATGAGCTCTCTTAATGGAATATTGATAGATGTTGCACTATGACATATGATAACATGATCCCAATCACCTTCTGCACTAAAATTTTATGAACGGGCACAAAGAAAAATAAATTTAGACAACTTGGAGGCATCCTTTCACAAAGAATCCTAGACCATATTAAAGAGGATTTTTCCCTCTTTCCAACAAGCTCTTACTTGCCCCGAAACTCACATTCGTTTGTGAGAAACTGAATTTTTAAGATAAAAATATATATATATACAGTCAAGCCGACCTATGCAGTCATATAATGTCGGCCCTTCTTCCAATGGATGTGTCTCTTCATAGGGACAAAATATTATATATATATATATATATATATATATATATTTGCGTTCATCCATTTCAGAATCAACAATTCGGTGAATAATATCCGAGAAGCACAGAACTTTAAGGAGAGTTCACATCTTGTGAACTAAGGCTGAGGAGGACTTAAAAATCACATTTGTTTGGGTTATTCTTCCTCAAGCTCAGACAAAAGATTACACAGTCATCTTTTATGAGGTTCAGATTTGTGACAGGTGTATAAAAATTCTGCCTATGGAGGAACAGTGGACAGTCACCTACTCGGTGCCTTAACCTCAGTACCTCAGACATGTAAGAAGGTTTAATTATGGACATTCAGCTAGAATATACTTGTGGTAGCTCGGACACAGCTGTGGAGAAACTGTAGCTCGGATAGACTTGTGGAATTACACCTTGGTTCTCTAGTGGACTCATAAATTTTGGACCTAAGGACAGTTATTTATGGAGGCTCAGAATTGCAAGCTAGTGAAATTGTGATACTTTAGATCTGAACTTGTAGAAGGATTGAACTTACCCTTGAAGGCTCAGACTTAGAACTGCAAGCTAGTGAACCTGTTATACTTCGGATCTGAACTTGTAGAAGGTTTGGACTTACGCTTGAAGGCTCAGACTTAGAACTACAAGCTAGTGAACCTGTGATACTTTGGATCTAAACTTGTAGAAGGCTTGGACTTACCCTTGAAGGCTCAGAATTATGTGAGGACAATTGAAGTCATGTGATGGAAAAAGTACAGTGAAGAAATAACAGTGAATAATCTTGTAGATGATAGTCAAGTAAGTACATCACACATTTTCTATTAAAAAGAAGACTAAGGGATTGGTGTCCTTGGGGTAGGTGCCCCTAAACACAAGGTTGGTGCCCTGATAAGATAGGGTCGAAGCCCTAGAGGTCAGAGCCTAATCAAAGTCCAAGTTGGTGCTTGGAAAATAGGTTGTTGTCTGTTTCATTAAAAGGGTTGGTGCCCTTCTCTCATCTATTGTATACTATTATTAAAAAGGGATTGAAGTTCTCTTTAATTCTTAATATCATTATTATATATATATCTCTGTCTTTAATTGTGAAGAATATAACTGGCAGTAATTAACAATTGAAAAAAATATTGATTCACCCCCCTCTCAGTATTTCCAACAAAAATCATCTATTTCTCCAAATCTCCAGAAAGTCTTAAACAATCATTCCAAGGTGTTTGAAACTCCCAAAGGACTCCCACCTATTTGTGATCATGATCATGTTATTCATTTGATTCCAAAAAGTGTTCCTCCAAACATCAAGCCTTATAGATATCCTTATGTCCAAAAGAGAGAAATTGAACATATGATTGCATAAATGTTAGAGGGTGGTATAATTCAACCTAGTCAAATTTCTTTCTTTGCTCCAATAGTATTGGTGCACAGGAAGGATGGATCATGGCGCATGTGTCCGGATTATAGGGAGATCAATAAGCTCACTATTAAATATAAATTTCCCATTCCTGTGATTGATGAATTATTGGAAGAATTACATGGAGCAATTTATTTTACCAGGTTGGATCTTCGTTTAGGATATCATCAAATTAGAGTGAAGACTGAAGATATTCTGAAAACATCATTTCGAACTCATGAGGGTCATTATGAATTTTTGGTCATGCCTTTTGGCCTTACCAATGCACCTTCTATATTTCAAGGGTTGATGAATTTCATTTTCAAACCCTTCCTTAGAAATTTAAAGTGGTTATTTTTTTGCTTATTACGATTAATTTGCCAAAGGGTGTTTTAGAAGGAATTTCCCAATATGTTGACAGAAGTTCTCAAAACTATTGGAGGATAAACAATTATATGAAAAAACCTACGAATGTTTCTTTGGAGTACAAGAGGTGGAATATCTGGGTCATATTGTATTTCACGAGGGTGTTAAGGTAGACCCTAAAAAAATTAAAGCCATTAAGGAATGGAAAGTCCCCACAACCATAAAGCAGTTGCGAGGATTTCTTGGGTTAACATGGTACTATCGCATGTTTGTTAAGAATTATGGGAGAATAACAACACTTATAACAACATTATTGAAGAAAGATGCATTTTCATGGACTCTTGAAGCAATTGAGGCCTTTGAACGTCTTAAAGAGGAAATGTGCCTAACACCAGTCTTAGCTACTCCATATTTCACAAAAACCTTTATTGTAGAATGTGATGCCTCTAGAAATGGAATTGGAGATGTTTTAATGCAAGAAGGAAGACCCGTTTATTTTTGAAGTCATCGAAACAAAGGAAAGTATTACAGAAAGCTATTTATGTGAAGGAAATGTTGGAAATATTACATGCACTAAAGAAATGGCGACCTTACCTAATTGGAAGAAACTTCAAGGTAAAATATGATCATGATAGTCTTAAAAACTTTTTGGAACAAATACTATCTTCAGAAGAGCAGCAAAAATGCGTCACAAAGATGTTGGGTTATGACTTTGAAATCATCTACAGAAAAGGGAAGCTAAATGTTGTTGCAGATGCACTCTCAAGAAAGGATGAAGAGGTGGAAGCATTACTTTGTGCCATGTATATTATCCAAATAGATTGGATAACTGAAGTAAAGGATGAATATAAGAAGGACGAAGAAGTGTGGACACTCATTCAAAAATTGCAACAAGATCCTACTACATATGATACATTTAGTTGCTAGAAAAATGATTCCTTATGGTAGAAATATCACTTATATCTTTGTAAGAATTCCCAACTAAAACAAAATATTATTTTGGAATTTCACACTTCTCCTTTAGGAGGACACTCAGGATTTTTAAAAACTTACAACAGGGTGAAGAAAGATTTTTTTTTGGGATGGCCTTAAATCTGATATTCAAAAGTTTGTGGTGGAATGTTTGGTTTTCTAGAAAAATAAAGTTTAGACAATTAAGACTCCAGGTCTTCTACAACCTTTATCCATTCCATGTCAACGTTGGGAGGAGATTTCAATGGATTTTAACACAGGTTTACCTAAGTTCGAAGGAAAGAGTGTCATCATGGTGGCAGTTCATAGACTTACCAAGTATGCACACTTTTGTGTATTATCTCTGAATTAAGGGAATTTTGAGGTCTAAAATGGGCCTCCTAAGGAACTTATAAAATAATGGTGGAAATAATAAAATAATATTTTATTACATCATCAAATTTTATAGGGAAAAAAGAAAAAAACTACTTTTTCAACTAATATTTTCAACTTATCTCCCAAATTTTTTACTCGAATTTCGAGCAAGAGTACTCGTTGGATGAAAATTTTAATTCCTCATCCAAGGAGTACCCATGTTTCATACTTTCAATGGGTCCTACTACATAAAAAATGAGAAATACATGAAAAATGTGATTACAATAACGTTTTTTATGTATTTCTCATTTTTCATGTAAGAGGGTCCATCAAAAGTATCCAACATGGGTACTCATTGGATGAGGAATTTAATTTTTCATCCAACGAGTATTTCCGCTCAAAAGTTGAGTAAAAATTTTGGGAGATAAGTTGAAAATACGAGTTGAAATAGTAGTTTTATTATTTTATTATTTTTTAATCTTTTTACCCTTTTACTTTAAAAATGGTGAGTCATCCCCCATGGTTGGCATCATCATCTCGAATCCTATTGGTTCTTATAAAGTTTATTTTTTTTGTACATTTTTCTTAGGAGGCCCATTTTAAACCTTAAAATTCCCCTAATGATCTATTTAAAGCAAGTATATTTGCTACTGCATTTATGGAAACAATTCAAAAGCTACATGGAAACCCAAAGATTATTGTAAGTGACAGAGATCCCATTTTTACTGGAAGTTTTTGGATGGAATTAGTTTCTTGTTTGGGTACTCAACTAGCTCATAGCTCATGTTATCATCCTCAATCCAATGGTCAAACTAAGATAGAAAATAAATATTTGGAAGTATATCTTCGTTGTTTTGTATCTTATAAACAAAAACAATGGGTCAAGTGGTTACCTCTGGCTGAATAGTGGTATAACACTTCCTTCCATACTGTAGGAAAAATGACCCCATTTATGGCACTTTATGGATATCATCCAATGTACATCACATCATATTAAAGAGAAAATTATAAGGTTCAAGCAGTGGAAGATCACATCGAGCATCAAAAAGAAGTTCTCCAAATCTTAAAGGATAACCTAAATTCGGCACAAAATTGAATGAAACAACAGGCAGATCAACATCGCAGTGACATAATTTTTGATGTAGGAGACTGGGTATTTTTATGGCTACAACCATATAAAAAAATTTCCCTCAAGAAAGCTAAGAAGGATAATAAATTATGGCCAAAGTCATATGTTCCTTACAAGGTGTTGCAAAATATTGGTACTATGGCATACAAATTGGAGCTTCCTGCTTCTTCGCAAGTGCATCCAGTTTTCCATGTTTCATGCTTAAAGAAGGTTATAGGTGACAAAATTCCAGTTCAAACAATATTTCCGTAATTTGAGACACAAGGAAAATCATATTGGAACCTGAAGCAGTCACGTAAACAAGAAATTGACAACTAAGAAATCGATCAATTTCAGAGTATCTCATCAAGTGGAAGAACTTACCCACTTAATATTCTACATCGGAGGATGAGAATTTTATACAGAAGCATCCAGAGCTACTCAATCGTTGAGGACAACACTTTTTTGAAGGAGAGGGGCATGTTAGGTCCCTATATTACAAGTGTAGTCCCCTATTGTTGTTAGTCTAGTCGCCTTATTGTTGTTGTTGTATCCATGTAACCCCCATATTTTTATTTTTGTGCCCTTACATTATTATTGTTAGGTCGGCTAGGATTATATTGTGACCTCATGGACTCCTATATATAGAAGGAGGTTTTGGTCATTTGTATCATCCAAGAATTGCTCATTTATGTAATGTAAAGGATTTTTCCCCATCCCATTATTTCGAGGGCGCGTTGGTCTCTTTCTTCATTTTTTGGAGTCGGTTTCATAAAATTTACTCTACACCATAGAAGACCTTCCATGGCGATACTGATCAACAAGTACAATGAGGCCAAATATGATGCAGTGATAGGTTTTTTGGTCGATTCTCTTGATCATCGCATCCTTCATCTTCATCTTTGTTTAGATTCCTTGCTGCTTGTCATGCAATTGAATGGCATGTATCGTGTGAATAACCATGTCATTTTTAGAAGATATTTACAAGTGAATTTCTTAGTGCATGAATTTGAAACCATTACATTCAGACGTGTAACTAGATCCCATAATCACCATAGCATTGCAAACATTATTCTAGATTGGCACGTATCACATGCATTTAACACAAGTCAATGATCATAAACCAAATGGTGAAACATATTCTCATCATATATAAAAAGATGCATATCCATAATATATGTCCACAAAATCATAAATTTTTTGGATTCCTCTACTCTAATACATCCGACATGCCCAGAGCATGTTAGAAAAATCAAAACTGGGGACACCAAATTCCCCTACATCTGATCACTATTTGGAGGGTCCTGAGCCAATGACTCATATCTTATAGCCCGCAGATCCCACATAGCCTGACCAACCATCTCCATGCGTCGCATCATCCCTCGCCACTCAAAGGGTAGCCCGATACATCCCTTAATGTACCGGTCTTCAATATCATGCCATCCGCACTTAGACACGCTGGTTATCCAACAACAAGGCCTGATAGTTAGGTCCCTAGTTGTCTCTCGCTCTACTGTATTTTGCAGCCCCTAGCGTTGCGAGTCGTCCCATATACCCTAAGGCTTCACTGGTTCTATATCTGCATACCAAAATTAACGAATCAATACCACACACATATTCTAAAACTTTAATTGCACCATAAAATATAACAAATTTAACTTATCATCTTGTCCCCATGCTTGACCCGGCGGAAGTGGCAGGTTAGGGTCACCATAAAATTGCATACCATTGTATGAATATTCATCTATATATAGCGGTATTTTGTCCCAATGTGCAAAGAAATTGGGTCGGAACACTTGTCTGACTCCCCTGCCTCCTCCTCTCCATAGTAGCTACCCCCAGCGGCGCATCCTAGGCTCTCGTGGGCCCCCATCCTGGATCTGTACATGAGGCCGAAGTGTGGGGACCTTCTCGAAGAAGAATGAGCAAAACACTATATCAAAAGCACAGTCATGGCTCACTTGTCGCTTGCAAAGAGAAAACTATCGTTTCACTAACAACAACATCATCTGGTCTCACCCATAGTAGGTCCCACTCAGTACACTCTCAACTAACATCATCTACCTTTCGGTGATGTGGTGGAACGTATGGTTTCCCAGGATCCACAGTACTGATGTGGCGACAGCCCGTGTCTCTAGTCTCACTAGATCGCCAACTGGTATGGTCGTGACCTTAGCACGAGCATCTGGTCTGCAGTGGCATTCCATGAACTTCGGTATGTTCCACCCTCGTGGTAACACTGGATGTATATCACCCACCACCCCTAGTGGCGATAGTCTGATCAAGAAATAAATGTTCTGTCTAGTCAACTTGATCCGGTGCCCCTGCAATACAAAGGCCTCCTGGTCTGGATCCCAGTAGCCGACTATCCTAGAAATCAAGGGCTCCCCTGCCCTTATCAGTGGCTTCTCAATCAACCTGAGAACCTCGTACCTCGCTAGTGTGCCTCGGACCACCTGATCCCCCCGAATCTCGAAATGAATTGCATCCAAATATCTCTCTCTCCAGTTGATCTTTAACTTTACCATACCTGCACAAACCTAACATGTTTTTCAACTTAGTGGAATTAAAACTACATCAAAATCTTCAAGCCTTAGTTCCCAGCCAAAAAATAGGGCAAACCCACCTTTTTTGCAACCTCGCAGTTTTCCATCCTTGTACCTGTGATCTTGCAGTTTTCCCCTCTGAAAACTACGAGCCAACTCACAATAAATGTCCCATGAAGTGTGAGCCAATCGTGAGGAAGGGTAGGGTGTTATTCCTGGGCTCTGGGTACCTAATCTGAAAATCTAATCCACTAAAAACGAAGAGTAAGGTTATTCCACCTACCTGCAACTAATAGATCTCGATTCCAATGGCCAGTTTTTCTGCTACGATCGCTGCAAGATTTAGGGCCTTCTCCTCCTCTCCAAGTTTGCCACAACTCCACTATCAAATGAACCAAATTGGAGGGAAATCACGCTATTAAAACAAAAACCCTAATTTTTCTTTCGCCAATTGTAACTGAACCAAAACTCAGTTTTACAAGCTATCAACACTGTTGGAAGTCTCTCACCAAGCTCTAAAATGAGTATGCTTTTGTTTTTGGTGATTTGATACTTCACTTGGAAGCCATTTTTCCAAGAAGGGTCACTTCGCCGCCTCTCAAAATCATATTTATTCACTTACGCTACTTGGACTTGGGGCACCACTTTTCCTTCATACTTGCCAATGCATGTGTTTATTTTCGTCATGAGTAACCATATTTTTCTCATGATTTTATGGTATCCACCGGGCCTATTCTGTGTGGCAGCCTCATCGAGTCGCCCTTGATTAGAGAATCTAAGTTGATTCAACATCGCATTCATGGAGCCTGTCCCGAGTCCCTTTTCCACCTGTTACAACATTCCATCCATTTTTTCCTTGCACCTCTCTCATGTCGCCCATTTTTTCCTCTAGTCATAGTTCCCCCCATCCCCTCAAGAGTTGAGTCAATCATTGCCTGGTCATCCTTTCTTTTTATGCTCTGAGAATGGAAATCATCCATCTTCTACTGAGTATCCCTCATTCTGTCATCATCCCCAGTGTCAGTCCATCAGTCGTTCTACCATGATCCCTCGTGCCTTAGTTGGGGATTCCTCATTGCCTCACCTATGGTAGACCTCCTTCTGTCGAGTACATCAACACATTCATTCCAGAAGACATGTCTATAGGGCGGTGTACCTTCGTTCCAACTTCCATTCTTGTTCGATGCCTCGGATCAGGCAAAGGGACTCCTCATTGCCCTTTGACTTGATTGTTTCTCATCCATTCCACTTCAACATGATCAAGATTGGTATACTTGATGATTGATTGATCCAACAAATTGTCTCAGTGATTCTTGGGTGCGTGTGATATGTTTCATACCTCATGAGGGGGTGTCCCTTCAAGTAACCCCCCACATGACTAGATGACCTCATATTATGCTATAGCCTCAGATGAAGCTCTGCAAATTTGATGGGTTTGGTTCCAGCTGCTTGCAACACCTATAGCATGCATGTATCACTCAGATGATCCATTCATATTTTTAGAGCCCTTTCCTATTTATCAGGGCTTTTTTGGTTGTTATCATGTCTCATGTACTCGGATATTATTGTATTTAGTCCTGGCTATTATCCCAGGTGCAGTATGTATGTGGGATCCATTATATTTTTGTATGACCCATTTTATGCAAGCATATCATGTACTTTATAGCACAGTCTCATTTTTCTGGGTGCACCATTATTCTTTGTACTTTGTCATCTTGGTGGGCATAGGTATGCCTCCCCCGCCTCACTGAGAATAGGTACCCACACATTAAACGAGACTTATATCATTTTTAGGTCTCTCCCCCTCAGGTTATTTTCCTCTCTCGCATCACTTCATCTATGTATGTCTCTCTCTCTCTCTCACTCCCCTTTGGTGTCCAATGATTGTGATCTTACAATGTACTTCAGTCATACGATTAGCTCCTAATGCTCACACGTTTGGGAGCAATATGCTACACCAATTTTTGGTCATCTAACCATTTAAAATTAGATGGATTGAAGTACGCCATGTAAGACCAACTTTACTATAGTAAAATTTCTTTCACTATAAGAAATAATTTAATAAACCATATTTTATTAAGTTATTTCTGGTTCAAGTAGGAAACTCCATGCGGAATAATTAGATAAATCATTATTTATTTGATTTTCCTCTAAGAATAATTAATTAAACCACTATTTAAATAATAATCCACGTCATCATTTTAACCCAATTATGAGAAATATTTAGATAAATAATTTTGTATCTTATTTTTCTCTAGGAATAATTAATTAAATCATTATTTAGTTATCATTCCTTGTTAAATTTGACTAAATCACCTAGAAATAATTAAACAAATCATTATTTGTTAAATTATTCCTTAACCTCATCCTTGAAATGATAAATAGATCATTTATTTGTTTATTATTTCTAAATAAAGGTATTTAATCAATTTAAATTTTTTTTCCCTCCAACAAAATATAATAAAATATTCCAAGTAGTTAAATCTAGATCTTGGTTAATAATATTTTATTATTCACCATTATCGAGGATAACTCAATAATTTTATATAAATAGGATGGTTTTTCATTCATTATTCACTTTGATCACTTTCATTGTCGCTCTTTGATCATTCTCATTGCAGCTACTATTTTCTTTCTTCTTGAGCTCCCATAGAGTTCAACATGTCTTGGGTTTTCTACACCATTGAGATAGAGAAACATTTGGATATGAAGCATTGAAGACAACCAAGAACCCATCCCATTGAGGGGGACTGGTAACATCATTCTTTGTTCCCTTCCCAAGTGTCAATACATATACAATTATTTATATATCTTGTCTTGTCCATTTGATATCTGGAGCATTTTCTTATTTATTTTTATTGTTTAGCTACTTTTACTGCATAGATCGGGTTTCTGGCAACATTTGTTTCAACTATATATTGTAGATCTAAGGATTTTAAGTAACCATAATTTTTGTTAGGGTTGTTTTTCAAGTGCAGCTAAAGTGAACTCTTTTAGTACACTTGTGTTAATAATTTACGCTAACAGTTGTAGTCTTAAAAATCCCTGCTCTGACTGCCTAAAGAGCTTCATCTATGAAAGGACAATCATATTCAAAACTAAAGGTAATGAGGAACCCTTCAACCAAATATTCCTAGTTCATTGTTCCATGTCACAGTTCTGTCTCAAGATACCAATTCATAGGTATCGTATACAATGTGTGAAAAATATATGTACCCATTCTGGTTCTGGATCTTCGCCCCACATCGAAGTCTAGTGAAAATTGTTCTCCCGGGGGTCATCCTTGCCATCATATTATACTTTGATTCTGGTATTTACTTGGCCAATTCTAATCTTCATCAGTCTTTGATACTCTTTCCAACTTATAATATTTTCTCTATAAATACCCCACCATCTAGCAGGTGTAGATCCCAGAGCTACATCCAAAGCTTGGAACATCTTTTATTCTGGAACTTCTCTTTCAAATTCATCAAGAAATAGAGTGAAACATCCTATCCCATCATAATAAGGAAAATTAAATATCTCTGAAGTTATGTAGTGAAGTGATCTTGTGATTTTGTTACATTGTCTTGCAGTGACTTCATGCAACCTGTTCTGCCAATTCCCTAGTCAGGCTTCATCAGAGTATGAAATATTGTCTTATTCCCAACTTAGCCTTCCATCTGCAGTGGGATTGATCCAATATTCCTCCTTAGCCATTATCTTATATATGTGAATCTTTGCGTCACCCTTACTCATCACAGACAACCTATCTATAACGTACTCCTTCTGATGGGTCGAGAGGAACAATTAACCTCAGATCACCTTGTTAAAACACCATTTTTTTCTTATTCAATTTGAATATTGTGTCAATATCAAAATCCCAATCCAATTAAGGCAGTGCTGGATAAGGATTGTTGTCCTCTACAATTTCAATTACTTCGAAATCTGCAACAACGCACACCCCTTCAATATCTACTATAACACCAGGTAACATGCCCATAGAGATGATATTCAGTTGATTGGCCATTCTCATATAAATCGACAGCCACTACAACTGTGGTTTTCCCATTCGCTACGAATTTTTCTTAGGTAACACATTGGCATCATATCCCAAGTCTATTATTACTTATTCCATATCATAGTCCCCAATCTACGTTGTTAGTATCATATCCCTTCCGGTTCTCTTCTTATGTCGATGCAACTTCTTTATTGTGCATGAATCACTGCATGGTTATTATTTTCCAGCACAGGAGTCTATCAACTCCTGGAGTCCTTCAATAACATTCTGATCTCTCAACAACTTCATGAAGGCCTAATTTTTTTGTTTTTAAATGGTTGGATCAAACTCCTTCACTGTGGTAATTATCTTGGTGTTGTCCTTCTTTAGAATTAACTGCTGCAACGGTCGCGCTTTAGACGTGGAGGCTCCAGGATCCATGAAGCTTCGCTTCGCATCCATGAATTTCTCATTTTCTCCCTACATGTTGAAAATAGGGGCATTTTCTACGTTCTTCCTAACCGATGTGTCTTCCATCACCTTCTTTACTTTAGCTTTATCATCTCCTGTGACTACGCCACTTCTTGTTACTATGTTAATGCATGGGTTATCTTCCCTTGGCTCAACAGTCATCATCTACAAATTTTTGATGGGTTGCTGGTTCCTTTTCTCCTACATATTTTTCATAAGGGCCGTGCATTATTCGATCACATGATAAAAATATTTACAATAATTATAGGTGGGGGAAGGATTATGACAATCCCTCGTGAAGTGTCCTAGTTCGTTGCAGTTATAACAGATGAGTTGGCCACGTCCTCAACTAGCGCCTCCTCCCCATCCTCATCCTTTCCCTTGGAATCCTCCTCAACTTGGGTGTGGTCCTTGATCCTCATGTGCACGTCCTTAAACGTGCATTCTATAAGCGCCTGCAGTCTGCTCCATCATCAAATAATAATTGCGATAGTTCTTCTCATCATGCCCCACTGATTGAAAAAAGTTATAAAATAGCTGCTTCGAGGTATAAACATACTTCTGCAACAAATAAAACTCTTATGTGCGATGTTGACCTACAAAGTTACATGTTTCACACCACATTCTTAATCCTGGGTTTAATGGGTTAGGCGCTCCATTGTTGATGTATTCTCTGAACATACGGCATTGATCCTTATAATGGCCTTCTAATTTACACTTTATATAACATAATTATGATCGAATTTATGAACTAACTTCCTTACCCTTCTTCATATCGTACAACTCCAAATGCATTGCTGATATTTGGCTCTGAATCTATTGTACTCCTACGTGTGTATTTGTGACCAACGGAGCTTCCAAATTCATCGCAATTTCCAGAGCTTCGACTTGTCTCAATATCTTCTGTTGTGGCAAAGGTAGCCTAATATGTGACAATAGCGTAGCTATAAACCACCCCTTATGTTGTTCTTCAGGGATTGTAAAGCTTAATTGTAGCATCTTCAACCTTTGATCTAATTCCCAAATAGACTTAGTTACTAGTTTCTTAATCTACTTCGGCTTAGCGATACACTACGACTGTGATTTTGGCTTCTTAAATTGTGCAGTCAATGCCTTCTTCGTGTCATCCACTGAAGCATTCTGATTCATCATAGAATGCTTGATGTACCATGTCAATGCTCTCTCCTTTAGGATGATGATAATATGCACCTTCTTTGTATATTCATCGGTGATATGTCTTGCTTTCCATACTGATTCAACTACAAACAAAAATTTCTCAAGGCCCTATGATCCGAGTCCTATAAAAGTAGGTAGCTTGATATCATTAGCCATGTTTCTTGTGGGAGGTGGAGGTGGAGGTGGAGGGAAATTATAGGGAGGAGGATGGGGGGTTAGGGGAGTAGCATTATGGGGAATCCCATAGGCGCCCTCATTTTTCTCAACTCCTAACTGTGATGCACCTCTAGAGGTTGTGGGGTTACTTATTTCTTCATCGCTTTCATATCCACTAATCATTCTCAATGAAGTTTTTGTGATCTATTCTGTGTCGCTTTCCACTTTGCATAGCCCCAGACTTAATTTTTCCAAACATTAATCTAATTGCATCCATATTATGCCCTTTTCACATAAAATAATTTTAATCCAAAATTTCAAATAATTTAGATACTTACCTCACAGACTCTTGAAAAGTATTCACTCAGCTTCGTTGTAAGTTAAATATGTGTATATGGCGAACTCTATAATAAATCCTCCCAGAATACTATCAATCCATAAATAAACAACTCTTGATATGTTGTTACCGGTCTTCTTGAGTCATTGTACTAATTCATGGTTCCACGTAGTGGGCTCGTCATTCTTAAAACAAGTTTTGTTATGAGTCAGCCTTGATAATCGTTCATTTAGCTCATTATAAAACACTGTGAAGAAAATCTCATGTTGTTCTGTGAAAATATACCTCTGCAACCAAGATTCATTCGATAGTCGTGGATTTATATTTTCATGAACTATGAACTCTCATTCTTTAAAATCTACCCAATCTTGGTTTTCCTTCCTTGTTAGATGCCACATCCACATATCCCTCAATCAGATCCTGGTATTAGCAACAAAACCATTTTTTGGCTGAGAGGGGCTTCGACCCAGGCTCAGAGTTAGCTACACACCAACAAAACCCTTTATTATCATTCATTTCAGAAATGACCTGCAACGTAAATCACAATCTCACCCCAGAGAATATTGGGAGATGTCAGAACCAGGTTTCTACATCCATAGGAACAATGGGACGTGGATCTACTACTAAACTTCTATATTATACTTATTTCGAAATGTGTGGATGAATATATCTACTTTAACAGTTTATACTTTAATCATCAATTAATACTTGTGCACGTTGTGCATTTATCATCAAAACAGAACACAAAAGCATACAAATAACTTCGCAATGCAGATAATAAGAAAATACACAGATAAATACAGAGACTCTCCAAATCTCTTATTGTTTTATTAAGATAAGTCTTCTTCAATACATGTAATTTCTCTGACCTATGCACAAAGCTGTAGGTGGTCTGCGAACAAAGTTGTAGACTCTTCAAGGCCTTTGTGCACATAGATGTGGAGCCTTCCCTTAAGACCCAAAACATACTAAAGACAGATATTCAATAGTTTATGCTCATCAATTACATGGATCACTTCAAAAAATCCTTTACATCGCTTTATATAGCATTTTTTTACATACAAAACCATGGTACACATACCATGGGAAAACAAAAACTAACAAATAAACTTGAACCCTTTACAAAAAGAGGGGCTTCGACCCGCCCCGAAGCCCCTAAAATCTGCGCAGTAGATTCATATTCTCTAGACTGCGCACTCTGATTCTTCAAAATTTGTTGTCTTTGAAATTCTAATACCAAGAATACATGTACCATGGTAATAATATAATCATGAAATATGCAATATGTGCAAGGAAACCAGAGAAAATGGTTAAAAAAAACTAAAAAAAACTCAACTCCAAAACATATGACATAAAGGAAGCCAAATCACCTGTAGCAATAAAACATCTACAACTAGTGGAACAAACTAACAAATCCATCTATAACAAGCCACCAAATATAGATCAAATTTCAAACTACCTGCAACACAATCATCTGCAATACATTCTGAGGTTGACATCAATAACTACAACCAACATACCAATGATTGCATCATCAATTCCAACATCAAGTTCTTTTAATTATTATTTATTCATGGAATTAAATTTAATATTTGGTCAAATTTAATCTATTTATCCTCATTGGCCTCATGATTATGTGTAGGACAACTAATATCAATTCATATGTTGAAGTGAAACAATTATCTGAAGCAAATAGCTCAAAATGGTAAGGGTTTAGGTGAGACAACAAAATTTGTTTGATATTTGTGTTGTATGTCTTGGCCGTGTGGGAGTTACATAAAGGTTTATAATAAATAAGAAACTTTTCCATGAAAAAAATTCATGTATTATTTCTCTTTCTTTGAAAATTGTTTTTGTATTTGATTGAAAGACCAGAAACTCAAATTTTTCATGCATGACGGTAGCACAAACTCTTACTCTATTAATTGGGTATAAGGCCATCGCACGATTTTTCTTATATTTTATTAATAATTTATCTCATCTAACCTCTCCTCCCTTTTTTTTGTAGGCAATTTCATTCACATATATGGATTTGAAAGATTAGCTAGATTTGGAGTCATATACACGGAAAAATTTCATCCAATGAGTGCCACAGATTTACAGGTTTCTAACATATAAGAAGGTGGTAGATCACAAGCTAAGAACATATGTGATGGTCATTTGGCTTCATTGAAAGCAGAGGAAGCAAGTTAATTGATAATATTATATTTAGTTTTTCAATTTCTGACTCGAATCTATTTTAAGGCTCATTTCCCTTTTTTTATGCTATGTGTTTTGTTATGAAGTTAATTATGAAGTTTAGAGATAACCCTGATCATTTTCATACTTTCACGGAATAAAAACTTGATTTAACATATTTAGATAAAAAATAATGACAAATACCTTCCTATATATATCTCAAATGCCTTGTAATTACATTAATTTATTATTGGTTTCATATCTATGTGTGGAAAAGTACATCCAATCCCTTAGGCCTCATTATTATTTCAAGCAGATACTGATCTTAATTTGTATGTTGAATAAATCTTCTCTATAATAATCAAAACTCTCTATATCAATATGAATGGATCTTCTCACTAGAACAAATCAAAATTTAGTAATGTCTTGTTTTGGATTTGAGTTGCATATACCTCAATTCTTTATTAAAAACTACATTTTTAGTCTTTCTTGGGAGGTTTGTGTTGAGAAATCTATGGCAGAGAATTAGGTTAAATATTAACTTGATTTCTTTTTAATATTTGATACTTTCTTGAGATTTATATTAGGATAACATCATTAACATTTATTTTTTTTCATCATCAAGAAAAATTCCATTAAGAAGATCATAATGAAAACACAAGAACACCAGAAATAGGCTCCAAGAAGTATTTATTGACAATTACACCCAATAAAAGTATGCAATAACAAAATCATGATACTAATTTGTCAGTTTATAGTTACCATGGAAACTTATATCATGGAATCCTAGGGTT
Organism: Pinus albicaulis; assembly: GCA_034641835.2. Taxonomy (NCBI): domain Eukaryota; kingdom Viridiplantae; phylum Streptophyta; class Pinopsida; order Pinales; family Pinaceae; genus Pinus; species Pinus albicaulis. Next base: position 393,486,382 of record CM076574.1, read on the forward strand.
TTCAAGTGCTAACCCTAAACCAAGGGATCCATATAAAATTCATCAACCTCATCCATACATACTTTTCATGAGTCCTAGATTGTAAACAAACCCCAAAAGACCAAGGGTTAAGGTTTTTATGAGGGAAAAAGGTTAGAGTTTCCATATGACTAGGATTTTACTTATGCTACATAAGGTCTTAGATATTACCAATATCAATAATTTTAGCAACAAACCGTAGAACCATACACTGAACCTACAACATTTCATGTGGATATTTAATAAAATATTCCAGACATACCACAAGGTTACATACCTTTGTCATAGTGACTTGCTATTCCAGAGTCCATTTTCTTTTTAGCACTTTTCCTTAAGGTGTGCATTATCTCAAGATATTGTTTATTGTATCTATCTATTGACCTCTTCTTGCTTCAAGATCAATATGCTACTGCTCTACTGCTAGGTCATTAGTGATGCACATATATAGAGAATTGTCTACAAAGATATCTCTTTACCCAAGAATTTCTTGAAATGACTATCAACAAAACTATCTCGCACTGATTTTTGGCATTATTTTCAGTTACTGATGCAACAAAAATTCTTTTCCTTGATGGAATATAATTAAATATTTCCTGATATTTAGTGATAAGATGAAAAAAATAGAACCTTCCTTGAAAGAGATTATTTTCTCAATGACCCTACTTACTGCCTATAGACTAATGTCTCTTCAAAATAAATATATTGTTTCCTCTCTGCTTGCAGGTTTTGATGCATAGGTCCCACAAAGATGATTGTTACAAGTGCAAAAAATATTCCTTATACTCGAAAGTTTCTTCAAGATTTTTACTTGAGTATTATAATGACTAAACAAAAAATTGTCTTGCACTGAAAGCTGTGAAATTACCATTGCCTATAGATTTCTTCTTTCCAAGTTGACCAATTAGATCAATATACCCTTTAATTAGGGATTTCAAACATAAACCCTTATTCTTGTTGACAAATTTATAGAGATACGTTTAAAAAAATATTCCAAACATAATACCACTATAAATTCAAATAGATGTACCATTCAATGAATGTTGACTCACTAATTTGCATAGGCTTGGAATTGTATTTTCATATTCCAATATAATCACAAAACCTACACACATAATATTTTTTTATTATGCCACTTACACATACCAACGAATTCTATCTTGATCATTGGTGACTATAGCTTTGAAGATAAGCTAAAGGTGCCTTTAAGAGATCCAATCTATGTCTATTTTTCCTAGAATTAGAATAGGAGGCTCGATTCCCTTTCCATGGTTACCGATGCTTCAATTTATGTCTTTTTGAAGTGTGTTTATTCCTAGAACATGAGGATATATAGACTTGTTTCTTTATAAGTCTGAAATTACTCCTTCTAGATTTCTAATCAGGAAATTATACCATATTTGATTTTATACCAATGAGAGAGTTGATCCACACTTGAAATATGACAATATAAATAAGGAACATGCTTAAAATTTCAATATCTTTATGCACATGTGTAGAGTATGGTTTTTGGAATTCTTTCAAAAAGACTTAAGCTCAAAATGATGTCTTCAATACCCTCGATCTTGGATTTATTTTATGCACATGTGTATCCTCTTTCAATAGTGCCTTTAGATCCCTTTTTAAAGGTGACAATGGAAATCCTTTTATGGCTTCCAAAAGAGACTCATGCACATGCCTTTCAACTTGAGACTATGATCACTCAAAAATTTTCAAGAATGAAGGCTTGATAGACGAATCTAGGATCCTTTCATATGTAGGTGAAATTTATATGTCTTAATCCTCTTGTAACAATACTAATTTTCATAATGAAACTCAATATTGAATTTCTATTCACAAGTATAGATAGAGGATCTAGATTCTATTGAAATAAGAAAGTATTACTTTCTTCTAGGATTTACATTAAAGGTTTATGCTTAGAATTGTTTAATAATGCTCATAACCTTTTGAGGAATATTTGACATCTTTGCAAGATGATATATAATATTAAGACCTTATGACATCTTGTCTTGACTACATTAGCATGTGATTTTGAATACTTCATATCTTATAAAATTACCTTATACCTTTACTTACTTTTTCAAGATTCTTGGAATTTCTTAGTCTCCTCAAATATCCTTTCGGTCCTTAAAGATCAGAGTCCTTAAGCTCTCGCTCTTCTTTAGTAATTTCAGGGTTATGTCAAAGATGGATTGGCTAGTAGAATGAGCCCAAAACTTTGCTTTCTTTTTTGATAGGCTTAGTCTAGGGAGAGGTGGTATTCTGGCTATTCGGTCATCAAGAAAAGTTCTTATATCCATCCAAAACCCATTGTTCCTTTCCATGTATACTATTGACCTTATCTTTGAATTAGGGTTAGTAATTATGCCCATAATTTTGTTCTTCTTACATTCATAAATTCAGACTAGGGAGTTCTCTCTTCTTGAGATGATATGGTGCCAAGTTGATCTTCTTTTTTTCCCTCACTTCAAAACCTAGCTTTGACACCATGTTGAGGAATCTATGGTAGATAGTTAGGTTAAATATTAGCTTCATTTCTATTTAATATTTGGCACTTTCTTGAGATTTAGATTAGGGTAACATCAATAACATTTAGTTTTGTTCATCATCAAGAAAAATTCCAAGAAGATCACAATGCAAACAAAAGAACACCAAAAATAGGCTCCATAGTCAAGGCAAAACCCCACAAGGGAAAAACCCCTAAATATCTTCTTATAGAATCAATTCAATAAATACCTCGATACCTTGACCCAAGAATAAACCTTCCAAAATATGAGCCAACAAAACCCCAAACAATCTCTCTACAAAATCTGGAATGAGGAAACCCTAGGTCCTCGAACAAACTCACAACAAAGTGTTGCATGTCATGAAAATATCATACTTATTATTTTGCACTAATCCTACTTGATTAAGCGAAAAACATTATAAATGCGACATATTGTTCAAAACCTTAGTCTTTTTCAGTCAAACATATTAGATATTAGAAATTTATCTAAGCATATTGAACAGTAGGTCCTCAAGAGTTCATTTTTTAACTCTTTGTTATTGTAGAACAGGGATCGATGCAAGAATTTATAAATCTTATCCTTGCAATTTTGAAAAGAATAGACAAGATAAAATATCCCTGGTGAGCATCAATTATCCTTGATGAAAAATGAAATACAAATTATCTCAGTGCACAATATCCATAAGTTTTGTTAGCCACCTATGAAATTTGTTATACCAAAAGGTGGCTAAATCATTTTTTGGAGCCTTCAAGGAAAAAAATTTATTGCAAAAAAGTGTTATCTCTTGAAGACTCTTGAAGGCCTCATGCCTCTGTCCAAAATCTTCCCTACTGTGCCCATTTTACACTCTGGAATTTTGCTGATTTCATGAGAAGAAACTGCTGCAAAATCACCTTTTTTCCCTTTCCTCACTTGAAAAAATAACCTCCATTTTGCTCCCCTTTTTCCTCCATAAAACTCCTCTATTTTCATGATTCCCCTTCTTCCATTCATGAAAATCATTTTTCATGTTTAAAACTAATTTTTGAACTCTGCTTAAACCCCCAAAATCCATTGAAAACTTGAAAAAATTCATGAAAAATAAGTTTTGTTTACCAAAGGCTTAAGCCCCTTTGGGCTTAGTCTTAAACCACTTCCCCTCCATGTGCCCTGGCGCTAGAACCAAGTGCTAGGGTCCTAAGTGCTTATTGCGTCAGAGCAACTGATGGAGCGCATTTGTTTGTGTTTAAACCAAACTCTGATGATGATTGGCCCTCTTATATAAGCCCCAGGCCAATTATCATTCCATATAGACCAAGGCCTGCAATCGGGTGCCTATCCGCTTTGTATATATAAAACCATCCCGGCGCATAAAACCTTTGTTTATATTAATTTTTTGGGTTTTTCATATGGTTTGAAGAGTTTTCTGCCAACGCATTTCTCAAAACATCTCCACCATTAATCTAATCTGCAAATCGACGGCCCACAATCAATCGCCCTGGTCCCCACGGCCACGACAGCAGTCAGAAGTCCCATAGAACCGGTGGTCCCCAACGCCTAGTCAGCATACACATCAGCACACACGCGGCAACAACTTATTGGAGCGGGTCTTGTTTGGTTGCTCGCATGGTTGTGAAATCCGAACCCGATACGCTCTTTAGGGCAGATTTGATAAAAAATTCAGGTCACAAAGACCCTGATGTCAGCAGGCACCTTTTGTCACCCGAAATGGTTTATGTAGCTTGGTTTTATCAGGATTTTTGAAGTCTGGGGTATATTATTTGATAAAGGGTGATTAAATGGTTTTTCCATCATATTAAAGAGAAAGCCGGAAGCAGTTTTGATGGCACTGCTTTTGGTACGGAAAGGAAACCGCTCAATAGCAAGTGATCCTATGAAAATCCGCCACATCGACGGGACAATACCGCCTCATCGCTCCCTCATCGCGCGTTAAATGTTGACTGTGGGCTCAACGCGATATTGACATGCACCGTCCGATCTGAGGCTGGCTCATCGAACGGTGATCGCACTCAAAGGAGCTCGGGGGATAAACTAAGGTATGGCGTGTGAATTCAATTAAAACCCGTCGATTGTGTATATGGGCCCATAACCCATAAGTCCCAGGATCAGTTTCAGAGTTATGAATCTGCGAAATGATACATATATGAAGGTTGTAGATTCATTTTGGTAAATGAAAGACAAATCTACTTGTAGTGGGTTTCGCTCTTTATCACATTGATGCCATATGAGCCCTACATGGCCTGCACATCAACAAGACACAGTGAATAAAATCACAATCAAAGAGTATCAGTGTCGAAGAAAAAACATACTAGAATAGGAGATTGAAGATAGATTTGTGGGGATTATGGCTAATATTGATTATCAAAAGCCTAATCCTCCCAATTAAGACACAGTTAAAAGAAAATCATAAGTATTTTATCAGACAAGAAAGCCTCCACCGCCACATCAGAGGAAAATTGATTCCTCCCGGCTACCACAAAGCCTCTTGTGCCTCAAAGCATGCAAATAGAGGCCGAAGTTATTGATCAAGATCAGATATTTGCCTCAGCGCAGCCAGAGAGTGAATTCTGCAAATAAACTTAATGAAAAAATATCAACAGATTTACTTTAACATAACACAGAGCCTCAAAAATCAATAAGAGCTCCCACTGAGCTTAATCTTAAATGAAAAACATTAATACAGATAGAACACCTATAAAATTCTTCATCGAGCCCCCCAAAGGCCGAGAAGCCATTAAGACTGTATTAATTATCTTTGGAGATCTTTTATCAGATTTCACCTCCTCATTCTTCTATAAATACTACTGGAGAAGATGAGAAAAAGGTTGGTTGCTAAACTTTGAAATATACTTGAGCTTGAGACTTCTACTTGTAGATAGTGTTCACTGGCTCTTGAAGCTCTGCTTGTGATAGATAAGTTAGTCTGGGAAGTGTAGATGATTGTTAAGCTAGAGCATTGGACTTAAAGCTGTAACTGGTTTGGAGCATCAATACAAGCTGTTTTATGGGATCCTGGTGTATGTCGACGGTGATGTTATTTCTTATTGTAAATTGTTATTTTATTTATGTTTTCACTGTGTTCATCTTCTCTTATAAAGAACAACATGCATAGAGTTAGGACCTACTGTATATCAGTACCCTTCTCTGACTGAAAATATTTATCTAAATGTTTTCTTCCAATTCGTGTTATTTAGGAATGATTTAATTAAGTTCTAAGCATAGGAATGCTGGCGTTCCCTCGTCCTATTGCCGTAGCTTATTGTTATTCTTAAATTTTATTTTTAGTATATGTTAAGTAGAGATGAACTAAGGAAGATATGGTGTCCCATGGTCCTAGTTTTATCCCCAAAGACTGTCTGAATGTTTCCCTTGGAATGTGTTGAAAGCTGGATAGTATTGAAACACTTACCAGATCTTAGGCCATTCTTTGTTATCTTTGTGTTTGTCTTGAAAGTTACCAAGTAGAGTAGAGCTAGGAGAGGATTTGTGGTGAGCCTGACCCGCTAGTTTCTTCTCCAACAGTTGCCTTCAAGTTTCCCTTTGTTTTAAAATGTTTTTCTATTGAAAGTGCATCAAAAGCAGGCTAGTTTAGAAGTACTTACCTGATCTTAGATTACTTTTATTTCTTTCTTAAGTGTATGTCAAAAGCAGGCTAGTTTAGAAGTACTTGCCTGATCTTAGGCTGCTCTTTGTTCTTCATTTGTTTAAATCCCCTTCTTTTGTAACACTTCATCCCATAAAATCAAACTTTAAAGAGACCCTTAGACATAGATAACTTTCCCCGTGGACCACTCTTGCCCCTTGCTGTTTCAATTAAACCCTATTATGAGTCCATAGCCCAATGGACTAAAACCTGCAATTATCTATCTTCTTGGCCAAATCTTGTTCTATTTGCTTGCAACTTCACACCTTTGAAACTCTTTGCATTTAAAACTTTCCACCTCAAATAATAATCATGCTCAACCATCCAAAAACAAAACAAAACCCTCGACCTTCATAACTAGCCTAATATCATTACCCAAGACTTTAAAGACAAATCCATCTTTGCACTTATTGGAGAGATCCCTCTCCGGATTCAGGAGGGCTAGATCCTAGAATCCCAAAGTGGTTGAAACGATGTTCTCCCTGCAGTCAGACTTTTTCCAATCTTGCTAATTACAGGGTGCCAACATTTCTGGCGACTCCACTAGGGAATCGAACCTAATTTTAATCTCTGGTTCTCCTTAAAATTTCATACAAACATTTTTTAGTGAGTAAAAAGCAGCATTTTCAAGCACTACCAAGAAATGGTAATCATGATGAAGCTTGTTTGAATCAGTGACAAACTAGGCAAAACCTAGGATTCTCATAAGAGTTTGTCTAACCTTGAATGATCAGCGGGCTTAGCCATAAGAGTAGACTGTCTTTGTCTCATAACTGTAGCTAAGTTTTGAAACGGATTTAGGACACTCTCAACAACCAATAGGATTGAAAAATAACTCATAAAACCCAAAAATATTTTAGATTGGTATCCAGTAAACATGGTAGTGGACCATAAAACCTTTTACCTCTGAAAAAGAGCTAAAAACTTCCACTTGGCGACTCCACAATCCTGAACAGACCTTAAGACTCCACTGGGAAGAACCCTGATCATTGTAATATCATTCAAACTCAGTTAGAGGACTGTAGGATTAAAATTTGTGTAAATAGATTATTTTACCTCTTAAAGTCTGTCATACTTGGTTGAAATTTTCTTGTTTATTTGGGTCTTAAAAACACAGCATAGTGGCTCCTAGAAAGATTCACACTAGAGCCTATCCTGACCCTAATCCGCCTGAGATAGTTGATAACCCAGAAAGTATCCTTAGGAAGTCTCGTAGGATTAAATTATCAACTGTTTTCAGATCACCCTTGAGAGCTAATTCAGTTCCTGAAAATCTTTCAACTCTACAACAATCACAAGTTGACTTAGTAAATCCCTTTAGAACTAGGTCATTTGATGATATAATTCAGCTAGATCCTGAGTCCTCACTTTCATCCCTTGAAACAAGTGAACATATTGGTAGTAGGGAAACAACACCTCCCGATTTACATTTCCTTCACAATTTAGGTGTCTCTCATCCAAGATCAGCTCAGCAATCTACTACTGTTCCATCCACATCCCTTCATCCTCCATTCATTGTCCAGACCACTCCACTTCAGCCCACTTTTCCTTTTGTTAATCCACCTCTTGTGAATCCACCCCCACCACATATCATGGCAGCATGGTATGCTCCCTTAGTCCTTTTTGTACCATTAGTCAATCCTCCATAGGACTATCAGTCCAAAATTCCATTGTGTGATGCTAGTAATGCTATAACTGCATCACAACATGTCGATACGATGAATGACTACTTTGACATAAATGAAATTGATGATGATTCTGTCAAGCTTAGATTGTTTTCTCAGAGTCTGGGGGGAGAAGTAAGAAAATGGTTCAAAGGCTTAACCCCCCATAGTATCAATGATCTCCAAGCCTTCCATAAGAAATTCTTAAACAAATGGAAGTAAAGAAGAATCCTCTCCAATTCCTTTTTGATTACAAGAACCTCCATAGAAACACGGGGGAAAGTGTACAAGCTTATTGTACCAGATTTAACAGTGTATATAATGCACTTTCCCCAGATCTAAAACCTCCACAAGGCTTAGCTTTAAACAAGTTTCCTGAAGGGTTCGACCCTAAGATGGCCTATCAGCTGAGAGAGAGAGATCCCGCAACTCTTGAAGAGATGAAAAAAGGTGCTCTTGCTGTGGAAGTCAACTTGATGGAGAAGAGAGCAAGAATGAAAAATGAGAAGAGAGTGTCCTTTAGAGAATAAAATACACCCTCTACTTCCAACTCAAAGATGGAGAGAATGATGGAGGAGATGATGAAGAAAATAAGTATCCTTGAGAGAGCACAAGCCAGTCAAAACCAAATTTCTCCTCAAAATAGAAACCAGAACCAGAATCAGAATTTTAGAAGGAACCAACCTCCAAACAGACCTAGGGAAGATGATCAACAGATCACTCCTCCCTTTCATCAAAACTATGTAAGTGAGGTTGAGGAAACAGATGAAATAACAAGGGAAGATGATATCAACATGCTGGGGGTAGATAATGATGACTTTGAAGCCCATTATGATAGAAAACAAGGTCTTTATACACCTTATGATGACAAAAGAGATGATGATGAAAGTTATTATCAAGACATGGAAAATGTCATCATAGAGTATCAAAGAGAATATGACCTTAGAAGCAAAACCAATCAACAAACTCCCAACACAAAAACCTCTGAAAAATCTTCACAAAACAGCACTGCAACCAAGCCTAAAGTTGTCAAACAGAAGGAAAAAACAGTAGCTGTGAATTCTGATAAAGGTAGAGAGAAAGGCACTCAAAATAATGAAAAACAGAGTGTGGACATTAGTAGTACTAACACTTCAGCTAGTACTCCTGTTAAGACCATTTTGTCGAATGTAAATAGAACAAATCAGCAAGCTGATGTTGCTGATAGACTGGCAGCTAGTAAGGCTGAGACAAGTTCTTCAAAGAACCAAATTCCTTTCAGCCTAGAGTAGGAAATTTCAAAGATCAAAATATTTGTTCCCCTGACTGAGTTAGCTGCCCAGAATGTATAGAGGACCAAAATTTTGAAGGATTTAAATATTGAGGATAATAATGACACATTCAATCTTAACGATGACCAACTAGAGCTCATTTTTGGTCCTGAGATTGAAGGTAGATATCAAGAGGAACCTATTCCTACCTTTTATGTAATTTTAAATGTTCATGACAAGATTTTGCATAATGCTGTGCATGATTCAGGTGCCTCTCATAATTTAATGCCCAAAGCTATCATGGAAAGCCTAGGCCTTAAAATCCCCAGACCTTACAAAGACCTTTACTCCTTTGACTCAAGCAGAGTAAAATGTTTAGGATTAATTAAAGACCTTTGTGTTAACTTAGCTCAAATTCCAGCCAAATGTTTAGTCATGGATATCGTTGTGGCTGATGTGCCCCCAAAGTATGGAATGCTATTATCTAGGTCTTGGGGAGCTAAGTTATAAGGAACTATGCAAATGGACATGACCTATGTGACCATCCCTGTTTTCAATCAGACAAGAAGACTTTACAGGGAGTCTCATATGCAATACGTGGTGACTAGCCAAGACAGACCACAGAAATCTCCCCTTTATTCTGTAAACACAAGCCTGGATTCATTTATCCTTTTCAATAATGAAACTTTCAGTGAACCAGTGACCTTGTCTAATTTAATGACAGATAGAGAGGAGGAAGAAGATAACGTAGGAGTGTCAGAACAGTTTACTGAACCTGTAAAATCTAACAAGCAAAACACGGGTCTTAAGCTACAAATCATGTGTCCTTTGCTTTTAAATGTTGAGAGTCAAGAAAGCAGTCCTCAACCCAAGAAAAAATCTGAGGAGTTAGAACAAGTTCAACAGTGTGCTGACCTCCAAGAACAATTCGATAGCACACTTATTGAAGAGCATAGTAACCCAAATGATAAACTCGAGACTAGTCCTCTATGGAATATGCACTTCGATGGGTCTTTCACTAAGAACAACGCTGGTGCAGGTGTCTGGATATGCAACACTGAGAATAACCACACAGAAAGCCTTTCCTGTAGATTAAACTTCCAGTGTTCCAATAACATAGCGGAATATGAATCCCTTCTCTTAGGCTTACGATTGTTGAAGATGTTAGGAGCCAAAAGAATCAATGTGTATAGGGATTCAGAGTTAGTCATTAGGCAAGTCAATGGGGAGTATAACGCAAACCATCCTGGACTTAGGGCCTACCGAAATGATGTCATGGACCTTTTAAAAACTTTCGAGGAGTCCAAACTTATTTTTTTCCCAAGAAAAGGAAATATTGCGGCCCATAATTTAGCTTTTGCAGCTAGAACATGCTTAATGCCATATGAAACCAAAGACTGCACAACTCAGATAAAATTTAGACCAGCCATTCTTGATAACGAAAAATATTGGCAGGTGTTCGATGGAGACAAAAAAATAGAAGACTTCATGCAGTTCAGAAACGAATTCGAATTACCAAGTTCAGATTCAGATTATGAAACCGACTGCCCCAGTGAAGAAAATTTTCTTGATGAAGAAGAAAGGTCTCCTGAACTTGCTAATGTAAACCTGTTGTCTAGCAAACTTGAAAATGAAACAGAGATGAACACAGAGTTAGAAACAGAGGAGTTAGAAACCCTGCACTCTAAGGATGAAAGTTTGCTACGCGGTCCGGCACCTTTAGAAGAGTTGTTTGATTTTAACGATGTGGCCAGGAAGCCAAAACTAGAACTTTTAGAGACTGAAGTCGAAGAGTGCAATATAGGCAGTAAACTTAAATAAAAAATGATCAAATTGTCTAAAACTCTAACAGCTCACATTAAACTCAAATACATAGAGCTGTTCAAATAATTTTCTAATGTTTTTGCATGGAGTTACGAAGATCTTAAGTCCTATAACACTGAACTAATACAGCACAAAATCCCTCTCAAAGAAAACCAAAAACCATTCAAACAGAAACTGTGCAGAATAAACCCTGTTCAGTTGCCTTTGGTCTAGAAGGAGATCATGAAAATGTACGATGCTGGTATTATTGTCCCTATTAGATATTCTGAGTGGGTGTCTAATTTGGTGTCAGTTAGGAAGAAAAATGGAGAGATCGGGCTTTGTATAGACTTTAGAGACTTAAACAAAGCTTCATTAAAAGACAACTACCCTTTACCTAAGATGGATCATATTTTACAAAGGGTGGTAGGGTCTAGAAGAATTTCTTTGCTTGATGGCTACTCAGGGTACAATCAGATCTTAGTTCACCTGTTGATCAATTAAAGACAGCCTTTACTACACCATGAGGCACTTTTATGTATGTGAAAATGCCCTTTGGTCTAATGAATGCTGGAGCAACTTTTCAGAGAGCCATGGACATAGCATTCTCGGAAAAACTAGGCTACTTCATTATTATATACCTTGATGATGTCACTGTGTTTTCAAAAACAGATGAAGAGCACTTAAAACACTTAAGAAAAGTTTTCAAGAAATGCAGAAAGTTTGGGATATCTTTAAACCCTAAGAAAACACTATTTGGGCTCCAAGAAGGTAAACTTCTTGGGCACATTATTTCAGAAGAGGGTATTAAGATAGATCCCAAAAGGATTGAGGCCATATTGCAAATCTCTCATCCTCGAAACATCAAGGAGTTGCAATCTTTCATTGGAAAGATTAACTTTTTGAGAAGGTTCATCCCCAACTTGGCTGAGCTTCTTAGAAATATCACAAACATGTTGAAGAAGGAGCAAGGGGTAAAATGGAGCTTGGAAGCAAAGAAGTCCTTTGAGCTGGTGAAGCAAGCGTTAACCAAAACACCGGTTCTAATAAGTCTTGATTTTTCAAAATATTTTTATATTTTTTCAATTGCATCAGAACATACCATAGTTGCTGTCCTTTTACGGAAAAATCCACAAGGACAAGAGTAGCCTATTGCATTCTTTAGCAAGGCATTGAGGGATGCCCCTCTGAAATACAACATTATGGAGAAGCAATATTTTGCTTTTCCCCAAGCCAAAGACTTCGTAGCATCGCTATTGCACTCACACATCATTGCCTTTGTCCCAAATCTGGCCAGAAAGACATTTCAATGATGACCAAGATGGTGTAAGAGGTTGGTGGATTGGTGGCGATTCTGGTGAACAATTTAGAGACAAAACCCATCAAACTCATCAAAGGCTACGGTCTAGCTAGATTAATGGCTAAATCCGCTTTGAGGTTCTCGATATTAATATGATTAATGCGCTTTGAATAGAACAGGGAAATCGTGCGGAACGTTAGACACTAGCCAGCAATGTAGGAGGTTTTGTCCACATGTTGTGGCTGGGAGGGTTTGAAAGCATTTGAATTGTTACAGCTAGGTGTCAATACCTTAGCTGATTGTATTATTAGAGCAGATAGAGTTGTAGAAGTCGAACAGTTCTGTAAATTGAATAATTGTACTTAGGCATTTGATTTTCCTGAACGGTCCTCTCAGAGGAACCGAAGAGTCATATGTTCTGTATATAAATTTTAATCCCTCGGATAAGCAGAGGGGGAGGGAGAATAGAGATTCTGCAATAAAATTTGTTCACAGTTGCTTCCAATTAAATATTTTCTATGCGCATTCACCATAGAGTAGTTCGCATCCTTAAGTGTGAAGAGATTGTTAAATTGCAAATTGATGAACTCTGTGCATGAATAATTGAACTCCTGCATGAATTCCACTTATCTCTGTCTATTGTTTCTCACAATTTATTCGAGCAACCGTGTGAATTTAACTCCCAACCGCAGGTGAGGTCTGTGTAGAAAGGCCGTCGTTGTGAATTCCGTTTCATTGTAGAATTCCCGCTTCATAATGAGATAAATTTGTTTACCATTGAAATCCTAACCAGAGTTAAAGAACCTAGGAATAGAATAACGCGACTTAACCTTTGGTGAATCACTGTTCAAAACCACATAAATCGCAATCGGAGGTTTGTGTGATCGGATTTTGTGCGATTGATCGCATTGCAAGTGGCAGGACATGCGATCAGATCTGTGCGATTGATCGCATCGCAATTAATTGTGATGGCCTCATTGGGGTATATTGCGATGGTGCGATCAAGGGATTTGCGACGCGAAATATGCTATTTGTTTAAACGCGTGGAGTATTAATACAAAGTTTGGAAAGGTATAAACGTTGGCTATAAGGTTGGCGGCATAATATAAAGTTCGGGAGTATAATTTAAAGCTCAATATTGTGTTATAACATTTAATTATCAAATTCCACGAATTTGATAAATAAACTTCAATAAAAGAGAAAGTAGAATACCAGGAGAAAGAACGGGGTCAAACAAGCGAAAGCTGACAGAGCCACAACGATGGTTGACCATCCCTCCTCAGGGTGACTTTCAGCTGTGTTGTTGCGTCATTTGTGGTATCAGAGCCAAGCTTAAAGTTGTTTTGCTGACATGGCAATCCGAGTTGGTAGAGGTGCTGGCAGAAGGAGACCTGTAGCCAACGTAGAGGTGTTGGAGATGTTGCAGAGGGTTGAGGCTAGGATGGATGCCATGGAGCGAAGACAGACCGGAGATCCTGAAGACGCCAGTGAACCTGAGGTAGAAGAAGCTGAAGAAAATGTTGAAATTCCTCCTGACATGAGGCTCCTTAGAACTGTTCTCGGGTCTGCAGTTAAGCCCAGAATTGAAGTGTCAAGCTATGCAGGGGGACTGAATCCAGAGGATCTGGTGGACTGGATAAATGAATTGAACAAGTGCTTTGATTATGAAGAAATAAGCGAAGATAAAAACGTCAATTTTGCAGTGACAAAGCTGAAAGGACATGCTACACTTTGGTGGGATGGAGTGCAGGAAGAAAGGAGGAGAGTTGGCAACCAACCTATTAAAAGTTGGACCAGAATGATGGCTAAACTAAAAGGAAAATTCCTACCCAGTGATTACCAGCTGACATTGTATAGACAGATGCAGAACCTGAGACAGAGGTTGCTGACAGTAAAGGAATACAGAGAGGAATTCTACAGAGTAAGCATAAGAGCTGGGCAATTTCAAGACACACCAGAGAAGACTGCCAGATATGTGAATTGTCTCAAGCTGGAGATCCAAGATGATATTGGTATTCTGTCTCCTAAGACAGTGGAAGAGGCCTATCAGATGGCCTTGAAAGCAGAGGAGAAACTCCTGAGAAAACAGTCTGCCAAGAAGAGAGGTACTTTCCGTGGGAAGGGAAGTCAAGGTGGTAGAGGAAAGCCTACACCCAGGAATGGAGCTGACAGTAGCTCACCTCAGAATGCATCTATAGAGGATGATGAAAGGGGTAGAAGGGGTTCTTATAGAGGAAGAGGAAGAGGAGACAGAGGCAGAGGTCGAGAATTGAGGTGTTATAGATGTCAGCAGGTGGGACATGAGCACTATGAGTGTCCAGAGAATGTGGGTGCTAGTCTAAGAAATGCTATTGTTGCCCAGGCTGGAGAAGAGGCAGAAATTGAAGAAGAAATT